>CM077797.1:2297107-2977107 GCA_039737535.1 Lagodon rhomboides
TTGTTAAGACACGGCCAATTAGAGCAAAATAATGACTAATCATGAGATTGTAATATCAAAGAGATATAAAGTCACACAGGTATCATTCTGACCATCTTTATTGTGAAGTCCTCATCAGATGATAAGCTCATCTTCTGCTGCCTTTAAGCCAACCTACATTCAAACAAAGACAAATACAAAGGAAGTACTTTTCTTGCTAATACTAGATTCATTATAAATAAATGAACAAATAGGCAACACTTCAAATACAATAAAAAGTGGAAAAAGGTTTTCATAATGTCACTGAACCATTTTTAATAAGTGGTAAATATGAAGTCAATTAAAATTTAGTTATTTGACTGTTTATAAACAATAACATGTCTTATAAAAAATTAATAAAGCGATTTAATAAAGCATTTCATTGTTTGTTTACAGTCAAATAACTATTCACTAAAGCTTAATTAACTATAACTTTAACATTTATCAATGATGGTTTCTGAGTATGTATCATTCATGACTTTTCATTTTTTTTTTTATTTAGAGGCAATGCCTTGTTTTAAGTGTCTTTAATTTCCAAATAATTTTCTAATAATTTATTTTAACTTTCAATAAAAGCAGCATGTCGTCATTTGGTACTAAATATAGCAAAAAGTAATATTCTTGAAGAAAAGCTTAATTTAAATATTCAATAATTATTCTTTTATTATTTCAAACTTAAACTTGGCTTCTAAGCACGTTACATTCCGTATTTGTTGCTTTATTTGTCAACACAGAAATTGAATTTGGTTGAGCAAAAATAATTTATTTGAACACTATTTTCTGTAGGAAAAAAAAAAAAAAGCATTTCTGTTCCTGATGCACAGCACTATGAGGAGGAGTGAATGAATTTGAACCAAGAAGTAATATTTGCATAAATTCTTATTTCTGTAGTATGGGTCTGTAATTCCTCCTGATGGTGCTACTGCAGTGCCTATGGGCAACCTTTCTGACTGGAACTAGACAAGGAAATCCAGAAAGTGAACTACAAGAGACAAATGTGTGGAATTAGAGCTGGAGCTAATCCTCCCACACCGATTCAATGGTAATCCCTGTAATCTCTGGCTACAGGGGATTATCCATCTGGATGACTAAAACAAATTAAAGGGATTTAATGAGCAGTAATTTAACAAGTTGACTGATGCATCTTCGATCCTCACCGTAACCTTTGATTGCTGGCCACTTGAAGGGAGCTAATTCTTGGATGAAATGCTTTAGAAGAGGACATTTGTTGCAAATGTGGAGTCAACAAGCTTTTGAAGATTGTATTCTACCCTTTTGTGCAAATATATCACATGTAGTTTTCTGACACTTGACACTCTTTAGTAATATTAGCAGGGCTGCAGCTACCATTAAAGAGTTCACACTAAAATGAAAATTGAGCCACCTATATGGGGTGTAAACTAACGCTTTTAGAAGATTTAGACTTTTTTTTAAAAAAAGTTTTAAAACAAGTCTGCAGCTACTTCAGATGTTTAAAAGAATGCTACAACGCTGTTCTACTGTGACGCTCCAGAAATGTTTTGTGGACTATCAAACTTCACTTCACTTTCCATCAGCATGGGGAGGAGTAGATAATGACTGATTTTTAATTTTTGGATGAACTGTTCCTTTAAGCATGTTCTGCTGTCGTCATGTTTGGGGTCCTGTTAGGCAGCCAGTCCAGTATCCCCAAGAATTAAATTCATACTGGACAAATATGAATGTCCCCATTTACATCTAGATGTACTGCATCAGTAAAGGAAGTACTGGAGAAAAAGGTTGACAAATGATCAAGAGTGCAGAGATAGTGAAAATGAAAATAAAAATAAATAAAAACATCATCTTAACCCCTACCTAACCATACCATAGTTGTTATGAGCAGATACTGTATAGAAATAAGTGACTTTTAAGTCATTGTCATTAAACATAACCTGGGGTTTTGCAGAACATCCTATCTGGTGATAGCTTTATTAGGCTAGGTTTGCCATGATTTAAACTTCAGATTTTGAGGTAAGAGCTCAATTTTCTTGTTTCAAAAATTAGTCAGTTTTTTTCTATATTTGAATTCATTCAATCTTGAAACTGAGTAATTTACTGGTAAAATAAGCTACATTAGATAGAGTGAAGCCACGTACCGTCCTCTTTCACAACAAAAACCTTGTTTTAAGTATTGGCCTACTTTAAATGTTCCTCTCCTTTAGCCTTTTAACTCATTGCTTACATAATAAGTATGACTTATTTAGGCAGGCCTACATCAGCTTCATGGTAACAAGAAGAGCAGTGTTTACTGCTGATAGGAGACTGGACATGAACCCCAGTCTCTATTGTCAAAGGCGGTGTACAACCATTTCACTTTTTCTCAGCATTCTAACCTTTTTCAAGTTTAAATTCAGGTTGCTGAGAAAAAAGTCACAACTCAAATACATTTTTTACATGTGGCCCTAGTCCTTTTCCATAAAAAAAAAGATAAACAGAGGTTGTTTTAAGAACTAGTTAAGAACTAGTCTCTATTTCGTGTCTCTGCTCGATAATTAACAGAGTGTATTTCTGCAACTACTACACTCTCAGAAAATAAGGTACAGAATTGTAACTTTAGGGGTACAATGGCTTGTCACTGGGGCAGTACCCTCTGAAGGTACAATTTTGTACCCTTATTTTTAAGTGCAAAAATGGACCTTTAAAAAGGGTACAAAATTGGCCTTTATAGGGTACAGTATAGTACCATTATTTATTTTATATATTTTTTTTGTATCTGGATTATACAAAAGACAAATACATTTTAAATTTATCAGAATGTATTTTTTATTTTCACATTTCAATTTCATTTAACTTTAAACAATGTAAAATTGTCCACTGCAGGCAAGTCCATTCTCCACCAACCTTAAAACTGCATATATGATAATAACACTCTTTACAGAATATCATCACATGACAGTTTTGTACATCTTTAAATACTATGTCAAAGTGTGACATACAAACTGTTATCCTCAGAAAAAATGTCAACTACTTGGAACTTAGTATAGACGAGGCATGGTGGAGTCAATAGTGGTTTACTTGCCTAGTGACAGTTATTGGCAGAGGCGTATCACGTATCACCAAGGATCTAAATAGGTACTTTCTCGCATAAAAAAATATTAAAACTTAAGAAAGTGATGTATTAACAGCGCTAAAGCGAGAACTAAAACAGCTTTTAGCAGCTCTACCGCTGCCGGTTGCAGCGAAATGAATTCTGGGAAACTTGCATACTGTAAACTGCGGTGTGGACGGGCTCTTTGTCTGCCAGGCTGTAGGTAGCTGATTTTACTGTGCATCCATGGTTGGCCGTTTGTGAATATCATAACATACAATATTGACTGGATGATTAGTAATTTTTCATACCTGCAAATCTGCTAAAAAAAAATATATATATTTCAAGGCTACTCAAAAATGGCTTAGAAGTTAAAATCTTCATTGAATACTTAAGGAAACAGTGAAAGATTCACATTTAAAAAGTATAACTACTACTGAAGAAAGACTAAATAATTATTTAAACATATTAATATTTAGGCTACTGCCATTTGTAGAGCCTAATACAATTGTACCCCAGCATGTAGAAGAAAAGGTACATATATGTACCTTTTACCACTGGGGTACATATATGTACCTTTTGGGCCCTCAAAAGGGTAGAAATTGTTACCTTAAGGTCCAATAATGAGTCCTAGGGGGTACATTAGTGTAGATTGTACCTAGGGGTACAAAAAAGGACTCGTACTGTACCCCTATTTCTGAGAGTGTAGGTCTATTTGAATAATCAAGGTATCATAATAAAGGGAACACTTGAATGAAACTTTATCACTAGGGAATAGTATAAGTATAAATGTCCAAGTAAATTAAGTTGGCACACAGCATAAATGAAATATTTAAATAAAAAAATACAATTTTAGAATGAATACCCCTGAGGAATGATGCAGCTGCAGCTCCAAATCTGTAGCAAACCATAGCAAAACATCTGAACATTACCTCTGCCTACGTTTATGCTAATAAACAGGATCATAACTAAATTAGAGAGGTTTTAGAACAGAACACTCTTCAGAGCATTTCTTGCACATTTTGGCATCACCTGTGCCATTTAAAATTTCTCAGGTACCAAACTATATATTTCACTAATATGTTACCATAGGTGCTCAAAAAGTAGCCCAATCAGGCTCTGCTCGGGCTCAACAGGTTAAGGCGTTTGACCAAATGACTGTCATTGTTCCAGAGAGGACCGGCTCCTGTGAGTTGCTGTGCAGCCTATTGACAGAGATAAAAGGGGGCTGCCTTCAGTCTTGAACTGATAGCTGCTGGACTTTGACAAGAAAAGCAAACTGCACTCAACCACAAACACTGTTCGACACAGCCACCATCATCATCATTCTTACACCTGTTAACTAAACGTTGGTGCGCTCGCATTAAGCTCCACTCTCTCTGTGTTTCTGTCCCACACATTGATGAAAGCAGGTCACAGGGTGTCAGCATGCAAGCTGCCATGTTAGCACTGGAGAGGCCTGGGAATCCTACCACATGCAGGCTGGACGCGGACACCACATGGACAGACGTCAGGTGGGCTGCCACTCTGCAGACTGACAGACAAATGAAATCGCTCTCACGTTAAGGACTTGATATCAGTGCTGCTGGTCAACTTTACTAAAGACATCAGGCCTGTGAGGTAGACTTCTATAGCACACATCATAATGTATGCACATACTGAGAGCATACCATAAACAGTAGACTCAAGTACATTTTATTTTTAACACAAAACATGAATCAAAAACATTGTGACCCAGAATGATATACATAGTGTACAACCCACGAAACGTGGTAGCACTTTATATCAGCCATTATTGACAAATGGTAAGTTTATAGTTCATTAAACTTAAGTTAATACTTATTTGACTGTTAACAATGATATGCTTTATAAACCATTTACCAAGCAATTGTTTACTGTAAAGGTGCAACTGATGTTTATAATACTTTGTATATGTATCTCAAGGAAATTGAATCGAAAGCAACTGGATTTGGTTTTTGTCTTGAAGACGTTTCACCTCTCATCCGAGAGGCTTCATCAGTTCCTGCTCCCTTGACTAGGCTGAGACTAGTCCTTTGTACTTTGTATATGGTTAATAAATACTGTGTAGTTCATCTTTAAACATTATTTTGTGTTTGCTGTTTATAAATCTTTACAGCTGCTTAATAAATGTCTATAATGTATTGTTTGTTGATAGTCAAATAACTATTAACTAAAGTTGAATTGAGTATAAATGTGCCATTTATTAATGATGGCTGTTAGAAAGTGTTAGATAAAACTTAGACAGTCAGTAAAATGAATAAATATCCTAATAAACATTTTATCAACGGAAAAAAAGTTCCAGAAATGTTTTGTGGAATACAAATATATTTATATATATTTTACAAAGTTTTGTACTTACATTATCCTACATGTTTCCAACTCAGTTTAAAACCCGATAAATCTGGAGTTTTTATTCAAGGTAAAAGTGTGGTTCATTTAGTCGCCTGGTGCTATTAGTTCTGGGAGAAAGTCAGAGGGAGAGGAAGAAAGTCAATGAACAAGACTAAACATAACCTAAATAACATGATTGAGAGACGCCTACAAAACCTGTGACATTACCCACAATACAACTTACAACAACTCCAAAAAACTGAGCTAAGACATCAAAATATTTTGACAAGGCTTTTTGCTTCATGTCATATTTCTAAACAGAAAACAGCTTATCTTGCCCAGTTGGAGGCTCAATGTTTGTTCAAGGACACCTTGACAGTAGCTGTTGGAGGACAGGGGGTCATTTCGCCTTCCTCCCCCACCCAGACACTCTTAGACAATCTTGCCATTTTGTGTCACTACTATGTCTCTTTAACCTCTAAACAAACACCACCCTCACAAAGAGCCCAAAACACCCCTCCAACTTCCTTTCCCCTACAAGACTCAAGCATAAACATTACTGAAATCTGTATTATAATCCTCAAAAGTCCTTGAGAGTGCAGTTGGGTGGGAGGATTGGGATCAGTATGGGGGGATCAGTAGGGGGGGGGGTAATTGACTCATCTGCTACTGGCTCTAATTGATTCGGGCGTTAATCTGGTGGCTCCAGATTTAGAGCCAGGCTAATATGTCAGGAGACTGGAGAGAGTCCAGCTCTGCCCGGGGGCTGTTGTCGGCTGCAGGGAGGATTGGAGAAGATTAACAGAGATTTCTGAGCGTCCTGCATGAACAACTCAGCTCAACTGTTTGTCTGCTTTTCTCTTGAAGCAACAAGGCAGGGTCAGAGTCTGGGGAAAGTCCTGCATGCAGATGTGGATATAATTACATTAAAGAGAAGGTTGTTGACAGGTTTGGGGGAAAACTGTATCCTTCCAGGAAGCTTCTTAAGCCCTTGAAGTGCTCCCAGGTGTCAGTGAGGAGGTTCTGGGGTCCTTCACTTGATTCCATAAGGGTCTTTTACTGACTTTTAAGAGGTGCTACAGATCTTGGAGTGGGTACAAAGGGGATCTAAAAGTCCTTGACAGGGCAGTACAGTTCATTGACTGGGGTCTATAGTCCTCAACTGGGATCTAGGGTCCTTGACTGTAGGTACATTTTCATGAGTGGACAATGGATGAGTCTGTAAAGTACCAAGGCGATTTATGAAATTTCCCGATGGACAGATACCAATTTTTTGTTGAAGTGATTCCTAAATGCTGCTAATTGAAACTGCCATTGGCCTAGTTAACTCAGCTCTGGGGTTGAACCCTCGAAGAAAACCACATTGGTACTGTATTCCTTGTTGTCAACCTAGATTCCATCTTCTTGGAGGATGTGTTGTTTCATCCCGGTCTGGCGAAGCTGCCCGTCTGAGCATAGTTGGAGGACTGTTCATTCAATGATGGGGGGTGTAATGCACATTAAGGGTTCTTAGCTACAGTAAAGTACAGTACACCAATCACTATCTATGACAAATCTCTCCCTAGCTGCCTGTCTTTACAGGAAAAATATGCCAGAGCAAATAGCAATCCACTATTTGACTGAAAGTTTAAGAACGATACCTGAGCATCTTACAGGAACCAATCACAGATAAAACTGCTGGCCCGCAGGCTAATAGGAGCTTTTGTTTTTCACTTTGTCCTGTTACTCTAGGCTATTGCTGCTGGCCCCGCTGCTGCACAGTTTTGTTTTGTTTTTTTCAGAAAATATTGGGCTTTCTTGTAGTACTTGAATGATTTAGTGGCCCTCCTAAGCGATGACACTACCAGCAGTGGCCCCAAGCTAATTTGAGTTAGAGACCCCTGGTCTATGTGCTGCTATCAGTCCTTTCATCACAGGTGTGCACTGATGTTTGCCACAGTGTCTAGACCTTCACAACAAAAATGTTTAATAGCATAGCTAAAGCACTAGTTACTGATTATTGGGACCATTATCAGAAAGTTAGTTGGAATAACAGCCAAAATGCCAAGGACCATTCAAACATAGCTTCAGAAGGACTTGGAGGCCACATGTATAGTTATCACAGAGAAAACAATAGGCAGTGCACTCCACTACTGCCACAGTGTCCATGCAGGATCCACCAGAATCCAAATTATTGAAAGGAAGATGGATGGAGTTAGAACCCGGAAATTCTCATGAAAAATCTTTTGAAATCCACGAGGTGGATGAGGATGATGAAGATGAGATATGGGTGGACCTTCCTGCAGGTCAAAGATCCACAACATACATCAAGGGAGTTTGTTTGTTTGTTTGTTTGTTTTTTGAGGGGGAATTATTTCAAGTTTCACTAAATCAGCTTTTGTAGCTCAATAATCTCCCATTTATAAACACTTTTTATTAGTTTAGATATTTCAGGTTGTTTGTGCTGTTATGGTTATTGAAAATTATACACTCTCAAAAAATAAGGTACAGAATTGTACCTTTAGGGGTACAATGGCTTGTCACTGGGGCAGTACCCTCTGAAGGTACAATTTTGTACCCTTGACACTGGGTACTTATTTGTACCCTTGTGGTTTGTACCTTATAAAGACCAATCTTGTACCTCTGGTGGCAATTTTGTACCCTTGTACCCAGAATGTATTTTTTATTTTCACATTTCAATTTCATTTAACTTTAAACAATGTAAAATTGTCCATTGCAGGCAAGTCCATTCTCCACCAACCTTAAAACTGCATACATGAAAATAACACTCGTGACAGAAGATCTTCACATGTCAGTTTTGTACATCTTTAAATACTATGTCGAAGTGTGACATACAAACTGTTATCCACAGAATAAGTGTCAAATACTTGGAACTTGGTATAGACGAGGCATGGTGGAGTCAATAGTGGTTTACTTGCCTAGTGACAGTTATTGGCAGAGGGGTATCACGTATCACCAAGGATCTAAATAGGTACTTTCTCGCATAAAAAATATTAAAACTTAAGAAAGTGATGTATTAACAGCGCTAAAGCGAGAATTAAAACAGCTTTTAGCAGCTCTACCGCTGCCGGTTGCCACGAAATGCATTCTGGAAAAAATTGCATACTGTGTACTGCGGTGTGGACGGGCTCTTTGTCTGCCAGGCTGTAGGTAGCTGATTTTACTGTGCATCCATGGTTGGACGTTTGTGAATATCATAACATACAATATTGACTGGATGATTAGTAATTTTTCATACCTGCAAATCTGCTAAAAAAAATATATATATATATATTTCAAGGCTACTCAAAAATGGCTTAGAAGTTAAAATCGTCATTGAATACTTAAGGAAACAGTGAAACCTTCACATTTAAAAAGTATAACTACTACTGAAGAAAGACTAAATAATTACTTAAACATATTAATATTTAGGCTACTGCCATTTGTAGAGCCTAATACAATTGTACCCCAGCATGTAGAAGAAAAGGTACATATATGTACCTTTTGCCACTGGGGTACATATATGTACCTTTTGGGCCCTCAGAAGGGTACAAATAGTTACCTTAAGGTCCAATAATGAGCCCTAGGGGGTACATTAGTGTAGATTGTACCTAGGGGTACAAAAAAGGACTCGTACTGTACCCCTATTTCTGAGAGTGTACTCACTCATTGACTCACTTCTCCACAAGTTTCTATACTGCTGCTACTTTTAAAGAGCTAAATCATGTCTGCTTAATCAAAAAAGAGGCATGCATTCACACAAAGATCTCTATCCACATGGCAAATGAATGTAGAGAACAATAGGCACAGGTGAAAGAACGTATCAACATGGCAATAGCTGTTTTTTTCAAACACAATGCATAGAAAGCAGAATGCGTACAGATAAGACTGTGTTGACTCATCACATAGTCACACACTGTCATTTAAAAATCAGACTGAGCAGTATCCTGTTATCCAAACTGATGAGCCTCCTTCAAATGTCCATCATCACAATTTGTCAAAGTACATATAATGTGACCATGTAAGCACATCTACAGACACAGACTAGAGGGGGTGGGGGGCAATAATAAACAATTCTAGGATTTCCATGCCTACCAAATCCCAATCTTTCTCCAAGTCCTAAAAGTGCTCTACATGTGATCAAGATCATGAGTGAAACAGGAGGTACTAGAGACAAAAGGGTAATCTCATGGTACCATTGTACTTAGAGGGTACTTGCCCTGGAGTTTGCCTATTATGTTACATATGTTTTTCAGATTAAGAATAATTTAATCTGTTTGTTGTTATTTTTGTTTTAATTTATATAGTCCCCACAGGTGCTAGAATTAACCTATTTTCCTCTTTAAATCATTGTGTTGCACCACTTCTGAAGCAAACCCACACCCCAGTTAACCACTGTGAGGCCATTTTAAGTTTAAATCTGCATAAATTCACGATTCTAATCTCATCTAAAGCTGTGTGCTCTTTTCAGTGTGCTTGTGGGATGACGTCATGCAGTCATCATCTCCTCCCTTCATGATCATGGAATGTCAGGTGAAGTTTTACAGTCCACAAAACTGGAGCTTCACAAAAAAACAGCGTTGTAGCATTCTGCTAAACAACTGAAGTAGATGAGGACTTGATTTGAAAAAGAACAAAAAAACAACAACAAAGAAAACACTTTTTATACCCTTACACCCCTTTAAGGCGAAATCTTCACTATAGCTGTGTTAGCGTTCATCCCATCGGAAGTAGGTGTACCAGCTCAACCCCACATGGATGATGTAAATAATGTCTTTCCAAATCAGTTTGGGATATCTGGGCTTCCGAAGACTTAGATTACACCAGACAGAGCCAATTTATGTTTTTATTTTATTTTATTTTATTTTATTTTATTCTATTTTTTGTTTTGTTTTGTTTTGATGTGAAGCTTCAGGAAGATTTCACCTGACTTTTCATCCACATGGGGGTGAGTGGATAATAACTGAATTTAAATTTTTGGGTGAACTTATCCTTTAATATTTGTGTTTGAAGGTTTACAACAACATACCCTTCAAACTGGACAACCATGAAATGAAGAAAAAGAAAAGTGTTTCCAATGAACTGCTCTGACGTCTCAGTACAACACATCAGCAAAAGCTGTATTCATGCAACAATGCACCCACACATACACACACACACACACACACACACACACACACAGACAGAGAGAGAGAGAGAGAGAGAGAGAGAGAGAGAGAGAGAGAGAGAGAGAGAGAGAGAGAATATTGTGCAGTATGCAAATAAATGCTTGAATTTCCCCCAAAAGACAAGCTCTGTTACAGAGAAGCATTAATCACTAACATCCTCACGTGGACAAAATGAAGAGCCAAATACTGTATCCATCTGTCTCTTTTGTGGTGCTGGGGTCCCTCTGGAGGACAATCTGTTTAATCCTGCAGTGAGTTATTTACTCCTCAGTGCATTACCGCCATCATGTGGTTACAGGAGAGAACATGTTCAGATTGAGGACGCATGCTGACATTTGCATCTCCTTTCACCACTCTTAACCCACCATCCCCATACTGACATTTAGACAATCGCATTTTAGTAGTGCAATAAGGAGAACTTTCTCATTCCAGCAACTGACCCCTAACATATAATTTGATATAAGAGCAAAGTTAACACATTCTCCCTCTGACTAATGTTGACCTTTCCTCTACCACCAATGTCAGTATGAAGTTTCCACTTTAGCTGTGGGAATATCAACATATTGTTGGTTGCTGCCAACACTTCAGGGTGTAATGATAATCACAGCCTTTTGGGGGCTGCTGTGGGGGGGATTTAGAATTTATTAACTGCAAAATAAAATGAAACATTAATTATAAAATGTCATAAAAAACAATAACTTTCATTCACAGATCAAGTGGTAGCCTATCCTTGTGTCTCATTCCCTTCAAATGTTGGGCCCCTGTACTTTCTATGAGGACCACATTTACAGTGCAGAGTAGGTGCATTCATAGTGTATGAAAATGCATTCACAATGCTACATGACTACACTCATAACCACATATAATGCTTTCTGATGCACTGTATCAACAGTCATAAAATTTGACAGATTATAGAACATTAATACATTATAGACCTCAACATCAACTCTAGTAAGGACTCACTGTATGCCTTAAGTAAAGTGAAAATATGCATCTGCTATAATGGATAATGTAATAATGGATGCTTCATCATAATATTTCATTGTTGGTGGTAAGTGGTAAGTATAATACATGTTCTTGCATGTGAGACATTATGCCGAGTACAAGCCCCATCACTCAGCCTCTAGTTTATAACTAGTCAAGAGCACCCATAAGACCTAGACGTCATTACACAGTATGTCACATCTGTTATGTTTTATGAATGAGTGTATAGTGGAGCTGTTAAGCTCAATAATCTTGCTTTTTATGAAAGAAGCATGAAACTTTCAGGGTTTGTTCTTCAGGACATAAGCTTTAATTTAAGATGTGGAGGCATTCTCAGTTTGACCCCTGAGGTCATCTAGAGGTCATTGACCTCTGTAATATGTCATTTTCATGCGCAAAATTGTAAATGTGTGTATCTTAGGATCTAAATGTGATAGAAATGTAAACTAAAGATTTATTTCCATGTATCTGCGCATGAGGAACTCATTTATGCCATTGATAGCACTCTAAGAGGTCAACATCATTAAGTGCAGTGAAGGTTACTAGGAATGTGAGCGGCTTAAGGCGAGACACTATAGGTGAATAGGGTAAAAAATTAAATGAATTAATTAAAATTAAATAATAGATATCACCATGAAACTTTCTCAGTTGATTACTCATATTAAGCTAAGAAAAAAATGTATTGCAAGTTTTTTGTATTTTAATGTTTAAATATGCAAATGAGGCCTTATCTCATAAAAAATGTGCCAATTTGCATACATTTTTAAAAAACAAAATCAGATCGTGTGATAAAGCCAGGATCAAAATATTTTTTTCATTTTGTTGTCATATTAGATGGGAAAATAATTACAGAGGGGTTTATGGACATCTACTTCTGTTATCCTGACCTTCGTGACCTTTTCGTGACCTTTTCCAAACATGTTGTTCAACCTGAGTTCAGAAACCTACATGAGGGTTCTAAATGTGAACACCTGATAACCTGATGGTGAAATCAGACGTGGGACACAGTCAGGAGACACTTTATAAACTCTGTCTCTGACTAACTCTTCATCGTTTGTTCCTTCTTGTGAATTCAGCAGAAGTTCTACATGAACTTCTTTCTATCTTTGAGTAGAAACATGGAGTCTGTTTGTCTCAACGTGACGACACAACCGTGTGTGTCGTCACATCGGTCCTGTGGTCTGATTGCTGACTGAGAACCTCATGACTGTGGGTGGAAGACCAGCTGGGATTTAGCTGATGTCTAGTCTCAGTCATGGTCAGTGAAGTGTGCTCACATGTTAGTGTAGCGGTCTGAACTTAGGAGGCAAAGACTTCAGTGTGTGAGTTCAAGTCCCGGTTATTGATGCTAGTAAATGTTTTCTCACTCCATCACAAGTTAAATGCTGCGTCTGACCAACATGTTCTGCTCCATCAGGAGCGGTTCACTGTTTCAGGCTTCATATGTAATGTTAGCACATGTTAGCACACAACAGTGAAACAGTAAAGTCTTGTGGTTTGGTTCAGACCTCGCTGAGGTTGGAGGAGTACGGAGCAGCAGGGTGACGTCCTGATACAACGAGCTGCTGTTGAACCGATGTTTGGGCTGGGCGACGACCTGATGGAGACACAGACGGACAAACTGAGACAGCCTGGACATAAACTAAAGTTCAGGTTCACACACCTGACATCCAGGTAGCTCAGTGTGTCGGAGGACTGTTCTGAAGGTCTGGGGTTGTGAGTTAGATCCTTGAGGCAGTCTGAGTTTTGAAAACAGCTCTTAAAAGAGTCAAAGGCAGGACACTCAGGTATCTGATGAGCTGGTCTGGAGGTTGTGGGCTTGAATCCTGACTCTTTATAAAGTTGCTGCTCAGAAGAACAAGTGAAAACCTCTGAGAGACTTTTTGTGATGTCATCCTGTTAGCTCAGCAGGGTGACACCAGGGATAGAAGTTCTGAGGTTGTGGGTTTGATTCTTATAAAACTGAGTGAAGTCTGAAGTACGGACTGAACAGTGCCCAGAGAAGAACCTCCAGCGCCCGGGGGGAGGGGAAGGGTTGTGTTCCTGAGAGATGGAAGCTTTATGGGGCGATGAACCATCAGCAGCTGAACGTTTGGATGTCTTTACAACTTTGTTGCATCATCAAAGATCTAATTGTCTGATTCTACACACCTGAACAGAAAACTGTTCGACTATTAGAAACTTACAAAGAGAGAAAGACTAATTTCAATGAATCAATCTTTATTTGTTCATTTCACAACCAACAAAAGTATCTCATGACACTCTCATTGGTCAAAGAGCCCAGTGTGCTGGAGATCTGCCAAAAAAAGGGTTCTGAAGGGTTCCACCTTTTAGAAACACCTCGACTATTAGATCTTTGATGATGCTCACCTGTTTCTAGAAGGTGGAAACCAGGTGTTGGTGTCCACCTTTTAGAAACAGGTGAGCATCATCAAAGATCTAATAGTCAAAGGGTTTTCTTTTCGGTGAAACAATGATGGTGCTCAAAGGCTCAAAGGCTCAAAGGCAGGACATTCAGGTATCTGATGAGCTGGTTCCTGCTCGCTGACTAGGCTGGGACTAGTCCAACTAGCTGGTGTGGAGGTCCAGCTATTTAACCTCTTAGGAGGCGGTCACAAGGCCACTGATGCCTATGGGTCGCATGTGCTCCATTATTGCCAACGACAGTCGTTAGTATGGTCGTTGGGGATGGTGGAAAGTTGGTTTTGACTTCGTTAGTGCTCTATTGTGTTGTAACGACAGTCGCTGGAGTCACATGAGGCCCTTTGTGCACAGCCATTGTTCTTAGAGGCTAAGTTGTTGAATCTCCTGGGAAAACATGAAAGGGCAGCATTGTAAATTGGAGATAGGTGGTGTCGCAGACCCCCTCCTCTGTTTAGAGATTTTTCTTTTCGATTTCGATTTTTGCATAGATGGCTTCCTTTACTCCTCTTTCAAGAGTAGAGGAGAAAGGATCTAAATGTGATAGAAATGTAAACTAAAGATGTATTTCCATGTATCTGGCATGAGGAACTCATTTATGCCATTGATAGCACTCTAAGAGGTCAACATCATTAAGTGCAGTGAAGGTGAAAATATTTTTTTCATTTTATTGTCATATTAGATGGGAAAATAATTACAGAGGGGTTTATGGACATCTGCTTCTGTTATCCTGTAAATCAGAATATACTGTCAATAGCCAGAGATTTTAGAAATAATCATTTTCTGTGATAAAATCAGGGTTTTTGTGTCAATGAGAGGCCAAACCACGTGGAAATATCTGCATTTTCCCTTCGTGTAAACAGGATCTTTTTTTCCCACAGTTCTGGGGTACAGGGTGGGGCAATGGGTGTGGCTTGGGTGTGGTCTCAGAAGTTCTGCTACATCTCTTTTTGAATGGACTTCAAGAAAAGATTCAATGGTGCAACTATACTACTAGTCTGCTGTTTATTACTCTGTACTGTTGGACAGTCAAAGGAGAAAGTGAGAGCGAGAGAGAGCAGCACACAACCTTTTATGTTCCCAGGTGCCGGAACTTCTGAGAAGAAGAAGAAGAAGAGAACTCTCATTGACACAAAAACCCCGATTTTATCACAGAAATTGATTATTTCTAAAAACTCTGGCTATTGACAGTATATTCTGATTTACAGGATAACAGAAGTAGATGTCCATAAACCCCTCTGTAATTATTTCCCCATCTAATATGACAATAAAATGAAAAACATATTTTGAGCCTGGCTTTATCACACGATCTGATTTAAAATGTATGCAAATTAGCAAATTTTTAATGAGATAAGGCCTCATTTGCATATTTAAACATTAAAATACAAAAAAACTTGCAATACATTTTTTTCTTAACTTAACATGAGTAATCAGCTGAGAAAGTTTCATGGTGATATCTATTATTAATTTCTTTACCCTATTCACCTATAGTGTCTCGTCATAAGCCACTCACATTCCTTGTAACCTTTACTGCACTTAATGATGTTGGCCTCTTAGAGTGCTATCAATGGCATAAATGAGCTCCTCATGCCCAGATACATAGAAATACATCTTTAGTTTACATTTCTATCACATTTAGATAGTAAGATACACACATTTCTAATTTCAGGCCTAGAAATATCATATTACAGAGGTCAATGACCTCTAGCTGACCTCAGAGGTCAAATTGAGAATGCCCCCACATCTTAAATTAAAGCTTACGTCATCAAGAACAAACCCTGAAAGTTTCATGCTTCTTTCACAAAAAGCAAGATTGTCCATATTTTAAGAGCTTAACAGCCCCACTAGTAGTCAGAGAGTTATGAATGCATTTAATTACAATGTAAATGCATCCATATCTCACTATTGATGTCTTCATAGAAAGGGCTTCCCAACATTCAAAGTAAATCAGATGAAAGAATAGGCCAATCTAACTTGATCTCTGAATATCATATATAAGTTTTGATTTTCAATCAAACTTTATTTACAGTTGAAACCAGAAGTTTACATACACTATATTAAAAGACACATAACCTTTTTTTTCTCACTGTCTGACATTAAATCAGACTAAACGTTTCCTGTTTTAGGTAAGGCAGGATTACCAAAATGTTTTTTCTATTTGCTAAATGCCAGAATAATGACAGAGATCATTTTTAAGATATTTTTTTATTACTTTCTTCAAAGTCAGAAGTTAACATACACTTAGAATACTATGCCATTAAACAATTTGGGAAAGCCCAGATGATGATGTTATGGCTTTGGAAGCTTCTGATAATTGACAACATTTGAGTTAATCACAGGCACACCCGTGGATGTATTTTAAGGCACACCTCAAACACACTGCTTCCTTGTGTGACATCATGGGAAAATAAAAAAAAAAAAAAAAAAATCAGCAAAGATATCAGGATGAGAATTGTGGACTTCCATAAGTCTGGTTCGTCCTTGGGTAAAATTTCCAGATGCCTGAAGGTGCCACGTTCATCTGTTCAAACAATTATATGCCTGCATAAACACCATGGGAATGTCCTGCCATCATACCGCTCAGGAAGGAGACGGGTTCTGTGTCCCAGAGATGAACATGCTTCCGTGCGAAATGTGCGTATCAACCCCAGAACAAAGCAAAAGACCTTGTGAAGATGCTGGCTGAAGATGGTAAGAGAGTGTCATTATCCACAGTGAAACGACTCCTGTACCGACATGGGCTGAAAGGCCACTCAGCGAGGAAGAAGCCATTACTCTAAAAGCAACATAAAAAAGCCAGATTACAGTTTGCAAATGCACACAGGGACATCGACCTTAATTTTTGGAGACATGTGGTCTGATGAAACTAAAATTGAACTGTTTGGCCATAATGACCATCATTTCATTAGGAGGGAAAAGGGGGTTGCTTGCAAGCCTGAGAACACCATCCCAACTGTGAAGTACGGGGGTGGCAGCATCATGTTGTGGGGGGTGTTTTACTGCAGGAGGGACTGGTGCGCTTCAGAAAATAGGTGGCATCATGAGGAAAGAGCATTATGTAGAAATATTAAAGCAGCATCTCAAGACATCAGCCGGGAAGTTAAAGCTTGGGTGCAAATGGGTCTTCCAAATGGACAATGACTCTAAGCATACCGCCAAATTAGTTACAAAGTGGCTTAAGGACAACATAGTCAATGTTTTGGAGTGGCCATCACAAAGGTCTGATCTTAATCCCATAGAAAATTTGTGGGCAGAGCTGAAAAGGTGTGTGCGAGCAAGGCGGCCTACAAACCTGACTCAGTTACACCAGTTCTGTCAGGAGGAATGGACCAAAATTCCAGCAAACTATGGTGAGAAGCTTGTAGAAGTATACCCAAAACTAACCCTGACCCAAGTCATACAGTTTCAAGGAAATGCTTCCAAATACTAATGAAATGTATGTAAACTTCTGACTTTAAAGAAAGTAATAAAGAATTTTAGAGGTGTGCCTTAAAATACATCCACAGATGTGCCTGTGATTAACTCAAATGTTGTCAATTTTCAGAAGCTTCCAAAGCCATGACATCATCATCTCGGCTTTCCCAAATTGTTTAAAGGCATAGTAATCTTAGTGTATGTAAACTTCTGACTTTGAAAAAAGTAATAAAAAATTATCTTAAAAATTCTCTCTCTCATTATACTGGCATTTAGCAATATAAGTAATTTTGGTAATCCTAACTGACCTGAAACAGGAAGAGTTTAGTCTGATTTAATGTTAAACAGTGAGAAAAAAAAAGCTATGTGTATTTTTAAACAGTGTTTGTTAACTTCTGGTTTCAGCTGTATATAGCACCTTTCAAACAAATCAAAAGGCAATCCAAAGTGCTGTACAAGCGATTAAAAAAGAAAAAACATCGTATTAAAACAGGTTTAGTGACTAATGCACACCAACTCCAATAAAATGAAAAGTTAAAATAATAAAAGATAAAAACAAGCAAAATAAAATATTGCACGTAAAATTTTGATTTAAAAAGTTTATAAAACACAACATAAGAATAACAATAATAAGAACAACAGTGAAATGTAAATAAACAAAATAAATTTTAAAAAGTATAAACATTAAAACCATAAAAATTATAGTAAATAAAAAAAAATAAATGATAAGACACTACGTACAAACCAGACTATATAGATATAGGTTTTTAGTTAATGTTTAAAAGTATCAGTATTTCCAGCTCCTCCCAGATCCTCCGGCAGGTTGTTCCAACGGCTCGGAGTGTCATCACCTTAATGCTTCTGTTTTGCTTTGTGGAACAGCTAAAAGAGAAGAGGTGGAGGATCTGAGGGGCTCATGAATTAAAAGGTTTTGTGTGATGCAGTCCGGTGCGAGGCCATGTAGTACCTTATAAAGAAATAAAATAACTTTAAAATCAATAGGAAAACTAACAGGCAACCAGTGTAAAGACTTTAAAATAGGTGTAATGTGGGCTCTCCTGGTCTTGGTCAGCACTCTTGTAGCAGAAATGTTTAATTAATTGTAGCTGATTTATTGTGTTCTTTGGGAGAAAGGAGAGCGTTACAGTAGTCTAGCCTGCTAGTTATAAAACCATGCATTAGTCTCTGTGTTGCTAAGAGAGGGAATAAGCCTCACTTTGGAAAGGTTTTTCAAATGATAAAATGCTGCTTTTGTGATTTTGTGTTTGCATATATATGCCTTAAAATTAAAATCTGAGTCAAAAATCTCTCTCCAAGATTTCTGGCTTCTTGGCTTGGTTTACGCGTTAATTTAGTTTAGAGGCCAATTTCTCTCTCTACGGCTTGGAACCAATGATCAATACTTCTTTTTGTTCCTGGTTGAGCTGTAAAGGGTTATGTAACACCCAGGCCTTAATGTCTAAAATGTTTCACTGTTTTTTGCGGTTATACAAAAAATGTCCTTGAACTTTGTAGTGACATTGCTGGTAAAGGTATTAAAAATAAATAAAAGCCAGATTGCGCACATTTCATGGGAGTCTGGCCATGAGATTATGACATATCATGTGTTGGAGCTAAGCTGTTAGACTGAGGGGACAGTAGAGAATATGGAAATCCAGTTATTCAATCAAATAGGAATGTCAGTTTCCACATTTTGAAATGTCAGAGAATACATTGAAAATAAAAATGCATGTTGTGCTTTTTCAAATTAATGGACGTTTCATAGCTATACCCTGCTTTTCCATCCTTTCACTGTCCAATTAATTGAAAATATAATCTCGATGGTTGGTTGTCCTGTGTGATTACAGACAGCCCATATTTCATTATGTTTCATGTTTCTGTCTATCAATTATTAATCAGAGAGGAAGCACAAAGATAGCACAGACATGTTGAAACAGGACTAACCAGCAACCAGATAAACTGCCCAAAAATCCCTGACAAGTGACCCTTAAGGCAAGTTGATCAGAAAACTGAACAGTGGAATGTTTGGAGCTCTGACTGTTCCATCTAGGCATTGAGGACTGACCCTTAAGGCCCCCACACACCGGCTCCGACGTCGGACGTCTGAAGCGTTAGGAGAGAGTCGGACGAGTTAGGGAGCTATTCTGTTCAGTGTGTTCAACGTTGTCGGAGCCGCGCGGAAGCGCGAGGACGGCGTCTGATCCAACTGAACATGCGAAGTCGGACGTCTGAGTTAGAACACCGTCGGATACTCTGATTGGTTGTTAGCTAGCTGTTCAGTGACCATTCTGATTGGCAGTGTGCCAGCGAATCAGCGCGGTGTGTGGGAGGGGTGGTGGAAGTGACGATGATAAACAAACCACATAAACAGAGACGGCACAGAGTTACAAACAACACTTCGCCGTTCGTTATTTTGGGGATAAACCAACGTATTTTTGAAAGCCATGGCTGTGTGGACCGAGGACTTGTAGGAGCAGCTGGCTGCCCTGGTGGAAGAGAGACCACCGTCATACGACATCACGCAAGTAATGCAGAGCCAACGCTGTGTGTGCTTTGTTTTGATAAGCTACGGTCCGCACTCCGTTCCGTCATTTCCTGTTTAATGTTTTGGGTGACTGGCACAAGACTAGCGCCACCCGATGTTTAGGAGACTTATTGCATTTCGCGCAGGCGCAGAACGTATACACTACTGTGTAGCCAGGGCAGTGTGTTTCAGTGCAACTTTTCTACCAATCAGATCCGACGGAGTGGTCGGAGAAGGAAGTCGGATAAGGAAGTCGTCGGAGCCGGTGTGTGGGGGCCTTTAAAGTAGGGAGATTACTTGAGGACATGTCCAAAGCAAATCTGAGGACAAACCTTCTGGACAAACCCAGACTTGATACATTTCTTTGGAGTGTGGGACTGACTGACCAATAGGCAGTGCCATCTTTAGAAAAAAAAGTAAAGATTGAATTGATCTATTCTTTATGTTTGGTACAATTGTTTAAAATCCATAACATCTTCGATAAATATCTTGTACACATTTTCTCATATTCAGAACATTGTTGAATCAGTACATAAAGCTACTATCTTGATCCCTGTGTATAGGTTCTTGTGCTTGTAACATACATACAGTATATGAACATTAGTAAATGTTTTGAAGGCAAAATATGAAGCAGATTTGAAAATGTTTGTAGCTGTTTTCTTCTTTTGTATGGGGCAGCTTGTTACTGCACGAAACAGATGCTGCAGATTATTTAAATGTCCAATTATATTAAATAACATTTTGCTTTAAATTATTTATCTGACCTTTTAACATGTTTGATGTGTTCTAAGGCTTTTTTTTGCCATATGTAAAGCAGGCTGGAAGGTACTGTACAAAAAAAGCTGCCCCTCCTCAATCTTTCTATCCATTTAATGTCTCCAGGAATTATCTTCTCCACCTTGAAAACTAATCTAATCCATGCAAACCATTTTTGCGTTTATATTTACTTAATGGGGTATGTTGTAAATATATGGAACAGGATTAAATCCACAGCAAAAACATTGAGTTTATTTTCCCCCAGAATTCTTAATTTTGTTAGAATTTAGATTTTTTTTCCCCCTCAAAATTCTGATTTAAAAGTTAATCTCTGAATTCTGATAAAGAAAAATCTGAATTCTGAGGGGAAAAAACAATATTACAAATCCTCTTCCTCTTCCAGTGATACAAATAGGTACAGACATCTGTCATGGTAGAAGAATCGATAGTTAATTTTATTATGGGTTTATCAATAGTTATGGACATATAATTATCTCTTTACAATACAACATAAGATCAGAAGAGCATGACAGACCACTTCAACAGAATCTCATAGTTTTAAAAAAATCAATAAATAAGGGCATAAATAAACCAAATACATGTTTTCAACTGAGATATAGATTCATAAGTACTTATATTGTGTCTGCATGCGTCATGAAACACCCTCAACTATTTTCTGTACAAACACAGGAGATCTGTCGCATGTATGAGAGGAGAGTTCATATACAGAATGATTCTATGAGGCTACTAGACCGTACTGAGGAAAGGCCTGACATAGAAAACAAGGGACTCAGGAAGCACTTTATAGAGACCTCACACACCCACAGTGCATTTTCAGTTATGGTCGTATATACATATGAAACGCATACAAACTTGATAACACATAGACTGTCGCGCACACACACACACACACACACACACACACACACACACACACACACACACACACACACACACACACATTTGAGTAACAGACAACCACGTCTGGGAGACCCTGATTTTATAGACTATGTTTCCTCTCTCTTCCTGAGGAAAAGAAAGCACACAAAGCTAGCTCAAGCATACCATTGGTTGACATTACAGCAGCATTACATCCAAGGTTGGTCTATGGAAGTCCAGGACTGCCAATTTTAAAAATGTAAAATCATTCCAAAAAATGTAATTGTATTTTCCGTTAGTGTGTTTATTATGTATGATTAAATTTAAAGCTAAATTTAAAAATTGTATTTAACTTTCATGTTATAAAATCTCTAATCAGTGCCAGAATGTTTTGATAATTCTATTGATGAATAATTGTCAGGCATACCAGGAGCAGCTGATAACGACTGTAAAAATGTACTTAATGTTTTCAAATTGGAAAAAACAAAACATATAAAACTTGTCCCTTTGGCTAATTACCATAAGAAAATACTTTTCCCTTTCATTGACTTTTTTCTTTTGTAAAAAGTTGCATCTCATTATAATTTGCCGAAGCTAAATTTAGGTAGATGCACTCAAATTCAGTTTGTTAGCGGTTCTCTTTGGAAAGGGATACAACTAGACAATATATAATAATATTTTTGAAATATTAATATATTATGTAATATTTTTGTACAATATTATGTTTATGTTTATATGTATATATACAAGTCTATTCTATTTCTTACCTTTTTATTATATTGTTTATTTTTTAATATTATTATTGTTTTTTGTAATATTACTGTCCTTTGGTTGCTGTGACAAAGACATTTCCCTGTTTGCGGGACAATAAAGGAATTCCGATTCTGATAGACTCAAAAAATCAGCGTGCCTTTTTTTAAAAAAAATACTTCATTCTCAAACATTTTCTGATTCTAAGTTCTAGTTTGAAATTTCATTTTCTAGTTTTGGTGGCACAGTTTTGGCCAATTTGGAAACATAACCTCCATTTTCCATCACATTTTACTTCATTTTCATTAGAGTTGTGCTATTTTTCGAGTGATCTGTCAAAGGAGTTTAATGTTTTTTTTTTTTTTCATTTTGTCAGTCATTTTATAAAATCACACGTTAATTGAATAACAACACATTCACAAATTAATTTACATGAAAAAAATGTCAGTTTGATAATTGTTTCAGCATTGGCAACCCTGATCCTCCACAGTTTTGCCTGTTTTTAGTCACATTTGTCTATTTTGACACCACAGATGTAAAGTTTGGCCATTATCTGGCAACCATTTTGCACCTGAGACTAGAAAGCCAGGGGTTCTTCTCTAAAGAGAGTCATTGTATCTAATGTTTTCATTTTAGAAGCTTCCAGGTCCTAATATAGAGACTAAAGATACCGTATGTGCTTATCTTCCTGTTTCCCCTGGTTCTCATTCGTGTTATGTTGTTTCTGCTCTACTGTTCATCCCAAACACACAGACAGTAAGCTTGCTACTATAACACTAAAAAAATGATTCAATAAATGGTAAATGTAAAAACAAAACTTTCAGCATCTGTATGGCCCTTTCCTCTTGATAAGAAGGGTATTTCACATTGAATATGGCTCACTGTCATTGTCACTGTCATCATCATTTAAACACAGAGGTAATCTGCTCCTGTACAAAATTACATGCCCTCCCCATACACACACACGCATAACTAATCTTTACAAAAGAAGAAAATAAATACAGAATACTTTCATCAACAACACATCATCATCATCATCATCATCATTGTCATCATATTAGAATAGTCTACAGAATCCTGTAAATTCTACTCTTGATTTCCAGAGTCTTGCTCTGGAGAAATGAATGGCAGTTATATAAGAGGTCATCACAATAAATGTTGTCATAAGTAGTAGTAGTAGAAGTAGTATAGTATAAATGGTATTATCACAGAAAAAACAACATTTAGTGGCTCAAAGAAAATCATCTTGGCCCCAAAGATGTTTTCTTTGACATTGTTGAAACCAGGTGTTGAGTTGAAATATGGAATATGAATCCCAGATGGATTTGTAATGTCTTCTTATGGTACTTTATTACTCTGGTCAGAGAGTCCCTTAAAGTGTAGCAGTAACTGACAGCAGTTTCTCATCCCTACTGAGTGTTGATTCACCTCTGTGACCAAAGTCAGTCCTCGGTTGGTGTGTTCACTGTATGATGTCTCCATACAGATAATGATAATTCCAAGCTAAATACAGGTATGTTTAGTGTGCTTTTGAATTGCTTCTTGTTTGTTTCTTTGCTTGATCTGTGAGTTTTTTTCTTCTTTGGATTAAAGGGGTACTCCAGCCATTTAGTTTTTCATTTGCATAAAAGTGGGGGACGGATTAAGAAATAAAAATAAAAATCTGGAGTTGCAGAGGCTGAGATAACCTGACTATAGTCCTTAGAGAGGAACTCCAAAAATGCTGGATCCTACATTCCCCATAATTTGCAACTTGTGAGACCTATACTGCCTGGTAAACACACACATCTTTCAGACTCTACATCACCAGTTGGTTATAAAGGCTTTCTTTTGCAAACTTGTAGTCTTTGAGCTCAAACTGAGATAACCCTGATGAAATCACTGTGACATCCTTCAAAGACACAGAAGACATTGTACTATGGTTTTTCATAGGATGAGTGATCATCAAAACTATGAGCAAGCTGACTTTCATGTTTAAAGTCACTGGGGTGCTTCTTAAAAGTCGCAGTAGCAGAAATGACAGCTGGATTTCCCTTAAAAAAATGAAGATTTCAGGATATGATTTATAATTGTGTTCGACTTAAAATGCACAGATATTAAACTATGCTAATATTCACTGTAAGAATGCTATCAAAATATACCATAATGTGTGCAATAATGATCATTTGAAGCGGTAGAGGCATATAGTACAACACTTTCTCACTCCCAAGTATAGCAGCTTGGTCAGTGGCCTTGCATTATAATGCCCTTGCTGCCCTACTCTAGTTTCAGTTTTGGACATCAAATAAGCAATAAAGCGTAATATACTGCATCTGGTTAGACTTTAAAATATTGCTTGCTAAGGAGCAGTTTACATAATATGACCTGACTATGACATTTATACTGGTATCAACGTCACAGTTTAGATAGAAACCTGTATGTTCTGTCTCGTAATTAACAGTAATGTAAGTGACGTAAGTGCATGTCTTAAATAATGTAAGTTACATCAGTTACGAATGTAACTTATTTACGTAAAAACAAATCACTCTTGGCTTTAAGTCACAAGTGGCATTAGAGGAATAACTACACTGTCAGACTTAAATGTGTGAGGCCATTGACCATGCTGCTCCACACTAGGAGTGTGAACAGGCTGTTCATTACAGGGTCTGCCTGGTCAGGAAGTTAACTTATAAATACCATATTTTAGAGAAATATATAGAGCAGTGGTATCTTTGCTTGCATAGTGTTCAAGATATTATTTTTCCTTTCTGTGATTTATGCAGAGAAGACAAAAGTCAATAATGTTGCGGTAATTTCACATACCAGATACCTGAATCAAAAAACGTAATGTCTTTTTATCTACTTTGGAGTGCTGAACGCATGTCTTTAAAACAAAAACAAAACAAAAAAACTCTGATATATTTTTGTTTTGTGACTATAACCGAAACAAGACTATTTCAAATTGTATTTCTGTCATCCAGCCATACTGTCTTTTCAGGTGACTAATGCACAAGATTGATGGTGAGGGAAGGTTTTGTCATCCAGTCTTCCTACTTTGCAGGACAAACACTGTGATTCATGAAAATGACACACTCACAGACAAAAACTTAATTATCAACTGCTACTTAATTCCAATGATAAACCTCTCATTTTTGGAGGTCAGTAAATATTCACCTTATGGAACGGTGCAATGGTTTCCATTCTTTCAATTCTTTCATGCACAGGAAAAAGGTAAGCTTTAGTAGAAAAAAAAACCAAACATTTGCCCTTGACAACTCCTTTAAGAGTATAGTCAAAATGAGTTCACAGAAACCAGCTATGGCAAACCTTCAGCACACTCTGAGAAGTTGACTTAAGTCACCCTTCATAGGATTTCTATGTAACTAAGAGCCTGGTCACACTAATTAAAAAATATCAAGGTACAATTCTTTGCAAATCAGCGTGTCTTGTTTTTAAGTTTTTAGGCTAGGCCAACCCCTCTTGCATTTTTGTGTTTCATCATACTGAATGGTTGACTGTTTTCACATTTAAATTGCAGGGAGATTCTTGTGAAAGAGCTCTGTAAATGAGTAGCAAAGATGCACTGACTCTCCTGACCTCTGATGAGGATACTGCAAATTCCAAAATGAAGGAAGCCATCTTTTTAGCTCAGCAGATTCTTCAGATTTCATGGTTGCCATTATTGTTGGTGATGGTGAACCTTTGCCACTGCCTGTAATCACATTGGAATGTGAAGGAATGTGAACTTGGCAATGTTTGTTGTGACCAGGCCCTCAGTCAATAGGATACAGTTACATTAACATTTGGAGCTGAATGTTTTACTCGAACCTGCCTCCTGCAGCAAAAAGCATGACATCAATGTAAAAAAGGTTGATATATTAGACAGCAGATAAAAATGTCATGCTGTTTCAGACATCATCATATCACCCCAACTTTACTGTAAGATTTAAAAACTGGTCAAAAAATGCAGTGTAGTCTGTTGTGTAATTGGTAGTACTGAAACAATACTTCTGAAAATCATTCAATCTGTCATTTTGTTCAGAGACCTTTGAATTAACCCCAGGTCCCTTTATGCTCTTGTTTGTCAACTACTGGATCACTACTAACGGCTAGATTTATAGCCCTTTTTGTCTGATGGCTTTATAACAAAAAGACACATTCAGCTTTGATATTTAATTCTTTTTTAACAGCCAGAAGATCATGTCTGTCTTTTTACCAGTTTCAAATTACAATCTGTTTAAATCTAAAAGCATGGAGGACTGAAACTGCCAAAATAAAAACAAAAAAAATAAATGTCTCAATTAATAAATTAGATTATTATTATATTAAATGCACCACAAATATTACTAACAATAAATGTAGGGATTACTTAATTTACAAAAGACATATATTTCTTTTTTAATTTGCTGCTATATTTATTTACCTATTTATTAAATTCCGTATTTATTTATTCCCCCATGTTTTAACTTTTAATTAAATGCATTTTTTAATGGATATATTTATGCATTTTCAGCAATCATACGTAAACAAATAAATGTCAACCTGAAAGGCTCAATAAATTTAAGGAAAATTAAAAGGTAAGTAAAGAAATAGTGGAATTAATACAAAATAATACTAATAAAGTAAAAAATAAATAGAATTATAATGTCACATTTTATAAAATAATTCCTTCATTTATTTCTGACATAATTTTTGGTGCATTTATTGGCATAAAATGTATTTATTGTTTTAGTCCTTCATAGACAAGGCTTGTCTTAACAACTATGTATCTATCCAATGAACAAACACTGCATTTAAACATCTTTAAAATAAAAATATTTTCATCATACAGCTGGAGGAGCTACTTCAGAGATGCCATGAGATGTCTCATTCAATCCAATTAATCATAGGGTCTTGTGTTATATAATAAATCTCTGAGCATTAATTTAAAAGTCACTATCTCAACTAAGTATTGCTTAAGTGTAAATGTACCCTGTAAAAGATGAATCATCTTGAAATCCAAGAAGGAGAAGGGACGTTAGGATCAAAACAAAGAGGAGAACCAGTGTGTAACCTATGCACAGTCGGTGATCATCCAAACGCCCAAAGCAGATCATTTCCCAGCAGGATTAGGTATCAGTTCCTCAATAACACAGTGTCTCTGACAGTACAGTATCAGCACTTTATAATTCACTTGATGGCTTTCTGTGTGACACAAGCAGGGTTAAAATTCTGTTTATTTACAACTTTAATTTTTGTAGTTTTGGTCATCGAAAACTGAATTGTTAAAATAAAAACAGGGCATGAGCCATCAGACAGTTTTGAAACAAATCTCATTTTTTATTCTGAATAAGAATAGAAAACACTGTTAAAACCTGTCTGATGGCTCCTGTTTGTGCCCCTTAGAGTTCTTGTGAGCCAATAATAGAGCTGTGAAACATGTAAAAGAAATCATAATAAAAAAATATGTCCAAAACCATGAAACCACATGTAAGTTTGTAAATTAACAGAATTTTCCTTAAATACTGGCCCCATTTTTCAGAGGTGTCACTATATAGGAAGAAGAGCATTTTATGAAGCTCATATGTTCAATAAAGAGCTGATGTAGTGTGGAGATGGAGAGGAGGATGAAAGATAAACAGTGATCATGGAGTTCTCTTCTCCAGAAGGGAGAAAGAAACACTGTTTTTATATCACAACAGCCTGCAGTGTTCATACAGCCACAAGACCTGAAAGAATTACCTGTGAGTGCTGATGTGTGCAGTACACTTATGTGAGGGTTTTCATATGACACAGGGTAATGATTGTGTGTCTACTACTGTGTGTGTGTGTGTGTGTGTGTGTGTGTGTGTGTGTAAGGTTGTCCATCACTCCTGTACATGTACATGTTTGTGTAATATTACAAGACCCACAGACAAAACCTTCAACATCTATGTTACGTCCCCTCTTGTCTACAAAAAGTCAAACCTGAAAACAATCCTCCACCTCTCTGCAGCATATCAAAATGTAAACGGTTGTGGACTCTTGGGTGCAGAAAACGTCTTTGACACCAGAGGCTTGCTGGATGACATCTACTCTACTGCCAGTATTCAAAGATGGTGTCTTTTAACATGAAGGGTTAAGTATGCTTCAAACAAACTAGCTTATGCGACCATGTCTAATGTCAAAGTGCTTCTAACTGTTCATCATATTTTTCTCCTTAGTGCATCCCATTGCCCCCTGATCTTGTATTCAGACACTCTTAGATGATCCAACAAGGACCTTCTTTTAAGCATACTGATGCCTTAAAGGGGTAATTTGTAAGAAATAGCCAGAAACTGAAGGTAGCTCAAAAACTATAGGGGAGAGCATAACCGTTTACCGATGCTCACTTTATTCTTTGTCGTAGCTATATTTTGGCTGTAGTGACTAGCTGCTCTTAGAAAGTAGCTCAGTTAGCCATGGAGCCAAGTGGTCCTATTAGCTGATGGGAGTTTGACATAATATTATTGGATAGTGAACCCAAAAATGGTGCCTATTCAGTCCAATAAGAATTGCTTGCCAAAAACGTTTTTAACTTCTGGGTTTACTTCGTGGATAAGCGGCTTCTGTAGACACCCCTGCAGACATCTTCTCAGTAGACATCACTGTATATAGATGTTTTTGACATAACATCGACACTGCTGTTTCACAATCACACTTTTTTTTATGTATAAAACATAAATTCTGTCCATATCTTACAAATTGCCCCTTTAACATAAACCAATCACTGCAGTCTTTCTCTAACATTAACCAAGTAGGAGACAACAAGGTTGCTGCTTTAACACTTCTGATCAAGATCATCAGCTTGCTCAGACTCAAGTTCTCAGAAAATATGAAGCTAGATCTGGGTTTTGTTCAATTAGGGGGTGATTTGTTCTAATGATGGGTACACATGCAATGGAGAACACTGTAGCAGCGCTGAAGGTGTGGCTTTACAAAATGTGATAATTGCCCTCAACTATTAGAATGTATTCCAATGCAGCACTCCAACAATATGCTGCCTGTGTATAAATCTTGGGTCTACACTATAAAATCTTGGTGGATCAGCGGTTTGGACAGCCCTGCCAGGTTATGGTCAATTGATTCAGTCATTCAGTTATTTTCAGACAAGATCTACTTTGTAAAAGTTTACAGCCTGACATGCTCTTATTCTGTGCTGCTTTGTGTACAGTGATGCAGCTACAGCTAAAACAAAAGTGCAATGATTCAAGTCACAAGATGTGCATATCCAAATAATGCATCTAATTCAGTTATACCCCTACTGTGCATTGGTGTGGACAACCATACATTTTTCTGTGTGTTGTGTTTGGTGTAGTACTGCTTGTCAGCCCTGTGTGTGCCCCTGGTAATGTCCTCATAGCCGTGTCTGAGCCTCAGGTATGTAGATCTCAATGCTGTCAGCGCTCTCCGTGGCTGAGTTTTGCCGTACGGACGCAGCTCTTTTGGCAGCCATCAGGCGCTTTCTGGCCTCCTGCCGCTGTTTCTCTGAGCTCTCCAATGAACGATCTCTGGCCAGAGGCGGGTGGTGGTGGGGGCCCTTGGGTGGCTTTTTTGGCACTGGAGGTGGAAGACGCCTCTCCTGGTGGGAGAGGACGGTGGGGGGGAGGGGAGAACATTTCAGGAAAAAGACAGACCTATAGTGTGTGTGTGTGTGTGTGTGTGTGTGTGTATGTGCATATGTCTGTGATGACCATTGGTACTGCCACCTTTAATGCAGCAGATGGTAACACTATAATAACGATCATTAATAAATGGTAAATATAACATTGATTACATTTTAGTTCATAATTATTTGACTGAAACAATGCAATGGTTTATAAACCATTTCTAAATACATTGAAGTTGCAACCGATATTTTAACAAACATTTTCAATAGCTGATAATTGGTTTATAAAGCATTTCATAGTAAACTACAAACTCACCATTTATTACTGTTGGTTATTACAAAGTGTTACCCAGTAAGCTTTTGCTTTAATGTATGCCTGTGCACTTGTACATGACCATTTATACTCTAAGTAAAGAAGAGGTAAGCTGAATTTGACATTCTGCATAATAATTTTTTTGATCATCTTCCACGCTTTCTTAACATACTGAATCACACACTGTTTCAATGATACTGCAGCTACTTCACATGCTCTTATTTTGTTACATTTGTTATTCTACAGGATTGTTTCCATTTTTTCTGCTAAACAACATCAGTGTATGCTAATATTCAATCTACTGTACATTACTGTCAAATGTGTTTGTGTGTGACATGACCTTAAACAATCTGAAGCTTTTAAATGCATCGATAACTTTTTTCTAATCACTGTTTTGACATATATGGTTTTATTTTCTTTCTAATCAGTTGTTTCAGTGTTAATGTATGTCTCTCTAATTGTATCTCCTCTGTTCTGTGTGAACTGCTCCATGCTGAAAAATGTATTTGTGGAGAAGAAACATTCTCTATCTTTACACTGGTGGCTACAACACACACAACAAAAAGCCACACATGTTAAGGCGGCTGCAGGCATCGGAAAGAAGGAAGGAAGGAAGGAAGGAAGGAAGGCCAGAAGGAAGCATGGAGTGATGGATGGAAAGACAGACATGATGGATCCACGGAGGCCCAGAGGTGTCAAGGCCCTGTGGTGTTGTTGGCATTGCAGTTATGCTGATTGATGCGTGGCTGTTTTGCCTTCACTGTCAACACAAAAAAAGCACAAGAAAGAAAAAAGACAACAATGAGAGCAAATGAGGAGGTCAGCAGAGTCAGTATTCACAGCGATGCAAAGCCACAACAGATACTGCCGAAAGAGAGCAGGCAGAAGACATCTGAAAAAGATTGACAGATACACTTAAAGATATGCAGAAGCAAGAGTATCTGTAACACCATAGGCACCAAGCCAGACAAGCATGCACTAACTCTACCATGAAAGGAGGTGATAATGTAAGACTAAAAAAAAAGTCTTTCTTTGCTTCTGTCATGGTCATGTAGGTATAAACTGAGTGTGTCTAAAAGCTATTTTTGTTCCCTTACAACGTGAATTCACCACCAAACCCCCATTTAAAGGCAGTGTAAGGAAACTGTACACAGACTGGATCTCTCAGAATGACTGCTGTCACTATTGCATGTCAAACAAGGACGGCTTCCTTCCAGTAACAGCAGGTGCAACTACAATCTGATTATTAGCTAATAAAGAGCTTTACAGCGCAAAGGACATGTGTTGAAGTTAAACAATTGTTCTTAGGGAGAAGACATATTTTCTATGAATTCTTCAGCAACAGCATGGTCTGTAAAGGCCCCCACACATTACCCTATAGTAGCAGTCTTACAAGTTCATGTAATGCCACACTGTGTCAGATGGTGCATTCCAATTTTTAACCCTACTCGCCATACGTCATCAGCTGTCATCAATGGCGATTATGTAAACAGATGCGACCAGGCATTTTCAGTTGTGATGATTTCTCTTGAGTTACCGTGGCAACCCTGGTATTATTACAATGCCATTTGCCATTTATCTAACTCATACCTAAACAACTGAATAGGGAGAGTGTCAGAAACTATTCCTGCATAACAGCGACAAATGTACTGGACCTTCGTCTTCAGTCACAGTTTGGTAAGCTTTAGGCAACAAAACTACTTGTTTTTGCTTTTGGAAAACATGTAGTTTGGGTTAAAATGCGTCACTATCTTTATAACAAGTCTAATTCATTGACAACTTCACACTATCAATTAAGTCATCAAGTAAAAAAGTACACTGCTTCAATTCAGTACTTTAAAGACTAACATTAGCAAACCATGCTCCTACCCCCCCAATCTGCACTTATATTAGAGTGTTACCAAGTGCAGCAACTTCACTGTTGGACTTTAGTTGGATTTCAGGTGTCAAATGCCATCAAAGACGAGGAAATGTGACTTTTAAAAAGGTAAAAATGCGGGACTGTCAAGCATAAATCAGCAATAACAATGTAACATTAGCTAGCTAGCTACAAACACAAAAAGCAGAGGGTAAAGGGCTAAGTGGTCAAGGCAATGGCCGTATTTATTATCAATTTGTGTCCGACTATGATTAGAGGCATGTCAAACTGGTCACCAGTCATCAACAATGAATATAAAACGACTTGCTTCACCCAGCTAAATTACTCTTTGAAATACAGCAAAAAGTCAGCTATGGACATCAAGCTGGCATATAGAAACCAGTGTGGTATCCACATGAACTGTACAGTATATGTCTTTGGCTGATTATAATATGGCATAGTTATTCTGTCATTTTATGCTGTCATCTGATTTTATTAGATGTGGGAGGGCATTTACAAAAAATATTTGTTAAATTTGAATCTTAACAAGTGGTATGAATCAGTGTTTCTTTTCACTTTTGAAGTAATTTCATTAGCTGTATCTTGTCTTTTTTCAAAGTTTTAAGTCACTCATGGCATCGTGATTGTTCGCACCCTAGTGGTGGAAGATAATTGTCTGAACACCATCACACATGTCATTAGGGTGGGACCTATATAAAATATCAGTACCTGTCTCTGAGTATGGTTGTTGATCTTAAAGAAGGCCTGAGGACCAGAAATACCATCAGATTAAAAACAGAAAGGCACACAGATTTTGCAACTCTGATCTGCTTTCTGGATGTAGCAGCATCCAAAGCACACTGTGAGAATTTAATCCTAAATTTGTGACACTTTATTGCTAGAAATGTTTGGTCAGGAAAAATACATTTGTGTTGAGTTGGCATCGTCCCCCAAAATCAATTATCCTCTGGCCTAAATTCCTTTCAGATTATGGTCAAGCAGTCAGCCAGGCATCATACTGGATGCTTGTGTTTGTACCTTTCTCTCAGGTGGATCCAAGGGTCTCCAGTTGTTGGCTCTGAGCTGGTGAAGCTCATCAAACTTGAGGCTTATGTTCTCGATTGAAAGCTGAAGCATATCCCAGAATCCAGCCAGGTCTGAGGCCACAGGTCGAGGGTGGGCGTTGGGGTTCTATTACAGTAGAGACAGGTGGAGAAAGAAAAAAAAGCCAGGTAGCAGAAGAATGAATGAAAGTAGTTTTATATATTTGGTCGGCTTCAGCTTTGTTTGTAGAGAATTATATTGACAGTAATGAAAAATTATGGAATTGATAAAGTTTGAAAAATTGAAGTTGATAACATTTTAATGAAAACATTCTAATCGTAAGACATATGGTCCTGCAGCAAACGTAAAACTGCACTAGATGTACAAAGTTTTCACCCAATATGCAATTGGGGAAACTGATTTAATTATCTTCAGTAAATGAAGACCTGATACACCACTACCCTCTGGGGATCATGAATATCTGTAACAAATTCCATCCAACTATCCAGCAGTTATGGAGATATGACAGTCTGGGCTGACCTACTGACAGTCCGACAAAGCCATCGGCTAGCATGGCTGAGATATTTAGAAAGATTTAATGCCCCCTTGCCCCGCAGAACAGAGTCAATAAAATCTTTTATGTCCCTATGAAAGGACCCTCATACATCATCAGTTGTTGATTGTGCTTATGATGCAATCAGCCATTTCTAATATGCCATCTTCAGCTGTGGTGATTTATCTTGTGTTACCATGCCAATCCTGGTATTACCACAATGTCATTTGCCTGATTTATCCAATGGAGATAGAAAAGCATGGATGCAATTCAGTTTGTTAACAACTTCATGCTACATATCAAGTCATCAAATAAAAAAGAACACTGCTTAATTACCTGGCAACTAGTGGTGCTTCATAGGCTAATATTAGCAACCCATGATCCTTACCTGCCATTCTGCACTGATAATAGAGGAGCTATTTGTAATTTCCGGCCACCTGTTTCATTTGTTTTTATGTAAATTCATTCATTCACTCAATTTGTTAAAATGGTAAAGACTGAAATTATTTCTGCCGTTTGTATTAATTTACCCATATATTCACTGTCCCTCAGTTGCATTATTGCATTCTTTTGTTACACAATAAGTGTAAAATAAAACTTTTGGAGGTATACTTTGATACCAATTTCCAAGAACAATTCATTCTATTGGTGTAACAAACACAGGTCTGTGTAAGCAGGCATACTGAACAACCACTGTCACCCTCAATTTGATTAAAGCTGCCAGGGGTAGGGGCAAGGGTGTAGTAGGACTGGGCCTTTGTGTTTGATATCTAGAGGGTCAAAAAACTGATTATCAAAAATATAAGTAGGCATCTGGTAAAAAGAAACTAGTGAGGGTGTTCCAGACTCACCAGATTCTCCTCACACAGCTCCCTGAACTGTTGGAACTTCTGGGATATCAAGAGCTGAGCACTCCCTATAGCACTCCTCATCTTTCCGAGGACTGTAAGCACAGACACAGACAATCTGTTCTTGAAAAAATGAACACAACTGTTACAGCACATTTTATTTTCCTGCTTACCAAGGACACAGCATCTAAATATGTGTTGATGTCTAATCCATGATCGCTGGTTGGTCTTGGTGCATGATTTGTGTTTAACACATGATGACATAATTGTTTGGCAACTCTTCTCAGTAATGGTCACAAGCAAAACAGAATGTGTACCACTGCATGGTTGATTACTTTTTTTTCAAGTGAAATGTATTGTGTTTTGTTTTTGTTTTTTCTGTCAGAATGGAATTTAATGTAAGAGGGTTAGAGCAACTGTGAAAAGTTTACTTGAGTTCTAACTTTTTTCCTCAGAATTCTGACTTTCTTTTTCCAGAATTCTGCCTTTTTTTTGGAATTCCAAGTTTAAGTAGGATTCAGAATTTTTTCTCAGAATTCTGAGAAAAGGAGTCAGAACTTGAATACATTTTTCATAGTGGCCCTCAACCTCTTCCGCAGAAGTTGACTTGACGTGATGAAGCAGCTAAAGACACAACACATTTTAATAGGACTTATAATTTTAGATTTGTAGAGGTAATTAAATTATACCTTTCCTACATCGCAACACACATCCGTAGAACCTGCACATGACAAATACACACACACAAATACATACTATCTTCAGGCAGGGCATTCTCCCGCTGGTCGAGCTCCATCTGTCGACACCATCCCTCCAGTCGGTCAGTCTCTGCCTGCAGCAGCTTCAGAAACCAGCGTCCATCTCTCTGACACACTGACCTCTGCACCACCTGCCATTCAAACAATCGGATGTTCACAACATGTAGAGACACACCTCCAGAGGTAGTTTGTCCGTTCACTATAATGTGACAAAGCCAATTATGTGGAAAATATATATACCTTAAAAGTTAATGCTATGTTACCTGTTGTGATTGATGTTACATCAATTTACAAGATCAAAATTCCTGAAATTAATAGTTTAATAATATATAATATTTAATTTAAAGAATGCAATTATGTACATTTGTAATTTTCTAAGAATCATGGCTTTTTATTACAGTATACACTTATGTACACTTTTAAATCAGCTGTAAAACCAGATATATATCTATAATTCTTTTTTACCATTGACCTTCACCAGCTCACTTAAATAATTTCTTCTTCAACGTGTCTGTTAGACCCAATCCCAACTAAAGAAGCTCTACCTTTACTTTGCACCTCTATACTCGACATGATCAATCTGTCCCCATTAACAGGACATGTACCACAGTCCTTTAAAGTAACTGCAATTAAACCGCTTCTTAAAAGCTTACACTTGATCCAGAGGTTCTAGCCATGGGAAGGGATGCTGTTTTGTGGGGGAGAGTTCACTAAAGTCTCTGCTGGGAAGGCTGACCGTCGCAGTGATTTTTTTCAGTTGCCAGAGACAGTAATAACATCAACACGATAGTGGAAGGTGACAAAGACATGGTGAGTTAAAGTTCTTTGCTCTGAATCCCATCACATAATCACCGCCATTCAACTGGGGGGCAGCCTGGCTCTGCTGCCGGGGACAGATGCCATTTTTTGGGCAGAAATGTGACGAGAGTCAGTAGTACAAACAGGCTGACAGACGCTTTTCCATGTGGCTAATGCCATCTGAAACAGGTTTGGATGGATTACTGCAAAATGGAATGAAATGTTATAAGTACGAGTGCAATCATAATTTATTTCATCATTAGGCAATTTGATGAGATAGCAGGATCATGGAAAATCCCAAAAGAAGAAAGCCAACTTTCTTAAGATAAGTTATTTATTTTAGGTGTGATTGAGTTGTTGATGTCAGAGACTTGTCCAGAAAGTTTGAAACCATGCAATACTGTAGTTTCTGTGTATACTGACTGTATACTGTGAAGTCAGCACGGTACAAATACCTATGAAACCATGTATTAACAATGAATGAGTAATATAACATCTTTCAATCTTTTTTTTTTATAAATGCAATAAATATAAACACTTTCACATAAAAAAAGTTTCAAGGAAATGGAAATAACTTTAGAAAAATCTATCAAATCTTTTGCGAGATCTGTGGCACTCAGGACCAAATAACTTCTAGATGTGACAGAACTATTTCACTACTACACAGGATCCAAATTTTGTTGCAAGAAAGTGAAAATTAGTGGAGGTAAATTGACAGAATCTATGTTCTGGTAAAAAAAGAAAAATACTTATACTTATTATTAATTAGAAATTAAAAATGAAAACAATTGGATGACTGTAACCATTCAGCAACAACTATCTACATAACAATTATTTAAATCAAAACATGTTACCAATTTTACTTTGGGTCTCAGACTTTTCAACCCAATCCAGTGATAAAGGAGCAGTTGTTGAGGTTTAGAATATACATACACAGAATCCCAAAGATTATCAAATTTAGCTCTGATGGCCAAACAAGTCTGTGATTGTATGTGTTTGCCTCTGTGTCCACTCCACACGAAAAAAAAATCTCCATAAATGTACAAATAATTCAGCAGTATTTATTCTTTTGATTTTGATGAAGATTTCAATTTCTGTTAATTCCCCAATCATTTTTGTATATACATCATAGATCAAACCGACTATTGGTACACTGGTCACAGGTTGTTTTTTTTCATAATGCTGTGATTATGTGATCTAAAAGGGAAACTGAATATTTAAGTTCTCATCTTCAACACCAAATGGCGTTGATGATGAGAATAAGCTACATTTCTAACAGAAATTACAACCCTGAAACACATTTTGAATGAACTCTCTAAGGAGCCAGTGTGAATGCAAATAGAAGCACACACAGCAGAAGCAATAAATGAGCATAAAGTGTGAAAGCTGTGAGAAATAGTTAAATCACTGCACTGTAAAAGCAAATAGTATACCTTACTAGAAATAACAACGTAACTTTACTAGATTTTAACCAAAATGTTGAGTTTACTATCAGTGGCTAAGTGTTGTGAACATAAAGGTGGCAGAAATGGTGTTATTCAAGTTAACTTACTCAGACTCTGAGTTGTCACTTGGAATAATGAACAGTAGGTGGCGGTAATGCCCCTCATGGAGGTAAATCGCAGTTAAAGAAGGTGAAGAAGAAGAAGTAGCTTCGTCTTCACATTTGTAATGACGTAACGGCCGCATTACGGCGGCGCCGCGGTCACCGGAGCTGATCGCTGCCACTCTAATCAATGAGACCATCCCAACCGGGCGCAGCATAACGTCTCAGCAGCGTCCCAGCAGCGGCTCTCCGCTCTGCAGCGCTACCAGTCTGTAGCACTTCTATTTTTTGACGGAGTCGTTGCTAAACCGCGTGAAGCTCAACAGAGCAGATCGCACCAGACAGGAAATCCGACACAGATTCAACGTAATACACTTCCGCCCCCTTTCAAAAATAAAACACAATACGCAGTTCATGTAGCCTATCACAACTTCACATCAACGTCACGTCATGACCGGGGGCACCAGGTCAGCAGTCAATCAATCAGAGGGTCGGCGACATGGACGACGAGAGACTGACTGTTAAAGTGGAACAGCATACAATCGTTTATGACATAACAGCTCCTTTTTATAAGGACAATGGAAGAAAGGACAAAGCCTGGCATTTCTTTGAGCGCGAACAAGACAACCAAGGTAATTATTATTATTATTATTATTATTATTATTATTATTATTATTATTATTATATTAAATGAAATCTCATTGTTGCTAATCTTAAATGATCCTCTTTCGTCTGATATACTTGATAAAGTTTTTTTTTTTAAAGAAAAATTTAATTAGTTATCTGAAAAGAATTGAGCATGTTGTCTGATTTACTTAACTTTCAAAGGTGAGTATTTAGTGCATTCAATAGTATGGTTTTCTTGATTTTAGTAAAGATTTGATGTTGAAGGTAGCAAAATTGTGCAATAGCAACTTGTGTTTCAGGATAGCTATTAAATACTTATTTGCGAATAGTGTGTGTAATTTGACTGAGAAGACTTGCTGATTTCTTAAGTCAAAGTTGAAGTAGGCTAACTTTAGCCTATAACTGTAGCAACTCGTAAAGTAATTTCGAAGCTGTATTTCTCCGCGAAGCGTTGCCTCACAGACATGTAGGCCTAACTTATTTCTATGGAAAGCTCGAAATATGTGCTGTCATTTGATGGCTCCACATGTTGATAGGAGAGATAATGTGTGTGTCACACAGTCGTTGCCATGGTAGTTAAAGACTGGAGAGCATGTGGGTCCGCACATCCAAAAATATAAAACATAGCCAGACCAAATTACACACATCTAGAGATGAGACTTGTGGCTACTTTTTCGTAATATCGGCGAACCGATAATATCGAACATCCCTAACACATAGCTAAACAATCTGCTGGGTAATGGTTGCTTTTAATCATTAACCTCTGTTGGTATAATTGAGTTAATGCCGTGTGTGGGTTCTAAGCTGTTAACATGCATGTAGATGAGCCATGTTATGAGCCAATTTATTTCAGTAACACTGCTTTACCTGTGATTCAAGGGTTGGAGGGCAAAGCACATTCATGGTCACACCAATGAATATTTAAGTTACAATAGTGTGCCAAGATTGGTGACCTGGTGCATGAAGGATATATAACAGATTTTTTTCCTTTTTCTTTTCTTAGGCTGATGATGTAGATGCAGATATCAGCCAGTTTGCAGTTGCAGCGCTCTTTGTAATCCCAGAAGACGAACCAGGCCGGACTCCAAACACTCCTTACACTTGGAAGGTGAAAAAGCCATCATTCTGGAGGGATGGGTTGTCGTCGATGGTCTGCCAGATCTGCCAAAAGCTGTCCTCGTCCTATTTGGTTTGATCTATGCTCTGAATTTGGACTATCCAAAGGCCATGTAGAACACCTTTGCATTTATTCAGAGGGTGTTTGTTTCATTAGGAGGCAAGTTTCTGAAACCCAAACTACAAACACTGAAGAACCTGCTTCTGACTTAGATTGCTCGAACGCTAAAAAAGTGGAACGTGATCGTGCTACCTGCTGTTGCAAACAAATGCACTACTTTAAATTGAAGGATAACATTGCCGCTCCAATGTTGTGAGGCACTACACAGGACTTAACTGAAGCTTTTATATTGTCTTTTTGAATTTTTTTTTGTAAATATATATATTTCATGGTATCAGCTAAAGTAACCCAGTACTATTACATTGAAACTTCTAGTCTAACGGTACCTGCATTTGATCCCTTTTGTATCCAGAGCTAGGGGAAAAAAGCAAACTATTTGTGTGTTTTATCTACCTCACTGTTTTATAAGGGTGTCACGATTTCGATTTTTAATCGGAATCGACCGAAATTAAGTCACAATCTCGAACTTCGAATTAAAAAAAAGAATCGTCGATGCTGCCTCGCCTCCACGTCACGTCCGGTCGGCTTGTCAGACGGAAAAAAAACCTGTGTTGAAGTGCTGCGAGTCAACCTCCTCTAACTTAGCTACTTGCTAAGCCAGCAGCTATTAGCTACAGCCAGTCAAACGATAGCATGGTGTTACACCATTCCTGTTCGGCTCCCGGACCGTGGTCGGGAAGCACAGGGGAGATGATTTCCTCCAGGGCTGAAGTTTCTGTTTCCCTTCGGGGTGAACCCCCTTTCACGTGTTAAGCTGGTCGGGAAATAAGACCAGGGAGCTTTGCTGTATCTGGAGGAGCCGTCGCCTTTATTCACAGCCAAACTGCAGCCTATATTGTACACTTTATTGCTGTCGCTACTACTGCGACTCCTTTCTCTCTCATTCGTTCACTGTCCGCACGTACGGACGCTCCCTCACTCTCGCTCGCCCCTTTACGCACCTTACGCACACACACCTCACGCACCGCCCTATTCCTGAAAGGGGCTACGCCACTCTTGCAACAATTATCTGTGTGGTAAATGTTCAACTGTTTGGAAATAGTTTGTTAAGACACTAAATTGTTCAGAGAAGACGATGGACATGGCTGTTTTATTTTTTTGTTTGTTTTGTTGTGAACTTGAATGTCATCTTCTGTGAAGAAGACTGCAGCTACAAAAGAGAAACTAGATGGCAGGTTAATTTGTTTAAGTTTCCAAATGACTTAAGATATAAGTTATTGTTACATTATGTTATTAATAAATGTTTTAAATTTGACAAGTAGTGTGGTTCATTGTGAAGAGAGGTCAGATATTATATTGCATAAAAGTCGAGTCTAAAATAGCATAGCAACCTGTGCTTTACAAAAATACATGTAAAAATCAAGAATCGAATCGAACCGTGAGCTTAGAATCGAAAATGTAATCGAATCGAGGATTTGGAGAATCGTGACACCCCTACTGTTTTATCAGATACATTGGGAGACAGTTATTATTTCTTTGAATTTTTTTTTTTTATTATTGTGATCGAACTTTCATCCTGATGTACTGTACTGGCTACAGCACCGCACAGGTTGTTCACATATGCATCTGTTTACACATATGGGTTTGTGAATAAACTCTTGTCAAAGTTCAAGGTTGTACTTTGTGACTGATTACCCACTGAAAGTTGAAGCTAATTGTGGCAACTTATTCTAACATTTTCAGTTTACTTGAAAAAAGTTGGGAAACTGATTGCCTCACTTTATCTAAGTAACCATAGCTTGTCTTTAGTAAGATAAATGAAGGTCTAAGAGTAAACTTACTTGTAGTCATTCAGTAAGCTTACTTGAAATCTAAGAGTGAACTTACTTGGAGTCATTCAGTAAGATTACTTGAAATCTAAGAGTAAACTTACTTGGAGTCATTCAGTAAGCTTACTTGAAATCTAAGTAAAATTACTTAAAAACAGTCTGTTCACCTAACTTTTAGTTGTTTATTAGTTTAACTTCAATTTGGCTTCGAAGTTTATTTTAAAAAAATGAGGCAATCGGTTTCCCGACTTTTTTTAAGTAAACTGAACTAGTTAGAATTTACAGTGTGTCTGAGAGCAGAGGTAGATACTTGATTCTGACAGTAGAGACCAACCAAGATTATTTTATTATCATTTGGTGTAATCCATTATTAATCTTTTTCATAATTTGATTACTCAATTAGAGTAACAATTGACCATCAGAGGTTAACAGACCCTGGAGCAACATCTGAACATCTGAATCAAGACAACAGTTTTACTGTCTCCAGAGGCCCTCATTCTCACTGCTCCCTTGAACTGTATTATACAGATGTTGCTATAAATTGATCACTCAACGAGTTGTAAAGTTAGAGTTAGAATCATTTGTAACTAAACGCTCTTGTAAAGACGGCTAGCGAGTAGATAAGTCTTAATGTGCTTTTTCATGTTGCTTTAGGGACTAATCACGCAGAGACTAGTCACTACAGCTGCGGTTGCTTTAAAAAGCCCTTCAAAAAGCTTGTTTGGGACAAAACAGCATTGAGCGCCTGTGTAGTGGGGCTGCATGTGCACCCGGCCATCATATGTAATTAATGGGAAACAAGGTGCAACTCAACTGAACATTTTTCAACCTTTAAAACCACTAGAAAGATGTGACGCGCAGCATAATTTCTTTGTAACTTCAGCTTTTTGTTTGCACTTGTGCTACACAGTACACTTTTCACATTTGATAGCTATTTGAACCACCTTCAATTCACAAAGGGTTAATAATAATAATAAAAAACAAGTATTGAAATTTGTTTAACCTTATATCATCATTTAATCATGATTAATTTTGATATTATAACAGAAAATGGTCAGGGCTTTGTTTTGTAAATGATCCACATATTGTAAGAATTGGGTTGATCGTGTTGAAAGAGGATTAAAAAGCTCCATAGTTATGAGTATTCTGTCTCCAAGCAACCTCTTTCACATTAAACAGTGTTGTAACTTCCACTTATAACATAAGAATATTCATTAATGCAGCTTTAACAAGAACTTAGCATTATGAAAAAGTAGAAACTGACTACCGTTAATTAGTGAGTATTTCTGGCATGATAACTGTATTTGGAAGAAATGAATGCTGTTGACAGTCCCACATACCTCCAAAATAGCAGAGCTGTTGAAGTTGACATCAAGTGGGTCATCTGATACACTGTCTATCCAGGGGTCTGGAGGGGGGAGGATGGACGGGTCAAAGCCTACATCCTCATATTCATCAGAGGCACAGGCGTGGTAGTGGTTCCCTGAGCCCTGGATGCTGACGGTGGAGGTGGTGGCATCGCGAGAATATTGCCGAGAGATGGCACCAGATGACAGGACTTCCATGTCAGTGTCCGGGGAGTCTAGAGGGGTGTCCAGCATGTCCGGCATGTCCAGATCTGCCTGGAAAGATTAATAAATAAATAATAAATAAAATAATATCAATGACTGAATGAGCAGATTTTTTTTTGAAAAGTTTGAAAATCGCCTCTGAATTATATTCAGTCCGATCAGATCGGGTAGAATTCCATTGCATTGCTGTGGGTCATCTGTGCATCTGTAGCTCTGATGGCTACTGTTAGGTAACATTACTTTTAAAATTAACTCATTACATTACAAGATAACTGCCATGAAAAGTAATTTGTTACGTTACTGTGTTATCCACTGTGAAGAGTATCGTGTTAGAGTAGTTTGGAGTTACCAAAAATTACAGTAAAACCTCTTTGCAACTTGTTGTGCATATGGGTTATATTGTCCGGACGGTGTGTAGCCAACTGTAGGCTTACATGTACCTTTGAATGTATTGACTCTACCATCATTTTGTAGCCTTCTTTACAGCCCACAATTGGTAAGTCTGCAACCTAATAATAGGAATGACAGATGCAATATAACATTTACATCTTTATTCTGCTAACAATCTGTCAGTGAACCGGGCAGAGGCAGACAGTTGTAGGTACAACTGTTCTAATGGAAACAAGACAACAAGCACTTCTCCTCCAGGCACAACTTGCATTTCACTGTGATGTTGTTCTTGCTCTTTTGGCCCCAAAATTCAAAACAACGTGAATATTTTCATAAGTTCATGCTGTCCCCTCTTCCATCTCCCTACACTTATTTTTAACTGGAAGTGAATGTGCCAATGTCTCACAGGTGATGTTACGGAGTAACACAAAAGTAATGTAATGTGCAGTGTAAGGAATTACTTTCTACAGGCATGGACAAATATTTGACCCCTTACTGACCACAGCTTCATAAACATTGTCTGAAATCTTTACAAGGAAAATGTCCACTGGGTTCAGTGGGAAGTTCAATGTAGTTTCAAGGAATATTATAAGAATTATCAAAATTAGGGGAGAAAGATTAAAGAAAAGGTCATCTTTAAGTACGTAAGGATCTCTCAAAAGGATCTGTCGACAATACTATACATATACAGTATATATATACACTATATAATACTTTTGTGATTCAGGGAGTTCAATGGAACAGCCTCATTCTTCAAACACTAATTAATATAATGGAACCCTCACAGTGGTTAACTCTGAAATAATAAGAAGACACACAAAACTGCAGCATTCATGAAAATAAATATTGCATAGAAAATATATTTTAAACAAGACACTTCTGCCAAGGTTGCACAATCATACAAACTATAATTTATCAACATAAAATATTATCAATTATTTTATTATTATTGGCTACTGGTTTTGGATTTAGTCCATAATACAAATAGGTACAATCATGTGACAAATGCACTTTCAGCTGAAGAAAAAGCAGTAGGTCAAGAGATAATGGATTTCTTAATTGCTACACAATGTTAATAAATCTCTTAAAAAACTGACCTTGGATCTGGATCCACACCAAAACTAAACCAAGGCTTGGTTGCAGATTGAAAACAACTGAAGACTCCTCATCTTAATTTCCCTCAAAAATACAAAAATACAAAAAAGGCTTAAGACGCTCTCTAGAGTAGGTGTTTGTTTGTTTGTGGTTTGTCCGCTCTGGGCTACTGTGGAAACATGGTGGTGCGACATGGCGGACACTGTGAAAGAGGACACGCTCACTCTGTAGATACAGGTTCATTCTAAGCAAAAAAATATAATTCTTAGTTTTAGGTGATTATACACTAATGAAAATTTGATTATGAATATGATATTCATATTCTGTCCCTAAATCCTCCACACTGGACCTATAAAAATCTCCTTTCCATTTTTTGTTCATTAATAAACAGTGAACAGACTTGGAAAACACCTAAGTGCCTTGGAAGAGGCAATGATTTGAGCTGAGTCACTTGATAACAAAACAGCAGCGGTGGAAGCTTACCTGTACAGCTGCTGTCACACTGTTGGAGCGCTGAAACCGACGATACCTGAAGAGGGAGACTAACAGTAAATACTTAACACCAAGAATTTTTTCTTTGCTTCCACACAACAATTTCAAGATGAAGATTGAATGATTTATTAGTAGCACACTCATATTTCAGTGGTGATGGCCCTCTCTAAGTCTCTGGTTGGGTCCTCCGAACATCCTAGCAGAGAACTGTGGACCCTGAGTGGCGATACAATCAAGAAGTGGAAAGAGCACTTTGAAGAAGTATTGAACCCAACCAGCATGTACTCTGTGGAGGACGCAGAGTTAACACCTAAACCACCTTACCTCTACTTAACCATATCTCAGCATTTTATTTTATTTTATGACTACTTAAGCATTTTATTGTATATAGTACTTTATTGTTTCTATATTTGCCCTTGTATTTTGATTACATTTGTACTGAATGTACCTGCTACTATGATAACCTAATTTCCCCTGGGGGATTAATAAAGTTTTCTATGCATCTATGGATCTATACCTCTGTCCAGGGAGCTACAGGCGTATGGTTTTTCATGGCTGCTGCTATGAATCATTCAGTTCGCATATAAATTGTGTGAGAGCTGTGCCCATATCCTTGGCACGAAGTCAAACACGATTTCCGTTGCTGCTGGATCATCCAGTTATCATTTGTTACTGAATCTGTTTGTGATCTGCATGGATAGGGTCTCAAGGTGCACTATGAGTACTGTTCCCACTAGGTTGGGAGTGAGTTGTTACCCAATTAGATAAAATATTTCAAGGTCTTGTTCACAAGTTAGAGTACAACAGAGCATGCGATCGACAGGCAGGTTGGTGCAGTGTCAACAGGTGTTGATACTGATGTTGCACTGGACCATTGTGGTGAAAGGAGAGCTGAGCGTAAAGACGACGCTCTTGATTTAGCAATCTACATTCCAACACTTACCTATGGTCCTGAGATTTGAGATGTGACTGAAAAAACAAGTGGATACAAGCGGCTTGACACCTTGGTGCCTCTTATTGGAAGTTTTCAAGGCCAAGTAGTGAGAGAGAAAAAACTGGAGATACTATATATCTCATTTGGTTTGTGGATTTCCTCGGATCTCCCAGGAGGAGCTGGAAGATGTTTTTGAGAACAGGGACATTTGGACTACTTTGCTTAGCATGCTGTCACTGTGACAAGGCTACCAAAGAACAGGTTACCAGTGAAGTGCAGATATATTGATGTCATTCACTGCATCCAGTTACTACTGGGCAAAGTCTTAAACTGCTGGATGAAATGTGCTTAGATACAAACAGTCCGACATGGACATGAGGGTCAACATTAAAACTGAATGCCCATTCACTGCAAGGATAGTAATTCTTTAGATGTGCTACAGTAGCTGCATTCATAGTTTTTCTTGCTTGCTCTGAAACCGAATGTCCAGCCTTGTTCGTATGTTCTATATACCAAATACTAAAGTATATACAGCGTTAAAGGTCACAAAAGAAAAAGAAGGGATGATGAATAAAGACACAAGTATGCCTCACCCTCTGTCATCCTCCACTTGCACCCCTACAGAGGTGAACTTGGATGGGTCCTCTGGATCTGGAATCTCCTCTGGTCCATCCACCTACAAGAGACAGTATAAATCTCTAATAATTATGACTAGTAATAAAATAAAAGTAATATCAAAAACTGTGTTTGGCTTCTTTTTGTCTAAAGTGGAAATGCGAATGCCAATTGCAACTACATGATTAGATCTGTCAGATACATCATATGAAGGGCAGCACTGATTGATTTACACCGATCATGTAGGCAAATGATCACACTAGCCACAAGTGCACTTCTTTGGGGGGGCCAAGAGTTTAATCGTATACTGACCACACCTTTTATACTTTTTAGGAACCGGACTCTGCACCTCTCTTCTTCTGGTCTTCTTTGAGCCCATGTCTCAACTCCAGTTTACACTGAAGACTACTTTTTTGTAAAGTGTTGGACCAAGTACCAGGATCCATCTGGCCCATTTCCTGGTCCATTGGGAATCATCAATGAGCAATGTTATTCATTTCACTGTCGGTGGTTTTAATTTTTTGAGGATTTAGTTTTTCGATGATGAGTGCATGTGAACACCAGGTCTTGCTTTTTTAAAGTATTCTTGATTTGGGGAGGGAATAGTGACTTGTAAGTAGAAGTGAACATGCAGGAACATATACATAGGCACTACATAATGTCTAAAGCTGAGCTCATACTACAGGACTGTGAAATTGGGTTGCATTACGCACATAAATCATGAATCTTCACAGATAGTCTTCTCTCTTATCTCAAACCTGCACACACTACAAGATGTAAAAATAATGGCACATTACATACTACAGGATATTATTTAGATTATCATGCCATTTCTCTAATGTGATCTCAAATGTGTACAAATGGAAAACTTGCTCTAGTAACGTTAACATTTTTCAGTGAGAAAAAACGAAAACCAGAAGAAACGAGTCTGGTTGATAAAATGGTCAGCTGGACACTGCCAATATGCGCTGTCTCTTGTTCAGTGAGAACAGGAGGTACTGCCAGTTTTAATATCTGTCAATAGTAGTATGCTAGCTAACATTAGTCTGAATATGACGCATATCTCTCTCAATGGTTATTGTGAAAGTAGTGACATTATGACAATCGCGGCCACCCAGATTTTGAATCCTTGATATCAATCACATTTGATATATTTTGGGACAGTCCTGATAAGTCTGGAGCAGTTCGTGAGGTTTAACACTGGATCTGTACACTGCTCACATTACCAGATAATCTGGTCGGACCTTCGGGACCGACAAAGTTCTCCGCCCAGATTTCTTCTCTGACTGTCAGCAGGAGCAAATCGGGGTTAAATGTAAATTAAACTTTAAAAGAAACCCATCGTTTCTTCTGTTTCTCTTGATCTCCACTGCTGTCTCATAAATACCTGGATGCCTATGGAGAGACATTTGCCCTTCCTGAGTGCTTCTTTCCTGTAATCATCCCGGTGGTCCTCAACAACTGGCCTCCTTGTCAAAATTGGGGTAGGGGTGCTGACTGTCATGGTGCTGTTACTGACATGTTGGCTGGCAGGCCCATGGACCTACACAGGTCCAAACATTAAGTCCAGTGTGAATACAATATTCAGAAAAACAATAAAACATGTTTATATAAATAGAAACATTTTTGGGTGGCACAAAGCAAATGTTGATCTGTCCATTGACAATACACTTCACAATTAAAAAAAGGAATAAGAAAAGCATTAACCTGTGCATTAGCAGCTTCTATGGCAGCTGTCAACGCCTTCATGCTGTCAATGCTTTCTGTTGAGTTACTGAGCCCTGATTGGATGGTCATGTCACCTCTGGGTCCTTCCTCTTCCATGTATGCATCCTGGTCAGTTTCAGAAATGGAAGATTGCTTTCAAGACAAAATCTTATTATTCGCTACATAGCAGTGTATTAAACTCTGTGTGAATGAAATGTACTGTAAAAACTGTAAACTTTACATTCATAAGAGCGAGGATTTTTTAAGAGCTAGCTTGTTTTTTTGTTTTTTTAAGAGCTAGCTTGCCTCTCCATAAATGAACAGCACAACACAGGAGGGCCAACTCCTCAGGTCAAGACTCTGCTGTCCACTTTCATCTGAAGGAGAAAAATCATTCCTTTGAGGACAACAATGTAAACATCTCGGCCAGAGAAGACAGATGGTTTGAAAGTGGAGTAAAATAATCCATCTATGTCAAACTGGAGCGACCACCTTTGAACAGAGGAGGTGGCCTACTACATAACTTATCATCCACCTATAATGCAGTATTGAGTTCTCTCCTCAGACAGCTTAACAACTATTCACACCTGGGCTCACCTAGGCCTGGCAACCCACATGAAGGCCGGTTGGGTCAACCCACAAGTGGCACTAACGACTCTGAAACTCAGAGCTCACACATGTCCTTTACGACTCTGTAAGGACACTCCCACACAGAGTGTATAAGCCTGCAACTCCCCTCCAGTTAGTTAGAACAGAAGAAGCCTCTTAGATGAGAGGTGAAGCATCTTAAAAAAAACTGAAACATGTCCATTTACCCATGATACAGCACTTAGAATTTTCTTGTCTTTGTATTTTTGGAAAAGGACACGCATCTTGGAGCAGGTGTCTGAACCTTCAGAGCTGAGGTATAAGCTCTAAAGGTAGTTTGGCCTCACCCATTGGGGACTTAATTTAACCAATAGATGCTCTGATGATCTACAACTACATGAGGGGCAGATTAGTCTTTGTGCAGTACCTGTGCTGACTCTGTGCTGCTCTGTGCTGTGATCGAGATGTAGGGCTTGGAGGCTGTTGAGCAGGTGGAGGTCCGGGGTGGCACTGGTGGAGGAGTTTTCTTATAGGTGGTGATGCAAGATGAAACTATAAAGAAAGAGAAAATAAGAAGGAGAAAAAAAAGTTTTTATTTAAAATTTGTAAACAGTATGAGTTGAATTACCTGCGTATTGCAGCTGACCTCCTGAACAATTTCCATTCCAAATCACAAGGTCCGTGTTTGATTCAATTTGATTTGATTCAATTCATTTTTGATTTAGTTAGGAATGTTTGAGTTATAATACCATTGCTGTTTCAATGAAATACATTTGTGGAGAACTGATACTGTACATTTTAAAACCTCAGTATGATCTAGACCTGGTCCAATTGAAAAGTGTAATGGGAAAACTTTTGTAGAGAATTGGCATTATATAGGTCTACTGTATATAAAATTGCCTTGACTTTATTAAAACACAGTAGTGTTTTAAAAGGTTAATTCACAATTTTTACTCTGGTTCAACTGAACTGTAAAGTTCTGGCTGTATTCTGTAGTGTAAAAAACCTCAAAGCCTTTGTTGCTTTGAAACTGGAATCTGTCATTTGCAGGTCCACTGGTGGAGCTTTCAATAAGACTAACATTCATTTCTGTCTTACTCCATACTGCAGGGTAAACCAGAAATGTCATTTTACCCATATCTGCGTTCTTATTTAGCTGGTGGCTCCAGAAAATTCAAACATAGACATGAAATGACATTTATTCATGCTTGTGTGTTCATAAATAACATGCACCCTGAGGGGGGAATAAAGCAGCTTGTTAGCTTTGCATCTAGCTGCTGATATATATCTGAATAGCAATGCCCAGCTAGGAAGGAGACAGCAAGAAAAACATACATAGCCACATACAGCTGCACAACACTATCTCTGACTCTCCCTACCACACACACATATTAACCTGAAAAGAACAAATGTAAAAACTCTCTGACTCTGAAACCAACTTTCATATGTAGTAAGCCAGTTCTCTACAGCACTGTGCACAGTACATCAAGAGGACCAAAGAGGTCAACGTTTAAGGTTCATTTGTTTGTTGTTATCAATTTATTCACCATTTAACACCACATGGTCAGAGAAAATGTAAGCTGTGGTCCCGTTTAAGCTACACCCAAAAAAAGTATTATTTATGGTGGAGTGTTGAGGCATACCTGACATCAAAAAAATTGAACACTGTCAGTGTATGTGTGTTGAGGAGACATCATTGTCAGGTAGACTTTCAAAAAGAAAGATATAATGATGCAGAACTACGGTCAGAAGAGTGGAGGCAAGAGGACGAGCAAGTGAGACAGAAGGCAAATGTCAATAAAGAAATTTGAAAGCATATTTATTTCTTCTTGGGACCCGTTACATCAATTTTCAGCAGCAAACTAAGCAAAGCAGAGCAGGCAGGGTTGTTTGCACACAATCACCTCTGCCTCTGGGTTTGGTCTCCAGCTACCATAACACATATCCAACAAGGAACAGAGACGCTACCATATGATTTGTATCACTATGAAATCGGAAGAATAATATGAGAAATTACAAATTTAGAGCACAGCAGGAGAAAGACTTCAAATAGCGAGACTCCCGTGAAAATCAGGAGTGTTGGCAGGTATGGTTGACGATGAGTTAAGGAACCTCACAGCCTGAGGAATTAAGCTGCTCTGTAGTCTTGTGGTACAGTAGCAAATACTTCTGTCTTTGGCCAGATGGTAGCAGGGTGCTACCCACCCCAGACTGTGGCTGGGGTGGGTGAGGTTAGGTGTCTGCACAGAGCCCAAAGGATACCTAATGTCAATTTAGTATCCTTTGGGCTCTGTGCAGACACCTAACCTCACTGATACATTGAATCAACTGCTCCAGAGTCCCCCACTCACGTCCAACACCAGATTGTTAACGTGAACATTTTCCAAACAGAGGATTTTCGGAGGAACACTTCAAACTAATGTTTATGAGAACTACGTCATTTGAATGTATTACGGTCCTTTTTGCAACTTTAGGCTACTGGTTTGCTGATGTCTTGGTAGCTAGCTAGCTAGCTAGCTAATTGCTATTGTTGATCAGTAAATGACAGTCCGCAATTTGATGCATTGATGAGGATGTCCCTGGCCCCTACCTTTGGCAAAGTAGGAATAAGTTGAACTCAACAACAAAATCCAGAGTCAATATAAAGATTCAAACTGTAGCTGTGTGTCTACTGCTCCTGTAAACCTGAGCTACCCCTTTAACTGAAGAGTTGAAAGAGTTTGTATAGCACTCAACCTCAGACCTCAAAATATCATCAATAATAAGACGGTCTCAGCTGGGATTTTCAGCAGAGCTGTGAGCATGAGCAATATCCTGAAAATAACTTCAATAACAACATCCAGCATAGAATAATAAGACTGTGCTCAGTTCAGTGGTTGGTTGTAATTTATTCTGCAGTCATCAAAACGCATAAAACTATAAAAACTTCCATAATTTTCAAATTTAGGGCTTTAAAAGCTGATATAAACTATATATAGCTGGATTAGAAATGTCACTGGCTACAGAATTAATCAATCATCTGGAGGCTGGCAAAATATAGAGGCTTGGGAAAGAGGGGAACGATCACTTGTCTACATGATCACTCATTGGCTGTGGTAGGGTATAGACGCTCCTATGTGCTCAAATGAGCTGTCAAACAGCTGCCATCTCAGGGGGTGCATCCAATTTCACCTAAATTGCACCCACATTTCCCTCACTTGCGTCTTTTCCTTATGTCTTAGTCCCTCCCACTGAGGATTCATGGAGAGGCATGAGGAAAATCACGGGAAGAGAGAGGAGACGAGGAAATGTGTTTTAAGAGAAATGATACCTCCTTTCCTCTGCAGTTTCAAGTGAAGCGATGTTCATTTCTGATGACGGCTGCAGCTGATCACAGCTGGATCAGCTGTCAGCCAGCTTTAACAGCTGTAGAGATGTCAGATTAATTTGTGTCTGCACAGAGTCCCCCAAAAATGCCATAATCTATATATTCTTTTAGTTACAACACAGAGTCACTGAGAGATTTAATAATCAATAAACTGATGCCACATGTGTAAGTGCACACAGTTCTCTTAATGGACAGACACACTTATATTGTTTCTTACAGTGCAGGTAGTGTAATGTTTTCTTCATTAATAAGCTTAATTTCATTAATGATAATTTTTGGGTACATAATGTTGCTGAACCTAGACCTGACCAACATTGTCCCCACAGGCTTGTACTTTAGGCACTGGGCATGATGGGTTCATCACTTCATCTGCTTCTCTTCTACCCTGATGCACCAATCACTCTGGAACAGGGTAAATCAGGACTCATCAGACCACATGACCTTTTTCCATCGCTCCAGAGTCTAATCTTTATGCCCCCTAACAAACTGAAGCCTTTATTTCTGATTAGCCTCTTGTTGGAGGCATAAGCTGCAGTGCAAGCGGTTGGCAAACTTGATCTCTCGAGAGGGGGGGTCTTACTCGGTGTAACTGTGTGTTAGACCATGGATTAAATTTACACTGGAATATGCCTTTAATTTTGAGCCTATATTTCTGGACGGTCTCTATTATTTCTCTCGCTCTGGCGCCCTGTGAGATAGCGTCACCTGAGGGTCTTTAATGAAGTAGGAGGCAGATTCAAAAGGCTCGATTGAAGGTCCCATTTGGGGACATTTCATTTACAGTGCTTCCAGAAATGTGCAAAACCATCAAAAAAACAAAAAAACTAACCATTAAGAGAAGTAAATGAGGCTCAATAACTCATACCAATTTAAATTAACAGCACAAGCCCTGGTAGCTGCTGTGCTCACTCTTCTTCCCCCTGGACTCCCAAAGCCATTGAATATATCCCCTACCTGTCTCTCAGTAGGATACCTTAGGACCATACCATCCTTCCTACAGGGGTCAATACTCTATACATCTCAGAGCTACAGCGTACTAAACACACAGAAACATTACAAACTGTAAATCACATCTCACCCTATGCTTAAAAAAACCTCAAAAAGCAATATCTCTGCCCTTTATGAACATACCTATAATACATTTCCACAATATTCCACCTTACCCCCTCTAAGATGGAAGCACCCATGACATCACTGATGATGTCATTCAGTGTATAAAAGACTGGGAATTGAGGGGCAGCCCCCTTTCACCTCATGGCTTCCTGCACAGGTAAGATAGTAAGCAACTTAGATAAAAGAAACACTTATGCCTCAATAACTTAACTGTCTGAAGAAACATAAATAAAAGTAACTGAAATATCAACCATGTTTGTCTGTCATTGCCAGATTTTAAAGGTGATGGACATCTCAACAAATTATACCACTAAACACAAACAGACCTGGGATAGTTATGTGTATCAGCATTATTATGTGAGACTCATGGTTAACCTAATAGACAATGAACTAAACAAGGTGTAGAAATTAAATAGCAAAGGGAAAAACGTGTATCCACTTGACAAATGGCATTTATGAGTCCACTTTGTCACACTCCCTCATCTTTTACTTAAAAAGACATAACAGGGTTTGGCAATGTCTCCTGTTACTATATAACTATTTGGGCCATAATCATTACACTTTTTTCTAGACTTGCAGGAGAGTGGGAGGTGTTTTCCCATTCATTCTTATAGGGACATTTTCAACTTTGGTTTTGCTACTGCTCCAGCATATGTTCAGCTAGAGAAACCATTCAGCTATCACACTGTTCAGCTTTGTAAGCCCATTCAGACAATAACTTTTCAGCTTTTTAAAAGTTCAGGTTTTGAAAAATTCAGCTTTTTAAAAATTCAGCTTTTCTGCAAAATCCTGAACATTCATTCTTATAGATTTATGCATTTCAGGCAAGTATTTTCCAGTGCATTCAGCAGATTTTCTGAAGTCACTTCAGCTGTCAGCATTCACACTGTTTCATTCACACACATTTTTGCAGGAAATGCAAATGTTTCTAGTTTGCCACTGATTTCATTGATTTCAGGATTGTGAAATCACCATTGAATAACACAATGTCTCTATGGTGTCTTCTGGACACTGGAAGCTATTAGGCTAAATGTTTACGGGAAACTGAAATGATGAAACCTGACGCTCAGGAATGATCAGCCTCATGTGTTTAAAACAGACCATGAAGAGTAAAAAGTTTCTAGTAAGTGAAGAAAGTTTTTTGTTCTCCTACGGTCTAACTGACACATTTTAACTCGCTAGTGAATCATAAAACTTGTGGTGATACACTTGAGTTTAATCTGTTATCTGTCTTAACTCCGCTATGAAACTCCAGACTTGTTGTGATGTATAAGCTCAGTCTGATCCACTGCAGCATCCAAACAATAACTAAGGGGAATTTTGGCCAGTAAAAGACTTCTATGAAGGCAACTCTCGTGATTCCTCGCTCCCCTTGGTGCACAAGCCTGCAAGATGGCGGACAGTAATGACTTATGCTTCAAACGAGGAGATGACAAGTTAGAGAAATGAGACGCACCTAGGAGATACTGCTGTCTGCTTCTTTATTAATAAAAGCATGAATCACAATCTCAGAGCAATTTTTTGCAATTTTGTCACCATTTAATAATTAAAATGCTGTCTTTTGGATTCAGTATGTTTCTGAAATGGATCATTCTGTCTTGACCCAGACACTTTAAAGGTGGGTTGACCAAACTTTGTACTGTACATGATTGTTAGCTTGTGGTGTTGATTGTACCTTACGTACTTTTATCTTGAAACCACATTATTTTCACATGTGCCAAAAAATTTCACATTTAAGATTCAACATGGGTGAAATAAATGGAACACATGCCTTGCACAAGTGAAACATTTACTTTGCACATGGGAAACATTTGGTTTTGGAACATTTTCATGGTATAATATGTAAATTCTGATGTGTTTTTATGCTTTCAAAAGATGACTTAAAAAACCGACAAGCAGTAAAAGGCTTGCAGTAGCATCAGGAGCAGGGGTGGTAAAGTCTCTCAGATTGAGATTTGTTTTAACTCATGAAAAATGGGAGTGAAAACAAGAGAGTTAACTAACAAATGAAGCTCAGCGTAAGTTCAACCAGCCAATCATGTCTCTGCTGTCAAACTTAAAACCACTCTCCTCTCTAATCTCAGCTGTCATTGCAGGCATTCGATTGACCCTCCTCCACCCCATCCTCCTCCAGCTCTTCATCCAGTAGCTAGGTTCTACTCACAAGAATCAATTCCCCTGTCATTAGATCTCCACGATCTTTCCTCCTCCATCACCCCCACCACCAGTGTCTAGATTCCATCAGGGGGTTCCCTATTCTACACACAGCTTCATCACCTCCCATTACTTCATCACAATGGAGTCAAACCACCAAAGATTTTTTCTCCTTCTCTTTTGCACACATGGCAATAAATCTTCTGATTGAACTGTCTGAACTGGACCATGCCTTCTTACAATTATATTCACACAGTACTAAATTGTTTTCTCAAATCCATTGCATGATCTAGTCTTAATGTTAATTGTTCTTCAAGTTATCGATATATCATAATTTGTAGTTGACAGGATTAGTGTGCTGAAATTACCAAGAACCCTTCTCTGTGGATACATCAAACTTGGCATTTCACATCTGTTGTCAGCCTCCTCCATCTTTCTGTAATACTTAGACTTAAAAACACACTGAGTGTTGGCTGTAAGGGTGCCTAAGGGCTAAACAAGAAATATGAGGATTATCCTCACAGAAGGAGGTTTTTAACCTTTAAAGTTACAGGGAGGAGAGCCTGCCTCCTCCTTCCCGTCTGTTAAATCAGTCTTCCTCAGTGGCGAACCCATTGCTTCTCTCTTTGCTTGTCTCCAGACAGAGCTGGCTTGTCGTAATTCAAGTGTTTCAGCAAAATATGCAGGTTGCTTTTGGACAAGGTCAGGGCAGCTCATCACTTGGTGTTGATGCATCAGCAAAATGCTAAACATTCACTGGGGCTTCTTTTGAGAAGGGGATCTTTAGCTCTTACTCTCAGAAGTCAGCTCCTTTTGACTGACATGTGTTGAGAAACTGCTTGGCTGCTTGTATGTCAAAGAAAGCCTGTCATCAGATAAACAACCATATGGGTCAACTGCAAAAGCAACTTATTAGGACCCATATTTACATTACTTGTTAGGCTGCGACCTCTACTGTAAGTTGTAATAAGCAAAATGAGGAAGTTAGGTGAGGTAGCAGGAGGAGGGAGAAAATCTACATATGGGGATGGATGGATGGTCAGTTAAACAAGAACGGGACTTTTATCCAGGGGGATGCTGTTCATGTCTCATTTGAAACCAAAAGTAAACGGTGAGTTGTTTTCATATACCAATAATGTAAAGTTACGTCATGGACAACACATAACTGAAGTAGGTAACAAGGTTATTTAAAGCCAAACCACCATAGATAGATAGATAGATAGATAGATAGATAGATAGATAGATAGACACACCACAATCACTGACCAAACTGTTGACAGTTAAGTTGCATTGTGGGTAATGAAGCAACCAGGTTTTAAAAGGTATTAAAAAGGATCACATTGGATCTTTCATATCAAAACTGTCCAATGTCAGTTCGACAATGGCCGTCATACTAGAACATGTAGATCCTGGCAGCAGAACTCTGCTACCAGGGTCCTCACCCACACCAAGTCCTGGCAACACATCACCCCCACTTATCATCCGCCTTCACTGGCTCCCAGTCAAATCACGCATCACTTACAAAATTCTCCTCCTGACCTATAAATCCCTCCATTCCCTTGCCCCCCAATATCTGTCTGACCTCCTCCACCCCTATATCCAATCTCGGACTCTACGCTCATCAGGCACACACCAGCTTTCCATCCCTCACACCAGACTTCAAACCCTCGGCAACAGAGCCTTCTGTGTGACAGCTCCCACTCTCTGGAACACTCTCCCAGCTGAAATCCGCAAACAGACTTCTCTGGAGACTTTTAAAAAAGACCTAAAAACCCATCTTTTTAATAAGGCCTATCAGCTCTCTGTTTATCCATTTATTCTTTGTTTAGTTATTGCTAAGTCTCTTAGTTATTGTTAAGTCTCTTAGTTATTGTTAAGTGTCCTTGGGTACCCTGAAAGGTGTAAATTAAATGTATTATTATTATTATTATTATTATTATTTTATTATTATTATTATTATGTTTGTATTCTTATCCCAAACCTCTCTTAGTTTGGCTGGATGCACTGGATAGCATAGCTCAACTGATTCAACTCAAATGTTGAGCTCATCAACTTCCTGGTCAAATCATCCCATCTGAAATTAAAATGTTTCAATTTGTTGTCATAAAACTAAACTGTGTTGCAGAGATCTGTGTGGGAACTGAGGCCTGTATTACAAAGTAGAATTTGGAGTTAGGGAAGTAACTTAAGGGTAAGGTTTTCAGGGCTATGACAGGTTCACTTCTTATATCGACATTGCAACTTATGCTGCAAAACTTATCTGCTGCAGAGCTGGTATGTTCAAGAGTGAGTGTGTGTTTCACAACACAGGGGTTGCAGCTGAAAGGAGAAAAAGCTAATACTGCCATACACATGTCATAAGAAGAACACATTACAGCACAGTAATAACATGCTAGTAGTGTGGTAATAGTTTGGTAATAATAAGGTTATAGTTAGGTAACACCATGTAATTACCATAGTAATAACCAGATAATAGCTTGGTATTAACAATGGGTATAGCTGTTTGGAACATAAGCTATTCTCTAGTTATTACTTTGGTAATTTCATGGTGTTACCTAACTACTACATTATTAATACCAAACCATAACCACACTATTGGCATGTTATTACAGTGCTGTAATGTTAAGTGCTACCCACAAATATAATTATAGTCAGATCTAATTGTGCCCTTAAGATGGCACAGTGATATTCTAAATCTATTAATTTAAGCATTCACACAGTTAATGATTTTTAGTCAATTATATGAATACATTCATGGCTAGCATTAGACCACCATTGTGTGATTGCTTAGTGCGCTTAGTGTGATTGTGTTGTTGTTATCCTGGTGATGTTGAACTTGCTTAGTGGCACAGGCCTCAGGTCTCTGAACCACATGGAGTATTCTCAGCTCTCAGTTGCAGTAGTGCTTCTCCTAATTTCCTTAAGCCTGGATACTTAAAGTATCACTTCACATTGCATCTTTTCTTATAAGCCTTCAGCAGGCTGTGAAAACTTCTGGCTGACTCGTGCACAAGAGAGTGAGCTTGTTGTCTTCACATATTATATATGACAGGCAATACCTTTATGGGGCATCTACTTAAATTACTTAATTTTGTATTAAATTATGCAAAACTCTTTTCCTTCTCTAATTTGCAACAGTCTCCCAGTATGGGGCATGACCTTGTACAATGCCATCTGTAAAAGATCCACTTCCCGGCCTCTTCACTGATCAGATACATTTATCTCAGACTTGGCAAAAAGCCATCAGCTCAACTGGTCTGCATGACCACCAGCATCAATGTCAGGTCAAAGTCAGATGCTTTGCCACTTCCATCTGCAGGTTAGTATCCATCACTAGCCAGATGTTTAATTTGATGCATACTATCAACACTTGAAATGCAGCTTTGTGTAGATCCTGGTTAAGGTTTTGAGGCTCCATTACTTGTAGCTGATTGGAGATGAAGCAAGGACGTTTTTAAACAACAGCTTTGTCAACAATATCAATATCCTGTTTCATATTCATGTTTCTCATGTCAGAAACACTGAAATCACCTCCAACACATTTGAAAATCAATCAAACGGGGCTTGAAGCATTGGTTAATGTCAGGAACCATGGCTCTGTGCAAGGCTAGCTCAGGCTTAGGTCATACTACACAATAGGGTAGTATGCTATGTGATTATTGCTCCATTATTTCCATTCTTTTCCCTGTCAGCTCTCGATAAGAGCATTCCATGGAGTAATAATCATACATTTTCATCCTTGAGCTGTGGAAACCTACTGCACTCGGTAATCGACTCGTCAGGGCTTCCCCACAATGAGCAAGCTGCTGGAGGGGAGTGGTGAGTTGTGCTGTCTTTTCAACAGAAATCCGGCAAAGCTAGCAGATGTTTGATGTCTCGTACTGTGTGCTTGGACTCTACATGTACTGTTGCTGAAGTTTGGTGCTGCTCTGAGCATTATTTGTGGCAATAAGTGGCTTTTTGATGGTGGTTTCTTTGTGGAGGCATAAGCTGCAGCGTACTGTTATTGTGTGGTCTTTTCTGAAGTTGCTACAACTAGCTAAGCTAGCAGTTGGCAAACTTGATCTCTCGAGGGGGAGTCTTACTCGGTGTCACGGAGTGTTAGACCATGGATTAAATTTACACCGGAATATCCCTTTAAACTCAAGGAAAAAAAAGTGGAGACACATACTGTAATATCCAATCTTTCATGACCTCATTAGCTAGCATCACAGAAAAATAGTGACTGGAGATCTACTCCCATTAAGCCTTGTGGCAGTAGAAGGTTCCGGAGAGCTAACGGCGTTTGCTGAGCCATAGTACAAGCCAGACCAGACTAGATTTACATGGCAGCCATTTTCCTTTGATGCTACGCTCAGGGTGGGAAGCTCAGAATCTGGGATAAAGTTATGCTGCTGTGTTCCAGGTCGAAAGGTGTATTAACTTAGAGAATCTGATCTATTGTTATCATTTCACTGCTTCCTGATTGAACAGCAACCGAAAGGATGATGGATAACAAAAAGCTGGAGGGACAATGTGCAGAGTAGAACAACATATTCGGTATACAATTAGCTAACATTAGCGTTCAGCAATTTCCTTGTTAAAATTAGGCTACCATTTGATTACATGCAACACATTTCACTTCCAGGTTGAAATTGATGTGTCAGAGATTTGTGTTGATATTTCAGGATTAATTTACACCTGTCCTATCCTGTAACACCATCAAATGGTAATATTAGCTAGGAAGTGGTTGAATGCTTATGTTAGCTGTTGTCTATGGAAGCTTTTTTTTTGTTTTTGTTTTTTTAACTGAAAATATGGCTTGATGTCTCTCCCAATTGCCACTTTCCACTATTGTCTTTTCAGTTACTAAAGATCTAGGAACAGTGAAATGATAACAATTTGTCAGATTCCATAGGTTTATAGGACTATCTGGAACTCAGCAGTACACATTGAAGAATAACACCCTGAGTGTGCACAGCAAAATGGCCGCTATGTGAATATGGTCTATTGCTGTTAAAAACAAGACTTATCTCTACAGTCTGTGTCATTATAGACTCACCCTAAACCTGCCCGCATTTTGTGTTGTTATGTTTGTTTCTGACTCTTTTTTGGCTTAATATGACAGTGTACAATTCAGAGCAACTGGAGAGACTACAACACAGATCAAAGATCACACTGAGCAGGCATTCCAAGGCTTTTCAGAGTGTATTACATGAATGCTAATCTCTCAGTCTCTTTTCTTTGTGTGGATATGGAGACAGTTATATGGCTAATGTCAAGTGTGCCCTCAGCAACTGAATGAAGAATACAGGGAGGGCTGGTGGGAAAGTTGGATCTGTGAAGAAGCAAATGGAGAGGAGGTGATTAGCTGGGCTTACATGGCTCATCAGCCTGCTCTGCTTCTTAACTCACACTGACCTCATTTAAGTTGCATTTTACTATTGAAACCTCTGACTCTGCTTTCTCAGTTTTTAGCAATGTTGGCATTCACTACTCTAATCTTTGTTGTTTATGTATTTTAGCCTGTATTTTTTTATTTTGTTGTATGCTGAGCTTACAATGAAAATAAAGGCATTCTGATTCTGATCCGTCTGTCTGTCCATCTTTACATAATGTTGAAGCTTCTTTGCCAACATTTTCTTTTTTGCAAAAAGTTAATGCTGCCAGCAAAAAAACAGTTCAGCACATAGATGGCAAATTATTTTTACACTCTCATTTTTGTATAGATAAAACAATAATGGAATTAATTAATTCATGATTGAATTATTGTGCTTTAGAGGGCTAAGATAACCAGCTACTGGCTACAGTGTCAGAGTGTATAGACAAGAGAGTAGCATAAGTCTGAGCATTAGCTTTGAGCAAGAAAGCAAATGTTCCAAATTCCTTTAGTTTTAATTATACCTAAAAATGAGTATAGTGGTATTTAAAGGAGACAGTATGATGGAGGATTGTGTACAAAACACAGGACCCAAACTTCAAGTTCACACCCTGCATTCTTCATTTTGGCAACAAAGACACTTTTGTGACAAATAGGCAAGGATCATGATATGGTAAATATTTGAAAAAGTAAACATGCCTTTTATTGTCACTTTTAAAACACCTCCAGATATGACCTGGATGATCAGATAAAGACACCTTAAGGACGATTTACGGTTTCAAGTTCTACGCAGAACCTACACCGTAACCTATGCAAATGGCATACGCCATAGGGAGCATTTATTCATGTGTGCTGGTGTGTGTGCTGATGACGATGAGGGGATTGCAAGCGAGTGTCTGCAGGGAGGGCTGCCTGCTCTTTGGACATCCAGTCTGTGCACTCTCTATATCCCAGAGACACTCGGTGAAAAGCGGTTCCAGAGGAAAAGTATAATGTAACTCAGGAATTACACTGGTTGCATGTGCATTGTGGAATGGCTCAGCTACGGTTTTGTTCTGTGATTCCTCATCTGTCTACACTCCATGGCTCCGTTTTGAGTCCAGCATGGCACAGCACTTCTAGACAGCTGGAGTGGCGAGACCGAGGAGTTCCCGCGGTAATTACAGAATCACGTGTGATCGCAATTATACATGTATGTGTTATAAACAAAACAACAACCAGACAAATGGTTAGTGTTCCCAACCGATGCATTAGAAGAAGGGTGGACTTGCTAGGATTTGTCTCTTTTTGGAGATTTTTGTGCTGACATGTTTTATTCTGAAAATAAACCGGATGTTTTGATGTTGTTTCAGTGTCTGACTTTCCTGTCTGCTATGTGCTAAATTTGGCTGAATTGATGCACCAGCTCTGGCATCCAGCAAAAATAAAAGCCTTGTTTATCTGCTGCAGAGGGGTTTGGACTGCTGGAGCTGCAACGGAGTAGATACGCAATTCAGAGCTGGTGGAAGTACTCATATAGACTAGAGTGACCAATAGCTGGCCGTTCAGGAGGGACTGCAACCGTCGAAGAGGGTGGTGTGTTTACTGGGGGAAACTACAGGTCACAACATCCAGTATGAGCATTGCTGCTAAGTAATGGAGAGGCCAGAGAAATTTGATTCTACCAAGCAGACCAATCACAGTCATTGCAGTCAGCATGACTGTGATGCTGTAACAGTCAGAGTTATTGAATGTAGTGCCACTTGGCGACACCTCCCTTTGTTTAGTGGGGAATGTAACATGTACCAAGAAGAAGAGCAGGTGTACTACTTTGCTTGTGTCTATATGATTTTAACATTTAACATAGTGATTTATTTATGTATTCATTTGACTAAAGAGGCTAAGAGATTGAATAAAGTAGTGAACCACCAGCTAATACACATCTCCCAGCTGGCCAGTGACAGCTATGGGACAATTAGTGTTGGTGTCTTTAGGCAGTGCACATTCGTGTATTTTGGAGGAGTGGCTCTGGAGGGATGCCTGATGGGAGGTGATAGGATTTTTTTGGTTAGATACTTTTTAAAATTTAACTTGATCTTGCTGGTTTCTCCGGTCTTACCAACCCCAGCTTTAATTGAGTTTCCAAAGCCACTGTACCAAACTCCCTTTAAAAGTCGTGAGAAAACTAACTAGAACACCTAATAGAATCAGACTTGACACTCTCACCAAACTCGTTTTTTTTTGGAAAACCAACTATATTAGTGTTACTGACAGGACCAGTATATGGTGTTGTAGCAGACTGAATGCTGCTTGGTCGATGACATTTTCTCTTAGCACCAAGAAGAAGAGCTAATAATTTTTTTTAAAAAACATTGGACGTTTTGTCATCTGAGTCAACAAATTAAAATGGCATGCCAATGAAGCTGTTAAAGGCCTGTGTTGATAATTCAGTTGCACAATGAGCCTGGGTGGATAATTCAGTTCAGTGGGCATTGGACCAGTATTTATCAGCACAATGTGCAGCCATGTGGAAGTGGAGCCAACCATCTACTGTACTGTTGTGTGACACTGTGTGAGAGAGTGCATGACTGAATAATATATACATACACATTTGTGCTTATCTGCATGTGTGTCCATGTATCCTCTTGGGTAACTATATAAGAATTCCCAGAGGAGCAGCAAATGTAGGTCATCTCCAGTTGAGCACTTTGAAAATAAAGACTATCCTAATACCAAACAGCCGACACTATGCTAAGTCCCCCGTGGCATCCACTCTGGCATGTTCTCATCTGAATACCACGCATGAAGACAGCCTTTTTTTTGGCTTTTACAAGATTATCTCTGTGAGATTGCTGCTTTATTGTAAGACTGTCCAGCAGAGTGCAGTTATGCATGTAGCTGCAACCTGAGGCCAGATTACAGTGTAATCCTTTTTCCTGTTAGGTGTGTAATCACATGGTGTTGTATTAGAGTGTGAGTGACATCAAATTGCCTCTCAGCAAATAGCAGCACTGTGGCTGATCCAGTGCATACATGTAGTTTATCACTGAACAAAACCATTTAAAGACATTTAAAAATGTGCATGTTTACACTGTGATGTCATGGAATGATACAGTTTAGGCATTTAAGAGCACAAAGCTGCACAATATTTTCACATTTCAATAGTCTTTACAGTTCCATCTGCCCATTTGCAATAGCCGTCAGACACAAACAAGCAAAAAAAGAAAAAGAAAGAAAACTGAGTGGCCTTTTCCCCAATGGGATCTCTGCAGTAAACAGAGTTGTCTACTCATGTAATCTACAAAACTGCAGTCCAGATTAAAATGAAGACAATAACGAAATGAGGTTTGATCCCTGTTAAATCAGTGGCCTACATTGTTTCAAGTTGAACCCTGGTTGTTCTTTTCAGAGACATGTTTTGTATAAATGAATGCTTTGTTTTGTTTTGCAGATGGGTAATATGTGTGACCAGCTGCTGATGCCCGATTCCCTCTCTTGCATCATGCCTCTTCTGTCCCCGCCTGCCATGAGTTCTCATCTCAGCAGTAATAGTCCCAGTCAGATTAGCTGTAAATCACCTACTGAGTGTATGTATATATATATATATATATATATATATATATATATATATATATATATATATATATATATATATATATATATATATATATATTCCTGTTTTGTTGCTTTTATGAATGGAATCATGGTCAAAATAAAAAAAAAAATCTTTAATGTCAAAATGAAAACAGATTTCTACAAAGTATTGTCAATTAATTAAAAATATATATTGTAAAATAATTAGTTAAATAATCAGGCTTGCACATCTGGACACTGCTGTCCATTCTTCTTTGCAAAACTGCTCAAACTCTGTCAGGTTGCACGGGGATCAGGCATGAACAGCCCTTTTCTAGTCCAGCCACAAATTCTCTATTGGATTGAGGTCTGGACTTTGACTTGGCCACTCCAGAACATTCACCTTGTCTTTAAACCATTTCTGTGTAACTTATGCTACAGCCAAGTTGTAGTTATCTTGCAGACTGAATCAGGTTGTCCTCCAGGATTTCCCTATATTTTGGTGCACTTATTTTACCCTCTACCTCTAGAGAAGCATCCCCACAGTATGATGCTGCCACCACCATGCTCCACAGTCGGAATGGTGTGTTTGTGGTGATGTGCAGTGTTTGGTGTCCGCCAAACATAACATCTAGTCTGATGGCCAAAAAGTTCAATTTTGGTCTCATCAGACCGAAGAACCTTTGTCCTCTGTTGAATTAGGCCAGTCATTAAAGGGGGTTAATACTTGCGCAATCATCATAGCAGCAGTTGTCAGTTACTCTGGTGATATACTGCCCCCTATATTTGTGAACCTACCTTTACCTTTATCTTTCATTTGGGCCATATTTCCAAATGACACCTTTTAACCACTGACCGTAAGGTCAGAACACTTTTTGAAAGCTTTCACTCTCAATGTGTATCTACGAGCTTGTCAAACAACATTCAGTACACAGTACTGGATACAAACATTCTTTGAAAGCCAGACATGAAATAATTTTAAGTATTTTATTTCTGTGATTATTATTATGATCTAAAAAGTTTCAGACAAAACAAATGCCAACAATCAGAAACTCATACTCGATAGGCAGCAATACAGAGAGTCTACCTGCTGGCATCACAGATCTCCTTTCACTCCATTCTATGCTCTCAGCCTACTCTTCCAATCACTCATTAACACTGACTCGGTTCTGACTAATGCGCTGAAAATATGGATCCAATTTAGAAAGCAATTTGGCCAGCAAAGGCCCTCTTCCTTTGCTTCAGTACTCAACAACACGCTTTTCAAACCCTCAAGTACAGACTTGGCTCAACAATAGCATCGTGACTATTAAGGATTTGTATGAAAATTAGATTTTATTATCTTTTACTACAACTTCACTGAAATATCCCTTACGTTACCCTCATGTTTTATTTAAATCAAATTATAGAATTTGTCAAGAAACAGTTGAAACCCCTGAAACCTTGGTTGACTCTCTCCTGTATATGGATCCCAAACAAAAGACTATTGAAAAAAGAAGTGCACCTTAATTATTTGTAAATTCCATATCCATATTTATATAGAATCCATTATACTAATGGCAGACTGGCCCCAAATGAATACAATTCTGGTAAAACATAAACTATTAGCCAGATTTATGATGTGGTCATCTCCCATAAGTCTATCTGCTGTTTTTGGGCGCTCCACCAGACACTGGCCTCTCTGTTTTAATATAGCAGGCCCTGGCCTTCCCAACTTGGCCAGATGTTTGATCTTACTTAATTGCCCTTGCCCCCTTCACATGACCAATGGATTAAGGACATCCTTTATTATATTAGACTGGAGAAACTTGAGATTCTCCTTGATGGGTTTGACAAAATCATTCCAAGAGTCCTTAAAACTCATTCTTGGAGTACATCAACCTATATTTCACCAGACGCAAAAGAGGATTCAACATTAAACCTAATGCTAATTTTGTCTTACTCTCAAGCCCTCTTTCATCCCTACTGTGACTGCCCTTTTGTTCTTTCCCTTTTTTCCCCCTCCTTTTTATCATTTGTTTTAATCTAAGTGGAGGGTGGGGAAGCTGTTTTGTCTTGAACTGCTTGTACAATACCGACTATTGAAAGACATCCAAAGGCTAATGAAAAGGTCTTTTTGAAAAAGATAAAAAAAATATTAGAACTGCCATGTTTGTAATTATGCAGGTAATAAATGTGACTAACAGTCTATCTCATGAGACTCTACCGAAAGAAGTCACTTAGAAAATGGAGGCCAGATAATTGTCAGCTCTCTTGAGAGAACAGTGGAGCTGATTAATTTGGCTCTGCATATTATCACAGATCTGAATACTATTCCAGGACTAAAGCAGCAAGTGTGCTTGTTACAATGATTAGTCAGTGAGAAAGGACAGAGAAAATGGGAAGTGAAAAAAAAGTAGTTGGATTCAGACTTGAAGGTTGAAGTAAAATAACATAAAACAAATGTATTTATTTCATATACTGATTGAAGGTGTCGGTTTTGCACGACTGTTATTCTACTTGACTCCTGTCAAACCAATCAAATGTTTTTCGACATGTTCGTCTCTGAACCTTGTGAACGTAGAAGTCCCGTAGTAGTGACCTTCTCAGCATCAGCTCTGATAGTTTCACAGTGATGTCAGGCATATGGAATCCAAGAAAAACATGACGTATAGTCACTGAGTGCATGGATTATTTCTTTTTCTCTCACTGACTAGAGTGCTGCCCTGCAGTACTGCATTCAGTGGTAGTTGTTTGGACACACCTTCTCATTTAATGTTTTTTCTTTATTTTCATGAATATTTACATTGTAGATTCTCACTGATGGCATCAAAACTGTGAATGAACACATATGGAATTATGTGGTAAACATAATTCCTTGTGTTTCTTGGCCTAAACAAATCTCTTCTGCTTGTTGCTTTTCCTTAGTAGTGTTTTTTTTTAGCAGCTATTTGACCATAAAGGCCTGATTCGCGCAGTCTCCTCTGAACAGTTGATGTAGAGATGTGTCTGCTACTAGAACTCTCTGTGGCATTCATCTGGGCTCTAATATGAGGTGCTGTTAACTTGCGATTTCTGAGGCTGGTGACTCGGATGAACTTATCCTCAGCAGCAGAGGTGACTTTTGGTCTTCCTTTCCTAGGGCAGTCCTCATGTGAGCCAGTTTTGTCGTAGCTCTTGATGTTTTTTGCGACTGTACTTGGCGACACATTCAAAGTTTTTGCAATTTTCTGGACTGACTGACCTTCAGTTCTTAAAGTAATGAAAGAGTGTCGTTTCCCTTTACTTAGCTGATTGGTTCTTGCCATAATATGAATTCTAACAGTTGTCAAATAGGGCTGTCAGCTGTGTACCAACCTGACTTCTGCACAACACAACCGATGGTCCCAACCCCATTAAGAAGGCAAGAAATTCCACAAATGAACCCTGACAAGGCACACCTGTGAAGTGAAAACCATTTCAGGTGACTACATCATGAAGCTCAAGGGTTTGCAGCGCTGTCAACAAAGCAAAGGGTGGCTACTTTGAGGAATCTATCCCATCCCATCCGGTGAACGGATGGTCTCTATATGCATGGTTCCCACCGTGAAGCATGGAGGAGGAGGTGTGATGGTGTCGGGGTGCTTTGCGGGTGACACTGTTAGGGATCTATTCAAAATTGAAGGCACACTGAAGTGTTGAAGTTAGTTGGACCATCATTTCTTTTTCAACAGGACAATGACCCCAAACACACCTCCAGGCTGTATAAGGGCTATTTGTCCAAGAAGCAGACTGATGGAGTGCTGCGCCAGATGACCTGGCCTCCACAGTCACCTGACCTAAACTCAATCGAGATGGTTTGGGATGAGATGGACCGCAGAGTGAAGGCAAAGCAGCCAACAAGCACTCAAAACCTCTGGGAACTCCTTCAAGACTGTTGGAAAACCATTTCAGGTGACTACCTCATGAAGCTCATCGAGAGAATGCCAAGAGTGTCCAAAGCAGTAATCAAAGCAAAGGGTGGCTATTTTGAAGAATCTAAAATGTGTTTTGAGTTATTTCACACTTTTTTGTTTACTACATAATTCCATATGTGTTCATTCACAGTTTTGATGCCTTCAGTGAGAATCTACAATGTAAATATTCATGAAAATAAAGAAAAACTATTAAATGAGAAGGTGTGTCCAAACTTTTGACTGGTAGTGTATTAGTGTATATTGCTTAAAAAAATGTCCATTCTGTTGCAAATATGTTAGACTGCACTGGTGTTCCAACATTGTCAGCAGAAATCTGTTTCATGACAGTGGCAGCATCAATCAAAATGATATTCAAAGTAATAAAAACACAAATGAATGTAAGACCCAAACAGTCATGTGTAAATAAGATGTGGTTGCACCTCAAGCCTCTTGAACAGCTTCACTGCTCCTTGAAATCGAATTTTTAGGTTCACAGCATTCTTTTTTTATGATTTTTTCAGACACAGACACCTTTATTTGACAATAGATAGACAGAAAATAATGGGAGAGAGAGGGGGGTATGACATGCAGCAAAGGTCCTCTGGCCGGGATTCGGACCAGGGCATGTGTCTTAACCACTAGACCCCCTGCACTGCCCAGTTCACAGCATTCTTCATAAAATATTTTAGTGAGCCCTGTGGCCTGTGGAGGGAGGTCCTGTCATCCTGAAAGAGAGCACTCCCATTAGGATAGGAATGTTCCCAAGAGTTTGACAGAGCTACCAGAGCCCTCCAATGCCAGGCGTTATTGGGAATTATTAAGAATAAATTGAATGATGAGTCTTCTGACATTGTCACTTTTTTCAAAATTGTGGAGCTGTGCCTAATGCTTTTGTACAACTGAAATCCTGTGGTTGGGCTGATGTAAAAAAAAAATAAAAATGTGTCTTTCAATCAAAACAAACCAAGAGATGGCCAGACAGAGCCTGGGGGCAGAGCCACTGCTGAAATACCAGAGAATCTGGTGAGAGGTTGACCTCAGTCCATCAAACAGACACACACACCTTTGTTGTGTGCCATTGCTCATTAACTTACAGCTAACCTACAGTACATTAATCTGGCTGATTGGGGAAGATAAACACTTGTGTAGTAAGTAACTCTAATGAACAGAAATTATCCCTCGATTGTAATTCAATTGCATATGTTCTTTCATCCTTTTGAGTCACACAGAAATTGATACATAATATGGGGACATAGCCTACCAGTACGTGCTAGACATGCACTGGTTTAGCAGTGTGACTGTTGTACGGCATTTGTTGAAAGGAGGTCACAGTCTTGTTGAACTGAGCAAGCCTGAGTGGTTGGTAGTTGTTGAAGCTGATCTCACTGGGCATGTTGAATGGAAGCTTGCAAGGTAAAGACGTGTTTGTGCCGCAACTGCAGGCATACATGAAATCATTTGTTGAGAATCTGTGACTTCCCAGCTCTGTGTGAAATAATCCCCATTTTCCCAAATGCCAACATTCCTGTGTAAAGGGGGAGATTTATAACTTTCAGAAGGAGGCCAAAGATGACAGCCACGTCCGTTAAAAATTCTGAAAACTTTCGTCTAAAATTGCAGCACAAAAAATAATTAGGACTTTATGTTCTGTCAATTATGTTCACATGCTGACTTTGAAACTTTTGTCTGTCATGTATTTATTCAGAACAGGATTGATATTCTGCTTTTATTCACATCCTTTTCTAATGTGATGGGTGTGTGGTGTGCATGTGTAGCTTAGACATACTGCCAGTCACTGTTCAGGATCAAACTGGTTCACAGAAATAGGTGATCTTCCTTTTACTGTGTGATTCCACTATACAGTGCTGTGAAAAGGTATTTCCCCCCTTGCAGATTTCCTTTGTTTTGCCTTTTTGTCACACTTACATGTTTCAGATCATCAAACACATTTTAATATCAGCAAAGATAACCTGAGAAAATACAAAATGCAGTTTTTAAATGATGATTTCATTTATTAAGGGAAAAAAGCTATTCAAACCAACCCCGTCCTGTGTGGAAAAAGTAACTGCCCCCTAAACCTAATAACTGGTTGTGCCACCCTTGGCGGCAACAACAGCAATCAAGCATTTGCTATAACTGGCGATGAGTCTTTCACGTCGCTGAGGAGGAATTTTGGCCCACTCTTCTTTGAACAATTGTTTTAATTTAGCCACATTGCAGGGTTTTTTTAGCATGAACAGCCTGTTTAAGGTCATGCCACAACATCTCAATTGGATTTAAGTCCGGACTTTGACTAAGCCACTCCAAAACCTGGTGGACTTGTGGAAAAAGGTGGACTTGCTGGTGTGCTTCGGATCATTTTCCTGCTGCATAACCCAAGTGCGCTTGGCCTTAAGGTCACGAACTGATGGTCGGACATTCACCTTCAGGATTTTCTGGTAGAGAGCAGAATTCATGGTTCCATTAATTACGGCAAGTCATCCAGGTCATGAAGCAGCAAAGCAGCCCCAGACCATCACACTACCACCACCATGTTTGACTGTCGGTATGATGTTCTTTTTCTGAAATGCTGTGTTAATTTTACGGCAGATGTAACAAGAGGCACACCTTCCAAAAAGTTCCACTTTTGTCTCGTTAATCCACAGAATATTTTCCCAAAAGTCTTGGGGATCATCAAGATGTTTTATGGCAAATTTGATACGGCCCTTTGTGTTCTTTTTGGTCAGCAGTGGTTTTCGCCTTGGAACTCTTCCATGGATGCCATTTTTGCCCAGTCTCTTTCTTATTGTTGAATCATGAACACTGATCTTAACTGAGGCAAGTGAGGCCTGCAGTGCTTTAGATGTTGTTCTTGGTTCTCTTGTGACCTCCTGGATGAGTTGTCGATGCGCTCTTAGAGTGATTTTGGTATGCCGGCCATTCTTGGGAAGGTTCACTACTGTTCTATGTTTTCTCCATTTGTGAATAAAGGCTCTCACTGTGGTTCTCTGGAGTCCCAAAGCCTTAGATGTCAATGAATTTGTTTCTCTTCTGTTCTTGAATTTCTTTGGATGTTGCTTTTTTTTTTGTTGCTCCACATCTTTTAGCTTACTTCATGTTGTCAGACAGGCTCTATTTAAGTGATTTCTTGATTCTACAGGTCTGGCAGTAATCAGGCATGGGTGAAACCAATGAAATTGAACTCAGCTTTCCAAAAAATGTGGTTAATTATAGTTAATTCATGCTATGACTTTTCACATAGAGCCAGGTTGGTTTGGACAGCTTTATTCTCTTCATAAATGAAACCATCGTTTACAAACTGCTTTTTGTATTAACTCAGGTTATCTTTGTCTGATATTAAAATTTGTTTGATGATCTGAAAGATTTAAGTGTGACAAAAAAGCAAAAACAAAATAAAACTGTAAGGGGGCAAATACTTTTTTGCAGCACTGTACCTACAGTAACAGCATATCAAACTGGATAACTGACATTTAAAAATACCACCTGTAAGTGATGAGGATAATTCCACACCTCCTTTATCAGCAGGTGAAACTGTCCTTGCTCCGCAAAATCACTGCTTGACGACTCAAGGTTGATAATGACAAAATACAAGTAAAAAGTAAAATTAAAAAAAAACCTGTGGTTCAGAACTATACTTTTAGTGTCCATGAGGCACACACCTGTGTTAAATGTTAAAGAAGATAGATACAAACACATATAGCCTCTGTGAATTTCCAAAGGGGGATCAATAAAGGAACATCTTATCTTATCTTATCTTATCTTATCATCCATTCCTGCCTAAGAGTGCCGTACCTGTGCTGCTCTGGATGGTTCTGACGGTGGTGGCAGATGTGCGTGGTGGGGAGGATGGCAGCAGAAGCAGAGGCCTCCCCCCTTCTCCTTCCTCTTCCCCAGCACAGCCCTGGTCGATCGCCCTAACGTAGCTGTGGCTACGCATCCTGAAGCATCCTGGCATAGGCAGGGTGTCCATGGTGTCCATGCTGTCCATGGCAGCCTCCATGGCCTGGGCCTGCATCTCACTGTAGACCTGTTCACACACTTGCTCAATCTGACCATTCACCTCCACCTCACTCAGCTGGAGGAGGAGAGGAGAGGAGAGGAAAGGGAGGAGAAGAATGCATTAGGGAAATTCCTAGACCATTGTTATTCAAAATATTGTACATTCTTAAAATCAAATCAAATAAATGTTATTTATATAGCCCAACATGGAGCAGATCGAATGCACCTGGAAGGCTTGATGCTGTCAGTGGGCAGGGCCTTCCATTGTTATAGGGGCTAGATCTTGCTGTTCCATTTGAGTCTGGCCTTTATCTGCTACAAAGGGCAAAAGTTGCTCTTGTCACAGTGGGTGGGATCAATGCACCAGTTTTCACTAGGGCGGCACTACTAAACACCATAAAATAAAGGTGGAGTTTGGTGTTGTGGCATGGGCTCATCACAGCAGACTAGGTTTGCTGCTGCTGTAATGGATCAGGGCTGTAACCATTACTGTGGCTGGAGCTGCAGCTCTTTTTACCGTAGATCTATCTTATCTATCTAAGTGGGTTACCTGTAGTAGATGACTGTCAGCTCTCCCCATGTGGAGAAACAGTACAATGCACTGACAGAGCATTGTACTGTTGAAAAGCACAGAGAGCAAGATGTTTTTTAGCCACCTAAATATATATATATATATATATATATATATATATATATATATATATATATATATATATATATATATATATATATATATATATATATAAATATATATATAATATATTATATATATAAAATTGAAATCACGATTCTTTAAACGTTTATTTTTGAGTTTGGAAACATGATGCACTTATTAGCATTTCTCTCAAGAAATAGAAGTCCATAACTCCTCCCAAGGGCTCTGGACTGCCGGAGCTGGGATGAAGCAGATACACAGCGCAGCGGACCTGGTGGAAATTAACACATAGACACCGTGGCCGAGCCGCAACGCAGTGGACACGTATCCAGTCAGCATGGCCGCGTTGAATGCTTTGGGGGAGGGATTGAATTGTGCATGCGCATCTCTTTCAGAAAATCTGTAGGCCTAATGTACAACGGCAAATGCCAAATAAATCATTTCAACTCGATTATATTAGTTTGGAGATCATTTGACCCATATATATATATATACATCATCTGTTTAAGTTTATGCTTTTTTTTTCAATACGATGATGAGGGATAAGTACTTCATATAACCCCATATCAAAAGACCCAAACTATAACTTCAAGGTAAATATGGATACAGCATCAGAACTGTTGCCCTGTTCATTCCTATGAATGCTGCTCAGTGGCGGATGGGGCCAAAATAGTTCAACTTCCTGACTGTAAAATGACTGGGATCTTCTAAACAGCTTCTGCATGGTGTGGCACATAGAGCATGCCACTAGAGCTTTACACTGGCCGAGAGGATAATTTCCTAATTTAGCGTGCCACTAACTTGAATGGGAATGAAATAACTTTTTACAGTGGCTCTTCTAGACTTTCCAAATGTTATTGTATCGGGAACTGAGGATGCTTCCTCTGAAGGAGAAGTGAGTATCACTAAAAAAATAATTCTCATACTCCAAATTGACAGAGAGGTGCACCAGGAGGGAATGGAGCCCAGTTCCCAGGTGGAAGTCTTAACCGCTACACTATATATCTGCAACTTCACCTTACACACCGCCCATCAAGATGTATATCTAGGGGTGGGATTGAGTAATAACTGACTTTTCTTGTCTCTTTATAACACTGTTGGCTTGTAGCTCTAAGGTTTGAACTGCTGACTCCTAACCAAAAGGTAAGAGTTCAACCTAACACAACCAGTACGCTTTTTGGCTCATAAAAATATTTATCTGCCCTTAACCGAATGTGGCTGATTTCATGCTACATTGAGACAATACCTTCAGCTCAAGCTCTATTTTCCTAAACCCCTGCTGCAGGGGCATGTGGGTGTGACAATCACATCTTAAAATGATGACATCTTAAAATCTTTATTTAATGTTTTAAACTGAAATTCTGGTCATAACTTACAAATTGCTCCTTTAAATGAGTGGAAGCTTAAATTTTGAAAAAACGCTGCAACAGAGAAAGAGAAAGATGCGTTGTTGCTGTGTTGCTCTCACTTTAACGCATACAAACAATAGCATACCTACTGCAACATCCCATTACTGGGATTCTATTTGTCATTTTTATTCCCCTATTCTTTCTTTTCTCTAATCACTAAGCTTAATTTGCAGATAGATTGTAATTGAATGGATCTCGACAGCAAGACAAAAGCACAGTGTACCTAGTTGTGTAATGGGGGTGCAGGGTTGGGGTGACATTAGCTACATGCAGATGCATGCAGAGGATGAACTTAAAATAGTTAATAAAAGGCAATTCAGTGTGGAATTGGATGAGTAATACAAGTGGAGGTTCAAGGTAAGGTTAAGGTGGGACAAATGAAGGCTTCTTGGGAACAGCATCATTTCGTGTGCTGTAGCTTTAAAGAAAAGCTCAAACAGCCTATCAGGAGAAGGTGTAACATACATTCATCCTATGTGCAGTAGGGAGGAGCCATTTACAGCTGCTGCAGTGGGATTCCTTAGTAACATAACATTTATTTCAAGGTTACCAAATATGTTGATATACATATCATTTTAAGTGCATGTTACCTCAAAATATGATGAGCAATACTTACATTTTGTTAATGGGCAAGTGACCATATTTTCAACATAACCAACATTAAGTTAGATAAATATTCCAAAAATGTTTTTGTCTCCATACTTTCAAACTTCTCGACTCCTAATGAAGATGGACAATTTTACATCTTGCAGTACAGACACCACTGCTCTTCTGGACATAACAGAGCCTCACTTATTCTGACTGGTTCTAAAACGTAGCCTTCTGAAGCAGTTTAAGTGGACCTTGCAAGTGGACCTTGCAAGTATCCTAGGAAATTCCTCATTTGGATTGTGTTTAGGCCCACAGCAAAGCTGTGTGAAAATGCAATAGAAGTTTCTTAAAAACTGATGGTATGGTGAAATTGAGTAATGTCTAATTATATATGATGTTACATATTTTACATAAGGTCTGTGTTGGAAAATTGTGAACCTGTCCTTTCAAGACCGTGAGAGCAATACAACATGTCATACTGTGTATTATCCCTCAGATCTCCCAGATGCACAAATTATACCAAAAAGTAATGTCATTGAGTGAAAAGGGGAGGATTTTTTTCAGTCTGATGAAGACCACTCCCCACATATTTCATTTTCAATGAGTTCAAACACTATTACATCGATCCAAGTCTTTCAGTATCTATGGTGAAATGATCAGGTGTGACATACTGTAAAGATAAAGGCAGCAGTGTTGGCAACCAACCTGACTGATGGTGCTCATGGCTCTCATGTAGCTTTCATTTCGTGAGCGGTATTGGGGTGAGGACAGCAGCGATTTGGGGTCGAGGAGGGTTTTGGGGTCCAGGGTATCCAGGCTTCTATTGATTGAAACCTCACTCACCGCACGCAGGTAACTGTGGCTCCTGATCTGCAGTTTGGGGGAGTGCTCCGTTGAAATCCTGACACAGAGACAAAAAAAAAATATTTATATCATGATGATGTGACATTTGTTGGTATCTGTACCAAATAAACGTGTTTTCTTACATCTGTAAGAAAAACAAGATTTGTAGGCCAGGACATCTCTGCACCGCAACAGTACTTCATTATAAAGCTGTTCTGTCACAGATTATACCTTTATAAAAAAAATTGCAGCTTCAGTGATTTGAATATTGTACTTTGCCATATTGAAATTTCAATAAGGTTTCAATTGACTGTGAAGCCCTTTCTCAGAAATTGGTTTGCAACTCCCTGTCTTCAGTTGTAGTATGATGATTCAGTCAGTGTGTTTCTAGTATTTGGTTTTATCAATATCCACGTCCAGGTCTCAGATCAAGCAAGCTATTTTCTTTCAACTTTAAGAGTTGTGCACCAACTTCAAAGCATCTTTCTATAAAGTAAAAAAGTGTCAGTCTAACATATGACTTCCTTGTGGCAGTGTCAAAAATTGAAAAAAAATGGAATATTAAACTTCCAAAATATAGTTATTTTAATGTCTAGTGCGCTAAACATTTCTTAAATAATTTTTTAATAGCTGTGAACACATCTGACCCAGATGCAGGATAATAGCAGATAAGCTAGTATAAATGCTACTGTAATAATGCTAGTCACTTAAGTATAAGAGTAGAACTGAGTTGTTTTAAATTAATTATTGAACTCAAGTTTAGTCCTAATGTCATCATTGACTCTGATCAATTCCTTTATTTTCTCACCACTGCATTGTTTTATGTCTCCATCACTTCAGGTCACCACAGATCAGTAAAGATGATCAGAGATCACTACAGATCACTGCAGATCACTACAGATCACCACAGATCACAGCAGATTAGTAACTGACCTCAGCAGAACAGAATAACCTCACTCTTTAGGTTTGTTTGACTGTGGGTTGTTGAGACACATATCACTATCGTTAAGACAGTTGGTCAACAGATCACTGTCAGGTTTGTCTTCATCTTGCTTTGGATGATGCCACACCTTTCCTATCGCTTACTGTGAGGTTGACAGGGTGTCAGTATTTTGCTTTTATCACTAATGATGATGTATTATGACAGCCAGTTACTCAAGGCGCCTGTATCCGTTCTAAAGACGAATAGTTTGAGTTGTATTTTTTTCCCCACACATTTCTTTGTTGGCTTTTGTTTTTGCCAGATGTTCCCTTTCCACATAAAAATAATAAGTAACCACACAATACAGCACATAAAAAAGTCCGGTCAAAGTGCAGTTTTAGTCAAACTGAAAGGAAGAAATTGAAAACATCTCTTATGTAGGGGATATGAGGGGATTACATGCTGTTGCTGCGAGTGTTATCCCATCGTTGAGAGTGAGCACAGAAACACCCAGTCTAGCCCAGCTTTGACAGTTACAAAAATGTAACATTTGAAACCACAGTTATTAGTGAATTCAGTTCATCGCTGCATCCCTAGACCTGTTCCACAAACTCATCGATCTAATTCTAAAGATGAAAGATTTAGCAGCACTAAAGCAAATATGTCATCAAAAGGATAAAGAAATCACGCATACTTAATAAATAAACGTTTTGGGATTCACTTACAACTTACTTTCTCCAAGGTGGTACCAATCTGTGTTTATAGATAGAAGCTTTTATACATGCTTCATCTGTAACACTTTTTATAAATGAGCAAATGAGTGGAGAAAACTAATTTCCTGTTGGCTTATTATAGTTCTATCTTATTTTATCATATTTTATCTTATCGCCTGTGTTGATGACCTAACTTTTATATCGGGAACAGGAGATATAAGCACAAAGGCTGTCAAGACACTGACTGCAGCTCCAGACTGTGTTTCAACATTTGTAAGTGGGAAATCTGTGGATATTTTTAACAAGACCTCTAGATCATTTCCAGCTGTGTTTAAAGCGACCAAAACAGGTATTTTACGCCAAAAGATGATCTTTATTTTACCCTCACCAAGTCTCTTATGTGCCTAATCAGATCATGAGCGCAGCTTTGTCAAAACATAATTGAAAATGTAAGCTGAAGAATCGTGACGTTTAACGTATCCATGGTTGGCAGAAATGTACATTGCCAACATTTATTCCAGTGATAAAAGGAACACAAAGAACTGACATACTTATATTACAATGATTTAAACACAGAAACACACACACTGATAACTGAATTGTTGATGAGCAATAGCATGTACCAGCATGCGACCTGGTGAACCACCCTCCCGTACAATACACTGCCAAGGTAATAGAAATAAAGAAATAAAATAAAATAAAATAAGAAACAAAAACTGATTCATGATCATAATGAGCAGCAACTGTCCTTTCCACCTCTGGTTCTTACTGATCTAAGTTCATCCCAACGATCCCCATCTGTTTCTTAATTAGCTAATCGGCATACTGTTAATGCGAACACCGCATCCTGCTGCAGGCTTTGTTTGATTGTAACACAGATTCAATGACAAAGACACCAAATGTGGAGGATCGCAGTATGAAATTAACTGATTCTATTGAATTCATTAAAAGCAGGTTACAATGTATAAAGATTCTGTTTCCTAAGTCACTGTACCAAAAGCTATTCTAACAATGTCTACAATTGGATTTTTTTTTTTAATGAAGGGTAAGAACAAACTGATAAAGAACAATAAATCCAAGTTCATGGCTATATATATAATGTTAGGAAAAAGACAGAGACAAGGACATCTTACTGTAGAGTGGTCATCTCAGTGAGCGATGGCTGTGTGGCTTTCAGGTAGCTGGCTCGGCGTGCCTGGATCTTCGGTGAAGGTTTTGGACTCCCGTCTGAGTCTCCACTGTCGTCCTCAGCCATGGCTTTGACATAGCTGCCGCTCCTCATCCTTCGACATGGGATGTCGTCCTCCTTCCCCAAAGGAGAGAAGCCGCTCCACTCGTCCTGAGGTACCTGACCATCCAGTGGGAAGGACAGAGAAACACTGTCAGGAGGATCCACTCTGCTGCTGTCTGAGTCCCAGCCACCAAACTGGCTAACTAAACTGTCCTGATGGTACATGGAAGCTATAAACAAAGAGCTAACATGCAGTACTACAATAAATAAAATACAGAGAGAGACCTAGCATCCAAATACACAGACTGGACTAAACTGATGGCTGGCATTTTTCTTAATCCATCACTCTCTCAAGCACATGCATCCATACACAGCTCCTACACTATGGTGGTGCATTGTGTCGGCTAATTAGCATGAACAGTATGTGCAAGGGTCTGATGTTTCTCTCTGGCTAATTCATACATCTGTTTCCAGAAGTCAGCTCGGTTCACAAACTGTGTCAATACAGAAGAAGTGTGTGTTTGTCTGTGTACAGTATGCATCTGCACTCATCTAACCTGAGGGTCTGTTTGTTACTAGAGAAAGACCTGTTTACTGGTAATAACACCACAAAGAAAACTAAAGGTGTAATTTGTAAAATATGGCCAGAATTTAAAGGTAGCTCAGAAAAAAAAGAAAGAAAGAAAGAAGAGGGCCAGCATATCACCAGAGTAGGCAACACTGCTGCTCTTTTCTGGCTATCCTTAGTTGCAGCTAACTACGTTACCTAATTAGCTCATAGCTAATAAACGTGGAGCCAGTGGGCCTACAGTTCACAGCTTGGACACTGGATCACAGGGGGAGACACCAGAGGCAATGGGGCTCAGGTCAACCGGGTTTAGCAGACTTAAGTGAACACAGTTGGACACCAGACTTAACACAGTCTCAGAGAAAGATGTAGGTCTGTTTGAAGACAGGGCATACAGTATGGCTCTGATCAGGACTATGACTTTGGAGATAAGAGGACACAGCAGGCAGGGACAGGCATGAAGTGGCAGAAGAGAGCATGCTGTCTGGTTAGCATGCTGACTTCTGTAGACATCTCTGCAACTCAGTACATAGACATCATAGATATATTGTCAACACTGATGTTTCTTCACACTATTGAAAACAGTATTTCATTTGTTGAATATTTTAAATTAAAATTCTGGCAATATCTTATAAATCGTCCCTTTAAATGAACTGATCAAATTAAAATAAAGATGTACAGTAGCACCATAAATGTTTTAACTATAGATTACACAATAAAACGTGAGGGTAAAGAGATGAAACTGGATGCTCAGGTTTTTAAGAAGAGTCATAAAGATTAAGGGCACCAAAAAAAGACTCACTTCCCTCTAGTGGTAGTTCTATTATTCCATTTTGAGATATGTATCTTTGATATTTCTGCCTCTATGTCAGTTCACTAGAGGTGAATGGAATTCAGTTTGTGCTGCTCACTGTATTGAAAAATGAACAGTAACAAAACTACTTCCTACACAATTAGTATATCTGTGATATCTGTTCACAGTGAAGTCAGATTTCTGGCCAACAATCTGAGGTAAAACTGTATAAAAGTTTTAGCATTAATATCAGTATGAAAACCTTAAAATATACAGTACTACAGTGCTGCAAGGACTAGAGATCCATACTGTAACTATACACCGTATACACACACATGTGTTGGCTGTGTTACTTTTTACAGGTGGTGTTTGTCTCAGAAGACAAGACAGAGAATACAGCAGGTAAAATGAATCAATAAAGAGCACCAGCAGGGGCTTGTGTAGTTTTAGGACAGTTAATTGTTGCAATTGGCAAATAACTACTTTTTACTAACTGTTTTCTCTGAGTTTGACATGGGTACCAACAAAATGTCCTTTTAGAAGCACAACAGGCTTTGCAAATGTTACAGTCCCTACAATGATATATAATACAATATGACTAAAACAATATTATTACAGTAAGAAAAGAATATTACCACCCGCCCCCTACAATCTTCCTGATACTCAAAGGGACCATTATGAATACTTTAATGTGGTTACATAGCCCTCCTTCACAGTGGACATGTTGACTCATAGAAGGAGAAGCACAGGTGGATCTAATAACAGTAATGATGCTCCACTCCTCTTAGCTGTGCTACTAAGCCATGACAAAGAGCTAATACCAGGGGCCTTATGTATTATATATACATACATATATTTATTTATTATTATATTTATTATTTAACAGACTATGGGTCACTTTTGATGTTAAGTATAACTTGAGCAAAAAACCACACATAGGCTGTCATATTTAAACCTTACTTTGGCATGAAAATGTTCTTCCTAAGCAGTCTCAACTTGACATCAGTGATTTTCCTGCTGGTCATGTAGGAGTAATGCAGTTTGGGACACATAGTATGTGTCCAAGCCTGTGGTACATTTTGCTTGAGCTTTAATGTGACTATGAGGAACTTTCACTTTCTGTTGATTATAGCGACACCAGCGCCTTCTATTGTAAAGATCTTTGTTAGCAGGTGCCGCTGGCATGAATTTGTTCGGGAAGTGAGTGACAGAGAGACAGCAGGATGGATTGCGATGAGGTAATGAATTTATATGTGATATTATATGTGATACATGTGTATACACACACACACACGCGCGCACACACACACACACACACACACACACACACACACACACACACACACACACACACACACACACATATATATATATATATATATATATATATATATATATCAGCTCCGTATTTGTTTGCCATTTAGTCTCCTGAATGATATGCGTTGCATGGCTTCAATTTCCTCTTCCAAAAATTTTAATTTTTCTATTTTGGTTATTTCTGACTGAACCCCTTTGCACTTTCGTTATATAAGGGAAATCGGCCGTCAATTTATGTCAGGGGTCTCAAACTCAAATTAGCTTGGGAGCACTGCTGGAATTGCCATCTCATCACAGGGCCACTGCAGCTTAAAGAAAAAGTTCACTTGCTCGAATGGCTTTACAGCAGAATTAAACATGCTTTTGGTTTCTGTACTTATAGAGTAGTAGTAGTAGTAGTAGTAGGATGGGTGATCATTTTTATACAACCCACTCTTTAAAGCTAGCTTGTTAGCCTTAGTTAATGTGGGAGGCTTCAAATGGCTCACCTCAGCTCCATCCCCACTCTACCTCTTTTCCCGTTTCTGGATTAACCCGTTAAATGGAGTCAGGTACTGCCAAGATGGCAACGGCTGGTACCACCCACATTAAGCTTCACACTTACTCTTCAGAAACTATGGGTGACATCACAGTGGCATTATCAATGATTTTTTACAGTCAGGGCCACTGATAGCCAGGACAGGATGATTTCAAAAAGCCCCTCCATCAGACTATTTCAATGGTTAGAGATCATTTTAAGGACCTTCTGTGCCCACCAATGACCCAGGGCCCAGGACAACAGACCTGATGTTCCCCCGCTGTCAGCGGCCCTGGCTTCAGTACATGTGTTTTTGTCTGGAGACTGCTGAATCAACACAAGGCTGCTGAAGGTAAACTTCACTGGTAATAATAGTATGTTAAACTGTGATGCAAGTCCATCTTATAGTCTAAAGTTGGTATATATACAACTGACAACAGATCATTACTTTTAATAAGACACATCTTTTCGTGTTTGAGCCAACTGTGATTCCAGCACCATGTGTCCAACCTGTGGATGTTTGTTCCCTTCAGACTAGAGGCCAGGGTGTGAGAATTTGACAGACAATAACTGAGACAGACAGCAGGAGAATTGCACCGCTACTCTGACTAATTATATATGAATCACAGAGGAAAAGAGGCTGAACAGATCTGCTGGGCTCGATGTCTCTCTCTCTATATATATATGTGTGTGTGTGTGTGTGTGTGTGTGTGTGTGTGTGTGTGTTTGTGTGACGTCAAAGAGACACAAATGAGCAGTTTGGCTATAAAAAGAGAATGCGGGGAAAGGACCAGCTGCAGTTGCATCAGCAGCGCCTCTCACCCACGCACAGGCCTCACTTCCACTGCAGCTCAACACTCATTCTACTGAGGAACACTGCTTTCTATGGACTACACTGTCATTAGTGCAGATGCTGTTTGTGGGAGATTTGATGCATTTTTAGGTTTCACAATACCATCAATACTCTATCTGTCTGTCCATGTTACATGCACAGTGACTCAGTTAGTATATGTCCTGAGAATTTACTGTGTATTTTATATTAGAGCCCGTAGATGGTTTCCTTGGCAACACTTGGCTTTAGATGGCTGGAGGCAGCAACATTAGAAATAACAGGTACTGTAACAGTCCAGCCAGCAGCCGTGCTGTTGAGATGCTGAAGATAATAATTTGCAGATTGAACATATACAGCCCAGGGGAATGGGGACAGCTTCTCTTAACATGACTCACACAGCAGCTCTGATGTGCTCCATGCAGCTCATGTTTGCCACAATCAAAGAAGACTTTATTGTTTGATAGAGAAAATACTTTTTTTTTCTCTCAGCTGTCCTCTTCATGCTCAGCTTTGAGTTTGTATTGTATTGCTGTTCTGGTGTTTACTAAATCAAATTTACCAGCTGTCTAATCTGCAGTTCAGGCAACAATCACTACAAAATCTTGATCTGTTTTGTATTTGAACTCAAGGTGGATTTTCACATTTCCTAATCCAACAGCAAATTACTGTAGATGTCTATGTAATCCACACAGTAGTGTGTTGCTTTCTTAAAACCATGATCACCAGCTTTTCCTTTTCTTACTCATGTAGTACTGTTGCCTAACCTTCAAAAAATAGACACAATCTTCTCTGGACAGCAGTCACTGTGGCAACCAATAAAAACTACAACATTCCAATCAAACATAGATGAATAGTTTTTGAACAGCTAATCTCACAATTAGAGAGGAGTTGTAAAGTCTACAAACTGTATCAGTAATAACAATCATACAGCAATATCTATCTAAAGTTTCTATCTGAAGGTCATTTGAACCAAATAAGATTCTAACAACAAAAAGAGTGAGTGTATTGAATTGAGTAATATGTGTCTTTAATTACTCAACCTTTCATCTGTAAGAAGAAATGTGTTTCATCCTTTAAAAGTTATAGTCTGGCTTTAACAACAGAGGTGACACAAGAAAATGCTCATATGGGGTGCTTTGTCACTGACTGAAATTAGACTTATTTTGACCCCTTTTTTACTTTAGGTATTGATTTATTTTACTAATGCAATCTCTCTCAAAAAATACTGTGTATGTAAAGCATGCACTTCTATTAATGAAATTGATAGATAGTTTAAGTATGCATCGTATGCTGTTCGAGAATATACATTTTTGTGCTGCACTGCATGAGGCAAATGATTGCAGAGGCAAACTGCCAAATCACTGCCCTTACACAGGTGGTATATGGCCACTTTTACTACACAATGACTCTTTGCAGAATAACTGAAGAAACTAAAAACTGAACAGATATTGTGTTTTCACTTTCTGTCAGTATTTTTGAATAAATGTCTGTATCACAGTTCATAAATGAGTCACACTGCTGCTTGTTGAGACTGATAGAAGGCAAATAGAGAGAGATTGCAGAGAGTGGATGTGAAACAACAGTCTGAGCCACTAAATGATCTCTTTGTCTCCTGCCCACTCAGGTCCACTGAATCCTGAAATATACAGCACTTCTGTTGATCCACTCCATCAGTCTGTGCCTCTCATGTATCAGCATACATCTGGGTAACAGAAGTAGCCATGGGTTTCTCTAAAAGATCATCAGCCAGCCATGTTTGAAAAACCTCGAAAGGGTTGAAAGCATTTTTTTTATCGTGCAGTGGAAATACAGTCAGAACAGCAGCAAGCATTTGTATTGTATGTACAAAATACTTAAAAATATGTATTCATTTTTTTGCAATGGCAACAGTGGCACATGCAGATGCACCAGATGGTCGCTCCTTCAAATTTCCCAACATTTTTGCCTGTTGCCTGCCTGAACTGTTATTAAATAGTTCATCTCTGTGACCCATTCATCAGCTTTGGAGAAGAAGCACAGGCTTTGAGACGGCTGCTGTCCATAGCATTTTTTGAAGATTCGACCTGACCAGCCGGACCGCCCCAGGGAGGAGACGGAACAGAGGTGGGATAAGAGTCATGCTATTCCAGCTTGGTTTAAAGGGATAGTTTGGAATTTTGGACATAAGGCCTATTTTCCAACTCAACCGGTGTGTTGGAGACGTGTGGAGACGTTTTCAAGACATTTCATTCAGTTCTTCTAGCTGCCGAGTTCGCTCTGCTATGGCTAGCGCAAGTCAATGGTTCTAGTTAGCATGGCATTAAAAACAGTCTTGCACACTCCACAGTGCACCCGAGGCAAATCAATTAAAACACTAGACTATCGATGTACATATCTGTGTTGATAGAATAATATTTGAAACAAAACTAACCTCGCATCGCATGAATCATCCATTTTTTTGAGGGACTAGTTTCTCAGCAGCAGCAGAATTTTACTTTGCTCCCGGTTCTCAGCTCCGCCAGCAACGGTGGAGCAGCGACCATCCAACATCACCGCGAGCCGGGGGAGACCACAGCAGCAGAGGAGAGCGACAGAGGAGCCAGGCGGTGAATAACCCTGAGGTTGTGGTGGAGGGAGGACCAACGGAGCAATGATGGACAGCCCACAGAGTATTGAGTATGTAGGTTTGAAAGTTAGTGTTGCTAGGCTAACAGCTGATCGGCGAGGCTAACAGCTGATCAGCGGAGAAAGGTGAGTCCACGGAGCCAGTTGTTCAGGTGTGCAGCCTTCAAAGTTAGTAGCACAGCCCCAGAGTTTGTACGGACAACTTGGCTTTATGTTTTCCAACAGAAAAAAGCAGCTATGCTACGGATTGAGAAGCAGCGATATTGACGCCAGCGTACTCTCGCATCCGGTAACTTATAAGTGCTAGGTGATATCAGTCCGCCGCTGCCTACTAGGAAGTATGACACGCTGCTGCTGCTGAGACATAAATCCTTAAAAATGCAAGGTTGGTTTTATTTCAAACATTCTAACAACACAGATATGTACATCGGTAGTCTGCCGTTACAATTGATTTGCCTCGGGTGCACTGTGGAGTCGGTATGAGTGTTTTTAATGCCATGCTAACTAGAACCATTGACTTGCGCTAGCCATAGCACAGCGAACTCGGCAACTAGAAGAACTGAATGAAATGTCTTGAAAACGTCTCCACACGTCTCCAACACACTGGTTGAGTTGGAAAATAGGACTTATGTCCAAAATTCCGAACTATCCCTTTAAGGCGGCTCCTGGCTAATATCTGGTCGCAGGAAAAAGAAAGAGCAAAACAACGGGAAATTGGGGACTGCTGTGAATGAACCACATCTTTGCAGAGGCCTGTCTCCACCACAGCATCTCAGATCAAACTGTCGTGTTCTGAACCGACAGCAGCAAGATGAGAAGAGGGAAACTGTTTACATCATTGCTGCTTGGTGCTTAACCACAAAGAACAGTGTGTGCCTGATGTCGAACTTTCAATATGAAGATGCCATATTATCATCACTGTCTTGTTGCTGCTATTTCAGATAACATCATGCATGTTCATTACGTATGTTCTGGTGAGAGTGAAAGCAAGTCTTTAACAGTTTTAGACAGGCTGTGGACAGTCAGTTCTTCATCATAGTTGGTCACCAATGATTTCTGAGGACAGGAATATCAAGCTGCAGCACACCAGTGTTGGCATATACACTGTGTCCCTTACAGTGAATCCATTGAGGTGCTGGAAGGTTTTTAATGTGGAACATCTGTGCAATACGTGTTAACATTTATTGACAGGAACTTAATGCCGATAAGGTAGCAAAGTAGGCAGAAGTGTGAACTGCAAAGTAATGGCCGTTTTGGAAAAATTTAGTTTGGGTGAATAAATCAAACTCCATTTTTACAATTGTGACTTCCACCTTACAATGTACTAGTAGTATCAGCTACTGTGATATCAAGTGTTTTTGTCCTCAAATGAACCATGCTACATTCCCATCCAAGGACTGGGTTTTTGCATCTTGTGGCAACTTCGATATCATGCATTTTTCTCTAATTGCCTCAGCACAGACTGTTCTGTGGGAGAAGTAGATCAAATTAGTTTGGGAGTTTAAGTCATTCACCCCTCCTTTCTCTGCTTTGGTTTGTGCGATGAAAACAGTAAGACTATATAATGTGCTGTACATTTTGACTTATTTCGTTCTTTGATGGGGGAATGCATATGCATATGTTTTGACAATACATTGATAATATGTTGCTGTTGAAATCTGATTTCTCACCATGCTGTTGGGTAAACACATTGCTGCAACATGGGTATTACATTTTAGACTTTTACTGATTATACATTACATTTATCAAAACGACAGGTATACATGGGGGACAGCACTGAATGTGCATTGACAGCAAACAGCATCAAAGCTAAAATTAATTTCAAGCAGATCAGGAGGACATTAGAGGAAACTGTTAACTAATAAATGTGCTACAAATATAGACTTGGTTCTTCCCCAACCACTATTTCATTTTTGGTCATTTGAATGTTCAGTATTGTGTTTATAAATTTGATGTATGTCATTAATAGGTACGTTGCAATGCAACCTCACTTGTGCACATTCATTATTAACCATTCACTCACATTTAAACACAACATTATCCAATACACCACAGTACAGGTCACAAATAAACAATACCAGCAGCTGCTGGGGAGGCCATTTAACTTTTCCAGCTACATGTTATTACACATTGAGACTTACCTCTGTCATTTGACTCCTCAGTATTTCAGACATATAGAAATTATTTAAGGTGAATACCAAAACATATTTTGTTTGTATTGTCAGTTGTCAGTGAAGAAATTTGGCTGAATGATGACTTGTGGAATGTCAGATAGCTACAATCCTGTAGTTTTGAGTTTTTTCCCCTTCATTCAAATGATTGGGATTTAATAGCAATTCATCAGATCTGAACCAAATATTAAATCCAATAGTTCAATCAAAACCCTTCAAAATTTCAAGTAGAATCCATTTTGGTTCATAGTTCAACATGCTTAAGTTCAGTTAAAAATAACTTAAAGTTCAGTTGAGCATATTAACATTTTAATTAGCATTATGGTTCTAGCAGTCTAGTTATTGTTCACAACCTGAAAATTAGATGAAACATAAGACATTAAATGTTTCAATTCAATATGTATAGAATGCAGGGAAGCAAACGTTGCACCCTTTTTACTTTTATACACCTTACTACTTAATCCAAATATTGGCAATAATCAGAATTTGTCCGATTACAGACACTATATTTCACACATCAACGAGACATTACTATATTTTGGCTGTTAGGCGAGTTATTCAAGTAATTACAAGGCAGCTATTTAGCTTAAAGGTCCCCCATGGAGTTTTCTTTTCAACAAACAAAATGTATGTCTACATTCAGTGTTTCTCGCCGAAATGGATTGAGTGTATGATTGAAGTCTAACAAATATGTTGAATGTATTTCCTTCCTCATGCACCCTGATCCCAAAAAAGGTTGGGCTGTGTAATACTTAAATAAAAACAGAATGCAATCTTTTGCAAAGTAACTGTTCAGAGAGATAACCTGCACAGATGAATGTCACTTATCTGGCTTCTGAAGTGTAAATGCAATCACCAGAAGTAAAAAGCTAACATTAGACTATAAACCAACTACATCATGGTCGCATGACTTCAATGCCACCACTAAGCTAACTAAAGTCCAACTGTAAAGACAGACGACTGAGTAGATAAGTATCGGCGTTCCACTTTTTAGCAAACCAAATTCACAAGCGGGATACTTACTGACATATTTTATGTCATAAAACAAAATGTGAAAATCTCTGCAGCCTGTGGTAACCTTATTTCAGGCATTTAACCCAAAACCCACTGACTTAAAGGTGAGGGAGTGCAACAAAGCTACCTTATATTCGAATTTTAGGACTCATTTCTGAGGCGCTCTACTGTTAGGAATATGTATTGCATCACCTGCTTGCATGTGCACCCTTGCGCATGTGCATGAGATGAACAACACATGGACCCACCCACACAAATAGATCTATTGCACTACTGGAGTTCAACAACCCCACAGGGGATCTTTACACATACAAAACCACTGCTAGTGTCCTTCATAAGTTTTGATTAAAGTCAACATGACCAAGTTGATCCAAGTTGACTCAGTCTTGAAGTTTACTCAAATTTCATATTTGGGCTTGCCAAAAAGTGAAAATCGATAACTTAAACTCCATTCAAAGGTTTCATTGATTTAAACTTGATTACTCTGTACCAGCCAAGCATATTTAAACTCTTCCACTTCCTTTATTAAGTTAGATGCCTCCCCAACACAGTTTAACACAGTACTTCAAAGAAAGGTACGACATAGCACAACAACAAACCACCAAGACAACAACAGTGAGGAAAGGCGAGATAACTGGTAGAGAGGCAGAAAGGGAAGCACTACTAAATTAAAAATGAAGTCTACAAACAGGAAAGGATGTTGTTCCTCATGAGTTCATGTCATTACCTAGCATTCAGAGAGTAAGGCTGCTACTGGCTCTGCACTTACTTCTCTCTTCAACTCAAAAGGAGGAAAGAGGAGGAAGAGGAGAAGGAAGAGGAAGGCTCTCCAAACCAAGAGGAAGTAAAGGAGGTGGTGGTGGGTGGCAGGGGAGTAGGGTGGAGAAGAATTGTGGGGGTGAGTTGGGTGAGTGGAGGAACGGCAGGAGGGGAGGAGTGGTGGGAGGAGGGGAGGTAGGGGTGGCAGTGGGGTTCTTGGGAGGTCAGAGCAATAGACTGGTGGTAGGGAGCAATGTTCCCTCTAAGGCTGTGGATGCACTACAACAATTTATATGAGCTGACATTGAATACACAGAGTGTAATGTACCCCTTGTTACAGGGGGGTTCTAGGATGCTTGGAGATTTTGCCTGTTGCATTATCACACCATCTAACATCACTGCTGATCAATTCAGATTGACTATTATGTTCAAAATTAAGTAAATCCAAGTCTGTATGAAATGTCATGACTGCTGCTATAACCAGACACTATCATCTGCTTTTGTATGGAAATGAACAACTTTTCCATTGGATAAGAACCTTATGGAATGATTGTTCCAGCTATTAGTCAAACTCTTCTTTCCTCATAAAAAAGATTTGGATTGCAAAACACATAAATATAAAGTAATGGTCTAATTTTTCTTCTTTTTTTGAGGCCATAGCAGAGGACATTTGCCTCTGTGATCATCAGCTCAATTATTGAGCTATTTTTCTTTTTAACAGAGTCAGTGCTCTTTAATATAATGCTGAAAAAAATACACTACTTTGATTTTGATGTGGCATCTGTAGTTAGTAGTAACTAAGGTCATCAAATAAATGTAGTGGAGTAAAAAGTACAAAATTTGGTTCCAAAATATGCTGGAGTGGAAATGCAATGTAGCAAAAAATGTAAATACTCAATTAAAGTACAAGTACCTCATAATTGTACTTGAGTAAATGTCTTTGGTTGAATTCCACCACTGACCAAGAGTATCCATATATATATATCAGAGAGAATATATATATATAGATCAGACCAGATCAACTAGACAAAAAAAAAAAAAAAAAAAAAGTCTGGTTAAGTGATTGTTTATGAAAAATGTAAATAAAATGAATACAAATGTTTAACCTGCATCATAATACTGATACACTGGCATCAGCGCTCATAGAATCTGCAACACAAAATAAGCTACTTGAGCTAGTTGTAAGTTAGTTAAAGCCAAAGTTAACTTTGACTTCTCGACTGTATTTTCTGGAGAGCCAGCAATAACAACCAGAAAAAAAGTCAAAATTGGAAATGGACCAACATAAAATGTGAATACCATATATGGTACATCACTCATCTTTTTCCAGCCTGTGCAACGTTTGTCCAAATTTGTTGCTTTCCTGATATCACTTGATTGTAAATTCAAAGACACAATTTGATGACATCACTTGGCCTCTAGGAAATTGTAAAGGGCCATTTTTTGTGTGTATTCTGACATTTTATAAACATAACAATTCATCTTTAATCAAAATAATTGTCAGATGTATCCCTGATGCTGACAAATATGATACACTATCCACACAAGATAATTTTAGAACAAATAATAAAATAAATTATTTTTATACATAAAATTATCAGATCACTTTCATGAAAAATTTCTGAGATACAAGGGTACATTTGCAGTCTATGACCCTAGGCATGCCATACTACTGAGAGTGATAGGACCCTGCATATATATACAAATACTGATTAATATAATATAATCAGAATGGCTTAAAGCCTAAAGCTCTTGTACTATCAGCTCTAGTGTTTCCACAGTCTTAGACAGTTACATCCAGTCAGTTTTTCTAGCTGCATAAATCTGCAGTTGTCATTCCAACCAAACACTTAAGCAATGCAGGACCCTGGACGTTGACCCAGAGCTTACAAAACTGTTATATAGATCCACTGACCCCTGGCACAGCTGTCATATAGAGCTGCATCTGCTAAGACTGCTGATGTAGAAAAGCATGGCTTCCTCTAAGCAGCCCTTCCTGCAGCCCCAACCTCCGCAAACCTGTTGTTTTTTAATTAAGACAGTCTTCTTTTCAACTGTCATACAAAAGGCAATGCTGCTAAGTTTTGGCGAACAGAGATAATATATTTCACTCGTAATCTGACTTAATTGTGTTCTGCCCTTCTCCATGCTGACTCTTTCAGCAAACTAATATTGAGGGCCCCCTCAAGCTCTCAACATAACTTGATAGGTGTTGATTTGGAAGTATTCAGTTTCCCCAGAGTGTCCCAAGCTCCAAATAAATACTATTTCCCCCACCCTATCAACTATGGCCTTCATTACACTCTTCGGTCACAGGATACTAATTGCAGTGCATACGGCCTACATTTCCCTGCTCATCCTAAACAGATCTCTGACATATCTCTAACTTCTTGACCTTTCCACTCTCCTCATACACTGAGAAGCCAGAGTCTAGTGTTTGGTAGGAATGAAAACCAGAAATCTGACAGGACTGGACACTACTGACTTAGAGGAAACATTGGTGAGAAAAGTAAGTCGTGGAGAAAAGGGAGGCAACAGAGGGGAGAGGGGTGAATCGACTGGTTTTGGATGGGAGTCGGGGGAGGAATTATTTACCTGTAAGAAATGGCAAGAGCGCTCCTGTTGCTGACTGCCCTTAGATTTGACTAGAGCTCTATCTAGGTTTAGGTTACCGGATCCTGCGCTGGCTCGTAGCTGGTTGTGGCTGCTGTTGTTGGTGTAGACCTCTCGGGCCCTGCTCACCGTTAGGCTCGATGACCATGCCCCTTTCTTCACAAGAGGCCCGTCCACAAGACCCAGTGGCAGCAAGGGGCCACTTCCTCCACCGATACCGCCACCGCTGTTATTGCTGCTACCACTAACTGGCACACATGCCGACGACGCTGCATACTTCACATCGTTGTTGCTCCGGGAGGCTTTGAGTGCAGGATGGTGGTGTGTGTGGCCATGGTGTGCGTGGGTGTGTGTGTGTTCGTTGAGTGTGGAGTAAGGGTCCATCATGAAGTACTGCTGGGACTGCGAGGAGGAGAGACTGGGGAGGGGAGTCTGGGGGAACTTGTCAGGGTTATTGCCGGGGTACCGACCCATTGTCATGGCGATGGGTGAGGGGGAAATGGAGGGTGAGGGTGAGGGTGGAGGTTGGTGGTGGTGAGGGTGGTAGAGACACAGCTCCCGTTCCAGGTTGTCATCTGAGCTCCAATATCCAGAGCCCGGAGCAGATGCTGAGCCGTGGAGCTGGTGGTGATGGTGGTGGTGGCTTCGATGCTTGGGCTCTGCTGATCGACAGCGCTCACGGCTCTTGCTGCGCTTCCTGTGGCGCACTCCCACTGGTGGAGTTTCACCTTCTGGGCTGGCCCTTGAACCACCACCACCACCTCCTCCACCACCACCACCACCACCATTAACGCTCCCATTGGCCCCCTTGGAGGACTGTGTGTGGTGTGGCCCCTCCAATGAATGTGACTTGGTAAAGAGTTTCTGGACTGAGTGGACCAGGTGGCGAATTCTTCCTGGACTGTCATTGTTGTTGTTGTTAGCCCCCATCCCCCCACTGTGGGCCAACACTCCTCGTTTGTACTGCAGTGTATGGTAGCCATCTCTGGAAAATGATGGCTGACGCTCAAACGGGTCCGCAAAGTTTGCTGGTACCCGGGTGGGCGTTTTACCTCCATAGCCTCCTCCACCTCCTCCTCCCCCTCCTCCTCCTACATATGGTACCATGGCCATACACTCATCCTTTACCTCAGGATGGTGAGATGAGGAGGTGGAGTGGCACCTCCTTGGGAAGGTTCCATATGGGACGATGCTGTTGCTGTCAGAGGGGTACGAGGTACGCTGAGCATTGTAGTAGGACAGCTCAGCTGGATGCGGCATGGGAATGGGTACAGGTATGTCATTCTGACTGATCAAATATGGCTTGCGGTCAACATGGTGACCCAGTGGATCATATGATGGCTCATAGGAGACCACATGAGGGTGACTCCGACTACTGGACAGGCCTTTCATGACAGGGGTAAGGATGGGTGGATGGAAAGAGTAATGATATGGATGAGAGATGCCAGGCAGGCCCGTGACCAGAGAACGGCTGCAGAAGACTGTCCCTGAGAGGAGAGCTGCAGACTCTGGAAAACAGGGAAGAGAGAGGGGCAAGAAGACAAGCAGTTAATAAAAGGCAAGCAAGTCCACTAACAACAAGTCATATCATGGGAATGATAGGGCCCAAATAAACAATAACAGTATCAATAACATTCTGCTGGGTACAATTGAATTATGTGTGTTGTAGTGTTGTGTTGTAGATGTCAAGAATTCTCAGCCTTTAATCGTTTGACCTTAAATTATAGCTTCTCCATGTCCCCGACAGTCATGTTTAAATGGGGCAAAGATCTTGTCACATGTCATTCTTCAGAGTTTGTTGTTCAGTATTGAGAAAAAAAATGCTAGAATAATAGAATAGAATAACAAGGTGTTAGATAGTATAGCTGATAGTATATCTTCCCTGGTAGCACGTGGTATCAGTGTTTTGTCAGCGATAAATAGTCTTCTTAGTTAGGGTTCTACAATATGCACCCAGCATACTGTACTGCCCCAATGTTAGCAACATAAACGTTTTCCAGCAAGCATTAGCAACATGAGCTAACATTTGCTAGCTAACCTTAGCGACATTGGATACATTAGCTAGCATTACCAAAATTAGCTAGTGCACAACCTGGCAACGTAATGTGAATTCAATGGAAGGGGGAGATGGAATGGATGAATGTTATCAACAATACCTTTAAACATGGCTTACGTTTCAAATAATAAGGTCAACATATGTAAAAGTAAACCTTGGGAGCAAAAAGTTCAGGTTTCAGACAACTCTAAATACTACTACAGCATTTTGTTGCCAGCACTTTTATTGGTCATCTGCTCCAGGCACATGACCCTGAGATGTACAGTGACAAGCCCACCTACACTCTCCACCTCTCTATTTGTAAAGATGTGATTTACAGCAGCTCTGATAAGGACTCTAATATGGATCATATTTTATGAAGAAATATTTTGTGGCTGTCCCTCTGTTGTACTCCAGCTGCTCTGCCTGAACCCTTGCTGATTTACAAACTTCTTTATCTGCTAACTGTAACAATAGCTGCTGTTAACTAGCTCAATTAGCTGTGAAGTTAATGGTCCTATTGGCTTATTCTCTCTGATGGGTCCCCCGGACCCTAACCTAACTAAAAAGTGGTTGCTCAACAGCTTACTCCCATCCATAAATGTTCAAATTATCTCAATTGTTAAGAGTGGCTGCTTAGAGGTTTAAGGGTACTGTAAATTACTCTGTCCAATAGAAAAACCAATGGAACTGATGAAAAAATGGAGAAGTCATTCTTCTGCCATCACCAAAATTAAAACGTCTACGCTGGTAGACTACATTCTGCAGTATTGATGAAAAACTTGAATATAAGTTAACCCTGTAATGCAAGTCTGACTATCATGAACTTTAGTCCCTCACAGGAAGTCCAAAAAAGGCTGAAATGTTGCTTTGGGCAACACCAAACCTCTAAATGACTGGACAAAAAAAAAAGGTTTTGTAGCAATTTTATCTAAACTGTTTTGGTTTCAGTTCAATAAATACAAACATAAACACAGGTAGCAGAGGGATGATAACGATTAAAAGTGCATGTTCATTTTCTCCAGTTCAAGGCCTGTCTTTTAAATTTCTAGTGCACTAGGCAAACACATCAGTTCAGCCTGAACTTTTTAGTGCAGGTAAAAGTTCTGTAAGAAGTCCCTTCTCTCTGACCTTATATAACTGTGAGTTCACATCCCTGGTGACTATGGTAAAATGCTCGAGGATCAGACCCCTTACAAGACAGTTTTATTACAGATGAACAGCCATGCAGGGCCACAGTGTTGATGTGTATACTACATGCAGGTCTGTGTGTGTACTTGCAAATGCTCTTGCAGTTGTGGGATAGGTGTGTGTGTGTGGGTGTGTGTGTGTCTGAGTTTCCTCTGTCCTACTTGGCCTGCGAAACTACTACTTAACACAACCTGACAGCTCCACTGGTAGAGGGGCTGCTAACAAGCAATGAGCTGGGATAAGGCGCGCACACACACACACACACACACACACACACTGAGATCAGTAGAACCACCACTCTCCTTTCAGAGTTCCATGAGAATAAATCTCACAGATATCATATCCATGTTAATTAGTGAGTGTACTTTGCCAGTTTAAACCTTCTGCTCTATTTCTTCACTGATCATTTACAACATTTATTATTAAAGAAACATTTTTGTTGGACCATGAGTTTTCCCTGTCCTCCAACATGCCATGGTTGCAATGTGATATCGTCCCGAAAATAGAAAAAATTAAAATGGTACTCAGAAGAGCACATACCTCTGGTAAGGCCCAACAGTCCCCTTTAATTCAATCAAGCCTAATCCAATATCAGACTTTATAACTCTGTAGCACTCTAAATTTTGCTCACCAGATCTGTGACAGCCAACACTCAGACAGCAAAACAATTGTGTTGTGATGGTATAATAGGTAGATAAAAAGTTAAACAAAATTTACACTACAAATCTCAGATGCACATCTGTGGTAGTTGCAGGTTTCCATCACTACTTATTACCGTAAAGCTGCTGAAAAAAATACCCTCTATGAAAACATTTATAAATCCTCTCCATTCAGATTTTCATCAGGACCCACATGAAATTGTTCTCACTCAAACATACCAGCAACCGAATTTAAAGCATTAAAACATAAAGATCCGTGCATTATTTCCTAAGAAATGAACAAAAATGTGGAAAAACACGATGATAGCACGCAATTTGCAGTCTATAGTTCTTAAAATGCTGTTGTTTCTTTGTAAGCTCTTTCTAAAAAGAGACTTTGGAAGTAGAGGCCACAGGCTTTGGAAATGTCTAATTCCTCCTGGATTGGACACTTGGTGTCTAAGGACAATTATGAGGAGGAAGTCCTAAATTACTATGTCTCACTGGAATGGCATTGTACTCACAGCACTGTGTCTAAAAATAAAATGAAGTGAATCAAAGGAAGAAGTGATTCATTCAAATGATATGATGCTAGTGAAAGTCAGGCATTCCTGTTCAAGGACTCAGATAACAGGGGCTTGAATATAAGCAGAATTTCTTTTTTCTCTACTAACAGCATACATCAAATACAATTTCATAAAATCATCTGAGCAAACTGGAGGATTCTGAATGGAAGTATTCCCTCTACTTAAGAGGGACTGAAAGAAAGGTGAAGAAATGAGAATATTCACAAGCTTGAAAGAAAGGTGATCTTTGGCGACATGTTTTCCCTACTTTGATGGCACTGGCCACTACTAAGAACATTGGCATATAACATCTGAGGAAGTCCTGCAGGTACATCTTTCCTTAAGACAATGAAAACTTTTTTAAATATATCTTTTGTCTAAAAAAATATATTTTTAAAAAAGCGATGTGAAAAAATTCAGGTGACCAATACAAAGCCAGCCACTCCAAAGATTTCCCAAAAACCGAGATGACAAAAAAATGAAGATTAAACTAACAAGTTGCAACCAAATTAGTGGGCTTTAGACATGTTGGTGAGGCTATTACTTAAAATTACATCACATCATATCAATTATAGCAATTGTCAAGCAAGATTGGGGCTCAACAATAGCACGGTATGACGCTGCTTTGTGAGTCCCAAATGGAGGGGAAAGGGCAGGGAATCCTAAGTGACTAATCACCTCTCTACAGCGGATGAGTTGTTACCAGGATGGAGGGACAGTGCAGGCTACCATCTTTGTGGGCTTCCCAGAGATCCTTTATGTCTTCCAGTATAGCTCTACTAAACGAATGGCTTGTAATAGGAGTTGTGGCTTGCATTTTGTTTTACTTAAATCTTTATTGTTGGTGATGTTGTTGTGGAGCATGCTATCATTAAATATTTGTCTTTGAGGTTTATTTGTCTGAAAGCTGCCACAAACACAAAGACTCACACTGCCTACAAATCAGATTTGTTTCTCAATTCAGATCTTTAAGACAAACTATCGGCACTGTTATTTGCAAGTGATCGGATCAGATTTTGTGTCCAGACATCACCAATTTATCTGCATTGGTTACTGTGGTAATGATGTAGGAGCCAGTAACTGCGTACTGTATGCTGGTGATGCAGCTTTTCAACACAGACGCATCATCTCGTCCTTCAAACAATCGCGCTCTCAGGTCATGGAGCCGTTTATTTTAGCCACTCGGCTATGAGCGGCATGATTCTGCTCAGCTGCTCTGAAGCACTTCGTTGGCTCAGGAGCCGATGTCGTCAGTGTGTGTTGTATTGCAAATGGCACAATAGACGGTTTAAAATCTGATATGAGCAGCCAGTGTCCGGATGTGATCTTTGATCTTTGAAAATGAGATCTGATACTGACCCTCTCATTAGACAGGCAAAATAAAAAAGCAAATCAGCATTTTCCCCCAAAACTGGAACTGGATCATTGGCCAAATGATTGGAATCTTTAGAAGCTACACACCTTATAATTCCATTACAGACTGTCAACACCAACCATCTACCATGGAAATGACTTGGTCCAGTCTGTCATGCACAGACTTCTGTGATAGCAATAAAAGGCGTGATAAACAAAAAAAAAAAAGAAAGAAAGGTCTTATCATAGTGTTGACCACCGAACTCATGTTCAGTTCTCAGCACAATTGGCAGCGTTCTCAAGTGGAAACCTGGTGAGGGATCATAGCATTTGAAAAATTCAAACAGGAGGAAGCTTCTAATCAGAACAAGACTAGATTGTCAGCTGCTGTCATAAAAACCGGATTGTTATTGTGATGATTGTTTTTTCCTAGGCTAATATTTACTTATCAGCTCCACAGCAGGCTCTCAGTAAGCTTACCTACAATCAAAGTAAATCAGGACGAGCAAGAACACATCATTCTCTGCACTTGAGATTAGCTATTTATACAACTGACACAACTGGATGTTAATCTCTAGGAGGAGAGGCGAGTAAAAGAGAAGTTATGTGAGAAAGGGAGGAGAGGAACGGAGGAAATACAGCAGATGGAAACAAACTCTACAAGATTATATAGAAGAGATAAAAAAAACGATGAGAGATTGACAGCTGAACCCCCCCACCAGTCTTTTACCACCACCTCCTGCTGCATTTTTCAAAGACCCATATGTGCCAGGCAGGCTGGGTTGATGCTGTGTGTGTAGGCGGAAGGAGAAATGAAAATAGGGCTGAGATCAAGTTATTTTGGGCTAAATGGAAGCAGGCGAACAAAAAGCCTTTGAGTCACCCTCTGAGGGTGGATACCAGCACCGGAGGCAGACAGGATACTCATTTAATGTAGCCCGACGGGCATTTTCTTCCATAGCACGGCACACACGCACAAGGGAGATACCTCAACAACGAATCCAGTAAAGAACTAATTCAGCATGTCCTAGGCAAAAAATAATCAAATGATTACATGTAGAGAAAAAAGGGGTCGTCTGTAGGGTTGGGTGATATGAAGACACATACCATAACATACTGTATTCCTTAACCATCAGAAATGACGCCATTCCATTTTTAAAGAGGTAGCCATCTCTATAAATGGTCAGGTTCATGCTTATAGTTAGTTAATAAATAAATGTATCAAAAACTTGCCAATTTTCAACTAATTTTGTACACTATAATATTGGTTGTATTGTATATGCAAATGAACAATATTACACTTTGCTTGCACCAGAGCTCTCCACTTTTTTGGAAGTACAAATGGACACAGGCAAACTCAGGATGGGACTTGGATGGTATAATAGTCTCTAGTCATGGACAACACTTAGAGGACTCTCTTTCTCCCTCTGATCTGTCTTTGCTGGTTTGATCTCTTTTCCCCCAAACCCTACCCTGACGGCTTTCGTCTTTTGTTATATCATTGTCTTGTGTATCTGTCTTTGTCATTAGCCAGGGATAGCCAGGGAGGGTAACAGTTTACCCTTTGGGAAGTTATGCTTTACCTGCGTTACAGCAATATTTGATTATTCAAGCCATCAGCAAAAATAGAAAAAGGAAACAGAGACAGAGGGCTCTAGTTTCACTTCAGTAAACCAGATCAAGGTTCAAGGTTCATTAATTTGTCCATCTACAACACAGGGTTGTACATCCAAATGCAAGTTGTAGTCCCTTTATGCTACAAACGAAGAAAAATACCTTTTATGGTGTAGTGTAAAGGATGAGTTCAGGAGTCTCACAGCCTGAGGAATGATGCTGCTCCGTGGTCTGGTGGTACAGCAGCCGATACCTCTGTATCTTTTACCAGATGGCAGCAGGGTGGACAGACTGTAGCTGGGGTGTGTTTTAGTATTAACAGCCACAAGTGTCTTCACTCTTGCGTTTGCACTGGTCCCCACAGCCATGTGTGGTAAAGGGGTCTACAAGTGGGGTTGTTATGAATGTTCTGCTTACAGTGTCAGTTTTAGCACATGTACATACACCAAATGTAACAGTTCACTACAAACAAATCTCTTTACTGTTCTCACTGATAATGGGACTATTTGAAAATACTATAGTGATGTTACCCCCAAATTCCACCAGATCTGTGTTCAGTCCATCTCTGATCCGACACGGCAGCGGTTTCATTCTATTCTCTGTGTGTACTTCCACTGGCTCTGCTGCGTTGCATATCTACTGCAGCTCCAACAGTCCGGACCCTTCTGCAGCAGATACGCAAAGGCTTATATTTTTGCTGGATGCCGGTTCACGCTGCAGCAATTCAGCCTAATTTAACACATAGCAGACAGGAAGTCAAACACCGAAACAACATCAAAACATCTGGTTAATTTTCAGAATAAAACACTCTGTGTTGACACCAGCAAAAAAAATCTAGAAAAAGAGACAAATTCAAGCTCTTCTTCTAATCCTTTGGTTGGGAAAACTAACCTTTTGTCTGTTTGTTGTTGTGTTTATAACACATATATGCGATTGTGCGTGATTCCGTAATTAGCGCAGGAATTCTTCGGTCTGCCATTCCCGCTGTCTGGAAGTGCTGCACCGTGTTGCACTCAAAACAGAGCCGATGAGTGTTGACGGACGAGGTGGCACGGAGCAAAAACATAGCAGAGCCATTCCGCAACACACATGAAACCCGTGGAATTCTAGGGTTCAAAGAATATTAAGCGTGTAAAGTCACTGAAACTACTAGATAGGTCCTGTGTCATTGTAGGAATATTATAGGAATACAAAATGGTGCATGAATTGATAAACTATGTTAAGTAGTAGCATGCGGTCCCACTGTATGATAACACAGCTCCCACTGCCATAATAACAGAGATATAAGATATATATAAGATATATAATGCTCAATTAAGAATTCTACATTGATGCTATGTTTTTTGTACACAACTACACACAAATATATGGAATTGGTTGAACCACCTACCAGAGTTTACAGTAATTACTATGACTAAACAAGTTTTTCAGTGGAGGCTGACGATGAACCGAAATGTTACTAATTATTTTTTGTTAAACTGTGATGAGTAACATGATATCACTAGCTGAGGTGACTGATAGAGTGACAACCCACACAGATCAGTATTTTTAGTTAGCTGCAGCACTATAGTCTCATTTGCACTGGCTTTGCACAAACTGCTGCTGCTGTTTCTTTTTTTGTTGTTTTGTTTAATCTTCTGTTTTGTTACATATTTGAAAATGTTGATGTCTTAGGATGAAAGACAATTTCAGACCAATATTCTTATGATAAAGTGAAACCAAATCAAATCAATCAATACTATAAACAACACCTCTGTGATACTCATGGCCTGGAACTCTATGGGCCTGTTTTCGGTCCAACGAGGCACATTCATGTTGTGGGCTGGTAATACCGACAATATAGAGGGTTCTATAAAGGGTTTGAAAATGTGTAATAGTCTTGTCAAAAATATTGATTTTTTTCAATTCATATCGAGTCTGAATATTTGAAACTGTTTCAATACTCATTTTCTGCAGTATTGATACACAGGTAAAAACTGCCCTTTAATGGCTCTCTCTTAGTAGTTACTCAAAAAAGTAATATATTGCACATCACTTGTTACTTGTTTAAAAAATGAATGCATTACTTTATTTATTTACAACCTGTAGAAAGTAATGCATGACACTACCTACTTAAATTGCTTTTGCGTTACTCGACAACATCGCCTCAGGTTAGAATATAACTCTATCCTAACAATTAGCACAAAGAAGGGATCATTTTTTTAATGCTCTTTACTAACGTAATACTATAAAGCCGACAGAAAAATATTGTGCACAATATTGTGCACGGTAAATAAAACTTTATCAATACCTAAAAATATACAAGGAGGTTAGGCCTACTAATGCTGCCTAGTACAACTATTACTTGCCTCAGCCTAATAGTGTTGAGAGGAAATGATGATGACAGGAATAACATGTTTGAATGGCATATGAAGTGCTTGGAAAGGGCCAAACACACTCAAACAAAATCGACCAAGTGACTCACCAGACAATAGTCAGCACAGCAGTATGGTGACAATGGTACACTAATTCAGCTTGTTTGCCATGTTTATCACGAATGCAGTATGCGTAATGAGAAGGAATCTCCAAATAGTCTGTATGACAATCTGTCAGCCCATGCTACAGAGCCTCACCATAGGTGTACTAGACAGTAACAATGCGTTGGATTTCATGGATAAGGTTCGATAGTTGCCAAGCTTACATGAAACGGCATGTTTGATGATATTTTCTATCTATCCAATATGCAGATAATCGAAGAACTTATATAAGGCAAGTAACGTCAAAATTGCTGAAAAACTTTGATGTTACACACACACACACATAGAGACAGACAGACAGACAGACAGACAGACAGACAGACAGACAGAAAGAAAGAAAGAAAGAAAGAAAGAAAGAAAGAGAGACATTTGCAGTAATGTGGTAGGCTGTTTGTCATTGAATAAATGCTACTCAAACTTCAAGCCCAAAGCCAAGTTCCTGTGTCTTGTTTGCAAATGATTAAAGTGACCCTGGCTTACTTAAGGTGGATTTACCTTTAAGGTGGACCAGCTATTCTCATGTAAACGACAAGTTGCTGCTCCAACTCGCTCACTGACAGCATTTCAGGTGGAAACACTGCTTTTTATTATTGAAGGCCTGATCTGCAGAGAAAGTGTGATGTTTAATGTTTATTACAGTCATTCAGTCAATCTTGGGCAGTTGTAGTGGGATAAAGGTTAGAGAAGTGAACTTGTGACAAGAGGGTTGAAGGTTCAGTCCTGAGACTGGGTGGGGAAAATGAAATGAAAAGCAGCGCTTTCTCCCCTACCTCATTACCACCCATTAGGTGCCCTTGAGCAAGGCCCTTAACCTTAACTGCTCCTGTGGAGCTGCACAATGACCGCAGATCAGAATGTGGTAGCACCAGCTGCTACCAGGTGTGAATCTGATAAGGGTGTTCACAGAAAAGAGGGCATTGCTCTCAGTGAACCAACCCTGAATAAATAAAGGTTTAAAAAAGTCCTTCTGTTCTCTGCTACTAGCCAATAAACGAATAGTCATTTCTCATTATTCTAGGTTTATATTTCAAGGTATTCTGTCTAAGTTAGAAATTCCAGTATCGTGACCACACGAGTTGTATGTAGTATGTAATAAGGGTTGTGCTGATGGAGTTAATTTTGATTACCAGCACTCTCAATATTCCTTATCTGATAATAGGTATTTTGTCCTGATGGCAGCACTACAGGAAAGGGCAGGGGTCAGCAAAAAAATTGGAAGTCATTTGGAGATCCATTAATCTGGTGTTTGATGGTTGGACAGAAGTACTGACCAACATTCTTCAGGTCTGCCAATTGCATTGTAAACACAATAGTAAAACATGCTGTAAATGAACCTACAATCTTGCTGGAGTGTAGAGCTCTTCAAGCTCATATGCCCCATCTATCTAATCATTTTATATTAGATAAATAATTGTCTCAATAATTTTAATGTTTAGTCTAATCTAAATGTTTTTTGTTGTTGTTGTTGTTTTTTATCATCTTCAGGGTTTCCCACTTAGGCAAATAGGCCATCATGTGACTATTGACTGGGAAGGAAAAACATTTAAAAAAAAAACATGTGTGTGTGCGTTCGTGCATGCGCCTGTATGTGTATCTTGTATTCGTACATTTTCTCTCCCTTTCACTTGTCTCTCTCTGCCGTACACATTACCAAAAAGAAGAGGGATGTGTCGCCATGGTAACCACAGCAGTATGTGAAACAGACATGACAGAACAGAAATTTTAAATGGAGAACACTCATTATACCTCCTGCATCATTTAGCGCTGTCCTTCCAGTTACACCTACGTAGACACACTCACACATGCACACACTGAACAAATTGTCCTTTGGAAGCTAAAAATGTATTTTCAGTCAGTACCACAAAAATCTCTGTCTTTAAACAGAACAGGCAGGTGGCTTTTCCTAAAAAGCACTTGATGTCTGAATATGAGCCATGATACTGATGCAGAAGAAATTAGTTGATCCAACTCTACATCCTGCTCAAAGAACGGTTTCATCACTGGAAACTTTCCAGTGGAAAGATGACCCTTGCATAAAACTTGTCTGTCTGGGAAAAACGAGATAAAAGGCTGTAGTATTACCTTTCTGTTTTCCCTAGAAAACGTACACTACACTGGACCAATAAACACTCCTGCTGATGGCTGACATAATGCAAGTTAGGCAGTGATTGGCTTTGGCCCATCCATTTTTGAAACAGGAAACAATATGGTAGCTGGCTGGTAACATATTACTTGTGTTACCGGTACACAGTACACCAAAATATGTTTTTGAAAACATTTTAGGAGAGAAACATGCAATGTAGAACAGAATCTTGATGCATATTTGATCAGCACTTGGTTTTACAGTTGTATCTGAGTTTGGTCTTAGTTTGAGGGAGAGAGGGGCGCTCGCTCTAGATCCACTTCTATACTTTTTGTGTCCATGGAGACGCTGACATACAAAAACAAAGTGACCAGTGACTGCAAATGGCATTTTTAATATTTGTAAGCGTGAAACCACAGGATATTTTTAAGGAGACCTCAGGACAATTTCCAGCCAGGTTTGTGGGGACAAAAACTGGTATGTTAAGCCACAACAGATCTGAGGGGGTGTACTCGGTCCACAGCAGTATTTGGATGGGTGGTGCGTGTCAAGTGGCATTCACATGAATGCCAGCACCCAAGGTTTCCCAGCAGAACATTGCATTGTGATGCATAGCAAATAGTTATGTTGCTATATAACCTTTGACAAACCCACCTAATGCTTTACTGAGATAGGCCAGGTGTGTCTGACAGTTGCTTTTCTGAATCTAAGCTTTTGTGCCTTTCCCTTTTTCTGTATATTCCCTTTAAATGTGCTTCTGAAGAAGATCAAGTGTTAACTATAGTTATGTATGCAGTAGTATGAACTTCATACTACTGCATACATAACTATAGTTAACACTTTGATGTAGTACTTCATACTATGAAGTACTACATCAAATTTGGGTCTTCTGAATGTGACTTGTGTTTGACTGAATGGAGGACAGAATCAATCAGTTGTAGTTGAGGACGGTTGGTGCTGACTGAATCCTCTACATCTGCTCTCAGATATTTATAACACTGCATCTCTCACAAGGTCTGAACTTTGAGTGTGCACAACATTATGGATGCTGATGCTTTACATGGAGAAGGAAAGCCAAGGTGAAGTGGATCCACGGAGAAGCCATGGTTGCTTAGTACTTCACTTGTCAAATTCAGCTTACATGAAGGAGATGACTTACAGCTGCATTATGCAACATATCTATTAAAATATACTAAGCCTCATTCAGTAATGTGAGTCTTCAGGTCCCAGTGCCATACTGGTCACTCTAGTCTGCTAAGGAACTGCTTTATCTTCAATGCAGTTAATTAACCTCCAAGAATATTAAACAAGGACGGAATTACAAATTTGAGCAACGCAGACAAAACTAACCCTAACTGGGAACATGTTGATTTTCCCTGGCTGCCCAAAATTATATAAATAAATTTTATTGTCAGTCAGTTGGTAGAAAATCTTTACCTAAGAACTGACAAGCTGAAAATTAAGCAGTGACCCAGAACTCCAGAAAAAAATATTTTTGAGTAGTCTTCACAGTAAATGATGAAAACAACTTCTTTTCCCTCATTAATGTTCTCAGTTTCCCTATTATGACTGAGTTTAAATATTGCCAAATAGGTGCTAACTCCCCACGCTAAAAGTTAAATGTGACTCCTGTTACTCTGCTGCTGGCCCTGTGCCAGCACAGAGTGGACACATCAATTTGTAATCTATTATGCTTTTTTTTTTCCCTAAAGATTTTTTTCAGGCATAGACACCTTTATTTGACAGTAGATAGACAGGAAATGGGAGAGAGAGGGGGGCATGACATGATGCAGCAAAGGTCCTCCAGCCGGGATTCGAACCGGGGTCCACTGCGTATGTGGGATGTGCTCTTAACCACTACCTGTGCGCTCACATTATGGATTTCTTAAGTAAATTTACTATGTTTATTATGTCATTTAAGTAAAATGATGATGGGAGGAGTGGGCAAGTAATGTAATGGGTGTAAACTCAACCATCGTGTAACACCAGGAACCTAGACTACCACGGCAACATTTAAATGAGTATTTTATGAGGAAAAAAGATTAGCATTGTTAAACACTAATCTGCAAAAAGATGTATATTTCTGTCTGCATTTTTTTTTTTTAAATATGAAGAAGAATATGAGCAAAGTGCAGCCAGGTGTCCGGCTTGTTAGTTCAGTGCACAGTTTCAATAAGTAATTTAAGAGTCGTGAAAAAGATCTGCACTGACTTAAAAACTGATCATTTAAAAATGCTGTTTGCATTTTTGTATAATTGTGTTAATAATGGGGGGAAAAAACTACATTTTCAAAATTATTGCGCTTTCTTATAGTACTTGAGCACTGTAGTGGCCCTCCTACACGATATAATTTGATTTTCAGACCCCTGACTTAAATCCAACATGGATCTTTTTATATCAGTTGTTTGCCAATTATTGTTTATATACTGTATATTTTTTTGTATTTATTTAAGAAATTGTGTTGCAGGAGGAGTAAACTTTGTCAGAAAAGGTTGGAAAACCAGTGTGTTAGCATACTAACATTTGTTAACTAGCACTTAACACTGTGTCCAAACTACAGGTTTTTAGTATCTACTCTGTTAAAAAAAAAAAAAAAAAGACGTAAAAAAGATGTAAACTATATTCTATAGAGGCACAAAGGAAATGCAGGAGTTACTCACAGCTTGGAAAAGTTCAAAGTGGTGATGTCGTTCCAGTGACATTTAAAAACTGAAGTCTGATTAACACCAACATCACAATTGTATCTTTTTTTGTCCAGCAGAGGTTATACTTTCTGCAACAGTTCAGGAAGTTCAAGATGCCTCAGGAGCTGATCCAGATCTACACCGGGACCATTCAGTCTGTTCTCTGCACTTCCATCACTGTCTGGTTTGGATCTGCAACCAAACAGGACAGGAACAGACTGCAATGGACAATCAGGTCTGCAGAAAAAAATATTGAAGCTGACCTGCCCTGCATACAGGACTTGTACCAGTCCAGGGTCAGGAAACGGGCAGGTAACATCTCTGCGGACCCCTCACACCCCGGGCACAAATTGTTCAAGCTCCTACCCTCTGGTAGGCATTACAGAGCACTGTGCGCCAAAACAACCAGGCAGACACAGAGACAGTTTCTTCCCCAAGGCTGTCACTCTAATGAACGTTAACAGTCAGTGTCAGAAAACCACTGTGCAATAACCACTGTAAATACTGTTGGAAATTGTGCACTCTTTACAATTGCACATATTGTACTTATTAGTACATATTAGTCTAGATTTTTCAATTATTTATTTTTATTTTAGATTTAATGTTTATTATACTGTACTATTCCCTGTACATTGAGATCAAACTTAACTGGAGTCAAATTCCTTGTTTGTGTCAATACAGCTGATTCTGATTCTGTTTTAGTAAACAAGCATCTCTGACACAAGGAATTCATGCTTGTATTAATTGCAATTAATTACAATTTCGATGTTGACATGATAGAAACTCAAAATTACAATAACTGTGATATGACAATTTTAAGTTGTTTTCAAGTCACCAAGGATTATAACATCCCTGGTTAAATAAAGTGCTATATGGAGGGAGCTGGACTTTCCTTATTAAAGATGTAGTATTGTACCCATTTCTCATTGTGGCTGCACTATGGGTATTACTGATTTTGTATCTGGCATTGTGATATCCGACGTCTAAAACATGATTACAAATGCACTGTTGTCCTATTGTGCATATGGAACTAATGCACTTTTCATTGTTTCAATTTGAATGTATTTTTTGTTATAAATAGCAGCAGCACAAGCACTGTCCAGTCCTTTTTCACTACAGCACGTGAAAGATGTTTTTGTCATTGCTTTGAGGACACTTACATTAGGATTGTAGATATTCTGTTTCATATCCTTTTGTCAAATTCAATTATAAACTGCATTGATATTGAATGTGTTGTGTGCCATATTTGCTTTAATTGAAAAGATGAATACTTCTTGATAAAGCAACTCCTAAAAAGTAACCCCCGCACACACACATATTGGTCAAGCACCACTTTAGCACCTATAGAGAAAAAAATCCTGGTGCCGTCCATGCGCCCCAAGGAACTAAGGCAGGTCCAGTTGCCTCCATATAGCACTTAGATATACCATGACCTGGATGACTGAGAATCTTCACAAGCATATCTTTAGTAAAGTACGTGACATGCGAACAACCATGATAGCAGATCACAGGAAAGGTTCTCTTTAACAGTTCCTCATACCAACTCTAAACTGAGGAAGATTACTGGAATTAAATGCAACAGAAATTAAAGTTACTTAAGTTAACTGCTCTTGTCACAGGTAAAAAGATGATCAGACAAAGGGGTGGAGGAAAAGTCAAGGATGCTTTGCAGAATTCCATGGTGTTATTAAATGACAACTTTGACTTAATGTCCATGTACTGTCCTGTATGTTTTCAGCTATCCAGCTAATGCCGGGGGGATTAGTTTGTCCATCTTGCTGCTTGGATTATTTGAAAGCTTTCTCCTTTACCGACAAATCTAACTAGAGAGCAATTTGCTATAAACAGTCAATTCATTGACGTAAGTCTTTCTATCTGAGCTTGTGTGTGTACTTGTGTACTGAAGAAAGGCGTGAGGATTTCATCCAGCTGGATAGATTTTATGAGGAAACAAAACAACCATTAAAATCCCATAGAGAGAGGGAGAGGGACAGACTAAGCACTGCTGGAGGCGATCAACAACTCCCTCTCCATCTTTCACTCCTTCCCTTTTCTCCCATCATCCCATCCATAAGACCCCCAATCGACTAGAGATGTACGTCAGAATCTGCGTGGAGAGGATTTTTTTTCTCTTTCTTTTCGCCCACTGACTGTTATGATTCAACTCAGCCTTTCGAGCAGGCTTGAGAAGAGAAGAGCGTGGGCTTAACCTGCTTCTCCCTGTGTCTCTCTCTCTATCTCGGTACCTGCTTCGTTTCTGCAGAGCTCGCAGAGTTGCTCAATCTTACTCAGAAATTAAATCCTGGGTTTGTGCATGCCTGTGAAGCCTGCAATAAAGAGACAGATAGAAAGGAACAGCTCAGTGGTGGGATGTGTGAAGGAGGTGGGGACCGAAACGACCAGCTGACTGTGAAAGAAGCGTGAATCATATCTTTAACGCCTATCTTCCTCTGTCATATTCCTCACAATACATGATAGACTGATTACTTTGGACTGCATGTCTCTGGGTTATTTTTACAGTATTTCTGCATCAACTAATAATTCATATTAGAGCAAGTTATGTATCTCAGATGAATTAAGGGGTTAAGAAATTACTTAAGAATACATCCAATGTATACATTAAGAATACATTAAATGTAAGCCAGAACTTGCCACAAAGACTAATTTACAGAAACAAATTATGGAAAAAAGCCAAATAGATGAGTGTAGAAACAAAAAGAACGCAGAATCACCAACAAGCAGCACTGAGGCTGTTCTGGAGGATTGTGGAGGAACAACACCTTCCTAAAACACTGCATGTTGGCTGTTACTTTCATGACTAGTATACTTGGATTTGGAAGGGGGTGCTTAACAGACTCAGTTAGAAGCTTCAACTCTTGCCCAGTTTTGGCACACTAAAATATACCAGCACGCATGTTAATTATCATGAGTCTGTCAACCAACGTTGACTGTGACTTGGTCAGTCAGTGGCTCTACTCAGATAGACTACTGATTAGGGTTGTAATGATAAACAGAAGTCACAGTTTGGTACAGTGGGAAATAAGTCACGAAAATGAGAAATGTATATGGCTAGCTTTTTATTTAACTGATAGCAGTGAAAGTGACAGTTTGTTCCACCTGAGAAAGTGGATACAGAAGCCTCTTCCTTCTTGTTTGTGATTTTTATAGTATCAAGTAGCAGCCAAACTTTCTGTGCAGTGTGCAGTTTTCCTTTTCGAGATGTGTTAATTTCCGATACACATATGATTGTGTTACAAGAGTAGAATGGTTCATAGCAAGTGTGTGCTTAAGCAAGAGCAAGAGAGAAGGAGACATAGGCTGCACTCGGGAAGAGGGAATGAAGTTGTCTAGTGGCAGTATACAGTACAGGTTATAGTTATAGTCAACACCCACCGGCTCCGTTTTGAGTGCAGCACAGCGCAGCACTGCCAGACTGCTGGAGTGGTGAGACCGAGGAGTTCCTGTGATAATTACAGAATCATGCACGATCGCAATTATCCATGTACGTGTTATAAACACAACAACAAACAGACAAAAGATTAGTGTTCCCAACCAAAGGATTAGAAGAAGGGTGGTGTTTTGATGTTGCTTTGCTGTCTTACTTGCTGTCTGCTATGTGCTGAATCTGGCTCAACTGATGCGCCATGCTCTGCATGGTATCCGGCAAAAACAGAAGTCTTGCGCATCTGCTGCGGAAGGGTCCAGACTGCCAGAGCTGCAGTAGATTCAATGCAGCAGTACACACATAGACTAGAGTGAAACCTATTAGCTCCACTGCCGTGGCAGATCGCAGATGGACAGAACACGGATCAGGTGGAACTTAGGGGCAAAAAGTCCAATGTCTTGTGTCCAAGCAGAAGGGCAAAGGCGAAGGGAGAGTCTGTGGCATTACAAACAGTAGCACACGGTGTTCCATCTTGGTTGCAAAATGGAAATGGAGCTTGGAAGCAAGACTGCAGGATCTGGTGCAGATTAAAAATGAGAGTGTATCTTTTGCTTGAACCAGGAGAAGCCAAAACTTCACCTAGCATAAAGATAGCAGATTTATTTCTGTATCACAAATGGACAGTTGTGGCATAATGTATATAATATATTGTTGGTTTTGGGAGCATGTGCTATTTGACATGTACTGCTGTTTCCCTTCCTATCAAACATGATGTAGAGGGACTGAAAATTAAGAAAAACACTTTTGGAGTGTATTTTTTATGGATTAAATAGAAAAATGTCATGAAAGTAGTGAAAATGAAAAGTTTAGTAATTAGAGAGTAGCGAGTTACAGTCCATGCTCACTCACCTCCTTTAAATCCCCATCATTGCAGAGTTGTCGCTAACTGGAAGGGATTGACATCTCTGTATAACTGGTCTCACATTAACTCCAGTTGTCTAGGAAAAGACAAAATGTGCACACATACACACACAAACACAGACACACACAGACACACAGTTACGACAGTTACATATGTGAATTTGTTTTTCAGATCAGAGCTGTCCTCTTACAGTCTCACAACCACATCCCAGATAGCAAAATTTACCTGATAGAATGATGGCACTTGGGCAGTCCGCCCCAGGCCATGCTATTGCTAGCCCCAAGCTGCCAAAACATGGCCAGAGGTCAGCCAAGAGCAAACCAAAATAAACCAGAACTGGCGTAAGTCTGGGCCAGATCCAGTCCACTAGGATAGAGGGCTCTGGCCCTGACTTGGATGTGTTTTTTCTAGTGTGGGCCTGATCTGGGCCACAACAATTTTGCTATTTAGGATCTCTGTCTGGTCAGGCACAGGTAAGGTGTAAAGAAAATAAAAGGACATTAAATCCTCCAAGTTTTCTCTTACAGCAATTTGATTAGTTAGGACTTGTCATCCACCCATACAGATGAAGTGTCCTTTAAACACAATGGTAATAGACGAAGTCAGTTGTCTGTTAACCTGTGTAACTGTTGCATAAAATAGTCAGCATGTACTTATTCACTTCTCCATTTGATCGAGGTGAAGTTAAGTTTATATGACTAAAACTACTTTGCTATAGGGTTGGGAATGATTATGGTAATGGTTAAGGTTTGGCAAAGATTTATTTCAGGGTAACAACAAAGTCCTCCATTTGAAGATTGTCACTCAAGGTCAACATGTTCTTTTAATAACTGACCAATTGGGTCATTGCTCTGGAGATATTAGAAACATTGCAGTCTCCGGGGAAAAAAAACAGGGTACTTAGATTGCCACAGGTCTTAAATACTTAGCATACTTGGCAACAGGCAACTTTTTTGGTTTAAGTTATCATTGTGAAGTAAATACTGATAGATACTGTACAGAAAGGACCCTATCTAAATACAGACTGTCTCCCTATTAACCTGACTTTATATTATTCAGTCTGCCACAGGGCAGGGCATTTTTTCCACAAAAATGAAGAACGGATGTACGACACAAAGGGAGCCAGTCTACCATCATGCAACCAAAACATTAAGAGGCATTGTTTTACCCAGTCACTATCCCCTGGTTAGGGTGTAACAACTGGAATAACTGTGGAATCTCTACACTGCAAAAATAAAAGAACCCCACTGATGGAAGAGGCAAAGAAGGTGAAGAGGGAGAATTATAAAAATCGAGGTACGGACAGGCATTCACTCGATGGAGAGCGCTCTGGTGTTAAAGTCTGTTTCCTCATTGATATGTATTTCCACTTGCTGGTGGGGCTCGAGATGGTTGAAAACCAGTATTGTTTCTGCTAAATCAGTAAGTAAGGAAACCTTCCTACATATTCATACAACAGGGTGTTTCACTCTGCCTTTTCATTGCACTGAGATTGGTGTTTCTAGGTCAAATTAGGATTCTTATGGTTAGTTTTTGCTTTTGACCGTAGCCACGCTGCTAGCGCTATCAATGTTGCTAACGCTCATTGCAACAGCAGTGCCAACAATAATGCCACAAACAAGTAAAGGCTGTAGGGGGGAGGAAAAGTTGGAAAGTTGTCCGTTCCTGCTTGAAAAACTGTAACTTGTATGTTGTATACTTTTACATTTCAGCCTTCCTAAAGTTGTGTCTGAGACGCAAAATATTGATTCTATAGAATATTAGATGCTCACCATCAACCAAAGGAGTTTAACCACGGAAAATAATGTTTACAGGTTTTATAAAAGGACATATGTAGAAGTTGTGAAAAATAGGAGGCGAAAAAACTTCTCTCTTTGATGGCACTTCTCAGCTGTTTACTCACACACAAGAACTACAACAGTGGAAAAGCTGCTAAAACACCTAGCCCCCCCAACCCTCTGTTGTCATGGTTACACACTGACTCTTATTAGGGGTCCATGCCCAACAGTCGAGAGTTGTCAGTGAGAGGGAAACTACCCAGAGTATGGTGAATTATGTCTGTCCAGTCCACTACATACGTCCCCCCAGAATTCACCTAACAGGAGTAAAATGACAACATCAACATGTTGGAGGGCAGATGGTCCGATCGTAACAGCTCTGCAGAACAGGTGCTGGGGAAATCGTGGGCATTGTCCAGGAGCAAGGTCCGTTGATTGTTGAGTTAGCCAAAGAATTCTTTGCAGTCCTAAAGGCCTTGTCTCTCTCTACGGACCAGTCCATGGCGCCTTGGGGATGAAGCGGTGGTAAAAGTTCACAATACCAAGGAAATCCTGCAGGGACTCGACTGTGAGCGGTCGTGGAAAGTTCATGATGGCATCCACCTTTGCCAGTAGGGGGACAGCCCCGTCATTAATGATGTGGTGTCCAAGGAAGCTGATGGTAGACAGCCCGAACTGGCACAGTGCTCGCTGAGCCGTTCGAAAAGAGTCCAGAGGTGTTCCATTCTGGATGTGCTGGCGATAAGGATATTGTCCAAGTAGACTGGAAGGTTTGTGCTGTGTTCTTAAGGCCGAACAGCATGCCAAGAATTCAAACAGTCCAAGCAGTGTGATAACCGCAGTTTTGGGGACGTCCAGCGGGTGGACTGGCACCTGGTGGTAACCGCGGTCAAGGTCCATCTTGGAAAAGATGACTCTGCCAGAAAAATCCTGTATGTGCAGGACCGGGTAGTGGGAGTTGTTGCGTCGTTAGGGCGGTGGTAGTCACCACATGAGCGCCACCCGCCGCCGGGCTTCGGGACGACGTGGAGGGGTGAAGCCCATGGGCTGTTAGAGTGGCGTATGATGCCGAGGCACTCCATGTTTTCAAAGTTTGCCTTGGCAACAGTCAGCTTGGCTCGGACGAGACATCGAGCCCAGGCAAAGGCTGGTGGGCTGGTGGTGGCAATGTGGTGCTCTATCCCATGCTTTGCGGTAGTAGATGAGAAGGTGGGCTGTGTGAGGGCCGGACACTAAGTGAGGAGACGGAGGAAATCATCTGTGGAGCAAGCCAGCTCGCTCTGCGTCAGAAAGCTTGAAGGCTTTCAACAGTTGAGTCTTGTGTGTTTTATATTTCTCCTCCTCTGGAAGGTTTTTGAGGAAATTCGCCACTCTTGTAGCTGTTGAACTTTCCAGCGCCGACACCACATAATAGTATTTCGTGGCATCTGTGGTGATCTCCCAGAGCACAAACTGCGCTTCTGTTTGGGCGAACCAGGCTCAGGCAGACAATTACCAGAAGTCTGGCAGCTTGGGGGAGACAGTGTTAGTCGACATGTTCGTAGCCATGTCTCTGGAGACGTCCAGCAGACAAACGTCGTGGTCACCAATGTAGAAGTTGTGGAAAACAGGAGGCGAAAAACTTCTCTCTTTGACTGCGCTTCTCAGCCGTTTATGAACACATGAGAACTACAACAGCGGGAAAACCGCTAACACACCTAGCCCCTCCCAACCCTCCGTTGTCATGGTTACAAACTATAAACCCAACAGTCAGTTGTCAGTGAGACGGAATCTACCCAGATAATGGTGGATTATGTCTGTCCAGTCCACTACACATATCTCTTTATCCACTTGAATTAACTGCTCATAATAGTCTTGGATGAGTATAACAACAGCTAATCTGTACCATGTTTGAATCTGTTTCAGTCTAATTCTGGGCTAGAGAGTCTGTGCTGGTGCTGTTTAGCCAACTGTGATGGGGATATCTGTTAGTGTACATCAGCTTGCTCATCAACATTAAATGTGATCCACTGTATGTACAGTACATGCATTGCCAGGTTTATGAATGTATTATTTGATGTGTTACTGTTACAAAATAACTGAATCATAATCGTAAAAGGGTTTCTCATGATCTGTAGATTGCCCCTTATTATTTCTAAATGCTGTATCATAGGTAACTGGACTTGTTTCACTTTCGTAAAGACTTCAGTTCAGGAGTGGAGTTGCAGGCTTTTAAACTCTGTGTGGGAGTGTCCCTGAAGAGTCTTTAAGGACACGTGTGAGCTCTGAGTTTCAGAGTCGTTAGGGCCACTTGTGGGTTGACCCAACCGGCCTTCATGTGTTGCTATCACAGCCTAGCTAAGCCCAGGTGTGAATGGTTGTTAAGCTGTCTGGTGAGGGACCTCAGTACTGCATTGTAGGTGGGTGATAAGTAATGTCATATGCCACCTCCTCTGTTCAAAGACAGCTGTTCCAGTTTGACATATATGGATTCTTTTACTCCTCTTTCAAACCATCTGGAATGACCGTCATTCTACGCATACATAAATCATGTATATAAATATTTCAATTAGAATAGAACAAAACAATATATACAGTTACATAGTATGTATATTATAAGCAATGATAGTATAACATTCAGGTGATTTTTCTAAGGTAGAATGCTAATGTCATCATACTAACATGCTCACAATGCTGACATGCTGATGTTGAGCAATTTGCTGACAAAGTTGCTTAATATCTTAGTTCAGCATGTTACACTGCGAACAGTTGCTAATAAGCAATAAACATAAACTCTAGCTGGGGATTATCAGAATGTTATTAGTTTAGCAGGTATTTGGTCATAAACCAAAGTACTGAACAGATTAAACATTTGGACCAGATGATGGAGCTAGAGTAAGACTGGGCAGTACACCGATCGGGCATAACATTATGACCTGCCTAATATTGTGTTTGTCCCCCTTTTGTTGCCAAAACAGCCCTGACCTTTCGAGGCATGGACTCCACTAGACTCCTGAAGGTGTGCTGTGGTATCTGCAACAATGCTTAAGTAGTTGGTATGTGTCAAAGTAACATCCACACGGATGGCAGGACCCAAGGTTTCCCAGCAGAACATTGCCCAAAGCATCACACTGCCTCTGCCGGCTTGCCTTCTTCCCATAGTGCATCCTGGTGCCATGTGTTCCCCAGGTAAGCGATGCACATGCACCCAGCCATCCACGTGATGTAAAAGAAAACATGATTCATCAGACCAGGCCAACTTCTTCCATTGCTCCGTGGTCCAGTTCTGATGCTCGAGTGCCCATTGTTGGTGTTTTTGTGTGAATTGGTTGGTCTGCAGCCTTGGCCGCCCATGACCCTGTCACCAGGTTCACCACTGTTCCTTCCTTGGACCACTTTTGATAGATACTGACCACTGACCACTGCACCGGGAACACCCCACAAGAGCTGCAGTTATGGAAATGCGCAAACCCAGTTGTCTAGCCATCACGATTTGGCCCTTGACAAACTAACTCAAATCCTTACGCTTGCCCATTTTACCTGCTTCTAAAAAAAACTTTGAGGACAACATGTTCACTTGCTGCATAATATATCCCACCCACCAACAGGTGCCATGATGAAGACAGAATTAGTGTTATTCACTTCACCTGTCAGTGGCCATAATGTAATACCTGATCGGTGTATATTAATATTATATAATCATAATGATATTAGACTATATATGGTATTAGAGTTTGGTTTAAGTTATATGGTTAAATAAAGGTTATAATAATAATAATAATATGATGATATGACAAAAATGTTCCTTTTCCTGTTTTAAAAGGCTCATTACAGTAATTTGATCTCATATTCTGACTGTTCTACTTGTTCTTATACTTGTCATATGTGAATTGTCCCACTTAATAACTGTATATCCACATTACTGACGATTATTTATCAAAAATCTCATTGATCGTGTATATTAATATTATATAATCATAATGATATTAGACTATATATGGTATTAGAGTTTGGTTTAAGTTATATGGTTAAATAAAGGTTATAATAATAATATGATGATGATGATATGACAAAAATGTTCCTTTTCCTGTTTTAAAAGGCTCATTACAGTAATTTGATCTCATATTCTGACTGTTCTACTTGTTCTTATACTTGTCATATGTGAATTGTCCCACTTAATAACTGTATATCCACATTACTGATGATTATTTATCAAAAATCTCATTGTGTTAATATTTAGTGAAAGTACCAATAGTCAACGTGTATTACAATATAGCCTAAATATATTGACCTATCTAGCCCTTAGCTAGAGGAAAAGTGAGAGGATCACAAAAGATATTACAATTCATTTTGAGGGGAACATTTATATGTGAACCAAATGGAATGGCAACATCCAACAGTAGTTGAGTCATTTCACTGAAAACCACAAATGTCAACCTCACGGTGGATCACCAAAGTCTGATTCACTTTAAAATTACCAACGGGCTACGGAGGATTAGAGCAGAAGCCAGTTGGCCGAAATGACACCTTGTCAAACACTGTCAAAAACAGCTGTGTGCTAAAGGGACGGGACCAAGAAGCGGCTGACGCGGTGCTTACACTATGTGACAGTTCACAGCACCCCTAATTACCATAATTAATTAGCCAGTTTGCTTGAGAGCAGGCAGGCAGTCAAAGTGAACGGACTCGGTCAGTTCATGATCTTCCAGTACCCGTTCTGCCTTTAAAGTTTGTGTTTCATTCAAGACAAATTGAGTGCCTATCACCTAGCTTGAACACATTCTTGATCATTAGTGTCAATGCAATGGTAATGGGTTAAGCTAGCTGTTGACTGCCTAGATTCAAGCTTATAAAGAATTACTATATGATAACGTATAGTGGAGAGTATTCTTCAAAGTATAGCCCACACCCACAGTCACTCATTCACTCAAGGATCATTCTGTAGTTTTGGGTCAGAAATGTTAATGAGCAGAGAAAGATCTTCACTGACTGACTTTTTCTGCTTAAACAAACATAATAATCAAATTCTCTTTGTTTTCATGACTGAATAAACAAACTGACCTTAAAGGACAACACAATTTAAACTGTTTCACTTTGTTTATATGTGGCGGACCCTGCCTCCTGTTCAAACAGTGTTCTGGGACTTGTTTATCATTCGTGGAAAAAGTACAGATTCATGAGTTTGTATTTTTACCTCATTGTGTTTAAATAAAAATCGTAGTTTGAATTTCTTCTCCAAAACTATATAGTGCCCCTTTAAGGTGGATTAAGTGGGAGCATTCAGTAATACTGTGCTGTATTTTATTTGAATGAAGATTAAAATCATTGACTGACCTCATCCTGCCACCTATATCCTTTATGACACTCTGTGGTGAATACTTCCTCCTTACCCAGTTATACAGCCCCTGAGAGGCTATCAAAAAAGCTGCAGAATGTTAGCAAAAAATTCAGAATGTTAGAAATTAGTTTTTTCAGTGTTCTATACTACAAATGGCATACAATCAGTAGGTGAATTGATAGCAGATAGTGTGTTACAAATCACAAGTGGCCGCGATCAGCTCCGGCCCATAGTGAAGTCAAGCCGGGCATGGCTGCTTTGCGATCCGGCTGCCTGCTCTATTACTGACAAAAGCTGCAACAAGCTGCACAGAGTAGATCGCGCCGACAGGAAGTCTGAGACACAGGAACAGCACAGAGCATCCAGTAAAACACCCTGTGCAGACTCCAGATTACCACATCAACAAAGTCGGGCAGGCAAAAGTTACTCGAGAACAATTAGTCGACATCTGCCAGTTTAAAAGCTGGTCACTGAAACTATTTCTAAGTGCTATATCGCTGGCAACTGGACTTGTTTAAGTTTCATGAAGACGTTTCACCTCTCTTAGAATTACCATGAACTGGATAACAGAGCCTTCATCAACACATCACTGAAACTAGAAAACAGAGACAGCCTGCTTTCAGCAGAGCTGTAGCTATCTTCAGTCTGATGAAGTAATAATGTCATACTTTAACAACGTTATCATGGTCATAATTAACAAATAAACCCATCTTAGATAAAGTTAGCATTCATAATATAAATTATCTCAGGTACACAATGATGTGACATTGCCTTGACTGGTCCTCTAAAAGAAAGGTTCCACATAAATGACAATGATTGGTAGTTGAAGCCCTGCGTAAGGTTCATTGCTTTAATACTGTTCACTACTCTATTTATCACCAAGCTCCCAAGAACCTCCACAGGATTAAGCTAAAGTTGGAAACCCTGCAGGAAAAGGTGACACAAGACCGAAAAAACTCAGAACTACAATACTGACAGCAGTGAAGTGAGATGTCTGAACAAAGCCCAAGGGATACTAAAAGACAACACCCACCACATTTACAGTCTGTTCACCCTGCTGCCATCTGACAAAACATACAGAAGTATCTGCTGCCATACCACCAGACTACAGAGCAGCTTCTTTACCCACGCCATTTAAAAAATGACAATACATTTACTGTGTACCTTTATTACATCATGCATTCAGTACTAAAGCACTTTAAATTCATGTTTGAACAATTATCTTTCCATTTGGATTTCAGTCTCTCATGTTTCCCTTTTATCCATATTTTGTTTACCTTGCCTTCAATTTAAATCAATCAAAGCAGCACCTGCAAAGTTGTGAATGCAGTGGGAACCAGTCAGCAGTCAGGACTTTTTGAATAGATACATTTCAATAATTTTAAGGAGGCTGTGCTATCTAAGGCTCTCCTCTATTCGCCATGCGCCATAGACATAGCCCCTTAGTGTAAACATACAGATGCGCACATAGACACACATGACAACAGCAGGTGTTTAATTGTCTATAAATTAGCAATTCCTAGCTCCTGTGTTTCACAGATTAATTTGTTAACTGTCTAAGATTTGTCCCACAGCTGATGATGTGAAATGACACCCAGGGGTCCTTATGTGTTTTTTTTTCCCTCTGTTGGAAACCTGATGAAGTTGTTGCCTGGAAACAGGCTCATTAAAAATGGCAGCTTTTGCCGTTTGAATGGCAGACGTGTGTTTAGCAGACGTATATAGGCACATATCCTGTGTGATAAAAAGGATCAGAGCTGCTGCACTTCAAACAGCCGACTGTAAGCAAGCTCCATCATAAACAGCTTATTTACATACAGTATTAAAGCCATGCTTTGCTATTTTAAAAACACATTATGGTTTTCTTGAGCTTTTATTTATTGTGATGTATAGGTTTAAGCATGACCTGTGGTGTGGTGTTAAAACATTACAATGTGAAACATGAGGCCTTTCTCAGTTAAAATTTGAACCGGTGTTGTAAGGAGTTTAGAGCTGACAAGTTGAGAACATGATGCAGTCTGTTTCATATACAATTGGGACTGCATTGTTCTCAGCAGCTCAGCTGGGCTCTGGTGATTACACTAGAACAGCACTGATTGTGAGATGCAGGGATAGATACACATGATGATCTCACTGTAATAATTGTTTACAATAAATCAACATCTAATATCACAGACCATACTGTCGCTGTTTGGTTGTCTCACAGTTTTATTTATACATGTTTATTAATGTTTACTGTAATCTGTAAAGATCTGTAAGGACCCAAAAATCCACAGTGCTGTTATTCAACACAGCAGTGTAATAAAAACATGAACACAACCTTCAGACAAGTTGACTATAACACATTTAAACTCTGAAGGCCTTTACACACTAATTAATTGATACATTTGCACGTCAATATTTTTTTTTCGTCTGTCTGTTTGGTCATGAGTACTTTCACACAGAACAAGTTAGATTTTTCTGAGCTTTTGCACCATGGCTTCAGGCATCAATCCATTATGTTGTGTGAAATGGACATCACGTCACAAGTCACGACAATGGCTGACTTGTTGATTGTTTATTAATATTTTGTTATAAATTACATATCATGTATTCAAAATCCAGACAATGTGACAAAGGTGGCTTGGGGTGAGAAACCTCAATTGCTCCCTGCACAGACACACTGCTATACTGTAAATTTAAAAAAAAGTTTTACCAAGAAGGAACTGAAGCTCTTATATCAACCTATGCTCTCTTAAAATACTTCGATAAAAACTGTTAATTCCCTCATGCAGAGTTACCAGTTATTTACCAAGCACTCTGCTAGCAGGTCTATACATCTCTGTAAATGTTGGGCTATATCTTCCAGTAAATATTAATGTGATATACAGTATACACTGCATTGATTTCTCTGCTTTTAGGCCCCCACACCGGCTCCGACGACTTTCTTATCTGACTTCCTTATCCGACCACTCCGTCGGATCCGTTCGGTAGAAAAGTTGCACTGAAACACACCGCCCCGGCTACACAGTAGCGTATAGGTTCTGCGCCTGCGCGAAATGCAATAAGTCTCCTAAACATCGGGTGGCGCTAGTCTCGTGCCAGTCACCCAAAACATAAAAACAGGAAATGACGTAACGGAGTGCGGACCGTAGCTTATTAAAACAAAGCACACACAGTGGCTGCGTTCTTGATCGCATGCATTTGTGCATATGCATGCACGAGACTTGAGAGGATCCGCCAGAACTCGTCATAAACACATCAAGTTCCCACCACCTCAAGTCGGACACAGGTGCACTTCACGGACTTTGCACAAAGAATATGGCCAACCCACTACACTAACGTCAGAGACATTAGCGAATGGTGTGTAGATAGATAAGTAATCACAATGGAAATCAACTTTTCGGCAACCAAGGGATTTTGTTTGCCAACTGTAGTTTCATTGAAAACAGTCTGAAGCCCCTTTCCCTCATAACAAATTGGGTGACGAAGTGAAAGTTCACGAAGTCGTGTAATTTTATTAAGCATAGTTTGGGAGAGGGCACGCCTCTTTGGAAGGAGTTATTTCATTTCTCATGTGGGAAATTCCACGTGGTAATTCTAACCAACTAGGGCAACGTTGAGGGGAGTGTCTTATGTCTGCACTTATTTGAGACCATCTGCACAGAAAAACAAACGGAGGCAGGTACCCTGGAGATTCCGCGAGATTTTAAAGCCATGTGACATGTCGCAAAGGGAAGTTATCACCAGCATTTCTGACGTTTTTAATCCCAGAATGCACAGTTATGCGAGGCAAATGCATGCGCGTGCTTGATTGGAAACGCGCCTAATGTTAGCTCGGCATTACTTGCGTGATGTCGTATTACGGTGGTCTCTCTTCCACCAGGGCAATCAGCTGCTCCTCAAAGTCCTCGGTCCACACAGCCATGGCTTTCAAAAATACGTTGGTTTATTCCCAAAATAACGAACGGCAAAGTGTTGTTTGTAACTCTGTGCCATCTCTGTTTGTGTGGTTTGTTTATCATCGTCACTTCCACCACCCCTCCCACACGCCGCGCTGATTCGCTGGCACACCGCCAATCACAATGGTCACTGAACAGCTAGCTAACAACCAATCAGAGTATCCGACGGCGTCCTAACTCAGACGTCCGACTTCACATGTTCAGTCGGATCAGACGCTGTCCTCGCGCTCCCGCGCGGCTCCGACAACGCTGAACACACCGAACAGAATAGCTCCCGAACTCGTCCAACTCTCTCCTAAGCCGGTGTGTGGGGGCCTTAAAAGTTTAAAACAAAATTTTAGAGCTTCAACGGTTAATTGATTAGATGTTGTCTATTAAATTAATTATCAACTATAATTTTTGGAGAGGAAAAGTGCAAATTCTCTAATTCCAGCATTTAAAATGTGAATATTTTCTGGTTACTTGCCTTCTCCATAACAGTAAACTGAAAATCTTTGGGTAGCAGACAAAACAACACAGTTGAGGACGTCATTTGATCTACATTTTCACAATTTTCTCACATTAAGTAGTAAAACTATTGGAGAAAAAGAATGACTGATTAATCAACAATTAAAATAAATTTGAGTTGCGGCCAGACACGATATGATTCATAAGATTTGTAATTTGATGTTCAAGTTTATTGGGCACTGATGTGATCTGAAACCTAAATCTATCTGTAACGTAATGTGTACCGCATCTGATGCGTTAAAATAACAGCTATAGATAATAAATCTGAGACACTTTAATTTCAAGCAACTTAACTTAACACATAGCAAAGGTCCTGGTTCACAAATTTTAAGTCGGTAACTTTAAATTGAATATGATATGAATGACAGATGAACTGGGAGAGTGTGACTCCTGGAATTTAGAAGACAGATCACTCCATTGGACTTATCAATCTACAGAAAAAACTTGTGGCTGACCGGTGGAGTAACAGAATGGAGCTCCTTTCATCACAAGTGATCTTAGAGTGCAGACACTTGGCAAAAGAGACAGTTGTAGCTGATTTTAACCAGGGATATCAAAATCTGAAAAATCTGAGAAGTAGAAGCCGCTAACTGAATATTTAGCACGCTGCTCTGTTCTAATGAGAAACACAGAGGTGTGATATTGGACTTGTTAATATTGGAGCTCATGGCAAAATCCATGTATTCTGCCAACCTTAGAGTCTGAGCCCAGAGTCAATCACCAGTGCAGCCAAATCATTTCTCACATTAACATACACTCATTTTCTACTGGACATGCAGCAAATGCTGAACATGAGGACTTAGCTGTCTTAAGGAGATCAAAACTGCAAAACTGACAGCACAGCTCAGTAAATATACAAAGTAAAATAGAGAAAAGATCCGATTTAGGTACATTTGTATCATCTTTTATCAATCTTGTACAATATGCCTGAATCGACCCTGATACTGATACTGATCATTCAGATTGGCTCTGGACATCTACAAAAACATTAATAAGTATGGCACGTATCCTCTGCCTCACTGTTGGTTGAAGGAAAATGCATGCTGGGATACTTGCCTACCACAAGTTCAGAACCAAGTCAGCTCCTAAAGTATTGCAGATAAAATGGGCAGAACAAGAACTCTTCTGGAGCCTCATTTATAAAGCTTGCACGCACAAAAAAGGGCTTGGAATTTGTGTATGCCACCTTCTAAGCATACATTGGGATTACTAAAAAAAATACTTGACTTGGAAATGTGTGTACATTTACGGAAACTTTGACCCAGATGTACGTACATTTTGGAGGCCTGGATGGAATTGGCAACAATGATGGCAAGTGGTGAATAAAAACTAGATTGTAGAAATTAAATGTGAAAGGCATTGTTCTACACATAAATGCATCTCACATTTGCACACACTTAATCGCAGTTGTAGAAATCCAAGGTTATGTCAGGTTTAAAGAATGAATACTATACATATATCACCAAGTATGATTTTATACTACTTATATTTTCTATATCGTTTGTTTTGTGTAAAATCACTGCAGTGAGCACAACTGTGCTGTCAGGCGCACACAAGCCCACATATGGATTGTATAAAGTAGCGAAGCCAGGAAATAAAGCCATCAAGTAAAACTCTGTTGTAAAAATCTAAATACTGCAGTGCCAGTTGTGTGTTAAGTCTTTTACTGTCTTTGCACTGCGAGAGGAAGGACATGAATGAAGGAATTAATAACATGGGTTTTATCACCTCCACCTCACCCACAAACACGGGTGTGTAAAAAAAATTAATTTTCATTCATTTTCTATCATTAACGCGCTTTGCATTGACCATCTACGGTTACATGTGGGTGTGGAGAGGGCAGGACAAGGGGCTGATCCACATGCAAAGTGGTTAGCAAAATTAGATTTACAAGTAATCCACTTCAATTCACATTCTTCACATAAATGATATGTGTGCTCATATTTACAGGCATACACTATTTTTAATATGATCTTGAAATGAACTTATAACTGCTTTCTCCACAAAAGTAGCTGAATCTGCTGCGGTAGCACTGTAACACTGAGCCACTACAGCAAGCTCAAGGGGTCAAAACGCAGACGTTGTGTGCCAGGAGAAGGCAGCACATATAAATCTTAATGTTTTCTATTATATTTATTCTTATAGCACTAGTAGCAGTTTACTTCATAAAGTATTTCATTTTACAGAAATAGCAAGATGCTATCAGAATAAAATGTAGAAAGACTGACATGTGATGTGTATTGTTATTGGGGATATGACTCATAATTTATTGTCTCTAGAAGTGAATGATTGAACTGGTTAGAACTGAAATTACTTTTTTTGTAATTACAGAGAGATTAAAGTACAGAAAAAGGTACCGTTGAATTCTAGGTAACAGTATCAGAACTCGTATCAGTTCAAATGTGAACAGTATCCAACCATAACGGTACCCATACTACCATTATCTGTGAAGGGATAAGTCAAAAGTCTTTTGAGTGAGTTTGAGTTTCAACATTTCTTATTTCTATTTTGTGGACAATTTATATTTTGGACAAAACAAGAGAAAGGAGTCGTGCAAGTGTGTTGACGTAGAGAGAAGGGAGGGGATTGCTAACTGCACAACAGACAGGAAGGAAGGACAGCAGCTTTAAACTGGATAATGAAAGCAATATTATATAACGATAAAGTGAAGACAGGTGACTTTTGAGTCTTAATCTCAGGTCGTCACAATAAACTGTGTTACTGATAATTTCAAAATTGTACCTGTTCATATCACAATTTAATTTTATCAACAAGTAATTGCTCTGCTCTGTGATACATCAACAAACTTCTTCAATTTAATGCAAATACAAAAATCCAACAGTCCTGCTCAGTGACTTTTAACACTGCAGACAAGGGCCTAATCCCAACACAGATGAAGATATTAAAGGGAGAGATGCCATGACATAAACAGAAAGGCAAGTCTCTAATGGCTGACAATTTCATATCAACTCATTATATATTGTATTGCCTGGCTGAGACAAAATGAGAGAAAAGAAATGAAAGAAAACTAGGCCCTATTCATAATGGTGTGGTGGTCCCCAAGAAGTGCACTGTACTAGTAGTGTTTAGCCTTAAATGAAGTCCACATGACACACACACACACCATTGGCTCCAGATGAAGTTTTTTTGTGTGTTTGGTGACAGAGGCTTGTTTATGGTGTAGCAGAGAGGAATATGCTTCAGACAGTGAACAGGGGGTTTTGTGTTATTTATGAGTAGGTAGGGGACTGCTGTGCTTTTGGGAGCTAATCATCTCAGTGGTTTAATATGATAATCCATTAAACCATTTAAATCCCTGCCCTCAGCCAAAACACCTCAACACAAAAAATGCCACAAAAAAGATTGAGCTCAACTGCCTGAAATACAAAACAGGCAAAACACTGTCAAGTTAACTTAAACGAGGTCATCTGAAAGCTACAAGAGCAGCATATGAAGAACTTTATTATCCTGCAGGATATGCAAGATCCTGCATTTTTTTCTGTCATGCTTCTAATTTGAGGCTCTGATAAAATCTTGGCTGAGGGATGCACACTAGAACAAACACATATGACAGAAATAATATTACAGCAGATTCCAGTGGTCAGTTGCTGCAGTGTATAGTCCACAGCCTGCAGTCTCCATAGCGCTGCACCAGCTCTCATTCTTGTAGAGGGGAAAAACTAACTAAATATAAATGCTCTGCCTTGTTTGTGTTTCTTTAAACTAATCACAATGTTCTTGGGCGGCGCTGAACCCAGGATGCAAAAGGGGGAAATTGCTTTGCACATTAGGAGGCAAGCCTAGCATTAACATGTCTAAATCTCTGCAAGGCCCATAGACCTGACATCGGGATGATGTCACTGATTTTTAAATAGCTCTTCTCAGCTTGCAGTTTTACAGATATAAAACCTTTATGGAACGAAAATTCATGATAGAAAGAGTCAAAATCAAGGCTGTTTGTAGTTCTTGGTGTCATCAGTTTTATAGAAGTGTCTTTTAGAATGGCAGTCTATGCAGAAAATGCTTTTTTGGGCTATTTTATCTTTTGTATTATCATGTAGCCCACTTGCTGCTTATAACTAACAGCTAACAGCAATGTAGTGTCAGGGAAAAAACAATAGTGAGTCTACTGTGCCTTTCTGATTTTAAGGCATAATATTTCATGTACAGTATGTCTCGCACTGAGTAGCTAGACAGTGATAGTAGTACCAGCTCAAGATTGTCATTTGCTAAGCAATACAGTTATACAAACATACATATAGCAGCAGGGAGAAGAATGCCAGAATGGCAGACTTTATACCCACAGACATCCGTTGAGTCAGGGCTGGGTAATACATTTCAGTATTTCACTCGTACCAACCGAAGTGTCTGACTGTCACAGACTCCAAAAAACTGTTGAGTCCTGGAAGCTGGCATTAAATGCTTGGACAGATTCATACTCCACTTATTCTTTGAAACTTTTTGGGCAGTTTGAGAATAAGACATTTGAGAGATTTGGCTAATTTTGTTAAATATAAGAAGGTATCAGAAAATGTTGGTATCAATAACCTTGGTTGTCAAATGAGCCCTAGTGCTAAATGATGCAAGCTCTGGTGATGAGGCACTGTTCCCTCACAGAGTTTATTAAAGTGTTGAATACATTGGTGTGTGTTTGTAAGCTTGTTAGTGGTTGGTCAGCTGGTCTTGTTTGTTTCTGCTGACTGCTGCTTGTATCCATTAATGTTGCATCGTTACATCTCGTGATGGCATAAAAGTATTCACAAACATGTGGCCTGTTTAATGTTCGTCTCTCAAAGGTATTACCCAGTCATTACATAAAAGAAATGCTTGCAACGGCTACCTTGTTTGAAGATGAACTTTAAGATAACTCTAGTTTGTGTGGCTGTAAATTGTCTGGGTGCTGCACTACCCTCGCAGTTCAGTTCTGCCTTTTTGGTTGACAAAATCATGCAACTAATTAACATTTAGAATAGTGATTTTTCTTGAGTGGTTGATTTTTTTTTAGTTGTGATGCTCGGGCCCGGTTGCCGCCGGAGCAATGTAAGTGCAGGCCAGCAGGGAGGGAGGGACATTCATGCTTCAATAGGTACATAGCAACTTGGCCAAGTGTGAGTGATAACTTAAACTGAAAGATCCAAAGGTCTGAATATGAAAAAAAAACCTTCACCCAGTTAAAACATATAGGTAAAATAGCAAGTATCTAAAAGTGAGGCATAAAATTATGGCTTTAAAATGGACAAAAATGTATTTATGACAGTTTCAAACAGAGCTTCTGCCCGGCAATCAGACCAGCAAGACACTGACGCAAGTGAAGAGGGGAAGATGGAAGGCAGAAACTCCAACCACTCTCTGGGTGAAGTTTCTACAAGGAGTGGATTTGCTGGAGAAGACAGATGGTTTGAAAGAGGAGTAAAGCAATCCATCTATGTCAAAATGGAACGACCGTCTTTGAACAGAGGAGTCGGCCTAAGACATTATTTATCACACACCTACAATGCAGTACTGAGTTCCCTCCTCAGATAGCTTAACAAACATTCCAACCTGGGCTCACCTAGGCCTGGCAACACACATGAAGGCCAGTTTGACCAACAACCCACAAGTGGCCCTAACAACTCTGAAACTCAGAGCTCACACATGTCCTTAATGACTCTGTAAGGACACTCCGACACAGAGTTTAAAAGCCTGCAACCCCCCTCCAATTAGTTAGAACTGAAGAAGCCTCTTGGATGAGAGGTGAACGTCTTCAACAAACGGAAACAAGTCCAGTTGCCTACGATACAGCACCTAGAATTATCATGACTTGGATGACTGAGAACCTTCCTCAACTGGTTTCCTATGTTTTTATAAAATTGTAAACTAATCATCTTTGTTTTTTACACAGACAAAAACTAAATGTGGGCTCAAGGACGGGCATTTACTGATAGTACAGAGAAAAACCATAGGTCATTGGCATTATAAGCTTGTCACAAGTTCATTCAGTTGGCTGCTCAGGCCAGGCCACCACACTGTTTCTTTAGCCCACTCTCTGCATCTTGTCATCCCTTGATGTCCCTCGTGAAGAGCCTTAAAGACAGAGCTGTGCATTGCTGTGGGAATGACAAGTCTGGAGCCTTTAAGTAACAGTCCACCATGCACAGTAAGTACAGCTCTTTCTGACCAGTAGGTTTTCACCGGACCTGTGAGTCTACTGTAGTCCGGCCAACCTTTCTGACAAAATGACATAACTACTGAGCAAACACTGTCTTCTTTCAGTTGATCCATCAGCTGTGCCATGTATGTTGAGCTGGCTGGCATGTTGTGGATTAACTCATCAACATAGATGTTTGTGTCTGTCAACTTTAAACTTGAGCTAGTGGTGACAGGTGCACGTGAGAGAGTGTCTGCTGTATGTAGATCTTTGCCAGGTGTGTGTGAGATAGAGTAACTGTACCTCATGAGCCTAAGTCTAAATCGCTGAATTCTGGGAGGGAGCTCTGTTAGTGCCTGGTGACCTAACAGGCTAACAAGTGGCTTATGGTCTGTCTCTAGGAAAAAATGTCTCCCAATAAGGAAGTCTCTGAACCTTTCACATCCCCACGTTAATCCTAGCGCCTTTTTCCACCTGAGCGTACCTCTGTTCAGTCTCTGTCATTGAATGTGATGTGTATGCAACCAGCCTCCACTGTTCTCCCTCCTTTTGCAGCACCAAGTCCATACGAAGATGCATCCGCCGACAGTTTCAGCTCTTTGTTGGGGTCGTAGAGTGTCAGCACTGGAGGTGAGGTGAGATCATTTTTCAGCTGATCAAATGTATTTTGTTGTGCACAGCTCCAGATCCACTGATTTCTCTTGGAGAGAAGGTCTCTCAGAGGTTTGTCTTTTTCTGCCAGTCCTGGGATAAATTTCCCCAGCTGGTTAACCATTCCAAGGAAGCTGCGGACTTCACCTGTGTTAGAAGGCTCTTTCATGTCTCTTACAGCTTTTGTCTTGTCTGGGTCTGGCTGCACACCCTCAGCAGACAGGATGTGGCCAAGGAACTTGACTTTGTGTCTGCTCAGCTCACACTTCTCCATGTTTAGTGTGACACCGGTTTCCTGGAGCTTGTGCAGCACTGCATGAAGCCTGGTGTCATGCTCACCTTGATCTTTACCCCACACGAGAACATCGTCCATGTGGCAGACTACTCCCTGCAGCCCATCGAGGATCATGGACATCCTCCACTGAAAATGTTCTGGGGCTGAAGCTATGCCGAAGGGCAATCTGTTAGAAAAAAAAGTCCAAAGGGAGTTATGAACGTTGTGTACCGTGCTGACTCTGGGGACAATGGAATTTGCCAAAAACCTCTATTGGCATCTAATTTGCTGAAGAGTCGAGCTCCTGCGACAGATCCAAGCGTCTGCTCTACTGAAGGTAGGATATATTTCTCTCTGCAGACTGCTTCATTGAGGCGGGTGAGGTCTATGCAGATGCGCACCAAGCCATTTTTTGATGGCATTGGAACATCCCTGAGCACCATTCTGTTGGCTCTTCCACTCTTGAGATGACTCCCAGACTCTCCATTCTCTCCAGCTCCTCCTTCACTTTACTAAGTAAAGGAATAGGGACACGTCTTGGTGTTGTAAGGGAAAAGGGAATGGCATCTGGCTTAAGTTTGATTGTGTATGGCTGCTGCAACATCCCTAAGCCTTGACAATGTTTTGGATAGGACTCTGCCATCACTTTCTTATCCATGCTATCTAGTCTGGAGACAAGGTTAAGCTTCACGCTACCTGGCTTACTTAGCAAAGCTATATTTAAGTCTTTTATTACATACACATCCATCTGAATCACCTGCTCACCCTTACATAGTGACTCTGTGTATTTGCCTATGACAGAGAGTGGTGTACCACCTGGGCCAAATAGTGGTCTGTCTGTTTCAAATAAATGGGAGTCTGTATCAGCGATGGTGTAGTATATCTGGGCTGGAATGGCTGAGACATCAGCTCCTATGTCTATCTTAAACCTCACTTTGTGGCTTCTGATAGTCAAATCTGTGTACCAGGGGTCTGTGGCTGCATCTACTCAGCCTAGAAACAAAGGTGTATCATTACAAACTGTACTAGTGTCCACTACGTGTACTGCTTTGGCTGACTTACACACTTTGCTGTAATGTCCCTTTTTCCCACATGTGTGGCATGTCACATCTTTGGCTGGGCACTGCCATTTTCTATGTGCAGGGGCTTTTCCACACCTGTAGCATTGCTGGCGATCTGTTGGTGCGTTTGACTTTGTTGCCAGGTGTTTATGTTGAAAAGATGTCTTTGGTGTGGGCCCGCTGCCTTTACTCTGCTTCTTACCGCTGCCACACTTCTGACACCATGTTGTAGTTTTTCCGTAATAAATAATACCAACAGACGAGACTTACACGCTACCTACATTTATTCAGCAGGACCCTCAACATAGAACTTCTCAATAGCTTATCTCTAAAGCTGCTGTTCTCCTTGTTTCCATCTCAAACATGTCTTTCAACATAAAAGCACATGTATGACATCTTCGATTCCGCCACAGGAACTGTGTTCTTAGGGTCAAAGGCCTTTCCCTTTCTTCGCCAAACATAAGCAACATCCATGTGCCCAAACAGTTCCAGTTTAGACTCATCAGACCAAAGCACAGATTTCCAAAACTCTTTAATTAAAAAAATCTTTAATTTTCAAATGTTCACGGGCAAACCTCAGTCTGGCTGTGATGTGCTGCTCTTTGAGTAAAGGGGTTCTTCTGGGATGATGGCCCTGAAACCCACCACGATGAAGAGCCCTCACAACTGTGTTCCTTGAAACATCAACTCCAGAAGAGGCCAGGTCAGCAACAATCATCTTGGCAGATATCCAGGGCTTCTTGCTGACATCTCTGACCATTTTCCTCTCCAGAGTTCTTGAAATCTTGCACTTACAACCACGCCCAGGTTTGTTTCTTACAGAATTTGTCTCCTTGTACTTGGCAATGATGCAACGTACAGCGGTTCTAGACACTGTGGTACGCTTGGAAATGGCAGTATAGCCTTCCCCCTTATCATGAGCCTCCACTATCTTCTTTGTTAGCTCAAGACTGATTTCCTTTGTCTTTGGCATGGTGAGTAAAAGTAGTCCCTCTCAATAATGTGTTCAAGTGCCCTGTTCCCTGGAGTCCTTTTATGCTGATTGAATGCTCGGGTGTTGTTAGGAAGCCAATTGACTGCACAGGTGTGGTTTGAAAGCTGATTGGTTAATTGGGTGTGTTTTGAAAGCAAAAATTCACATGGGGGGGGTAATATTATTGACCAAACCATCATGGGGGCTAATATTTTTGACCGTCCCATTTTTTACTATATTTAATATAAAGCAAACCTGAAAATGTATTTAATATTCCAAAATGTACCAAAAGCTACTAAATAGCACTGGTAAATGTTTGATTATATCAAGTTTTATCAATGCTGCAAACATTGGGAAGAATTTTAGGAAAATCCTGGGGGGCTGATAATTTTGTGCATCTGTGGCTCAGGTGCTGCGTGTGTGTGTGTGTTGCAACACATCTGGGTCATGTGCATGTGTGACAGGCTTTGGAGGTTGGGTCTCCATCACTGGAAGAATGTGACGCTGGTTGCCTCTGTACTCCTTCTCTTCGACCTCTACCACGTATGAGTGTGGCTCGCCACAGAGTCTCTTTATCACTTCTATTTTGTTGTGTCCTTTTTGTGTTTGGAGTCTTACCACTTGGTTAGGTGTTAGGGGGGTTAGAGGTTTACTTGTTTTGTCATAGTAGTATTTCTGTACTCTGCACTTCTTTGTGAGCTGGGCTTTGATGCTGACAGTTGTTTTTGCAGCTGGCTCTAACAGCTGTTTCCTGATGGGCAGAGTTGTTAGAGTCCGTCTGGACAAAAGTCTCTATGCAGGTGAACCCAGGATCTTATCCCGTGGCATGTTCCTTATGTTCAGCAGGTTCAGCTAGAAGTCTGTTCTGTCTCTGTTTGTTGTCTCTAACAGTTTTTTTGCACTCATCACAGGTCTTTCGCGGAGATCATTGGACTGAGGGTATTCATGACTGCTGGTCACGTGCAGTAAGTTCCAACATCTGGCAAAGTCGCAGAAGGTTTGGCTCGTGAACTGGGTGCCATTGTCTGAGTACATCTTCTGTGGTATGCCACGAGTTGAGAAGTGCCGTTTTAGCTTGTTGATTACACATAGGGATGATGAACTGCTGGTCTACTTCAAACCATACCGAGTACATTCCGAGTCCACAAGCACAAGATAATGATGGTTGTTCCATTCAAATATGTCTGTGGCAACAATAGACCATGGCAGATTGGGAATTGCGTGTAGTTTCAGTAGTTCTTTTTGTTGGTGAGGCTTCAGGCTGTTAGGCTGCATGCCTGAATAGTAGTGTCAATGTCATCATTTAGTGACAGCCAGAACACACTTTCCCTCACCGTCCTCTTCGTGCACTCCATGCCAGGGTGTCGTTTGTGCAATGCTTTGAGATATTCAGAGTGTAGGGATGCAGGAATGACTGCTCTGCATCCTCTCATGATGATGTTTTTAACACAGAGTTCATCAAGGAAACCAAAAAATGGTCTCACCTTTGCAGTAATGCTACATGAACATCTTTGGCCATCCATTTTGAATGAAGTTAGAGAGTGTTTCGAGGGTAGTGTCCTCAGCTGTGTGTTTCCTGAGTTTCTCAAGCCGCTGTGGGGAGATTAGCTGAACTGCCATCACTTCAAACTCATGCTGTTCACAGATGTTGCACCTTGGTGCACGTGAAAGGGTGTCAGCCAGGTAGAGGTGTTTTCCCTTCTTGTAGATGAAAGTCAAGTTGAATTTTTGCAGTCTTAGCATCATGCGCTGCAGGCGTACTGGGACTGTGTGAAAGGGTTTGTTATTAATTGTAACCAAAGGCTGATGGTCAGTTTCAATCACAACTGTTTTGCAATAGATGTAGTCATAGAACTTGTAACATGTGAAAACCACTGCTAGCAACTCCTTTTCTATCTGTGCATATCTAACCTCTGTTTGGGTCAGTGTGCGTGATGCATATGCCACAGGTTCGCCATCCTGTAGGCTGGCAGCTCCTAGACCGTGCTGGGATGCATCACAGGTGAGAGTCACTGGATTTTACATGTCATAATAATGAAGCACAGGTGGCCTGGTGATGCACGTTTTGAGTTTGTCAAAAGCTTGTTGATGATGCTATGTCCAGTTCCACACTATGTCCTTGTGTAGCAGCTGGTGTAGTGGAGTTGACAGTTCACTCAGGTTAGGGATGAATTCCGAGGAAGTGTTGGAGAGCTGTCTTGTCCTCTGGGGGTGGCATTTCACTGATTGCTGTGATCTTTGTTGGATCTGCCTTAACTCCTTTGTCTGTAAACACGTCCAACATAGCTCACCTCCCTGAGCCTGGACTTGCACTTTTTTGGATTGAGCTTGAGCTTCACCTGTCTGGCTCGGCCCAGCAACTTCTATAAGTTTTTGTCATGCTCCTCTACTCCAGTGCCACCAACGATGATGTCATCCACAATTATGGCACATGGATATCCAGCGAATATTTGTTCCATGGCTCTCTGGAAAACTTCAGAGGCAGTGTTCATGCCAAAGGGCATCCTCAGGAACTTAAATCTGCCAAAAGGGTTTGTGAATGCTGTGTGAATGGATGAGGTCTCATACAGTTTGATTTGCCAGAAAGAGCTTTTTGCATCTAGATCTAAAAAGACAGAAGTGCTTGACACCTGTGCTGTGACCTCCTCCACTATGTGCATGGGATGGTGAGGGCGCATCAGTGCCTTGTTTAGGTCTCTCAGGTCTGTGCAGATGTGAAAGTCATCAGTCTCTTTTGTATGTGTGGCAACCATGTTTGAAACCCATTCTGTGGGATCTTCCTCCTAGTGCTTCTCTAAATCTCTAAATCTCTAAATAGACCTGCATAGTCCTCAAACACTTTCTGTGAGTTTTTTGCTGAGCAGTGTCTATGTGGCATACCTCGTTACTGAAAGTGTCCAATTTCATCCTTACACCAAGAGTCCACCAGATACGTGTCCGCTGCGTTCCAGCTCCGGTCCAGTTTTGCTCCGCAATCTGCCGTCCGGCAACCCCTACCAGCTGCATTTTCAGTCCGCCACGGAGCAGCACTGCCAGACAGCTGGAGTCGCAAACCAAGGAGTTCCCACGATAATTATATAATGACTCGCGATAGCAGCCATAGGTCTGTGTTATAAACACAAGAAGTGTTCCCAACCGAAGGATTAGTAGAAGAGCTTGCATTTGTCTCTTTTTGAGATTTTTGTGCTGGCATCAACATGGAGTGTTTTATTTTGAAAAGTAACCGGATGTTATGTTGTTGTTTAGGTGCGTGACTTCCTGTCTGCTCTGTGCTAAATTCGGCTGAATTGCTGCGTCGTGCTCCGGCATCCGCCAGAAAGAGAAAGGCTGCGTATCTGCTCCAGAGGGCTCCAGACTGCTGGAGCTGAGACGGAGCAGATACGCAGTGCAGCGGACCTGGTGGAAGTTAAGACATAGACTAGAGTGAAATCAACTCCACTGCTGTGGCGGAGCCGTAACCAGTGGACAGGTATCTGGTGGAATCGAGGGGTTAGGCTATCCTTCAGGACTAGAATGGAATGTATGTTTTCTTTCACAACTTGAAATATCAGGTTGTATGACTGCTCATTCAGCATGCATTGTAAATTCACTGCACCAATCAGGTTGATCATGGCTTCTCCAAAAGCAACAAGTTTAACTTGCTTGTGTGGCTTATACAACGTTTCAGTGTGCCTGATGACTGCTGAAATTACATTACATTTAGCCCCTGTGTCTACTTTTAACTTGAGGGATTCGTTGTTCACCATCACAGTGCAATGTCCTTCCTTCTTGTTAGCTTGTACAGAGTTTATATCACTATCATCATGTAATGACAAGCCTTCAATAGTGAGTGTGTCTTCACTGTCAGAATCTGTTTTCAGTTGCCAAATGATTCACTTGTTTGCTACCATAAATGTGCCATGTCTTGCTGATTTGCATTGCTTTTTGAAGTAGTTCTGTTTCTTGCACTTGTGACATACCTGTCCACGCCTCTGGAGGTAGTATCAGGGCCGCATTATTGGTGAACCGAACCAGTGTGAACGAATAAGCCGGCTTCGCGTATCAAGGGAGTGTTGATCAGACAGTTGGTTAACTACACAGGTCCTTCACACAACTTAATACAGAGAAATGTCCCACAAAGCAACGTTACAGGACCAAACAAAAATAACGTAGTAACTGTTACTGTCTTTGGCAACTTATATGAGGAAAAAAATACTGCAGATATACGTGGAGGATCGTCTGTCCTTCCGCCTGTCTGACTGACTCTTCGTCACATTTCTGCCCGAAAAACAGCATCGGTCACTGGCAAAAAACTTTAACTCACCGAGTGTTTGTGATGAAAATAAATTACAGCGACCATCAGACCTCCAGACCAAGACTTCAGTGAATTTTCCCCCAGAAAACAGCCTCCGTCCCTGCGAGTCAGACAGCGTCCACATTACTGATTGCGATTATTTAATTATGTAATTTAGAGCGAAAAACATAACTTTGTCACTTTCCAGGATGTTTGGTGGGTCAGGATCTCAATCACAGCACATTATACCAGCATCCATATGATTATAAACTATCTGCAGGTTAAGATTGATGGGGGGAAACACCAGGGAAACACCTTGAAAACACACCGACATCATCATCATGGTGTGTACCGTCACCCTCTTTAGGAACTGCAGCGTCGGATTTCTGTGTGAATTGACGGCGGTTCTTTTTTAAGGCGGAGATGCTTAGCTCTGTGTGAATCACCATCGGTGGAGAATTGGCGAACAGCCGCTGCTGCATTAATGTGGCTTCTCCTGTGTGAATGGGGTTACTGTTTGCGGCGGCAATGAATATTTAATATTCTCGTTCAAACTTGCCCCAGTTCTCTGCCACATTTCCATCAAAGATGAGAGGGTCTGGACATCGAAATACGTCCGTCCAGAGACACAACTGTCTACAGTGGCCAAGGCCAAACTAAGTATTTGACTGTACTACCTGTGCCATGGTAACACACATCAAGTGAGGGATTATGTCTGATGAGTCCATCATCAGGAATTAATGGATGATGCGGAGGCCAGAATGGACCGACAAGGCCAGAACCGGATGCACTTTTGACCAAATTCAAAACATTTTCACAGACCACTCTCTCAGTTTCCCTAGCAACACCCGAGAGTTTGACTAATAGCTAGAACAATCATTACCATTGCATACAGTCTTGCAATGGAAATCACTACTTCAGTAAATAGGATGAATCTTATTTACTTTACGATTTACAACAGAGGATAAACTAGTCAGATCAGCCTATTGAACCCTTTGGCTCAGCTATTAATCAGAAAGCTAACATTTTAGAGCAAGATCCAAAGTCAATAACACTGCCTATGTTTGAATCAGGACTAATAGGCTATACCATTAAAAGTAATAGATTGATTTTGACTATTGACTATAGATTATAAACTTACATGCTTATAGGCTTATGTTAACAGAGCTGTATAACAGACTTAATTGTGAGGACTGGGCTAATCTCCAGGCAGCCCATTCAAAGCTTAGTGTTTTCATTTATGGTCATGTTATTCATGACTTAACGTTTCTCTCAAAGTGCACCAGATTGATGCATTTAAAATGTGCAAAATTTTCTTCTGGGGGAACACACCCCCTGGACCCCTGCAGAGGGACAAGGGTCCACTCCTGTGGGACACCCTGTTGATACATATATCATGATATTGTACATTTTTTGAAAGTGTTCCTAGATAAAATAACCAGCTTTGCATGCCTGTTTTTGGTTCATAATTAAATCAATCAAATACCTAACAAATAAAGAGCCTTCCTCATATTTAAACGAAACACGTAAAGCAGGGCAACAGCCTATCCTAGCACACAATAGGTTCGAAGTGAATCACAGACAATCATTCACACTTACATTTACTGGTAACTGACCACTTGACCTGGATGTCTTTTAGAGCAAATTCATAAACTCAGGGAGAACAAATGTACACAGACTGACCCCAGCGGCCTAGTCAACTAAGACCGTGCAACCAATAAAATGGATTAAATTGCCAAATTAATGGCACAAATAAAAATTCCTTAAACATTATTAAACACAATCTTATTGGTCTTAAAGCAATTTGGACAAAGCCTCATATTGACAATAATAAAGGCTAAGTAACTGATCTTTAGTCTCTAATAGTCGTATTGTGTGTGAAATTCATCACAAGCCAACACTGTTAGAGAGGATCTTGCACAGTTCAAGCTACATTCTTTATGAATATAAACACAGGCACACAGACATGCACACACGCACACACACACACATACATACACACACACACACACACTGGCAGAGGAGGTTAGTTCACCCAAGATCTTCTCCAGCTGTTGGTGGTATGAGTCACCTCCAAGATGATCATCACGTGAACCATCACGTGGTTGCACGGTGTCCTGAAGTGTGGCAGATACTCAAGTAAGTTAATTAGCATAAGACTAATCAACTAAGCAAGACCATAACTATACAGTGTAGCACCTGCCAAGGATTTACAAATAAAACAGACACATGAAAGATCACTAGAAAGCTGGAAGGGGAGCTGTTTTACTCCACTGCAACAGAGAAATATGGTCCAGCCGAACCATGTAGCCATACATGATGTCAGTACACTTTACTATTGGGCTTCGCAAATGTGTTTAATGAAAGTTGTGTTTGCACTTTATCAATCCCAAAGGAGAAACTGATCTGTTTTTTTGTAATAGCATGCAATCTGACATGTTCAATTTATGTTTACAAGTGTTTTATCAAAAAGGGTTAGGGTTAGGGACACATATTTCTTATTTCAAGAGGAGGCACTTTTATTTTTATTTTTTTCAAGGGAGTTTTTAAGGCACACTATATACAATGGCAGGGCCATTTTGTTAACAATAAAAGCATTGCAATAAAAGCAATACTTTGAATAATTTCTCTGTCATTTGTAGTTTGTTTTTAAGAGAGAGAGAAAATCATTTAAATCGTGAATCGAGTTTATCCTTAAGTCAGATAAAGAATGAGTCAGACTGGCTTGACTAAGGGGCCCCACACACCGGGTCCGACGTCGGACGTCTGAAGTGTTAGGAAGGAGTCGGACGAGTTAGGGAGCTATTCTGTTCGGTGTGTTCAGAAGCGCGAGGACGGCTACGCGAGGATACTCTGATTGGTTGTTAGCTAGCTGTTCAGCGACCATTCTGATTGGCGGTGTGCCAGCGAATCAGCGCGGTGTGTGAAGTGCCGATGATAAACAAACCACATAAACAGAGACGGCACAGAGTTACAAACAACACTTCACCGTTCATTATTTTGGGGATAAACCAACGTACTTTTGAAAGCCATGGCTGTGTGGACCGAGGACTTTGAGGAGCAGCTGGCTGCCCTGGTGGAAGAGAGACCACCGTAGTACGACATCACGCAAGTAATGCCGAGCTAACGCTGTATGTGCTTTGTTTTGATAAGCTACGGTCCGCACTCTGTTCTGTCATTTCCTGTTTTCATGTTTTGGGTGACTGGCACGAGACTAGCGCCACCCGATGTTTAGGAGACTTATTGCATCTCGCGCAGGCGCAGAACGTATACGCTACTGTGTAGCCGAGGCGGTGTGTTTCAGTGCAACTTTTCTTCCTAACGGATCCGACGGAGTGGTCGGAGAAGGAAGTCGGATAAGGAAGACGTCGGATCCGGTGTGTGGGGGCCTTAACATATTCAACCCCTCTGTCCCTGCACTCTCTCTGCTAGTGGATGGAGAGTGGGGATGGCAGGTAACAAAGGGGATGCATTTTAGTCATGTTGCTAAAAAGGGCGACAAGCAAACTCACTATTTGTGTTCTTTTGGCTTCAGAGACATGGTTGCAGCTATAGATTATAACTTGTCCAAACCTCAGTCAGTTGCTAACAAAGTAATCCTCAATCCCAAAATGCCCATAATGATAAAAGTCAAGTCTAAAATGAGTACTGTCATAACACAATACAAATACAAAAAACATTTGTAGGAGAAACACTACTTTAATAAAACGTAATTAATCACTGGGATCAATTATACACTCGTAAAAGGGGCACCACCTCCGTTGTTTGATGTTCTTGACTAACCCGGAGGAAATTAATCAAATCTGGACTTAGTTTATAACAGTCCTAATCAATTTAAATTGACATATTTAATTTCATATTTCATAATTCAGTTCAATCTCATGTTCTAAAGCAGTAAGTTCTTTTCACAGTTCCATGGTTCTCCACCTTTAAATTAAACTTGCACAGACAACGACTTACAATTATATAATTTTATTAACTAATAGTTCAGGGTAAATAAATGAAATGGAAATTTAGACGAACAATAACAGAAAATAGAAAATGTCACTAATGTGCAGATGGTGAAATTGCGGGTCGGGTGAAAGTCTTTAAATATTACGAGAGTAATTTTAATATCCTACTGAGACCCTAATGGAATTTATTTTAAGATCAAAAGATAGAAGATCAGAACCTCGAAATCATAACCTAAGACACCAACTCATATCTCACGTGTGTGAATTCATCTGTATGGAGATGTTCAGCCTGGGAGTCTGGGAGTCAGGACGTCCGGGCCTTGGTCTCCTCGGGTGCTCTTTGCTCGACTGCGTCTGCAGGGTCGGTCCAGTAACCCGGGAGAAGTTGCGGCTCGTCCGGTACTCAGCTGATGACACTCTTGGTCCACGGCCCAGCGGGATGTCCGCTTGAGAGCGTTGGGGGTCAAAGCCGGTCTGGCTTGGCAACAATGTCTCTTTCGTTGGAAACCTTTTGCACGGTTTCTGAAGCAGTCAATTACTGCAGGTCTTCATCAATGATGATGCTAATAAAGATTCTTCTTAGTTTCTTCGAGTGGTGATTCTTAAGGTTATTTGTAAGATGAACGCTGGTCTGGCGGATTTTCTCTGTATAGTTACTCAGTAGAGGATGAATTAAATTGAATTCACTTCCTCTGAGTCAGGCGGTGATACTTAACGATATATATTAAACAAAATCAAAAACAAACAGAATTTCGTTCTGCTAGAGTTTAAAAAGAAAAAATACTTAAAAGAATTTAGGAAAAATCAACAAGTGGTTTTCTGTGGAGATCGCTGTGTCGCAAAGTCAAAGTTAAATAAAAGGTAAAAACTTAAAAAGGAAAAGAAAAGAGAAGAGCGCTGGCAAGCGCCAGAGCGCGAGCTGAGGCCTGAGCCTGAGCAAGGGCTAGTGCCTTGGCATGAAGAGTAAGAGTGGGTAAGAGAGTGAGAGGGAACATGTCTCTCTATTTTATTAGGCTCCCTGGGAGGGAGGAGTGATAGGTTCACGCCTTAGACCACATTGTAGCCTAAGTCTAAACTAACAAAACTTAATTTAAAGAAACTATAGTTTTAATGTTTCAAGATCGTGTTTCACCTTTCCCAGAATTTCACCATGGCTTAATATGTGGATTATGCCTACGTGAAATAATATGGCATTGTTGAAATCACTTAAAGTTTAAGAAAGAGATATCGTGATTAAAATAAAACACTTGAATGTGCAGTAGAACAGAGGACGAATACATATCTTTCCTGTTCAACATCAATACTTATTAATAAAATAAAATTAAATGATTAGTAATTAGACATTAGATGTTTGTGAAATCAAGGGACGCATGGGCAGGGGCTCCTACACATTATTAAAGAAATGACCGTTGAAGTTTGGTAATTTTGCTGGGGATGCCATCACCCTTCATCGCCCCTCCAACTGCTACCTTATGAGTGACATGCTGGCTCTGCATACACAGAAAAACCAACAATCACAATCATCCTTGATTATTTTATCAAACAATGCAGGCCCTGCTTGGGTTTTTTGATAAAATGCACTTCTCTTTCAAAATCCCCCAAATCATTCTGGAAAGATTGATTATTATTTTAAATTAAATAATGTATTAATTATTATTTATATAGAGCTACTTATTATTTTTAGAGCTCGGTATCAGGGAAAATGTAATTTCTTTCCAATATTGTGCAGCCTTTGATAAGATGCAGAGAAATGTTGCTTCCAAGTAAATGCTGATTTGCTGAGTGACCTCCTGTTTCAGACACATAATGTCTGTTTCCAGGGAGATCGCAAAGCTCTTCATATGGAGGCGAAAAACTCTCGGGTACCAGTACTAATCTAAGCAAAACTTCCTTTCTACTTCACTGTCTTATTATTGCATTAATTGATGCATTACATTACATACAAAAAAAATTCTAGTGCTTAGCTCAACCACTAATTCGTGCATGAAATGAGAACTTCATCACCTTCACTTCATGCTGCAAGATACCACACTGCATGTTTATTTGACACCATGTATCCAAAGCGATCCCATTCATTCAAGAAATACATTTAGTATAATACATTTGCCAGCCTATAGAGCCCCATTGTGAAATGTTGAGTACACCAAAGTTTTAAAAAAAAAAGTACAGTATGGGTCCCTCAACATTAAACTGCTGGATGCTAACTTGTATATGTTGGGCAATTTGCATAATTAGCATTATTAGAATTAAATAGCATAATCGCCTATATGGGCAATATTTCAGCAACTGCTTGGCCGATTTGGACAATGTTGGAGTGGTTTTGCGGGTTACTGAGGATGCTGAATCCATTTCTGACATTTTCAAAATTCAAAATGGCAGTTTAAACCAAAAGGGGCCATATTTCAACTCTCAGTGGGCTGATTTTGATTAATTTTGAGTCGATTTTGAGGTCATTTGTATGCTTAATACATTGGACCTGCATTTCAGAATCAAGAGATCACAATGTCATTGGTGTAAATGTTGAGACATAATATTTCTTCAAATTTCTTCAGTTCTGCTCACGTTTTTTGACTGCGCAACTTTGTGTCATTGCCGTTATGGTTACTGCGTCAGGCGGAATACTGGCTGGATGGAAAGACGGACAAAACAGATCTTTTCATATTTGGATCATATCGTCTCAATGCAAGTAAGTTGATCAAATAGAAGCAGATAACCACGATTACAGTGTGTATGTAGTTTATATATATATATATATATATATATATATATATATATATATATATATATATATATATATATATATATATATATATATATATATACATATATATATATATACACACACACTACCAGTCAAAAGTTTGGACACACCTTCTCATTCATCATGGTTTTTCTTTATTTTCATGACTATTAACATTGTAGATTCTCACTAAAGGCACCAAAACTATGAATGAACACACATGTAATTATGTAGTAAAAACAAAAAACAACAAAAAAGTGTGAAATAAGTAGCCACCCTTTGCTTTGTTTGTAGCCACCCTTTGCAAATCCTTGGCCTTCTCTCAATGAGCTTCATGATGTAGTCACCTGAAATGGTTTTCACTTCACAGGTGTGCCTTGTCAGGGTTCATTTGTGGAATTTCTTGCCTTCTTAATGGGGTTGGGACCATCAGTTGTGTTGTGCAGAAGTCAGGTTGGTACACAGCTGACAGCCCTATTTGACAACTGTTAGAATTCATATTATGGCAAGAACCAATCAATCAAGTAAAGAGAAACGACACTCCTTCATTACTTTAAGAACTGAAGGTCAGTCAGTCCGGAAAATTGCAAAAAATTTGAATGTGTCCCCAAGTGCAGTCGCAAAAAACATCAAGCGCTACAACAGAACGGGCTCACATGAAGTTCATCCGAGTCACCAGCCTCAGAAATTGCAAGTTAACAGCACCTCACATTAGAGCCCAGATGAATGCCACAGAGAGTTCTAGTAGCAGACACATCTCTACATCAACTGTTCAGAGGAGACTGCGTGAATCAGGCCTTTATGGTCAAATGGCTGCTAAAAAAACACTACTAAGGAAAAGCAACAAGCAGAAGAGATTTGTTTGGGCCAAGAAACACAAGGAATGGACATTAGACCAGTGGATATCTGTACTTTGGTCTGATGAGTCCAAATTTGAGATCTCTGGTTCTACCCGCCGTGTCTTTGTGCGACACTGAAAAGGTGAACGGATGGTCTCTACATGCATGGTTCCCACCGTGAAGCATGGAGGAGGAGGAGGTGTGATGGTGTCGGGGTGCTTTGCTGGTGACACTGTTGGGGATTTATTCAAAAGTGAAGGCACACTGAACCAGCATGGCTACCACAGCATCCTGCAGCGACATGCCATCCCATCCAGTTTGCGTTTAGTTGGACCATCATTTATTTTAAAACAGGACAATGACCCCAAACACACCTCCAGGCTGTGTAAGGGTTATTTGACCAAGAAGGAGAGTGATGGAGTGCTGCGCCAGATGACCTGGCCTCCACAGTCACCTGACCTAAACCCAATCGAGATGGTTTGGAATGAGATGGACAGCAGAGTGAAGGCAAAACAGCCAACAAATGCTCAACACCTCTGGGAACTCCTTCAAGACTGTAAAATGTGTACATTCTGCATTATTTGGATAATTGTGTTCATAAATATCCTTCAATTTACATTTATAGATTCAGCGTCTTCTAAAACTTCTAAATTGACTCAAAATTCATCAAAATCGGCCCACCGGGAGTTGAAATATGGCCACTTTTGGTTTCAACTGCCATTCTGAATTTTGAAAATGCTAATAATACTAATAATGCTAATTATGCAAATTGCCCAACATATGCAAGTTAGCATCCAACAGTTTCTAAATACTGGGGACCCATACAGTACATTTTCAACATAAAACTTTTGTGTATTCAACATTTCTGGGTTCACATTCCTGGCAAGTAGACTGATTACCCAGGTAGTTCAGCAGCTTACCATGGATGCAGACTTGCGGATGAGTTTAAAAATGACTTGCTGTTTTGTTTCAGCTGTTAAAAGGATTCATGGGAAACATGGGTTCGGAAAGAGCAGGGATTTTATGCAGTCAGACAAAGGAGTGGGCAGTATGACAGTATACTGTACATTATACGACAGCAGAAATCTGCTTATTTAAATGTAATGTATTCTATTACATTCTTTTACATCAACAGCTATTATTTAACATTTTGGATCCCTTTCACTATTGTAGGCACTAGTGCAAACAATGGGTGGGACTGTTTTCCTATACTGGATTACATACAGTATTTACATGTTTGAGATTGAAAGACATTGGGGGAATTTTTCCAACAACCTTAAGTATTCTGTAAATTCATTCAATGGATTTTAATGCAGTAACATTCTTTATATAGAGTAGTTTTTATTAGCAGTGGCATAGTCGTCCATTCCCATACTGGATCTAAATTGCCTTCACATGCCTGAGGGATTCACAGGAAATTACCCAGTATGTAATCCAGTGTAAATGTCTATCACTGATAAAAGCCTTACTGTTTACGGTTCACTATCACTGCCATGTCGAAGCTGCATTACTGCTTATAACTTCTAATGCTAACAGAACAGTCTACTGCTGCTGTTGGGGTAAAAGGGAACAATGTAAATGCTGCAGTATTTCTCTTATATATGTTTCAGCAGTGGCAGACCTACACTGCTGAAACATGACCGCCGCTGCTGGATTGGTACTTTTTTTTTTCTCACTAGAGAAGAGAAGAGAAGAGAAGAGAAGAGAAGAGAAGAAGGGAGATGGCTGTGTTTTATCTCCAACGGTAGGCCTACATGATTTTACACTTCATATCTAGGTCAATTAACACAACTGTGAATACAGCGTATCAACAGAGAGGACGCCTTATAGCTTATTTTGCTTTTTTCCCACACTTGTCAGTAGTAAGCTTAGTTACAGAGAGGACTCTAACTGGAGAAACTACAGCTGTAGCTTTTCTCTGTGCTGACACATCATATCCACATCAATTCACATACACAATTAAAGCATTAACCATATAAACTAGGGACTTTGCACTTATCTGATTAAGTCAGCTCAACGATTATAACAGCAAGCATGGAGTACATGTCAACTCTGAAGCAAGCAAAGCTGAACACTGATTCATGATGATTATCCTAACAGAAGGGGTAAACACTGTCCTGCAATTTCATATGAGTATCGCACAGTAATATTAGCAGATGCAGTCATTTGATAGTAATATGTTGGGAAACACAGATTTGTGAAATAAACAACTTTGGAATCCCTGTTGATGTAAGATTGTAGGTATAATGTAAGTTATGTTATCATTGAACATGACATGAAATTCAAGTAAATTAACACTGATTAGCTAACACAACACTGTGGTGATGCAAGATTAGAAAAAAAGAGAGTTAGGAATGAATTCAGTCAGTAACTCTCTCCTCAGAGGTTTAACCATTTATTGCAAAAAATGTGGCGATGGCAATGCAGAAAACCTCCAAAACAACAGTGGAATTCTGGAATAACACCAAGCAAAGAATAAATCCCTACTAAGCATCAGCCAGACTATGGTAAAACATCTATGTGTAGCAGCAAGCTTGCGGCAGACCTCAGACATAATTATCTAATTAAAGAAGATGCAGGCCTGCATCATGTAAGAGGCCATTCTAAGCAGCATGGGCAGTAGTAGCGGCAAAAGCGACGATATGTAGGATTAGGTACCAAACTTGGTACTTTTAAGGCTAGAGACCGAATTACATTTGTACTACCGAGTACCAGTTCATATTAAATCAGTCAGTGCCAAATTTTGGTATCTGAGTGCCAGAGGGAGAGACAGAAATTCTTTACCATCATGCTGTTTAGTTTAATTAAACAGTATGTTTATTAGTATGTCCCAAACCTGGCTGCATTTGAGCAAGAGAGGTTAAAGAGAAAGTCATATTTAAATGGACAGCCTAGTGGTGAGAATGCTGTGATCAGTGTGTGACTGATTGGTAACAATGACTGAATCAGCAGGCTGTCAGCTGATTACAGCCGAGGCATACAACCTCCGTGTCCTGCATGAACTGACACTAAGCTTCATCGATTCAAGAATAATTGATAGCTAGCTAGTCACACCCAGTTGATGTTAATGGTAACAAAATGGGTTCACACATAGAATAACAGCTTGTTTGTCAAATCAAATAGGCTCAAATCCCAGTGGGACTCTAGGCCATTCTAGCAAGCTATATTCTTTTTTTTTAAAATGTAACTGATCTAATCTAAATACTAATAGTAATCTATTACATAGGCTAAGAAAAAATAACACTTTTCCTGAACATTTTGTAGGCAGTTGCTTATCCTTAGTTTAAAGTCTACTTAAGGTTACATATTAGGCCCTTAGTTAACATTTTGTCATAATTTTCTCACCCGAATCATCAGCAGCTAGTATCAAGTAAAAGCTAATGAAGAGCAACGCATTCCTGTTTGTAATTCAACATTTATTGGTGCAAGCTATTCTCTGAATATTTTAAAGCAAATTATGCATTTAAAAAGAGATGGGGACAAAATTGGCCATTTCAGAAAGTTTTGGGGGTATGTCCTCATTTCAAATGACATCTAAGGATAGGAGAACTGAAACCAACTTGGACTAAACATTGAGAGGGGCCATAAAACCCAATGCCCCCACAGAGATGGCACCTATCAATAGGATGCTAGTGGGTCAGAGGTAGCCGGGAGCCCCAACACCAGAGTTGCACCCTGCTACCAGACATTCTCTTTCCATTACAGGCCACCTGTGTGAATTACACTTATAGGAGTCATTGATGATATTTTCATGCTAAAAAACAAAAAACTGCTGACTGACAAAATAAGCAAGTCTTTTTTGACTTCCCTTCACAAACAGATACTAAAAGACTTTGTATGCAACAGTCAGTGTTGTGTGGAGTTTTTGTATAGTTATTTATTGAGAGAAACTGTGAGGTTCTGAGTGTTCCTGTAATCATCCAGAGAGCTCACTGTCAATCCAACATGTCCTCTGAGAAGTGTTAGTATGCTGTGTGCTGAGAAGGCAAAATCTTTCAACCGACTGCTCCTTAGGAGATTAGCATTTTTCTGTGTCCCATTCCGCTGGCTGTGTAGACAGTAAGATCAGCAACCTCAACATACAGATATGCCTCTGCTGGAGCCAGGTTGTCTTTTTCCATCATGCCAATACATTTTTTTTTTCAACATTAGAAACACCTGCTTTTCATACAGGAGCAAAATGATAGCAAGTCTAAAGATAAGAGTTGTATGTTAGCTCATGGTCATTATATATATATATATATATATATATATATATATATATATATATATATATATATACACACTGATCAGGCATAACATTATGACCACCTGCCTAATATTGTGAAGGTTCCCCTTGTGCAGCCAAAACAGCTCTGACCTGTCAAGACATGGCCTTGAGACCTCTGAGGGTGTCCTGTGGTGTCTGGCACCAGGGCGTTTTATAGTGGATCCTCTGGGTCCTGTATGTTTGGGGGTGGGGCCTCCATGGATCACACTTTATCCCTTTATTGTGTTCCTCGAGTTGTTCCTGAGCAGTGTTTGTGGTGTGTCAGGGCACATTGTCCTGCTGGGGGGCCACTGCCATCGGGTAGTGTCGTTGTGATGAGGGAACAGTGTTTAGATGGGTGGTGTGTGTCAAGTGGCATTCACATGGATGCCAGCACCCAAGGTTTCCCAGCAGAACATCACATTGTGATGAGATGATGATGAGTGTTATTTACGTCACCTGTCAGTGGTTTTAATGTTGTGGCTGATCGGTGTATATGTATATGTATTTTTTATATATTAGCAGGCACATCTGTTGCAATAAAATAAGAAGAGCTTGTGAAAAAAATTAACAAGCAAATCCGCTTTTGAGAACCAGATCTGCACTGGTACATTGTGCTTCCAGCAAATAGCCACAGCCTCACACTCTGTAGCCAGCAATGTGAGGGAACACAACAATATAGTATTGTTATAGTGGTAGATGTGATTAAGGAAATTAAAGTGATATCAGTTTCTGCACTTACCAGACTGTACTGCTTGTTCAAATACTTGTGTTTACCCACTTAGTCATTATATCCACATTACTGATGATTATCTATAAAACAATTCATTGTTTTTGTATTTTGTGAAAGTACCAATAGTAAACCCTGCTATATTGTCACAACATTGAGATTAAGGTATTTGGTCAAAAACATTGTGATACTTGATTATGTCACCCAGTAGTTATAAAAAAAATAAAAAATATATATTGTGTATAACAACATTGTCAAAAAATACTGCAATATAGAATATATACTACCGGTCAAAAGTTTTAGAACACCCCAATTTTTCCAGTTTTTTTATTTGAATTCAAGCAGTTCAAGTCCAATGAATAGCTTGAAATGGTACAAAGGTAAGTGCTGAACTGCCAGAGATTTTTACAAAAAAGGTAAGGTTACCAAAACTAAAAAATAATGTGCATTTCAGAATTATACAAAAAGGCCCTCTTCAGGGAACAAGAAATGGGTTAACAACTTAAGGATGTTCTGCAGCATTGGAGGTTGATCAAGCCTTGAAAGTTGGTGCTACCAATTCCTACAGGTGTCCCAACTTGTATTGATTACTTACTACCCCCTCTGTCTGCCCTCGTGAGCATTATGTGAACAGTATTGTATTGCAGAAAGGATTGTGTTGCTATAAAAATGTCGAGAAAAAGGCAATTAACAATGGAAGAGAGGCAGACCATCATAACACTAGGTTATGGTCTTTCCTACAGAGAAATTGCGAAGAAAGTCAAGGTGTCAGTGAGTACAGTTTCCTTCACCATCAAAAGGCACTCAGAAACTGGGGAAAACTCTGACAGGAAGAGGTCTGGCAGACCCAAAACCACAACAGAATCGGAAGACAAGTTTCTGAGAGTCAACAGCTTGCGTGATAGGCGGCTCACACAACAACAGCTTCAAGTACAGCTTAATAGTGATCGTAGTAAGCAAGTCTCAGTGTCAACTGTGAAGAGAAGACTTCGAGTTGCAGGTTTGACAGGTCGAGTTGCAGCAAGAAAGCCATTGCTAAGGCGTCAGAATAAAAAATTGCCTGGGCCATGAAACACAGCTAATGGACTACTAAAGACTGGAAGAAGGTGTTATGGGCTGACATCACGCAGGATTTTTGTATGCCGTAGAGTAGGCGAAAGGATGGTTCAGTGTGTGACATCAACAGTCAAACATGGAGGAGGAAGCGTGATGGTCTGGGGCTCTTTTGCTGGATCCAGGGTCAGTGACTTGTACAGAGTGAGAGGCACCTTGAACCAAAATGGCCACCACAGCATTTTGCAGCACCATGCAGTACCCTCTGGTATGCGCCTAGTTGGTTAGGCTATGTCTGAACTACCTAAGGTAAAAAGAACAAGATGGTAAGCTTGAAAACGTGGAGTGGCCAGCACAGTCTCCAGACTTAAACCCCATCGAGCTGGTTGGGATTAACTGGACAGAAGAGTGAAAGCAAAGCAACCTACAAGTGCCACACATTTATGGGAACTTCTGCAACAGAATTGGGAAGAACTTTCTGAAGAATATTTAATTTCCACTGTAGAAAGAATGCCATGATGTGTTCAGCTGTTATATCTGCCAAAGGTGGCTACTTTGATGAATCAAAAGTTTTGAATACATTTTGGTTTATAAATTGATTCCATGATTTCTTTTTTAACTTAAATTGTTTATTTGTTCTATGCTTTTATTTCAGAGTACAATGAGACATTAAACTGCATACATTTCAATAAAAAAATGGAAAAATTTGGGTGTTCTAATACTTTTGACCGGTAGTGTATAGAATGTTTATTCATGTCTTTAGGGGATGTATAGACTTACATTTCCGTGAGACTTACCCTCACCCTAACAATATCACCTACCCCAACCCTGACCTTAACCGCTGACCCACAGATCAGCTTTTTTCCAACTGTCCCCAATTGGACAAGCCATTCCCAAATAATTGTCTATAATTGTCTTTCACCACACAGTCTAAAATTTGTCCCCAGCCTATGTCAGAAACATTCACACGCACGCACGCACATATGCATGCACACGCGCGCACACACACACACACACGTATCCCAGAGGAAAAAACTTGAGCCTCCCTCCATCTCCTATCTGCTACTGGCTCAGTCCTCCCTGTGGGACCAGCAGCCCCTCAGTCTCTTCACTCAGGTGCAGTGGAGCTCATTTAAACACAAACAGCATGATACATCCGCACTACTCTCACTTACCTAAAAATATCCCACTCATCTCATCCCATGCATGTACGAATGCTATATTCCATACACATCAACCTATTTCCTGTCGACTTGGTTCATTCAGCTGGCTTTAGCATTGTTGTAAATATGAACTCAGCTTATTGTATTAGAGGATGTCCTTACATGCTTCCATGTGCATGGTAACTGTTTCTCAATGTGACAGACTGCTCTTCAGATGGGATACTCCTCTTATCCCCAAGGTCAGTGGGAAACACAAGCACCAGCTGACGAATGGGGATTTCTCTCTCTCTCTCTCTCTCTCTCTCTCTCTCTCTCTCTCTCTCTCTCTTTCTCTCTCTCTCTCTCTCTCTCTCTCTCACACACACACACACACACACACTATCATCCATCAAAGTGATTCCATCTGGCTGGGCTATCCCCACGATTCACTCGCCCCACTTTCTGTAGTAGGCACTTTTCCAATAACACGGTCAAAGCAGGATTAGCTCATTGTTTGCCATATGCACACACTGTCACATAGACACACACACACACACACACACACACACACACACACACACACACACACACACAATCACACCAAAGCATTTGAGAAAATGCATTAGGAAATTTAGCAATTACATTCATCCAAGTATTATAAAGGACACTATAAAACACTGGAACTGCAGACTACAAAACAGAAACACAGTGTAGTAGTACAGTATCATGTCCTTTAGGGCTACTTCTGCCCTATTTCCAACACATTCTCATTCCCAACTCCTGAAATAAGGCAGTGTGGTAAGTGACTTTATAGAGGAGACACAGTACACACCGTATAAGAGTAAACTGTGGGGGGAAAGGTGTTTTTCTGTTCAGGTGACCATTAAATGTGAAGTCATGACCACCCATGGGCTTGCCAAGATAACTGCAAAGTGACAAGACCTGTCCATGAGGACTTTGGCTCTACCTACCCTTCTGTCTGTTTGCAAGAGAAGGGCTCCATAGTCAAGTTAGCAATTGTACATATGCAATGTCCCGTTACACTTAAAAAAATGACTAACACATATTATGACATGATATGGCTTTTGGACTGTTATTAATGTTCTGACATGGTGACATTTTGGATATGTTTAGGAACCAAACTACTTGGTTAGGTTTAGGAAAAGAAGATACTTTGGGTATATAACTATGTTACCAATAGGGTAATGATACTGGCATCAGGTATCGGCCAATATGGCGCTCATATACTCGTATTCGTAAAAATTCACCGATGCCACGCACCAATGAGGGCGACTTGTCATTTCTTGTTGTCATTTCGGACCGCGATCCGAGTCCGAAACCAGACGCCATCCTATATGGACCTGGACCTATAGTCAATAAATTATTGAAGTATTTTAACTTTTGACGGAGCGCTTTAATTTTGACCGGCGCCGGATCAGGAAATCCACTGACCAATTGCATGCGAGTTAAGCCATCCCACGTGATGCTACTCAGCATATCAAATCTGTGCATTCCAGGCGATAAACATTGCAACTCTGAATACAGACAGACAAAAGAGGTGAAAAGTGAGTGACAGACAGAGAGACGAGTGAGCGATACAGGGAGAGAAGACAGATGCCAGCCCTTCTTTTCCTTAAAGAGAGAAGAAAATAATACATATCTACAGTATTATATATCTGTATATTTAAATGGTAAGTGACAATAAATATTGTCGAAATGTTTTCGAAATGTATCTGTATTTCATTTGACAGTCAGTTCTTGATTACATGCAGAAGTTGATACAACTACTAGCTACTTGAAACAGGAAATTATGATCATTCATATTTATTTTTATTTAATTTATTATTATTTGTTGTAACAAGCAGAGAAGAAATTAAATTTATCTTCCAATTCAGTGCATCTGTAACCTAATATTTTTTTTTGTGGTAGAAATATCAGTATCGGTACCGGCAAGTACACAAATGAAAATACTCGTACTTGGTTTGAAAAAAATGCAACCCTAGTTACCAAGTCAATTTATGTCACTTACATAACTCGCTTTCCCTAATTTCTGCAGGTGAACATGCAATTCATTCTAATGGATTTGAATGACTACAACAGATGAACTGCCTAATGCACTTAAAGATTTTACATTTTAAACTGATTATTACAGCTCGAATATGAACTTCTCATCCCACATTTAAACGAATGTCCGATATTCGAATAAAAAGTGACAGCCCTATCGTCCATTGTCTCCAGGAGATTTTCTTAAAGGTTGTGGTCATACTCATTCCACTACCATGCCGAGGACATTTTCAATATTCATCCTTTTCCTCTTTAACCTCCTCTCATGTGACCTCTGCCTTCAGGTCAGATCTAGTATGCCAAAACGTGTGAATTGACCCATCCATCAATCCATCCATCCTGGGGTTGTGATTGGTGTGTGAACAATCCTGTTTCCACTAGGGGAATCATGTGTCCAGCTGTGATGACTTGAGTGTATAACAGTCTCAAACTTATGATTCACTTGAGATAAACAGCGCCTCTGCTATAAACGATCAGGGGAAACTTTCACCATATCAGGTGGAAAACCAGACTTTTCAATTCTAACACAGAAACAGAAAAATATGTACCTTGGAACATCTACTGTATAAGGTGAATTCAGTGGCATTCAAGCCAGATGATTACAACGATCAGGAGACAGACTGGAGGTGTAACCACCCCTCGCTCTTTATTTCTATCTCACAACCAAAGAAACAGGAAAAAATACATTGTGAAGGCCTACGTGTGAAGACACAGTCAGAAACCAGGTAAATACATTGTTGTTGAAGTCAAATGGCAAAAAATATATAGAATTAAAGCTGCAAGCAGCGATGAACGGGCCCTCGCAGTCCACGCGTGTCAGCGAGTACTGCCATTGCGGTGTGCAGCAATTGTGGCCTGCTGCGTGCTGAATGCGTGGGCTGTTGCAAGCGTGGGCTGCTACAGGCGAGATGACAGAAGATACCCAGAAGTTAGAAAAAGTTCCTGCAATGTACATGAAAACCAAATAATGAGATGACTACACTGTGTGACCCTACAGACTCTTAAACAGAGGTTTGTATCCATTAGCAAGGCAGCACTGCCCTGTGGTGAACAAAACATAAATGTACAATCAAAAGTCAAGCTGTTCCTTCATCATTTAGCAATAAAAGCGCCACCTATTGGCCAATTTGCACCAAATTTTGCACTAAGCCTCATCTTGGCATGGAACACAATTGGCAAAAGTTTTGTGGTAATCGGACTGTATTTGGTGAAGATATGCAAGACTGTCTGTTTGACCACAATGTGCAGGAAATTGTTGTTTTATAACTTTTTGTCAGGAGGGTCCATAGATGCTCCATGCAAAGTTTGGTGCAAATCGGTCAAATCTCCTAAGAGGAGTACGAAAAAGTTTTTCATTTTTGCCAATGCTGCAAATGGAAATTTACTGCGAAAGTGGGCGTGGCCAACATCACACAATTCAGCTCAATTGAGGGAAAATGTAGATATAAAGTTTAATTAAAGCTGCAAGCAGCGATGAACGGGCCCTCGCAGGCCACGCGTGTCGGCGAGTACTGCTGTCGCGGTGTGCAGCAATTGCGGCCTGCTGCGTTTCGGCGAGTACTGGCATCGCGGTGTGCAGCATTTGCAGCCTGATGGTGCTGCGTACTGTATGCAGCGTGCTGAATGCATGGGCTGTTGCAAGCGGAGGCTGCTACAGGCGACATTTATATTTCTATGTATATATTGTCTATGTGAAGTAGAAGATGTGGGGATCCACATTTTTTCTCAAGTTTTTCCAGGTGCTCTCCACTGTAGCGATGATGTCACACACTGTAGCTCCCGCAATACACAGTCATTATAAATTCAGACTGCCACCAGAGCGCTACCTAGTGGCAGATCAGTAAAACCTCCAATGGGTATCCTCAGGAGGGCATTGGCAATAAGTGTACCAAGTTTTGTGTTGATCTGTCAAACCAATGTGGAGATATAAAATACTTCAATTTAAAGAGTGCCACCTAGTGGTCATCGCCCAAAATTTTGCAGAGAGCCTCAGGGGCTCATGGGGAAGTAGTTACCTGAGTTTAATGTCATTCGAACACACCAATGTGGAGATATGCAACACTTCCTGTTTGGAACGAAATCTGCAGGAAGTTGTCATGAAATAACTTGAGTATTGTTTGTGCTATTAGAATTCTTTGCACAACTTTTTGTCAGAATGGTCCACAGATGCTGTATGCAAAGTTTCGTGCACATCGGTGAAATTGCCTGGGAGGAGTTCGAAAAAGTAGGTTTTTCAGTTTTCGCCATTTTGCGAATGGAAAGTTACTGCAAAAGTGGGCGTGGCCTACATCACAAAATTCTGCTCAATGTTGGGAACACGTAGATATAAGGTTTAAAAATGTGCGACATATTATGTGGGAGTTATTGGCAAAAAACTGTTTTGTGTTGATTATAGCGCCACCTGCTGGTCATTTTTGGTGTGTGAATTACAGAGGCCAGTCTATACCACCCCTACGAATTTAATTGCCATAAGGGTTATGGTGTGGGCACAGTGCCAAATATTAAATTAGACTGCCACCATAGCGCCACCCAGGGGCGGATCGTTAAAACCTTCGATGGATATCCTCAGGAGTGCATTGACAATAATTGTACCAAGTTTTGTGTTGATCTGTCAAACCGATGTGGAGATATAAAATACTTCAATTTAAAGAGCGCCACCTAGTGGTCATCGCCCAAAATTTTGCAGAGAGCCTCAGGGGCTCATGGGGAAGTAGTAACCTGAGTTTAATGTCATTCAAACACACCAATGTGGAGATATGCAACACTTCCTGTTTGGAACGAAATCTGCAGGAAGTTGTCATGAAATAACTTGAGTATTGTTAGTGCTATTAGAATTCTTTGCACAACTTTTTGTCAGGATGGTCCACAGATGCTGTGTGTAAAGTTTCGTGCACATCGGTGAAATTGCCTGGGAGGAATTCGAAAAAGTAGGTTTGCAACATTTCGCGAATTTGCGAAAAAAAACGGTAGGCGGAAATGGGCGTGGCCTATACCACGAGATCCAGCAACATTCAGTGAACGTGTGGATATAAAGTTTCTGAATATGCGACAAAGTATATGGGAGTTATAAGCCAAAACGTAGTTTTCTTTATTATAGCGCCACCTAGTGGTGAAAATTCAGGACGACAATAGATTATCAAATTTTTCGCCAGGTGTGACTTATATTCCAAGTTTGGTGAGTTTTGGGGTATGTTCAGGCAGTGAAAAATGTGATCATTTGGGACAAAGAAAAAGAAAAAAAAAAAAAATCTCTAGAAAAACAATAGGGACCTCGCAGGTCTGTGACCTGCTCGGGCCCTAAAAATGTGCGACATATTGTGTGGGAGATATTTGCCAAAAACTGTTTTGTGTTGATAATAGTGCCACCTGCTCATCATTTTTTGTTTTGTGTGTAAGTTACAGGGGCCAGTCTATACCACCCCTATAAATTTCATAGACATAAGTGTTATGGTGTGGGCACAGTGCCAAATACTAAATTAGCCACCAGAGCGCCACCTAGTGGTGGATCGGTAAAACCTTCAACAGATATCCTCAGAAGTGCATTGGCAATAAGTGTAGCAAGTTTTGTGTTAATCCAAGCAACCAATGTGGAGATATAAAATACTTGAATTTAAAGAGCGCCACCAAGTGGTCATTGCCCCAAATTTTGCAGAGAGCCTTAGGGGCTCATGCGGAAGTAGTCACCTGTGTTTCATATCATTTAAACACACCATTGTGGAGATAAGCAACACTTCCTATTTTGACCAAAATGTACAGGAAGTTGTTATTTAATAACTTGAGTATTCTTTGGAATATCAAAATTCTTTTAATAACTTTTTGTCAGGAGGGTCCACAGGTTCAGTGTGCAAAGTTTCATGCAAATCGGTCAAATCGCCTGGGAGGAGTTCAAAAAGTAGGTTTGCAACATTTTGCGAATTTGAAAAAAAAAACGGTAGGCAGAAATGGGCGTGGCCATATTACGAAATTCAGCACAATTTAGGGAACGCGTGGATATAAGGCTTTTGAATGTGCGATAAATTATGTGGGAGTTAAAAGCCAAAACACACTTTCCTTGATTATAGCACCACCTAGTGGTGGAAATTCAGGACGACAATAGATTATCAAATTTTTCACCAGGTTTGACATATATTCCAAGTTTGGTGAGTTTTGGGTATGTTCAGGCAGTGAAAAATGCGATAATTTGGGACAAAAAAGTCGTCACTACAAAAACAATAGTGACCTTGCAGGTTACCCTGCACGGGCCCTAAATATAGTTCTCTATACAGCAGATTGTCTCTAGCAGCTGAGATGGAGAAAGATCCTGTGCACAGGAAATATATGAGACTGCAACTCCAAACATCACAGAAATTATGTGAATTGTATTGGTGAAGCTTCAGGGATTTAATTGTCCTTATGAAAGACAGGAGGGGAAAATGGTGGGTGAAAGCTCCAGTGTAACAGAGCAGGGTGGCAAAAAGGCTCTGGGCAGAGAGGGCAGAACAGTCCATCTTTAGTATGACAGGAATATAAAATGCAAGACTACACAGCGAGAGGTTATGTATAATTTATTACAGTACACTAAAATATTCCCACTTAAGCAAAGACATGTGTGGCACTGGGGAGGTGAGGGAGGTGGCTGCAGAGGAACAGAGAGGCAGCAGTTCACTGTATGATGCCAAGGGCTTTAGGAACAATCAAAGAACAACAGGAACTACATTCTACCATGTTTCCAACAATGGTTCAATGGACAATGGTCTCTTATACCGAGACCAATACTGACATACGGTGTCTCATTCTGCCAGGACATGGATTTTGCAATGCTTGTCTAACTGTGAGAATGAATCATATTACATTTAGGGTTAACCTACACTATCAGGCAGGCTACTCCTCCCAAAACACATGAAGGCCTATTTTTTTTCTTCAATTTGAAGCCAATAAAAACATATGTTATCAACCTTCCTCTTTCTTATGATATATCCCTTAGATAGTCAATAAAGTGAAAAGAGGTAGAATCATGTTTGAATGGGATATCCCCATTATATTTGTAATACCGTGATATAATGCCTTCAATGCAAAAAACAAAACAAAAAACAAACAAAAAATACAACAACATACATTTTTGGTCCTGGCCTAGTTGGCAGGATGACGATAATGTCAATCTACTCCTTTAATAAAGGTCTGGAATCATATATAATATATCCATTTAACATTAAATACTTAATGCCAATATGATCATAAATTGTTTGTCTCGCGACTGTGAGTCTTCTGATGTTACCACATCATAAAAATCCAAAGAAAAATTTACAGAGGCGGTTACTAAGTGCTTCACACATTGGTGGAAGTATGAAGACATAGTTTCACTTACCGGGAGACATTCAGTTTCCCCTGCATAGCCTCTCCAAAGACAGCTCTGGTATTCACTGTGGACAGCTAATGCAGTGTGACATCAGAACAAGGAAGCCTGAAGCTCCTCTGAAGTCACATCGAGGGCCCATTGCTGTACTTATTATAGACTACACAGATGAAGTCATGAGTACTCATAAGTATGTAATGAGTAATCATGAGTCCATCTGTAATTCCCTGAGAAGTTTCTGTGAGGAGTTATGGAACCGTCATCTCCAAAGACTTGGAACAACAGCACGCTATTTGAAGAAGGGCAACCATCATAAATGCTCTGCAGGCTCAACTTATCAGCCTGTTTCCTTACAGACATTTTATTAAAAATACCATACTTAACAACCTTGTTTTTTTATTGAGGGATGATCTCACACCTTTTTAAATTTTGGTCTTTTTGGTAAATGTTTTGAAAATAAGAAAAATACTGAGTTACAACAGAATATAGATGATACCTGGATTTTGTTACAAACAACTGAATTGTAAATGTTACAATTTTTTCAGCTTTGCCACATATTTCAAAATATCCTATTGTGCATGATAACCCTGCATTGACCTGCATTGTGTTGTCTATCCATCCCCAGTTGTCTAATGGAGATGTAAGTTACAGGCGTAGTGAAAATACTTTGTTTGAAGTTAAATAAATGAAAACGTCAGGTTAAAGGAAACTCCAAGCCTGAAACTAAAAACTCCATCACATGATAATGCCACGAGTGCAGTGCAGATCACACATTTAGTAGAACTAACAGTGGAGGAGTAACAGGCCGTTCAGAAAGAACTTGTCACGTCATATTCTAAGTGTCGAGCCACTCATTGTGTTCCCACGAGATGTGTTGTCTAGGCAGCACATCAAAACCAAGAACTGTGAAAGTACCACAGGAATTCACTCCATGGGTGACTCATCAACAAGCTAATGTATTTAAATAGTTTGGAGAAGGTTAGAGACGAATTGTTCTCTAAAACTGCACTCAAGAAACGCAAGAGCACATTAATCAGCAGGGCTATTTCCTCTGAACTTTCTCCTTCACAGTGGCAGTGGAATCTTTCCCCATCTGATAAATCTAAAAACAGGCAGCCCCCAGGGTGAACTACAGAGTTATATGGATAACATTTAAGAAACATGACCAGACTGCCCGTTAATTCTAGCACTCAAAAATGGATGGATCCTTTTTGGTGAACAGACATGTGTCTAAGTGTTGTTTCAATATAATGTGAGAGTATACAAGGGTGGGAAACAGTTTTTGAGGTATGGTTTCTGGAAACATGATGTTTTTGTCGTTGATTTTTGCATGCTTAACCCCATGAACTACAATTTAGGTTAAGCGCACACACATATTTTCACAGTATGTAAGATATAGACAAAGATTTAGACTTAACATTCATGTCAACTATGATGTTACTGCCAAACTTGATGGCAGAGGAGCAAAAGAAGATGTAACATAAAGCAGTCTGAGCTCTGCTCTTTCCTGTGTGTTTTGTGAATGTCGGTACGATTGTATGGAAGCACAAAATGTTCAAAACTAAATAATCGTAAGATTAATTGTGTAAGATCTATTAATAAACCAATGATTTGTGAAATAAGTGGAGAAATAATTAATACCTTAAAATGTATCCTTCATTTTCAGTTAGTCATTATAGCCTGTATCACTTTTGCTTCCTTACATTTCAAAATACCATATTAATTGAATACACATTTTATTTCATGATGTCACTTTTCAACTTGCCTAATTTATGCTAGCAGGCTCAAAAACTGCTACCAAATTTTGCTAGTTAACTCCTGTGAGCTAGAGCAATTAATATGAGGGGAATGTGATTGGCTAAAAAGCTGAGAGGACGGTGACTACATCAGGGATGCCACTGTGAGGAACAGGGTTGGAATTTCGTCATTTTAGGGGCCTTCACTTTTTTTTTTTTTTTAGGGGCACCAAGGCCACATGACAGGGCACAAAGGCCATTGAGTAAAATTTGATGGTTTTACCTTTCAGATTGATACCATAACATCCTAATTTATGATAAGACATGGATTATGTTTTAAAACATTTTTTAATACCAATATCAAGTCAATGTTACATTAGAAAACAGTTTTTTTTCAAAGTAGAGTTAGGGTTAGGTGATTTTGGTGACACTACATTGAATATTAGTGAAGTTACTGAATATTTCTCCCAGATAAATATCCAGAAATTCCCCCGAATTACGCCAAAGCACATTTTTTCCAAACAAACAGTTGTAGAATAACCATCAGGAGAAAATTGATGTGTGGAGTGATTTTGGTGACACTACACTGAATAATAGTGAAGTTATTGAGTATTTTTTGTAGTATCTCTTTTGGGTGTTGTACTTTGTAGATGGTCCCTGTGCCCTCGTCTCACAGACGGCTGACCTGAGACCAATGTTATTTGTCCAGCCCGGAGGACCGCTCGTTGTCTATCTTACTACGGTAGGAAATAGTCATCGTTTGTGTTTTAACAATGTTTCGCTTATGAGTTATTGATCAGGGAAGATCGAGTCTGTGAATATATTTCCAACTTTACTGAACTAAATCCTATCACATAAGTCAGTTACGTATCATATCAAAACTGGCTGAGCTCGCTTGCGTACCTGTGCTGTAAGTGTCGTTCTTCCGTTTTGAGATGCTGGTTGCTGTTTTATGCTGTTTTAATTTACTTCGAATGCAAACCAAGCATGTGTTGACTTTTATTATGAGGTAGTCACTGGAGACACAACTGTTTATCAGTGATTGTAGCACTTACCGCTATCATTCATGATAAGATGACAGTCATTTTCAGCATTTGACAGCAGAGCAGATTTGTAAATATGTCTGGGAGCAGTTTATACAATTTGTGACAGTAATGGAACAAAATGGAGCTGTTAGACGAAGAGCTGCAGGCTGCACACTTCAAACTTCTTAGTGAAGTAACCAACTCCCAGTTAGCCATAGTTAGCATTCAAAATATTGCCAAATATGTGCATTTGCTTTTCGCTTTGACAACAAATTGTAGTCAACTCTCCTTAATCATCTCTTGATAAATTAAATATGACTCCTGCTACTCTGTGCTGCGATTCTGCTACTGCTACTGTACGGAGCAGACACTTTCAGTTTTTGATTCTAGCATCCGTCGTCCAACCAAGCATTGTTTTTTCGTGGCAAACCTAAGACTACACCACTGTTAGGACACATAAAAAGTGGCATGAGCAGTGTTGTTGGGGTTATAGTATTTTTTGACGTTCCCAACGTGTATGTGCACCTACTCCAAGGCTTTAACCATCTAACTGACATCACTATTATGCACAAAAACAAAGAACAGTTCCGACTCTTCAAATGTCTGGTCGTCTGGAGGTTCTGCTGCCCCACCACGAGCAGCCCGGTGGCCAAACCCATCCTAGCACCCAAGCTTGGTGCATGTGAGGGGCAGTCTACCATGCATACACCCAGCCTGTCCGCTCTGCCTAGCCCAAAGACACAGCTGTGAGCTTGCTTGGCTAGCCGAAGAGGGCAGTGTTTTTTCTGTGGAAAGTATAGCTGGCAGTCCACTGTATCACCACCATCACTTGCTGTTTGTAATACACACCAGCCACCACAAAACCACAGACACAACCAGAGAATATCTCATTAGTGCAAGTGCAGTCAGATACAGTAGAAATCCTCCATGCTGAAATTTCTGTCACAAACTCTTTAATGCTGCTGTGATTAGTTGTTTCACTGTAAGATACTGATGAGGAAACAACCAGTTGCAGCAGGACGATCCATTTTACGCATCAACCATTCTACTGCCCTTCCCTCTCTCTTCTTCGTCTTGTCTGTGTTAGTGGCGGATAGCAAACCAACTTTTTAGTGCACAGTGCCACTTACGGTATCAAGGAATTATTGGCTATAATTGTATTATCCAAATAATAAATAATAATCAAAATTTCCTGTGATAATTATCATGAATCTCTTTGATTGTATCATGTTACAGGTTATTGTTTCTGTTATAGATAATCTTTGACTTATATAATTGTTTCTTTTGGATTTTTTTACTTTGAACATTTCAATCACATCATCTTTGATAAAACCATAAAACCCAGCATCACTGTCACTCTCCTTGATTCTTTCCACAAAGGAGAAATGGATCTCAATGGTGACAGGAAGTGTTATCACAACCTGAAAAAGCTTAAAAAGGCTCAGACAGCTCTCTGCAAACGTTTGCTGCCTTCAGGGCATTTTGTGGAATAACTATTGCATCATCACTGCAAAGCAGTGACCGCAAAGATGAGTACTAGAGACATGCTGACTAACAGGAGAACAGGAGAGGACTTTTGACATGGGAAACCGAATAGTGGAGTAACCAGAGCGAGAGCGTCTGAGATGGATGTTTGTATGGGGGAAATAAAGGTTTGTATAAAGGAATACAAAGCTTAGAAAGCGGGATTCAGACAGTAAACAACTCTGCATTAAAACAGTTCAAGGGGCTGCATTGGTGAGAGCGTGTAACTTTGGGTGGGACTTGGTAGTCATCACCAGGCTAACCAAGAAAATGGAGGAGAAGCTTGTCCTGGTCATATTTGTATATCCTGAGCTTTATCAGACGGAAACCTAGAATACAAAGTGATCTACCTGGAATTAGCGTTTTCAGAGCTGTGTCCAGTTCAACTTTTCTGCTGGACAACTCAAGGTGTTTTTTACAGAGCTCTCTGCAGTGTTGCTTATTTCGCACATGGCATCCAGCTTTCTGTCCCAGATATGCAACCACTCGAGAGATACTCCAACCAATAGATCCAGAGGTATTCAATTTTCAAAGAAAAAAAAAGAAAATCACATTTGAGAAACTGGAATATTTGCTTAAAAAATGACTGTGACAGATTAATTTTCTATTGATGGACTACTCAGCTAATCATTTTTAGCTCTAGACTGCATATAAATACACCGATCAGGCATAACATTATGACCACTGACAGGTGAAGTGAATAACACTGATTATCTCTTCATCATGGCACCTGTTAGAGGGCGAGATATATTAGGCAGCAAGTGAACATGTTGTCCTCAAAGTTCATGTGTTAGAAGCAGGAAAAATGGGCAAGCGTAAGGGTTTGAGCGAGTTTGACAAGGGCCAAATTGTGATGGCTAGACGACTGGGTCAGAGCATCTCCAAAACTGCAGCTCTTGTGGGGTGTTCCCGGTCTGCTGTCGTCAGTATCTATCAAAAGTGGTCCAAGGAAGGAACAGTGGTGACAAGGCGACAGGGTCATGGGCGGCCAAGGCTCATTGATGCACGTGGGGAGCGAAGGCTGGCCCGTGTGGTCCGATCCAACAGACGAGCTACTGTTGCTCAAATTGCTGAAGAAGTTAATGCTGGTTCTGATAGAATGGTGTCAGAATACACAGTGCATGGCAGTGTCCACCACTGACAGTGCCACCAATGGGCACATGAGCATCAGAACTGGACCACGAAGCAATAGAAGAAGGTGGCCTGGTCTGATGAATCATGCTTTCTTTCACATCACGTGGATGGCCGGGTGTGTGTGTGTTGCTTACCTGGGGAACACATGGCACCATGATGCACTATGGGAAGATGGCAGGCCAGCAGAGGCAGTGTGATGCTTTGGGCAATGTTCTGCTGGGAAACCTTCGGTCCTGCCATCCATGTGGATGTTATTTTGACATTTACCACCTACCTAAGCATTGTTGCAGATCATGTACACCCTTTCACTGAAATGGTATTCCCTGATGGCTGTGGCCTCTTTCAGCAGGATAATGTGCTTTGCCACAAAACAAAAATGGTTCAGGAATGGTTTGAGGAGCTCAACAATGAGTTAGAGATGTTGACTTGGCCTCCAAATTCCCCAGATCTCAATCCAATCGAGCATCTGTGGGATGTGCTGGACAAACAAGTCCGATCCATGGAGGCCCCACCTCGCAACCTACAGGACTTAAAGGATCTGCTGCTAACATCTTGGTGCCAGATACCACAGCACACCTTCAGGGGTCTATCTAGTGGAGTCCATGCCTCGACGGGTCAGGGTTGTTTTGGCAGCAAAAGTTGGACCAACCACAATATTAGGCAGGTGGTCATAATGTCATGCCTTATCGGTGTATATACATATATCGGTATACATACATATGTTTAAAATAATACAAACTGACAATGGACTAACTATAATTTATAAACTACTCATTAATGTTGCAGATCAAAAACTTTAGATAAAGGTAAGAGAATACTGGGTCCTTATTTTCTTTAGGCAGCTGTGGCTCAGAAGGTAGAGTTGGTCGTCCAATGATTGGAATGGTGGTTTTTCTATCCCCGGATTTCCCGGCTGCACGACAAAGTATTCTTCTTCAAGATACTAAACCCCAAATTGCTTCTTATGGCAGCCTCTGCTATCAGTGTATGAATATGTGTCTGAATGGGTCAATATGACAAGTGTTGTTAATTGCTTTGAGAAGTTGGTCGACTAGAAAACGCTATATAAATGCAAGTCCATTCATTGTTTGCCATTATTTCAGCACTAGATCAGCTTCTGCAGAACTCTCCAATAGTGGCTGAATGACTTTTAACCAAGTGAGTGTACCAGTGGAAAGATTACCTATGATTTTATCACTCGCTGATGTCGGCATGAGCCACAAAAATAGTTTTTGACTGTTTACACATCTGAGCATCTTTAAAATCATATTAGTTTCTAAAAAAAAAAAAAAAAAAGTGAAGTAAAAAGTAGTGTTTTACTCAGAGCCTACTGGATAATCATTCAAATTAAAAATTTCTTCCGTACAATATTTACAAACCCAAAGGTATTCAATTTAAATCCATACAACAGATATGCGTCAATCCTTGGATTTGAGAAGCTGGAACCACAGAAGGCTATTTGCTCTCTATAAATTATAAAATTAAAAGTGATTACATCCAGTCATTGTCTCAGCAGCACTAAAACATTGTAAAGCTGCTTGCCTTTCGCTGGAAATGTTCCACTTACTTTGAATAATAACCTCATTGTGACAGGTTTCATTGGACCTAACAGTGTGGGTTTTTCTTGCCTCCTTTTAGGTACCATGTCCTTGTTTCATGTTTAGTGTGGCCATGTGCAGTCATTTTATTATTTATATCATCTTTTTTAATAGAAAATGCATTAAAAGAAAGCAACATTATATTCTAGAGTTGAAAACATAAAAACAGAAGATATAGATAAGAATATGTGGCACCCACTTGACCACCCTGTGTGAAAAACTAAATCAAACGTGATACTGTATTCCTGATTCACCTTTCCAAGTTGAGTGGGAATGTACTAAAAAAAAATGTCTCATTTCCGAGCTGCCACTCTGCCCACACTGTTATCATTACCAGTTGGTCTTCTTGAATTAGAAACACTGGGATCTGCTCGTCCTCTCATCCTCAGCAACCGCAGGCGACAGCTGGCTCCTCTGAGCTCACAGCCCCTCAGTGAGGCGGAAGATACAGCGCGCACATCCCCGCCGAACATGACTGCAGCACACAGCTCTCCTGACATCATGAGCCTTTTATATTTCATCTCGGGCTGGGGCTAAGTGTAAGGCAGTTTAGCAACCGTGTGAGCTTCTATGTCTTTCTTCCATAGCAACCATACATCCATCCAGCTGTGCAAGCGCCGTCTTCACATCCGCATCCCCTTCGACAGATCAGCCCTGTGTCGGGTCGGGGACCCCCCCTGTTATGCTGTCTCTGACAGTGGAGCGAATGTCTCCTCACAATTCTGAACATTTACGGTGTGGCTTTTACAGCGCCCGACCCAAACCCTGTGTTAGAAGGGGTTGTTAAAGACCTCCGTCAAGAAACCCTCTTACCTCAACACAAAGCCCAGGTGACGCTTTGGCTTCCTGTCAACACTATTTTCTCCCACAAAAAGCGCGACAGTGCCACCGCGTCAATCAATCCACAAACTTTCACCTGTCAAAAAATGGACGGCGCGTTGTGTATTAGCTTCATCTTTGACAAATGGATCAGGATTAACTCGCAGATTTTTCGCCATATTTTATGAGAAAGACGTGACGTTACAGCTGAATGGTTAAATTAGCAAAGCGACAGCAGCGTCAATCTCCCCACGCGCGAGAAGCGCACGTTCTCAGGCTGCTTCCATGAACGCCACTGCAGCCCGGGCTCCGCGGACGGACGGCTGCACGACGGCTGGAACCGCACAACACCGCACCGGCACAGAGACACTGGACAGCACCGGTGGCCCTTCTTACCGGTGTGAGTCATTCGCGGAGAAGCAGCGGTGGTTCAGATAAGCTGTTGAATCCCGAGTCCGCTCGAACCTAAAATCTCAATACATGGTTTAAAGCTCAGCTTACCTGTAGCAGCTCCTCACACCATCGCTGAACGGAGGCACCGGCTGCTAAATCCAAAAGCACGTCCGTTTCTGGAAGCAAGGCGATCACAACAGAGAGTCACTGGTGGAATGTGTGTGTGCGCGCGTGCGCGTGTGTGCGCGTGTGCGTGCGTGTGTGTGTGTGTGTGTGTGTGTGTGTGTGTGTGTGTGTGAATGCGGGGGCATCAAGTGGCGCAAGCCTGCGGTCCGTGAATTGCGGCAAGTTGATTAAAATAAGACGGAATGCCACCGGAAAAAGGTATTTTTGCTATACAAAATAAAAGCACAGAAACGTTTCATGTACGACATCAAGGCATAGGCTAAATGAAGTATGGGAAGTAACAAAATGGCAAGAAGCCGAAGTTCTCACCCAACTTAAATTCTCAGTGTGCCTCAGGAGGGGATGGGGCCCTCCCCCATCAAGCAACACATTGCAGGGTGCAGGTTACACAGGTTAACTGCGACCGTTTGGACTAATTTGGTAAAACATACATTTGTCAAAAGGGGCAATGTGAACACAACATCAAGTAAAATACTACATTTGTACATCAACAACGTTTGACACAGGACCAATCACGCAACTGTGCATCAGAATGAGGTATAAATGTAGGAGGCCACACAGTTTATACTGTATTGTCCTATAGTATTGAATATCACAAAACACATTTCAAAATAAATCTAAATCCTCTGGTCTCTAGGGGCCCTAATAGTCTAGGGAACTAGCACAGTTGGTAATGCCTCCTAGATCCAAAAAATGTGTCATTCATTTCGGCAACTCTGATGCATAATGCTTCAGCTGCAAATACGAACTTTATTTTGAAGAAACTACGGAACTAGAAATATTGTTACTACAATAGACTTCACTCTTGCAATTCATACAACTAAGAGAGAGATGGAGAGAGAGAGAAGGACGTTTCTTTGACATGTTGCTTGTAAGACCAGAAATGGAATAAATGAATAATTATTTTAAACTGTTGTATTCATGTGCGTGTCTACTGCAGAAGGGGAAAATCCCAATAATACGTATTTAAGGCACAGTAATTACGTCACAAACATCCGCACTTTGCATCAAGGGGCAGATCTGTTTACTTAACGTCCTTTTTGCTCTCCCAAGGGAGAATTTAGTTGTCCAAACATTCATAAAGGTCACTTTGATTTTCCTTCATACTGTACCTTGTATAGAAATATTTCATTAATCTGTATCTTCATTGGAATTCAGGATTTATTCTGCTCGAATCTCAACACTATGGTCTGACTTTAATGAATTTTGTATTGAATATTGTATCATGAAGGTTCTGAGGGCATCTTTCTCTAAATTTGTGTGTTGATAAAAGTAACAAATTTCCATTTTTGGGCATGAAAGTCATTCTTGACCTTGGGATCAGTATGTGGCAATACTCTCAAATCAAGGTCCACATACCTGCTTTTTCAGAGCTTTCAACCAATTTGTTCTCTTTTACAGCAAATGGAGTGTGATATGTGTTTGAAGGACAACAAAACAAACCTTTTTTGTCATTAAAAAAGGAGCCTCTCAAAAAGCTTATATTTCTAGTTATATTACAGATATACCTGTAACAGTATATATTTAGATTCCAAGCAGTTGGATCATGCTATTCTAGATATTTTTCCAAAGCACACTAATCATACATGTCATATTGTACTTTATATGTATGGCATAGTCAATCAGGAATCGTATGTCTTCTTCCTCATCTCTTCATGAAATAAGTCCATCCATCTGTTGCATAAGCTCCTTCAGCTGACAGCATGTCAAAGCAGTGTATGCAGAAGAAGTTTGTTAAATGCTTGTCAAAAGCTTTTCCCATCATGTTCCAAATTCTGCTCATCTAGTGAGGGCTCAGAGGGGTTTTACTGAGATCTTTGCAGTATTTGCTGCACAAGCCGTGTACCATCTGAGTAAGTGTCTGAAGGCAGGTGGGTGAAATCTCTTTATTTTCTTTTTTCCACCACGCGAGGTACCAAGCTGGCAGGCATGAGGAGCTGCAGGTGGTATTTCAAAAACACAAGGTCAAAAAGTTTTTTTTACACCACACACATAAGCAACACAAGTTCTGGGCCCATGAAAAAGGTCAACGAAGCAAAACTTACAGAACGAAAAGGGATATACATATAATGGTTGATCAGACATAAGAATACAGCAAGAGTTAAATCAAAATGTATTCAGTTATCATTGTTCAACCAGATTTGTCCAACACCATGATGGTAGTAGTAGTAGGCCCTTTATGCTACAATAACATTTCATAAACGGATGAATAAATTAAGAAACCCTCCTGTGGTGTTCGGGTCAAATCTGACAGATTTACAACTTCATGAAATCCAAAACATTTTATTCTTCCTCTGATTGCCTCAAGGCTTTATGATATCCTCCACACTAGGCATTTGAACATATACAATTGCTGATCACCACTTTCATTGAATTTTGACTGGTCTAATCAATTTTGTAACACCTGTGGTGTTCCCGCTCAAAATTGACCGGCATAGGAAATGAATGGATAATACTAGATTATGTTCATTCATTAGATGAAAAAACATCCCCATACACACCCACACATCCACATCCACAACCACAAACACCCTCCCACACACACACACACACACATTCTCACACACACATATATTCCCCCACGTGGACCACACATTTCTCCACTCTCTACACTCTCCAGACCTAACAATGTGTTATACCTGTTCAAAGTCCCCATATATAAAGATTTAACCATTTCAAACTAAACAATTAGGTGTTCGTTATGGGAGCCAATCTCTTTCCTGTGCTTATGTGCTCATTCCCCCACGTGAACCACACTTTACAGAATAAATAATGTATCCTATCTTCTCACAGACACTCTATATAAACCTTTTTTGTGCCTTGCTCTCATTTTACTCTGTGACCACAATGAGTAAGCAATTTACTGTCAGAAAGGCTCTGGACCGAATTTTAGAATCAGATGAAGAGGAGATCGAAGTTTAACCGGAGATGGAGGAAGATGTGTCAGAACTGGAAGACGACATCGATCCTGATTTTGATCCGGACCTTTATGAGACCGACCAGTTAACAGATGAAGAGGCGCAGTACGCAATATCTTGTGTGGATGACATCCAGTCCAGCTTCCAACTGTGGAGTCCATGGAGGAAATTATACTGGACATGACAAACCTGGAGGGGAAGCATGTGTTTGGGGACACGTAGAGTGCATTGGACCAGGTAGACCTCCAAGCCTACATGGGTCTGTTGATTCTGGCTGGAGTATATCGGTCAAACAATGAGGCTACACACAGTCTGTGGGATGCAGAGTCCGGGAGGCCTATATTCTGGTCAACTATGTCCTTACAGCAGTTTCATGTCCTCTCAAGAATTACACACACAACACACACACACACACACACACACACACACACACCCGCACACACACACACACACAGATGACTATTCATGTTGATTTTTTCTGATGTTCTGTGAATTTGGTCTCTGTTTTGATTATTATTATAATTTTCAGTGCCTATTCTTTGTATATTATTGCATATATGCATGTTCACCACTACTTGGAAACATTGTTTACAACATTAAAAGGTGTTAAGTAAAATTTGGTGATGATTATGTTTGAATGATGTTTTTGGTAGTAATGTAGGAGCAGTTAAACCAGACCGGTCAAAGTTGACCGGGAACACCAAAGTAAGGGGGGAGAAACGAACATAATACAAGGGTTAAGAAGAAGATAAAATAAATACAAACTAGGTGGGGTGCTGAGCATCAATTCAGGAGTCTCACAGCCTGAGGAAAGATACAGCTCCGTAGTCTGGTGGTACCACTGATGCTGATGATTTAATCAACCACAATAGAGCCTTGTCCTGGGCCATTCTTCCAGTTTCCAGTCTGGATCCCTTCTATTGCTTCCATATGAAAAGGAAACAAGAACTTTACAACTTTACTTTGTGCACCACTCTGCATGATTGTGGATTTCTTCCCAATATGAACTCTCATCGTGGTTTATAATGCAGCCAATGATGGTGGTGTCCTCTGCATGCTTCACAGTAGAGCTGTCTTGATGTCTGGGAGTACAGTCATAGGTGTACAGTGTGAACAGGAGGCGGCAGAGCACACAGCCCTGGGGGGCACAGGTGCCAATCCAAAATGTCTGGGTTCCATTGTTGAATTGCAGAATGAGATACTTAAGAGACAGAGGCACTCTCAGCATCGGTAACTCGAGAAATAGAAAGTAGAACACCTTAAGTTCAATTTTGAGATCATTTTGATGGTACAGTGTCCTGTAACAGGGTGAATGGTGTCTTTGTCACTTGTTTCTGCACTATGTAACTTCAGTGAGAGGGTGGGATTTCACATATACATGCTTACTTCAAGATACACGTTTTAAAGACATCATATCACATTGTTATGATGTGATTAGTATTGTTTGTATTTAGCACATTATGTCTGACATGTTGTTACAGACCTGGGATTTGTATTTGCAAAAAGTGGTACTTCACTCAGAAAAAATCATCAGCCAATGATCTGGGGTGGAGCCTTGGGTGCAGTTGGGTGTTCCAACAGGACAATGATCCCAAACACAGAAGTGGTAAATGGACTTACATTTCTATAGCACTTTTCCAGTCTACTGACAGCTCAAAGCACTTTACAATCAATGAGACAATCATTCACCCAACACACACACGTATACACTGATGGCAGAGGCTGCCATGCAAGGTGCCAACTGGGGGTTCAGTATCTTGCTCAAGAATACTTCGACAAGCAGCTGGGGGAGCCGATTCGAACCAGCAACCTGATTACTAGACAACCCGCTCTACCTTCTGAGCTACAGCTGCCCAGTGGTAAATTAATGGATCCTCAGGTGATAATTGAGGTTTTGCAATAGTCTTCCCAAAGTGCTGGCTTAAACCCCATCAGAACATGTGGACTGTGCTGAAGAAACAAGTCTGTGTCAGGAAGACAACAAATTTAGTTGAACTTGGCAGTGGTTAAAAATTCAGCCAGAGGACGAACAAAAGCTTGTGGATGGATATCAAAGGAACCGAACTGAGGTGAAAATGGCCAAGAGACATTTAACCAAATATTAGAATTACTATATGTATATTTTTGATTCAGCAGATTTGGTCACATTTTTCAGAAGACTTATAATGAATTCATTACTGAACCAAACTTCATGAATGCTTTTTGTGACAAAGTAGTTTCCCAGAGGAAAATGTTACTGCTCAAAGCATGAGAGGTCTCATTTCAGTCTCGTTGTAGTCTTTTTTGGTCTCAAACATTTCTCGTTTATTTCTCCTAAAATTTGGTAAGAGCAATAGGTGAGACATGACGGAGCTTTATTTGAGACCTCCTTTGGAGATACATGAATTGAGGAGACTGGGATGAGAGTAGACTAATTTCATAAAGAGAGCTCTCTGATGTCTCTGCCTGAGATCAGAAAGAGACACAAGCATTGAGACAATCTGAGACTTCATTGAGAGCTTGATGAGATCTCCTTTCAAACTTACAGGGAGCTCAGGTTGAGATTTTGTGCACCTGTTTCTCAGGAGAAACAATTGAGAAACAGGAGAAATGAGCCACAGCCTCACTTTGGTCTCACATAAATCTCATAGTTGTCTAGGAGAAATGAATGAGACACTACTGACATCTCTTCTCCAACTTTTGTTTCCTCTGGGTTGTGTTCCACTCATTCCATCACAGAAAAATGAGAGCTATAGAAACAATTGGAAGTGAAGACTGAAATTATATACATGTTCTTTACAGGTGTATGTAAACTTTTGACCGCGACTATCTGACTAGAATCCAAGTCTCTAAAGATTTGCTCGCTAATATACAGTACAGTGTACGACACCTATACAAGTACTCATACCCTTATCACTGAGCTTGTGTGTGTAATTAATAATTTCCTAATCCTTTGTCTACAATCTGCATGCATATAGCTTAACATTAGACATCAGCTGATGCTGGCAATTCTCTCGTATTTAAAATCACATGTATTTGCATTCATGTATATGCAGACAGATATGATACGCATACTAGCTGGCATTTGATCATATTAACTAAAATTCTACCATGACTTGTATTTCAGGATTTGCTGTCCTATGTACTTTAAAACTATTCTAAAATTTAGTTTGAAAGATAACTTATTTGTCCTCCGTAATATGCACAATGTAGATGGTGTTAAATTGAAACATCATTTTGGATACTGATAAATGGATTCAATTTCTCTGCTCACCATGACAACGTTGAGAACAAGCAGGCCCCAGAGCAAGAATTAATGGAGATGTTTGTCGATAAATGCCTGTCAACCAATGGACTTGATGTATATCAGTGACTGTAAAAAAAATGCTTAATATCTGACATACCAGATGTGCAGAACTATGATCTATGCTAAATTGATAAAAAAAATAGTAGCATTTAGTCTCAATACTATCTTCTATTGAGCCACAAGATGGCAGCAAATAACTGGTGTATTCAATAACTGTATTGGTCCACATAAAGGAAGTCAAGTCAGTTTAATTTTAAATGCCCAATATCATCAATGAATCAGGGATATTTACAGTCTGGATAACATGCATAGGACATCCTGTATTTGAAAAAGATTAAGATGAACACCAGGTGTTGACTCAGAATACATCTCTGTTGTTATTGCGCAGTAAAACATTTACTTTGAATAATACCAGGCTGGATGAAGACTGAAGGTATGCTATTAGTATAGCACCTTCAACAATGAGTCAATTCAACATGCTTTACTGAAAGCATCCAAACAGATATAACAGAAACACAAAGCAATATAAAGACAAATTTAAATACGATTTTAAAAGAGTAGGAAGATTAAAATTAAGCAATATTAGTAATCGTAGAAAAAGCTGTTCTGTATATGCAAGGAAAAACAACAAGCTCTATAAGCTAAAAGCTTGCTGATTCAACCCGACCCAACTTCACTGGTTTGCAGTGATATCCTGTTTGATTTTTGTTACCTTAGTTGAATTACTTTTGTGTGGTAATGCAGCTGACATTGCTGTTGGAGCCTATCAAAAGGGTCACTGCTGTATTGCATTAAGGAGTTGCTGGGGAAAAATCAAACAAGAGATCACACATAATGGTTTCTATCTGAATATTCTGATGGCAAGAGTTTGTTGAGAGTGGCTTTGAACAAATGTAATGTTTGGTGAGAAGAGAACATGAAGCTGATGACTCCTTGCCTTCAAAATGCAGTTGATTAGCAACTAATTCTTACTTAAATACATAATTTAACAAGTCATCAACAGCGTTTTTAAAGGGGCTATTTTGTAGGAAATGGGAATAATTAAGTATAAAACATTGAAATTAACCTACAGTCAGTGAAGAAAGTGAAGAAAAAACTGTGTAGCAGAGACATCTAATGAGATTAGCATGCTAATCAGCTAGCCCTGCTTGTTCTGTCCTGCAGTACCACTTTGTGTTGCATAGTGTTGTATAGTCCAATAGTAAAACACCCATAGTTTCAGCTGGGGGACAGCCTTATATTACAGCAGCAAATTTATTGAATTTCACAAGCTCTTTTTTTTTTTACTTTCAGTGTAATAAATGAACAAAATAAACTAAATGTCAAGATAGGAAATCCTCAATTCACTTAGGAAAATGTGAAAATATTCATACGGTTGGTTTACTGAAAACCACCTGTGCACAGTGTGGAGTTTCAAAGCCTCAAAAGTTGGGCACAAATCTTGAAATTTGGGAGTGCTAACAATTGACATGCCTTTAATTCTCATTTTAATCCCCAATTCTCATTGGTGTAGAGTACTATAGGTACTATAGCTAGCTTAAGGCACAGAAAATGATGCTGCTTATGGCCACATGACCACTGTGGGGTGCAAAGCAAGCAAGTCAATGGTTTACATGCAAGATATACCACCTGTCAAGATCATACCCCACCCTCCAAACTAACTTGTGGCAGCATATTACCATAAGGTTGTAGTGTCTGGCCCTATCATAAGGATCCAGTAAATGCACAGTTTATATATGTTACTAAATAGTCAAAGTTAGCATTAACAGCTGTTTACTAGAGAAATGTTGAAGGTTCAGCATCAGACTACAACCATTTAGGTGGAAAGCCTAGTCTCCAGTTTTGGAAATCAGCTCCAGTGTTAGCTCTTGTTCTGCCCCTGTTTCTATCATGTCTGTTCTTTGATGTGCTTTCTGCCAGGAGAGGCCGGTGGTGATGATGATAAAGATTGCTTGCCAAGAGCTTCAACCAGCATAGCATTTACTGTACTGTCCATTGACTGCCTGTCCTTTACTGGTCTAGCTGTGGGTAGTACCTTTACCATGATTGACAAGAGGTTAGCACAGGGCGTAGCACAAAAATTAGGCATTCTCTGTCGCTCATATTAAAGTGTTGTGGTGGTTAGGTTTTGGCATGAGAAATGAGATTGGTTAGGGTTAAAGGGTTATATGAGGTTCTCATCCCATCAGCTCTCCCCTGCATAGAGAAGCAGCACATAACACCAACAGGGAAGCAGAGCATTGTTCTGCTAAACAATACTGACAAGATGGATTTTAGACACCTAAAAGAAGATGCAACTAAAAACATCAGACAGCCCTTTGCTTTGGAACTACATTCCCTAAAGCGTACAACGTCCATATTCCTTCCAAGTGCAGCTATGCCTGCCGTGCACTGTATTACACCACAGATCTGCTGTATGGGTCAGATTTCCAGAGACTGTCTGACAGCAATGTAAAGAATTAAAAATGTTAGCGCACACTTAAAGAATATATATTTTTTATAGGTGTACCTTCATTAAGGTGGCTAAAATACATATATCTGTCTGCACTGTTTAGCAGTACAATGCTCTGCTTTCCTGGTGGTGCTACATACTGCTTCTCCACACAGGGGGAGAGCTAACAGTCATCTACAGCATGTAATACACTGACTAGGGATAAGGACCTCATATAACCTGCGGAGGTTACGGTGTCGGCTCTGTGTGGAATTTGGAACCGCAAGTCAGCCTAGATTTTATTGTAGTCCATTCCATTTTAGAAGACCTTAATTTTACATTACAAAATTAAGTTATTTGTCCAAAATTATAAAACTTTGTCTGTAAAGATAATAAAAATACCAAAACACACAGGAGTGGGCCTTCAAAAAACATCCAGATGGAACTGTTGACAGGAGCTCTGGTTTGCGCAATTTATGCTGCAAGGAATTTTCATACCATTGGAGAACTACAAGCTTGAAATATCACCTCCTTTTAAAGTTTTGAATATCCATTTATTCATCGATTCACTCATCTACCAAAATAAATAAGCATTTATGTTATACAACAGATATTGTCAATATTGGCATAATCACAAAGCTTGTCATTAATTAGATTGTTTTTTAATCGCTTGACAGCCCTAATTACAATATTATAAATGGTGTAAACTGTATTAAATTGTTTTTCAAGAAATGAACATTTGTAGGCGCTGGCTGTATCTCATTGTCTAGTAATCGGAAGGTCGCTTGTTCGAATTCTGGCTCATCCTAGCTGCATGCCGAAGTGTCCTTGAGCAATACTGAACCCCAAATTGCTCCTAATGAGTAGTTGGCACCTTAGAAAAGCACAATAGAAATGTAAGTCCATTTCAATTCAATTCAATTCAATTCAACGGGCTTTATTGGCATGACATTTGACATGTGTTCCCAAAGCACAATCACAACAATATATAACAATAAATAACAGTATATAAAATAGAATAAAAAACAAAACAGATAACAAACAGATAATAGATAAGTAAATAAATAAAATGATAATAAATAAATGAAATTAAATAGAATAAAAAAATAGAAATAGATAAAAGGAGATGGTGGCAGTAGAATATTGTACACATAAATATATTTGTAAATGTATATCTTACATTCTATGACCTACTGGTTGTCTCTTGTTTTGTGGCAGGAAGTGACACTGCCAACACTGCACATTCTTTCTTTTCCCCCAGAATTAGGGGTAATTTCTCCCTTTCTGTCAAACCTCTGAATTCGGGGCAATGTTTTTTAAATTGTGGGAAGAATTCCTCTCTAATGTCTGTGTATTTGTGACATTGTGTTAGAAAGCGTAGTTCTGTTTCTACAACTCCGTCATCACAGTGACAGCACAGCCTGTCCTCTCTGGGCAGCCAGGCCTGACGGTGTCTGCCCTTCTCTACTGCCAGACTGTGGTCACTCAGTCTGTACATCATCAGTGTCTTTCTCAGGTTCTGATCAGGTACTGTGGTCAGGTATTCTGCCACAGCATACTGTCTGTTTAGGGTCAAATATGTTTCCAGTTTGTGTTGTAAGCGTGTAATATCACTCCAATAAGTTATGTATTTTTCTTTTTCTTTAATTATAATTTGGTTAGGTCTAATCTTCTGAGTGATAGTGTAACTGCTCTGAGGCTGACCGGGGTTTGTGATGTCAGAAGGTGAGAGGTCAGCTGCCTCAGGACCAGTTGGCTGAGGGGACTCCTTTCTATGTTCAACTCTTGGTAGGCAAGGGCTTTATATGGTAACAGGCAGGGTCGCTAATTTTAATATGGTTCCAGAACTTAATAGATTTTTTTTTAATATTTAGAAGTAAAGGATATTGGCCTAATTCAGCCCTGCATGCAGAGTTTGGGGTTTTTCTTTGTACTCGGAGAATACTTCTGCAGAACTCTGCATGCAGGGTTTCAATTGGATTTTTGTCCCATCTTGCCCAATCATTTTGTACTAAGGAGCCCCATACCTCACTGCCATACAGTGCAATTGATGCTATAACTGATTTAGATATTTTAAGCCATGTCCTAATTGGAATTTGGATTTGAACTGAACGCTTGATGGCATAGAAAGCCCTTTTTGCCTTCTCTCTGAGTTCCTTCCTTTATTAAACCAAATAAATAATAACCCTGAATATTCCAAACAGATATGCTAAATGATTTCATTGCAACTGTAACAGACTGCCATTTTAAAAGAGAAGAAACAACTGTTCTGAACATAAAATACATTTACAATGTGATGATTACGTAGACCATACATTTTCATACGATAAAGTGTTTAACGTGTATACACAGTGTTTACTTCAGTTTATGGACATTTTGTTAAACAACCACTACTTGCTCATTACCACTGACCGCGACTGCGGCCCATAAGATGAGAGCATAATGTGCTCAGCACGTCCTGGATGGCTCTCAGTTCACTGTGGGCGGGGCCTGCTGCTCCTCTGACCACCTCAGCATAGGATGGTCTGCCTGGCTGGGTCTGTTCCTGCCACTGTTGTGGAGGACGTGGTGGTGGTGGTGGTGGTGGTGGTGCGAAAGGTTTGCGAGGTGGCAAGGTCCTGGGTCTGGGGTTGATTTGTGCAGGCTGTGTATGGCTGCTGCTCTCCCGAGGTCTGTGTTGAGGTTGTGTGTACTGCTGCCTGGGCCTCAGTTGGTAGGCTCTCCTCATTGTGCTGTTGGCCGTTCCTGACAGGTGCCTCTCTGTTGTTCCTGAGTTGCTCCTCCTGTTGAGTGTTCCTCTTCGGTTCAGTGTGACATCTTTCAGTGTCTTAGTGAACCATGGAACTGCTTCCTTGAAGAGGTGTACATGGTCATAAAGATCTTGTATAGTGAGAGAGGGGTAGGGGAACGTTTGGCCATAGTTCACAGTCTCTGGAGATGCTGACATTCACTCTCTGTATTGTGTGTGGGAGGAAATCCTTCCTGGGTAACAAAGTGGACATCATAATGCTAGAGTTAGGGAAGGTGCGACATGCCTTTTCAATGACAGCTCTAAGAGACAGGACCACCCTCTCCTGTTGTGCCACAGGTGTACCTGTGTGGATTAGGATGTGGCCTGGGGAGCCAAGGTGAGACTAAGAGAGAATATCCATGGCTGCTTTTGTGTTTGGACACTAAAGTTTTGCCACTTTCTGCCTGGGGAAAAGGCTTTTCTCATCAATAAATCTTCCATTTGAGTTGATCTGTAGCACAATATCTGCTTTTGCAGTGGGGCTATCTGATCTTATGGGACCATCAGAGTGTGTGGTGTGGCTGCTGGACTCTGGCTGCTCTGGTTGAGAGAGGGGATCATCCTGCTGGGTGTTCTGGGAGGGACGCACTGCTGTGTGTTGGTCAGTCCTCAGTGGCTCAGACTCACCTGTTCCTTTAGACCATCCAGTGCTCTGTTCCTCTCTTTGAGTTCCTCTGTCAGCGCAACAAGTTGACTCTTGTGGCTCTCTCTTTCCAGCTCCAGTTCTCCCAGAAGGTCTTTTAGAGCAGCGATCTCTCTCCTGTGACTCTCTCTCTCGTGGTTTAGCTCATTCACCTGTTCTGATAGTGTAACAAGTTATCTCCTCTGGCTGTCTTTCTCTTGCTGTATCTCTCTCACTTGTTCTCTAAGAGTGGACAGCTCTTTCTTGTGGCCTTCTCTGTCTTTCAGTAATTGTTTTTGATGGGTCGTTTGTATCTTTTCTTGCTCTTTTCTCATCTGTTCCATTTGTTGTTGTTGTGATAGATGAGCTGAGTTTGATTTAACACCATTTTCCTGAGCTGCACCAGCTCTCCTTTTTACTGGGTTCTTCAGGTCTGTAAAGGAGGTCTGATGTGGAAGGGTCAGGGTCCACTCTGTGTCATGGTGCTCCTCCTCAGTTGGGGTGCTAGAGACAGTTGGAGGGTCTGTTTCACCGGCATGAGGCTGAAGTTCCATAGAAGAGGTGTTTTCTTTCACTGCCAGATATTTAAGTACCTGGAAACTGTCCTTGAAAGGCTTGGGATACCCCTGATCTTCAACTGCCAGTTCAACTGCCTTGTTGCCCTTTTTTGCCACAGAAGGGTGATGGTCGATAATGGTCCTGTGCCAGGCTTCAGGTCTTTCAGTGTAGAAGATTAAATTACTAATTTCTCCACATGGGCTTCTCCCTGTGTCACTCTTGATGTTTGGTGGGTAGTGTATGTGGATGATGTCACTCGTGTTCTTCTATAAATGTAAGTTGTCAACAGTCCAGTGGTGTTGTTTCTTCTGTTAGTTGTATGAAGGCCTACTCACTCCCTTTTGATTATCTGTTGTTTGTTGATTTTGTTGATTTTCCTCCCGTTTCTAACAGAAACAGCTAACAGTTCGTGTTCTGTTACCATGGATACAATCAACTGGATACCTGAATAGTACTGATAGTGTCTTATTTTGGTTACTCTGAGGCAACAGATTACATTATTTAGAGAAAATTACCCACAACAAACAACAGAGGAAGCATCATTGGTGAGTCCTGCTGAATCCACCGGTATTTTGTGTTATTATCTGTGCTTCCTAATTTGATGGCTTGAGTTATGACATAGCTAGCACCTGCTGCTTTCATACTGAAAAGAAGGGTCCTGATTGATGTAGTGGTGTGTGTGTGTGTGTGTGTGTGTGTGTGTGTGCTTTAACTGATTTTTGACAGGGAAAACATGAATAATACTCAGCGAAACATTAGGACACTGAAGTCGGGGTTGGGGGTGGGTTTGAGGGCGCTGCTTCAGACCCTAAAAAGGCTTCTTACAGCCCTGAGGTGAGCCACAGGCTAGCACATATGTGGATGTGGATGATGTCACTCATGCTCTGCTCTGGACAGTGAGGGAGGGTTGACTGCTGTTTCGGATGGCTCATTGGTCAGGTTTCTTTGAATAAATGTTCAATGAAAATACGGAACAAAATGTCTGTTTTCCAACTGCTACTTTTAGCATCCACTGTTAGCTTCCAACTGCCATATTTAGCTGCCACTAGTTCCAACTGCCATTTTTGAGTTCCAAATGTTGGTGTTTGATCACAGCTCCAATGGTTTATCTGGATTATTCTTAGTAATCTCTTTGTAACCCTTAAACAAACAACTATAAATTTTAGTTGTCAACAGTCCAGTGGTGTTGTTTCTTCTGTTAGTTGCATGTAGGCCTACTCACTCCCTTTTGATTATCTGTTGTCTGTTGATTTTGTTGATTTTCCTCCTGTTTCTAACAGAAACAGCTAAGAGTTCATGTTCTGTTACCATGGATACAATCAACTGGATACCTGAATAGTACTGATAGTGTCTTATTTTGGTTACTCTGAGGCAACAGATTACATTATTTACAGAAAATTACCCACAACAGACATCAGAGGAAACATCATTGGTGAGTCCTGCTGAATCCACCGGTATTTTGTGTTATTATCTGTGCTTCCTGGTTTGATGGCTTGAGTTATGACGTAGCTAGCACCTGCTGCTTTCATACTGAAAAGAAGGGTCCTGATTTTTTACATTGGCCCTATTAATGATGTAGTAGTGTGTGTGTGTGTGTGTGTGTGTGTGTGTGTGTGTGTGTGTGTGTGTGTGTGTGTGTGTGTGGTTGTCTGCTTTAACTGATTTTTGACAGGGAAAACATGAATAATACTCAGTGAAACGTTAGGACACTGAAGTCAGGGTTGGGGGTGGGTTTGAGGGCTCGGCTTCAGACCCTGAAAAGGCTTCGTACGGCCCTGCGGTGAGCAACAGGCATGCACATATGTGTATGTGGGTGATGTTACTCATGCTCTGCTCTGGACAGTGAGGGAGGGTTGACTGCTGTTTCGGATGGCTCATTGGTCAGGTTTCTTTGAATAAATGTTAGATAAAAATATGGAACAAAATAACTGTTTTCCAACTGCTACTTTTAGCATCCACTGTTAGCTTCCAACTGCCATATTTAGCTGCCACTAGTTCCAACTGCCATTTTTGAGTTCCAAATGTTGGTGTTTGATCACAGCTCCAATGGTTTATCTGGATTATTCTTAGTAATCTCTTTGTAACCCTTGAACAAACAACTATAAATTTTAGTTGTCAACAGTCCAGTGGTGTTGTTTCTTCTGTTAGTTGTATGTAGGCCTACTCACTCCCTTTTGATTATCTGTTGTTTGTTGATTTTGTTGATTTTCCTCCTGTTTCTAACAGAAACAGCTAACAGTTCATGTTCTGTTACCATGGATACAATCAACTGGATACCTGAATAGTACTGATAGTGTCTTATTTTGGTTACTCTGAGGCAACAGATTATATTATAAATTATCCACAACAGACATCAGAGGAAGCATCATTGGTGAGTCCTGCTGAATCCACCGGTATTTTGTGTTATTATCTGTGCTTCCTGGTTTGATGGCTTGAGTTATGACGTAGCTAGCACCTGCTGCTTTCATACTGAAAAGAAGGGTCCTGATTTTTTACATTGGCCCTATTTATGATATAGTAGTGTGTGTGTGTGTGTGTGTGTGTGTGTGTGTGGTTGTGTGCTTTAACTGATTTTTGACAGGGAAAACATGAATAATACTCAGTGAAACGTTAGGACACTGAAGTCAGGGTTGGGGGTGGGTTTGAGGGCTCTGCTTCAGACCCCGAAAAGGCTTCGTACGGCCCTGCGGTGAGCAACAGGCATGCACATATGTGGATGTGGATGATGTCACTCATGCTCTGCTCTGGACAGTGAGGGAGGGTTGACTGCTGTTTAGGATGGCTCATTGGTCAGGTTTCTTTGAATAAATGTTCAATAAAAATATGGAACAAAATGGCTATTTTCCAACTGTTACTTTTAGCATCCACTGTTAGCTTCCAACTGCCATATTTAGCTGCCACTAGTTCCAACTGCCATTTTTGAGTTCCAAATGTTGTTGTTTGACCACAGCTCAAATGGTTTATCTGGATTATTCTTAGTAATCTCTTTGTAACCCTTAAACAAACAACTATAAATTTTAGTTGTCAACAGTCCAGTGGTGTTGTTTCTTCTGTTAATTGTATGTAGGCCTACTCACTCCCTTTTGATTATCTGTTGTTTGTTAATTTTGTTGATTTTCCTCCTGTTTCTAACAGAAACAGCTAACAGTTCATGTTCTGTTACCATGGATACAATCAACTGGATACCTGAATAGTACAGATAGTGTCTTATTTTGGTTACTCTGAGGCAACAGATTACATTATTTAGAGAAAATTACCCACAACAAACAACAGAGGAAGCATCATTGGTGAGTCCTGCTGAATCCACCGGTATTTTGTGTTATTATCTGTGCTTCCTAATTTGATGGCTTGAGTTATGACGTAGCTAGCACCTGCTGCTTTCATACTGAAAAGAAGGGTCCTGATTTTTTACACTGGCCCTATTAATGATGTAGTAGTGTGTGTGTGTGTGTGTGTGTGTGTGTGCTTTAACTGATTTTTGAAAGGGAAAACATGAATAATACTCAGCGAAACATTAGGACACTGAAGTCAGGGTTGGGGGTGGGTTTGAGGGCTCTGCTTCAGACCCCAAAAAGGCTTCGTACGGCCCTGCGGTGAGCAACAGGCATGCACATATGTGTATGTGGATGATGTCACTCATGCTCTGCTCTGGACAGTGAGGGAGGGTTGACTGCTGTTTCGGATGGCTCATTGGTCAGGTTTCTTTGAATAAATGTTAGATAAAAATATGGAACAAAATAACTGTTTTCCAACTGCTACTTTTAGCATCCACTGTTAGCTTCCAACTGCCATATTTAGCTGCCACTAGTTCCAACTGCCATTTTTGAGTTCCAAATGTTGTTGTTTGACCACAACTCCAATGGTTTATCTGGATTATTCATAGTAATCTCTTTGTAACCCTTGAACAAACAACTATAAATTTTAGTTGTCAACAGTCCAGTGGTGTTGTTTCTTCTGTTAGTTGTATGTAGGCCTACTCACTCCCTTTTGATTATCTGTTGTTTGTTGATTTTGTTGATTTTCCTCCTGTTTCTAACAGAAACAGCTAACAGTTCATGTTCTGTTACCATGGAGACAATCAACTGGATACCTGAATAGTACTGATAGTGTCTTATTTTGGTTACTCTGAGGCAACAGATTACATTATAAATTATCCACAACAGACATCAGAGGAAGCATCATTGGTGAGTCCTGCTGAATCCACCGGTATTTTGTGTTATTATCTGTGCTTCCTGGTTTGATGGCTTGAGTTATGACGTAGCTAGCACCTGCTGCTTTCATACTGAAAAGAAGGGTCCTGATTTTTTACATTGGCCCTATTAATGATGTAGTAGTGTGTGTGTGTGTGTGTGTGTGTGTTGTCTGCTTTAACTGATTTTTGACAGGGAAAACATGAATAATACTCAGTGAAACGTTAGGACACTGAAGTCAGGGTTGGGGGTGGGTTTGAGGGCTCTGCTTCAGACCCTGAAAAGGCTTCGTACGGCCCTGCGGTGAGCAACAGGCATGCACATATGTGTATGTGGGTGATGTTACTCATGCTCTGCTCTGGACAGTGAGGGAGGGTTGACTGCTGTTTCGGGTGACTCATTGGTCAGGTTTTATTTGAATAAATGTTCAATAAAAATATGGAACAAAATGACTGTTTTCCAACTGCTACTTTTAGCATCCACTGTTAGCTTCCAACTGCCATATTTAGCTGCCACTAGTTCCAACTGCCATTTTTGAGTTCCAAATGTTGGTGTTTGATCACAGCTCCAATGGTTTATCTGGATTATTCTTAGTAATCTCTTTGTAACCCTTAAACAAACAACTATAAATTTTAGTTGTCAACAGTCCAGTGGTGTTGTTTCTTCTGTTAGTTGTATGTAGGCCTACTCACTCCCTTTTGATTATCTGTTGTTTGTTGATTTTGTTGATTTTCCTCCTGTTTCTAACAGAAACAGCTAACAGTTCATGTTCTGTTACCATGGATACAATCAACTGGATACCTGAATAGTACAGATAGTGTCTTATTTTGGTTACTCTGAGGCAACAGATTATATTATAAATTACCCACAACAGACATCAGAGGAAGCATCATTGGTGAGTCCTGCTGAATCCACCGGTATTTTGTGTTATTATCTGTGCTTCCTGGTTTGATGGCTTGAGTTATGACGTAGCTAGCACCTGCTGCTTTCATACTGAAAAGAAGGGTCCTGATTTTTTACACTGGCCCTATTAATGATGTAGTAGTGTGTGTGTGTGTGTGTGTGTGTGTGTGTGTGTGTGTGTGTGTGTGTGGTTGTGTGCTTTAACTGATTTTTGACAGGGAAAACATGAATAATACTCAGTGAAACGTTAGGACACTGAAGTCAGGGTTGGGGGTGGGTTTGAGGGCTCTGCTTCAGACCCCGAAAAGGCTTGTACGGCCCTGCGGTGAGCAACAGGCATGCACATATGTGTATGTGGATGATGTCACTCATGCTCTGCTCTGGACAGTGAGGGAGGGTTGACTGCTGTTTCGGATGGCTCATTGGTCAGGTTTCTTTGAATAAATGTTCAATAAAAATATTGAACAAAATGGCTGTTTTCCAACTGCTACCTTTAGCATCCACTGTTAGCTTCCAACTGCCATATTTAGCTACCACTAGTTCCAACTGCCATTTTTGAGTTCCAAATGTTGTTGTTTGACCACAACTCCAATGGTTTATCTGGATTATTCTTTGTAACCCTTAAACAAACAACTATAAATTTTAGTTGTCAACAGTCCAGTGGTGTTGTTTCTTCTGTTAGTTGTATGTAGGCCTACTCACTCCTTTTTGATTATCTGTTGTTTGTTAATTTTGTTGATTTTCCTCCTGTTTCTAACAGAAACAGCTAACAGTTCATGTTCTGTTACCATGGATACAATCAACTGGATACCTGAATAGTATGATAGTGTCTTATTTTGGTTACTCTGAGGCAACAGATTACATTATTTAGAGAAAATTACCCACAACAAACAACAGAGGAAGCATCATTGGTGAGTCCTGCTGAATCCACCGGTATTTTGTGTTATTATCTGTGCTTCCTGGTTTGATGGCTTGAGTTATGACATAGCTAGCACCTGCTGCTTTCATACTGAAAAGAAGGGTCCTGATTTTTTACACTGGTCCTATTAATGATGTAGTAGTGTGTGTGTGTGTGTGTGTGTGTGTGTGTGTGTGTGTGTGTGTGTGTGTGTGCTTTAACTGATTTTTGAAAGGGAAAACATGAATAATACTCAGCGAAACGTTAGGACAATGAAGTCAGGGTTGGGGGTGGGTTTGAGGGCTCTGCTTCAGACCCCAAAAAGGCTTCGTACGGCCCTGCGGTGAGCCACAGGCATGCACATACCATGCCGTATGCAGCCTTCATAAAGTCGTATCCCAGGAACTGGATAACGCGATGAATGAAGGCTGGCAAGAGGTGAAAAGAAAATGTGGATTTCAGGATATTGCGCTAGAAATCCTCACAGCGATGAAGCTCCAGACTCTGAAGCCGCACTGATCCCGGAACAGACCTGAGAGCAGCGCGGGGTGAGGGGATGGATAGGATGTATGTGTGAAGATAATGTGCACGCATCAGGCACTAATCCATCTCTGCTAGGAGAGGATAGACTCCGGGCTCGAAGTCACCCCCGCATCTCTTCTGAAATCTGTGAATATTCCGGGGGGGAACTGGAGGGCAGGGAGGCAGCGGAGAGGAGGAGAGGTGGACGCCACCATCGCATCTCTGGATGGCTGTCTGCACTGCCCTCCTGATTGACCGGCCCGCTGAAGGACCGGCAAGCCAAACCCACCGCTGTTCGGACTGACAGAGCCTATATAACGCCGACCAGCGGCTGTCTGTCATCACATCATTGTTATCTGCCTCTTCTGCAGCTTTTCGATCTGCTAACTGACTTGGATTAACCCTTCCTTTGTGTTGCCAGGATAGCATACAGAAGCAGCAGCCATGTCTCACGGATGGGGATACGGACCAACAAACGGTGAGGATCTCACAGCATCCAGCTGTTTCTATGGAACAGGTCACAACACGCTGCCACACTGTGAGCTCAGTGCGGGCTGCTGCAGTCACTCATTTCCCATTCCTCAGTAACAATGTCATTAAATAACCTTCACCACAGCAAGCTGCTACTTAACTTCAGGATCAGTTAACAGGTCCACTCAGTTTCTGATGGACTCCGCCGCATTAAATAGGAACCGTTGCTCTTTTAACTGACAGCCGAACGTTCTGTTGGCTGCCGTTGGTCCGAAGCTATATAGAAAACACATGGCAAACTTTGAATAAGATAAACTGATGCAGGAGTTTCATCTTCCCCACATAGGTAACAGCATCTGGACTGGTTCCAGCATTAAAATGCATTGCATTAATACATCAGTGTAGGTGTTTGTTAAATTTTCACTTCAGTAGCCTATTAATGGATTATATGCATTATAAATATTTCATTGAAGCATCATGTGAAGGATCTGAAAATAGCTTCTAAGAAGTCAACAGAAGTAAAGACAGAGAGCAAGATTATTTTCCTTGTTAAAATGTGAGATACTTGCACTTTACTTGAACTTCTATACTTCTATTTAACTTTATGTTGTCACGTTTGTTAATAAAGTTGCCTACACAGCACTGTAGTAAAAATAATTTAATAGGAGGCTATCATCAGACAATCTGCATACTGAATGCTTTAACTTATAGTTAAAGACAGCATACTTTCAGTACATGTTTCTGATAATATTTCTGTACTTTTACGTACTTCCAGTGAGTTATGTTGTTGTTGTTAATATAATTTATAGTTATAGTTTATAGTTTTTTTATGTTAAGTATCCAAATTGAATATCACACTGCTCCTAAGTAAAACGGAGTAGATAGTTTATGGAATCCAGTTTTTATGCAATTGTAACGTGTGCTAAAAATTCTTGCAACTTTACAATAGGCAATCACTTAATACATTTTTATAAAGTATTTCATGGTTTAACTGTCATATATTAAGTAAGGTTTAATTAACTATAAATGTTCATGTATTAATGATGGTTAAAAAGGGTTACCTTATTATTTTTCTGTTGTGGTATCATGTGAACTATCTGAATACTTCTTTACACTTGATACTACAGCAATAACCTAAGCAAGCAGCACAACATAACTGAGGGGGGAAAAAGGGAAATTAGAATTTTTAGTCCTAAAACTTGTAGGTTGGCGTGGAAGTGCTCCATGCATAGAAAATAATAGAATGGAACAGAACACCTAGAGTGGTATTAACTTTTTATCACATGAATATGTATTTGTAGGACCTGACAAATGGGTAGCTGAGTACCCTGTAGCCGACGGACCCAGACAGTCTCCTATCAACATTGTCCCCAAGGAGGCCACATATGACCCCTCTCTGAAGGCCCTCAAGCTGACGTATGACCCCTCCAACTCCAAGGGCATTCTCAACAATGGACACTCCTTCCAGGTGGACTTTGTGGACGACACAGACAGTTCCAGTAAGCATGTATTTTTGATGCAAAAGCAGATATTAATAGAATAGAATAGAATTTATGTTTCAGTATTACTTTTAGTAATAGTTTAGTAAAGTTTATCTGGCTGTCTTGTTTATGACTCCACCCTGCTGTATTCACTGACTGTAGCAGATAAGAGCCTCTGATGATGTCAGTCCACCCTGATAAGCCTCATCGTTATCTGGAGGTCAGCAGGACGTCTGCACCGCCTCACTCTGCTGTGCTGACACTGTTTATTCAACATTACTCCAGTCATGCAAATGATCAAAAGCATATCAGTCTGGATTAAATAAATACATCTGAAAATAGCGTTTATATATGAAGAATCAATTTATAAAATGTACAATCTCTAACTTAATTAGGGCTCCAAATATTGGCCCAACCCTTATAATTTAAACCAGCGGCAGCAGCAGCAGCAGCAGCAGTTTCTTGGAATGAACAGAAAGAAAATAGAAGTTAGCATGAACAGCCAGTTACAATGAATAAGCATCATGACAGGACAGACAATGAAAGGTGCAACAGGGAAACTATCAAGTGACAATCAAGTTAAAGTGAGTGACTCAAAAAATATCAATCTGATTTTATTACATGAATTCAGTGTTGTCAAAGTGACACATTTAATGCACGGTTTGTCTATCATGTTGAGTCAGTGTGAATAAATAAAATTACTTACTCTGAATAAATTAAATGAATGAGGATGTGTACATAAACTCTATGTGTTAAGACAATTATTACATATAGAGTTAAAGGGTACTACATAAACATTACGTGTTGTTTAAGTGTTTATTATTCATGATGTGCTTATAAAAGTAATGGATTTCAAATAGGTTATTATGTCTCCTGTAATAAATCACACATGTAGTATGTTATTATATTACCACGAAGCCCAATAAATCAATTTAGCACAAATATGTTGAAACTTTAGATTTATTAACAAAACAATAATATGCAGTATGTGTAATGTGTGATATGACACGTACAAGTGTGAACCTATCAGTGGTTTGCAGGAAAACACACACTGACTCAACATGATGAAAAACTTTGCATTGTGTGTGACCCATGACATCTAACCTACTTAATAGAGTTAGATAGAAACTTCAGTGGGTTGGTATAGCACTTTCATTAAGTCTGGGGACACACAAGACAGAATGAAAACAAAATGGTCAAAATTCAATCAGCAGTGCCCCGAGCAGCTGATATCACTCTGATATTATCAGTGTTTTTTGATTACAAAGCTCCTCCAGACTCCACCAACTGTTAAACTAAACTAAGTTGTAATAACCACAACCTTTTCTGACAACTGACCTTTTCAATTTGGTGGATTTCCCCAAACACAATAGGGACTTTAAGGGACAGGTATAGTCAAAGGACAATCATTCTAATCAGTTTCTGTGTGGGCTACAACGTCTGGAAGTGTTAAGATAGAATTGCACAGAGCTTTTTTTTTTCTCTGTCCGTTCAACCTTAAAGTCTAGTATTTCCCTAACAGAGGACAGAACATGGTTCTCTGTGTTCTGCAACTGCTGTTTAAAAGTGGACGCTAAACTGCATTGCTGACTTTGAAAGTTGAATCATACCAATCATGTATGAAAGATGCTGAATGTTGTAAGGCTTGTTGAAAAGCATTAATTCCTGAGTGCATCTGTAATGATTCTGTTGTTGTGCTCCAACCAGCCCTGACTGGAGGTCCTATTTCTGGAACATACCGTTTGAGGCAGTTTCATTTCCACTGGGGAGCCAGTGATGACAGAGGATCTGAGCACACTGTCAACGATATCAAGTTCCCCTGTGAGGTACTGAAGCTGCTGGAGTTACCTAAATGTGGATTTAAAGATGCTTACAACTACCACATACAGATCCTCAATACAAGTTATGGTGTTAATGTTGGCTGTTCCCTGACTTTGACAATAGGATTTTGAATTTTTTTAAAAAGAAATTCTAAAAGTGACAAATCTGTTCACAATGGCCCTTTATAATAATAATAATAATAATAATAATAATAATAATAATAATAATAATAATAATAATAATAATAATAATACATTGAATTTGTATAGCGCTTTTCAAGGACCCAAAGACGCTTACAGAGAAATGTATTCATTATTTAAACAATAATGAATAAATGGGGACTTTATAGTGAATTAAACATTAGTTAATAGTTATGCAGCTGTTAACAGACAATGACATGCTTAATAAATCATTTATTAAACAAATGTAAAGCGTCAACCGATGTCTATAACACTCTGTAAATGGTTAATGTAGTTGAGATATAAACATTATTTAGATGGCAATTACAGTTAAATCTGATAAACCCTTAGAATTGCTCAATGAATTATTTATAAAGCACCTCATTGTTTGTTAACAGTCAAATAACTATTAATTGAAGTTTAATTAACTTTTAATGTGCCATTTTTTTTTATTAATGTTTTCTTTTTAGTAATGGTCACCAGTGGTTCTTTTGATTTTCATTTACAGTATTTTTTAAATCACAGTAGCTTGGAAAATAAAACAACTGTTCAGTAACCCCCCAACTAGAATTCGATTCATTGCAGTGTCATATGGAAATAGAACTTACAGATTAACAGCTGAAACAGTGAATTGAAAATACAGTATGAGAAAAAGTTAGAGATTTTATTTAGTGGAGGGGATCTTCGGACAAGGAGGATCCCCACCCCTCGATTTCTCGCCTTGTCGTGGAGTGATTAAATCAGCTGGAAAGATTAAAGCCCTACTTAGACAATTGCAATTGACTGGCTCTTTAAATCCAGTGTCATTATGTGTAAAATATCCACACTGTTTCTCACGTTAAGTTTGGGTAAGATGTAAAATTTTGCCTCTCTTCCTTATTAGCTTCACTTGGTGCACTGGAACACCAAGTACCCCAGCTTTGGAGAGGCGGCCAGCCAGCCTGATGGACTCGCTGTGGTTGGGGTCTTTCTCAAGGTGACTCATTAGTGACAGATCACTAACAATCCATCTGTCTGTGACTGCACTAGACGTGCTTTAAGGAAGTGCTACTAATTAAATTGTATGTTAATCTGTATTGTGCTTTAGATTGGTGCTGCCAACCCCAGGATTCAGAAGGTTTTGGATTCCTTGGATGCCATCAAGACCAAGGTAACAACACCAGTCCCAGAATTCTCAAAACTCAACAATGACTGAATATAATCAAAGTAGATTTAAGAATAATGTAGTTGTCATTATGCAGTACAAGATTGTATCATACATTCTTTGTTGAAATCTCCTAAACTACATACACACAAACAAAAAAAACTATACAGACTAATTAATAAATAATTATCAAGTCTGAAAAATAAACTCCTCATGGCGGAGTGTTGAGGATGAATCAGGGAGTCTCACAGCCTGAGGAATGAAGCTGCTCTAGAGTCTGGCAGCAGATACTTCTGTATCAATAGCCAGATGATAGCAGGGTGAACATGTCACTGCACCATCATCACTGACGCTCTGTCGATGGGCACAAATGATGTTCATGCCAGTTTGTGATGTTTCCAGTTACCATACTCTCTATTGCTCCTCTATTAATGTTAATAAGAACTTGACACATGAATTCAGCCTTCATAAGTGTCCTTTAGAAGTGTTTTTTTTTTTCTCTGCTTAATACAATTTAGAAGCTTGGAAAACTAACAAATCCGTCGTCATGGTTTATGATGAGAAACAACTGCTTTCCTTCCATCTTTCCACTATTCCGTTTTTCCAGGGAAAACAGACCACCTTTGGTAACTTTGACGCAAAGACTCTCCTTCCTGATTCTCTGGATTATTGGACCTATGATGGCTCTCTGACCACACCTCCCCTTTTGGAGAGTGTCACCTGGATCGTCCTCAAGGAGCCAATCAGTGTCAGCCCTGCACAGGTACTTAACTTGCTTCACATATAACAACTTGCTTTACATAAATAAAATCAAACTGAGTAAGAAAAAAACACACACAAACATTTGGCAAAGCTACTGCACAGAAAATCAGGACACAAGCAGCTGAACTGAAAGCAGGGCCGTGGAGCTTCATTTTGTGAAAGGAGGTATAAATGTGTCAGGTACATATTTGAAGGATTGTCTCAATGTCAAAAATATTGTCATCTCTGTTTACTGGCGATATCATGAAGACTTAGGTGATCAGTCTGCACTTTTGCTCTTTGTTTTCATCCAAATATTCAATTAACATGAAATTAATAAATGAGCTATTGACCTTCCACTTTGTTCTTAATAAAGCCATTATCTTATCTTATCTTGTCTTAATGACAAAGAAACAGAGCAAGCAAACATAAAAGCCCTGTGGCTGGAACAGTACATTTTACCTGTAGAAGGATAAGGACAAAAGCCCTTGAACTACTTTACCACAGTGACATTTGTTTTAGCTATCACTGTATTTAGATAGGAAGGTCGGTCTGCTCTGTATAACAAAATAAATGTACAAATAAATGTGATACTGAACTTAAGTTCAAGAGCCAAACAACTAAACCGAAGCCACAGCTTGATTACACACTAGATATAATTCAAATATAGCTGGAAGGTCAAATGGGTACGGGTGTTTCAGTGCAACTGTGTCTATGTAGGCTACATTAACATGCTCAAAGAGCCTGTGTGTAGTTTTGGCAGTCCTAAATACAGACATTTTTATTGGCAGCTCAACTAGTGGTTTGTGGGTCCAATCATGTATTCTGGTGTGACTGCTTCTGGATTCTCCAGTTGAAGCTGGTTCAGTTCAAGAATTCAACTTAAAGTGAGAATAAAAGAAATTAGGGAGTCAGTTCACACAAAAATTCAGTCACAAGAATTCAGCCATCATCTACTCACCCTCATGCAGATGTAAAGTCAGGTACGGTAAAACATTTGCAGCATTCTCCTAAACAACTGAAGTAGATGGCTCCATGTTCAGCGACTCTTGCTAACCATCAACATGCGGTTCAGCTCATGCGCCCAGTTCAGATGGGGTCGCACTTACCAAGTCCCCATGACAAGTGACAGGCTTTGAAGCCAATTTTACATAGTGTGTAAATACATCGTCCTGTGTTGCAATGGGCCCCACACACATTTTTTTTCATAAGCTTATATTGTGAAAGAAGCAGCTCTAAAATGGTGGAGACATTTTTTTTGAACATCATAACTCCTGTGATGTGACTCGTTTCACAATATGATCCATTTGGAAAGTCTAGAAGACCCACATGATTCAATTAACCCATTTTATTCCCATTCAAGTTAGCCACGGGATAAATCCTGGCTAAATCGGAAGTTATCTGGCTCAGCTAGCAAGGTCTCTAGTGCACCTGCTCAATGGGTTCCGCTATGCGAAAGAGACATGTAATTTTATACACACGAAGTTGAACTTTTATGGTTTCATATACCACTGTGCAGCTTTCATTGAAATGAACAGGGCTCTGCTTCTGACACTGTTTCCAGTTCTCATTATATGTCAATGGCACCAATGCGTTTAGCTTTTATCAGCTACACTGAAGATTTCAGCCTTAAAAAGGGTGTAAAAAACACCTTTTCATATAAATTTGGGGTCTCGGATTATACCTGATGAGCTGTGTTGAGTGTTTATGCTGTTTTTGATACTCCAGCTACTTCGGTTTTTAAGGAGAATGCAGCACTTTTTTGCTCCAGAAATGTTTTGTGGACTATAAATCTTCACCCGACTTTCCATCAGGATGGGGAGTAGATAATGTCTGAACTTTGATTTTTGAGACGAAGAGAACTGGCTGTTTCCTTACAAATCTCTTTTTACAGTATTTTCAAATCGCCTCATAGGCGCTTTCATTTGGCAAACGTCTCATTCAGTGTTGATGCATGGTTCAAGGAGGTGCAAGGTTTGTTGGACCAAACATTGTCAAGGTCATGAGTGTAGGCTGTCATATCATGCTTTAGAGCAGGGTGGGTCTGTGCCACGAGTGCCTTGTGTTTCACCCAGATTGCGCTGGCTGCTGGTATCTCCACTGTGCAGTTTTGCACACTATCTCTTTACATAATTAATGCTGCCTCACTGTATCTTCGTGACATTTGACCCACATAGTACAGTAGGTAGCAGACTTCACTTCTCCTCCCTGAATAAAGCTGAGATGTACACTTGAGCTTGATGTAGAAATAAATACACTAATGCACTCAAGGACAGCTTTGTTCTCTGGCACTGCTGAGTGAGCCTGCTGAGGAAAATTAAATCCAAGCTCATCAGCTAGCTAAGGGCTAAATGGCTCCCAGAGGAGCTGTTGTTTATGCCACACTGCTGCAGTTGTTTCGCATGCGTGCGTGCACACACGCACACACACACACGCACATAGAGAGAGAGACAGATCTTTCCACCTAACATGTGCTCTAGGTTCCAGTAGCTCAGATGTGGCCTGTTCTGCAGAGGTAATTGAAGGCCGTCACAATTGTAGAACTCTCCGTCCAGCCTAATGCTACTGTTGGGAGGGCTGTGTTTTGTATCACAATGTGCATAGGCAAGATAACCGACGCAGCAGGAGGGTGTGATGTGACAGAAGCAAGTGAAGTGGCTGATTGCATTAAATATCACATTTCTGCTGGTGGCTCATTTTTTAACATGACCCAGGTAGTCACTGTTTTACCCTAGTCTCAGGACCTGAGCAGTAGAAGAGGGAACACTGCTCTATTGCTGGCCTGTTTTGTCGTACGCAAATCAAAGTGCATTTTGATTTTGCCAACTGAGGATACAAGAGCTCATGGGTAGGTTTCATCATTGTGGTTCCCATGGTTCTGTGTTCCATTTGCATTTGAGAAATTAATTTATAACCAGACAAAATATGTTTATTTGATTTGAAGGCAAGTTGGATAAATGGTGTACATGTTGATAGCACATAATCATAGATTCTTAATGATATAGTCAATTATTTTAAAGTAGATGATAGATGTGTGTGTGTTTGAAAAAACAAAACGCTTTCCTGGGTGTATCTTATGGATTTGAAAAGTCAGTCCTGCTGAATTTTCCGGCCTCTCCCTACACATGACCCTTCTGATAGCTATGCTGTATTCTCAATGATGAATTTTCACCATGATAAACAGCAGGCTACAACTGTGCACTGGCCTTTCCTCAAAGACGCACTCTCGCCAGGAGATTCTCTCCTCTGTCAAAGAGCAGCTGACCCAACCTTTGCTGCTGCTTCACTCATTAGGTGTGTGACATAATAGGTCAGCTGGATGAAGGTTCAGTAGCAACTAGCTGAAACGATGCATATCACTCATGGAATCGGACATACTCCAACAGCATTTTAATGAAGTACTGTCTTATCGCAATCACAATATCTCTCAGAAAAATAGCAATATGAATTTTTTATCATGTTGTGCAGCCCTACTCCGAATAGTTTGTGGAAATACCCTCACTCTTAAAAAACTCAAACTGAACACAGTCAGTTCAGAGAGGCACGTCATATAAGAGCAATCATGTGGCTTGACTTTTAGTGGTGATGTAGCCAGTTGGTTAGATTTGGATGTGAGTTGCCTTTATTTCAGCCCAGTTGCCATGATAAAATATGTCAGTTAAACATTTCTGCAAACCACTGATAATTTCACATATGTATATGTCATAGGCAACGTGCCATATGTCATATCATGTTCACATTACACATTCATATTTGGAAGTAGAGGGGATGGTGATGGAATTGCAGGCAAGAAGGCTGTAATGTTGCAGTTTACACAAACCAGCCTATCTTCCATAACTATGTCTGTAACCACAATCAAATAGATCATTGAAATAGCATTGTCTCAGGTGAGCACAGTACACATTCCAGCACACAGGTTTACTTATTTGAACTATGCTCTCAACGCCTCCATTTTCAGTCATTTGGTAATCCTGCTGGGCTCGTGCAGGTCATGATGGACTTATACAGTGTATGTTGGCAACAACACATGTTTTTTTTAGTGACTTGGTCGATAGAAGTCAGACATTGATTATCTTGCTCTGTTTTTCTTCCCTGTCTCTCCTTCCTCATTAGATGGCCATGTTCCGCAGCCTCCTGTTCACCGGAGAGGGAGAATCTCCATGCTGCATGGCGGACAACTACCGGCCTCCTCAGCCTCTGAAGGGCCGCCAGGTCCGCGCCTCCTTCAAATAAACTCCCCCTTCATTTTCATAGCTTTCTTTCCCCTTTGCTTATTCCTGTCTGCTTTCCCACTTACCCGTTGTTCTCCAAACGCAGTCCTTATTAAGCTTATATTAACCCTGTTGACATTAACTTGAAAAGTTGAATAAAAGCCCATCTGCTTACACGTTCTACCACATAGACTAACTGGATGTATCTTGAATAAAATATCTTTTAACGCTTTGACCTAGGCCCTGTTCACACTTGTCATTTCAAGTGTCCATAGTGTGTACAAGCATAAAATGCCTATATGACATATACATTTTCCACTCACAGACAAAGGTAGCCTAAAAAATGTGATCTATGCTTACTAACACAGGTAAAAAGAGACAAATCCTGCAGCAAAATTGTTACTCCTGCTAAAATCTGGCCAGAATTCTGGCCCCTCATCTTTAATTTTGGCTGTAACATGTTACATATTCCATTTTCGTTGGCTACTCTGCCAAGACAGTATGCTTCATCATAGACTAACTAATTAACTGAAAATAGAACTTATATATATTGTAAAGGTAGAAATTATCCTTCTGTCATAAACCGCACTTGACAAGCACACCTAGCCCATCTGAGGTGAATGTAGGCCTAAATTCTAATTTCTTTTTTATATTATCCTAATATATTAAAAATGAATGCTCCTTTCAGTGCATTTCATTGTGTTGTGAGTTGTGCCGTAGACAACTGATCGTGTGAAAGCCAATGTTTTAATGGATGCCTGATTTTGTCAGTTTAAGACAAAGTGCTCATACTGAGTTTGGACTTGACATTTTTCAGTGTACACTGTGGCCACAGCTCATCGACAGGCACTTCTATGCAAGTAGATTTTTAGACATATGATGGACTGAATGAAAGTAATGTTATGGAACGATCCAGTATATTGTGAAGGACAGTCTTACCCAGTATTGGCTGATAGTGCAGCATGATGCCATGTCCATGCTCATGTATCGTCTTTTTCTCTTTGCTTGGCTTCCATCCATTATGGGTAAATTAAGCCTCCACAAAAATCAGCAAAATCAGAAGCCGACTGACACATCTGCATCGCGTGGTGATGGCTCTAGCCAACCCATACTATCGGTGGTTATACAGTGCAAGTGTCAATCCATTCATAATAAAAACTATAACAACTGAACTACCTATCACCACAGTGCATTATACATTGTCCTTGAGCCTCATTTTATAAAGAGCTGTCATTTATGACTATATATTAACACAAGCTAATGTGTCAACATAGGTCACAGAAGTTTTTCGTTAAATCAGTATACTTTGTCTGCAATGTCTACAGTCATTAACTGAAATCCATGGCAGGTATTCAGAAGAGACCAGCGCAATGTAACTTTTTAGCTTTTATATGAATGAAAAAATAAAATGCTATTAAAAAAATCACTGTGTGGCTTTTGTGAAAGAAATGTAACCCTTTAATGTGTTTCATCTAAAACTGCTGTCAAATTACGAATGGAATTGTGTTGTGTGGATCTATAATGTCATTGAAAAATTTGTATCAATAAAAAAAACTTACAGAACTCACAGATGTCTCAGACGTCCCTCCTTTCCCACCAAATCAATCAATGCTAAATTGATTTGATAGTCAGACTTCAGAGTTACTTAACAAAGAGTGTTTCTTTGGTTACAAATAAGGTATTTTAGGCATGCTAGTGATGTGGCCAATTATGATTTTGGTTGCTCTCCTACTCCACCACTTTGGCCCTTAATGAAACATTTCAACAATTACTGAAGATGTTGCCATTTAACTTTGTACCAACATTTATGGTTTCCAGAAGTTAAATCCTAAAGACTTGACTTAAGGTGATTACCTTACTGCTTCTGTAGTGCCACCATGAGGTTGACATTTACAGCTTTGAGTGAAATGTCTTAACTGATGAATTTGCCACGTAGTTTGTAGTATCTGATGATGCATTGTAGTACCGTTGGTGACTTTTTTTTGTTCCTGATATGTTTATGATGAAAAACCTGCAAATCTAAAAATATACCCAACAGCCTCAGCTGCTATTTGTGTTTTTGTGTTTAGTGTTCATTAGCAAATAAGCATGCTACCATGCTAAATTTAGATATAGATATAATTTGTAAGAATTCGACATTTAAATGTCTATAAACAACTCGACAACTATCCCTAATCTTTCCGGCGCTGATTTAAACCAGAGATATCCACAAGTTTACACAAGGTATCAGAAGAAGAAGATTAATCTTTATCAGATCACATATTATACAATGTACAACATAGTAAAACTGATACTCCGCATTTAACCCATCCAGGGGGAGCAGCTGACAATGTACCTGCTTGGGGACCAACTCCAGATCTTAGCCAGTGCCTTGGTCAAGGACACTGACTGGAAAGTCAACCTAATGTTCATGGTTTAATGGTGGGGCAAACTGGAGTACCCAGAGGAAACCTACACAAGCATGGAGAGAACATGCAAACTCCAATTTGTTTGTGTTAAATTGCGTTTGTGTGTATTCACCTTAAACCGCCAGATTGCAAACATTCAGGTCAAACTCTTATTGAACTCAGCACTCAACAGAGACTGTGGTCCTCCCTTTTCTATTTCCCCTCTTTTCTCTGTAACTATCTACCCCGCCAGCTCCAGTTTGCATTCAGCATTACAGAACATTAACCACCTGACACGGATCACTGCTGCACTCAGGTTGATAAACAGGAGTGGAGATGAATCCACTTTTTAAACCCAAAAGTTAGCTCACAGCTCTGAGCAGCTGAGCAGCGACTCTGCACCCTTCCCTCCCATACATTACTTCGGAAACGATTTTGGTTTGTTTTGATAGAGTCCCCTAGCAACAGAAATACCATACTGTGCGTTAACACATTAAACACTTGCTTAACAAAAAAATCAGCATGTTAACACTGTCACTGTGAACTTGCTTAGCACACTGATGTTAGCCCTTTGCTCAAAGCACTGCTGTAACATGCAGTATACACAGTTCACCTTTTGAAGACGCCTGTTAGGGTTTATGTGGGTTCACTGTCATCACTTCCTTGGAGTATAATGTTTTTGCCAGTGTTAACACCTGAAACCAGAGTTTTATGTTTGTATTACAAACATCCAGTGAGGGAGTTTGGATGCTGTGTTGTGATTTGGAGTAATAATTAACTCAGTTAAAATGAAGACTTTACATAATGGAGACTTTAAAATACATAGAATTTTATAAATACATGATCAAACCGTAAAGTCATCGGCTGGATTTGGCAGAGAATGAATGGGGTTAGTGATGGCCTTACGTAACACTGTTTGGCTGTTTTCTCCATGCCCTCTTTGTTAGCGTTGCCATCATCACAAACCATTAGCTTGATGCTCTTTGTTGGACAGTTGGCCATTAAACAGTCACTTTGTGTCTGTCTCTTTCAGTATCTCAGCTGAAGTGATGGACATGAGGGGGAGATGATGTCGGAGATTTTGAAAAAAATCAAACAGCGCTAAAAAAAACACAAAATTTGTATTTTCTGGTTTACGGCATTTACATTAATGTGACGATACATTGAAAGCTATCCAAGTACACTCAAGTTCTGAAGTTATTTGATATGAAGACAAACATAGTAACTGAAAAGATAGCAGGAGAAGTGAAGATCACTGGTACACAGTAGTCTTTGTTGATGAGGCATTGATAAGAGGAATTGCTGCATCTGAGCCCAAACAAAGCAGCATAGTTTCAACACTACTGCAAGGCTGGAGTATCAAGGCTATACAAATTTAACTACAGTTAGAGAAATATTTCCCGCCTGGAGAGATGACTCTTGCAATAACTGGGCCGTCTATGCAGTAGTAATAGTTTTGAAATGTGTACTACCAGAGAACAACTACTGGCCAGAGAAAACAGAGAAAAATTCAAGATTCAAAGTGTTTGTTGTCATATGCACAGTAAAGAAACATGTTGCTCTGTACAATGAAATTCTTCCTTTGCTTTCCACAGAATACAGTGTAATAAAGAGATATATACAACCAAAATATACAATATACAAAGTAAAGCACTTTTAAAGCACTTTTACATGGCACATGTGACAAATAGATAAAGCAGCAACAACAATAATAATAATAATAAAACAGTGCAAGTCTGAAGTAGGGCTGCTCGATTACGGAAAAAATCATAATCACCATTATTTTGGTCAATATTGAAATCACGAGTATTTAAACGATTATTTTTGAGCTTGAAAACATGATGCATTTATTAGCATTTCTCTCCAAAAAAAAAAAAAAACACTTTGTGTTTTATTTTGAAAAGTGACCGGGTGTTATGTTGTTGTTTTTGGTGCATGACTTCCTGTCTGCTATGTGCTAAATTCGGCTTATTGCTACGTGGTGGCTCCATAACGGCTCTGGACTGCCGGAGCTGGGACGGAGCAGACACACCTGGTGGAAGTTAACACAGAGACTAAAGTGAAACCATCAGCTCTGCTGCCGTGGCCGAGCCGTAATGCAGCGGACACGTATCCAGTCAGCATGGCCGCGTTGAGTGCTTTGGAGGAGGGAAATTTAAAAAAAAAAAATTGGTTTGGGGGAGAGATTGAATTGCGCATGTGCGTCTCTTTCAGAAAATCTCTAGGCCTACTGTACAACGAAAAATGCCAAATAAATCGTTTCAACTCGATTATATTAGTTTGGAGATCGTTTGACCCCAAAATCGAAGTCACAATTAAAATTTGATTAATTGCACAGCCCTAATCTGAAGTCTGTGCATTTATGCATGAGCAGAAACGTAAACAGTCAGGACAGTTATGAGGTAGAATAAACTCATATCTGCTGTTCAGGAGTCTGATGGCAGTGGGACAGAAAAAGTTCTTTCGTCTGGTTGTCAGTGAGTTTGTAGGGGATGACCGTATTGAAGGCGGAGCTGTAGTGCACAAAGAGCGTCCGAGATGCTAACCGTGTGGGTTAGTAGAGGAAAAGAAAGAGAAAAGGAGGGATGAACAGCCGTGGAGAGACAATACTCACCTTCCTGTCACTCAGAAGCTGTTGAACAAACTCACGCTCAAATCACTTTCAGCTGATGCTTGATCGAAATGTGGCTTAGTGTACGCTCACACAGCACCACAGCTAAGACTTAGCTTCATGAAGTGGAGAGGCTCGAATCAGCTTGTGATGAGCACAAAGAAAAACAAGCAACAAGCACAGTGTTTTACAGTGTAAAATGACTCAAGCAGGTCCACAAATATAAAAAAAAGCAAACACTACAACTTCTAACATCTGCCCAGACACTTAATAGCCTTCCTTGAGCCCGCACTCATGCCGGTTGGCATGTGTCTGTCCGCCTCCTTAATTCAGCTCGTTTCCTTGGCGTGGATATATGGAGTTGGCCGGCAACAGCGTCCTGCGACCGGGCTGACGGTGGCTGTTCTCAGCGTTGTAGCGGAGGAAACAGCAGAGTCACCATTAGTGTTGTTTTTGGCGGCCTGTTTTACTTTTAGTTTTAGTCTAGTCTTTGTGTCAAGCTATCATTTTAGTTTTTATTAGTTTTAGTCATGTTCATACTCCTTTTAGTCGTGTCAAGTTTTAGTCGACTAAAAGTCTGAGCATTTTAGTCTTATTTTAGTCAGAATTGTCCATGACTATTTTAGTCTAGTTTTAGTCGAGGAAAACTGATGACATTTTAGTCTAGTTTTAGTCAAAGATTGTATTTAGCCAAACCCATTTCACTCAAGAATACATCCATTCCAGAAACAGAAGACGCTCTGATTTGAATTTACAACAAATTTATTTTAACTAAGAACCCACTTTACACTCTTTCTCTCCAACAAACTGTTTACCTTGCCTTGTTTGGTGTAATTTTTCTTTTCACTTATGTGACTGTACAGTTATTTTTTAATTTTGACATACTGTATTAATACAGTGGACCTAAAATCACACAAAAATCATAAAATCCGAGTAGGAAAAAGTTAGAATTTTTACTGTGAAAACCATAAATATGTTTAACGAACCATTTATATTACTTAGAATGCAAATTTAATTTGTTGTTTGCTTATTTTGTACATAAGTTTTTGAAATTTACAAAGTTATAACTATTTACATTTTAATGCGGGCAATGCCTCAGGCTCAGGCCTCCCTCAGGTCCTCACTCCTCACAGCTGAATGAGGAGCTGCACTGCCTGCTCCTCATTCAGCAGTCTCCTCATTGTTTTGACACACAAAACAAAAAAACGACTACACTACACACTAAACACACTACACAACACACTATCTATACACTCCAAAAACGCTAAATGTCACAAATCTCTCAACTCTCAAAACTCGCTGTCTCTGTCGCTGTCAGTATCGCTGTCACTCTTCGCCGCCGTCCCTCCCCAGAACTTCCGCCTGTTCCCCAGCAACCAAATCACGTGATTTGCCATATAATTTTGTGATTGGTTGATGTGGTGGCTTTTTCCACCAATAGGAAAGGGGGTATCACGTGTTTTCTTTTTGCTTGCAAGCGCTTCCTGTTTGCGGAAACGTTGCTGAGAAAAGTCCGTTTTTACCGTTTCTTCCTGCACCAAACACTAAACGTAGCGGCAAAATTCGCGAAAAAGCGCCGCGTACATTATTTATAACAAGTCCGGTTTTACTCGGCCTATCAACACAATTTAAAAACTGGTATATAGTTTGAAGTCCGCACTTTCGCCACAAGTCGTTGAAACGGAGAATCAGTGAGGCTGCATCTCGCTGCTCTGTCGTCTTAAAGCGGTCACGTGATTTGGAGGCGCCGGTGCGTCCGCCGACCCCAGAGGGTTAAGGATTTTTCGTCTCGTCTCGTTTTGGTCAACGAAAATGAAGACACATTTTAGCATAGTTTTTATTTTGTAAACCACATTTAGTCTCGTTTTTATTCGTCTACAATATTGCATTATATATTTAATTATCGTTATCGTCACATGACCAGCATTTTCGTTGCGTCTCGTCTCGTTTTCGTCAGGTGATAAAGGTTCGTTGACAACGATATTTAGTCATAATTTTCGTTGACGAAAGCAACACTAGTCACCATATGCGAAAAAAACGGCGCTTTAAGGGAAAATCCTCCTTCTGCAGGGATGAGAAAGGCTGGGTTGCGTAGCGTCCTCTGGATCTGGAACAGGTTTGGTAAACGCATTCTTGGCTCGTCCAGTGAGGTTAAAGAATGCAGCATAGGCAAAGGTAAAATCCAAACATTTGGTTGATCCCTCGTAGTAACAACTGTGCAGGTGAAAGCTGATACTTCCAGCAACACGTTACGATGGAACTGCGGTGAAACAGGTGCACAGCTCAGGTTCTCCAAGCATCCGGCCACTGCGCTGGAACTAGCGTTGCGTTCAGGTTTGCTTTTAGACGTGAAAAGCGGAGAGACGTGATTTTGTTAGGCTTTGGTCTACATGCAGGCCACTCTATAGTCAGAACCATGTGTTTAGGTCCCAATAGTATCATGATTGGGTATGAAGAGGCACATTCAAAATGCTCAGCTGTTCACAAGCAAGGGTCGGGGGAGGTTACCCACCTTGTCAAATACATGATAGTATATAGGATATTACTACATGGATCAGGAAAAATTCATGAAGTTATTGTCAACACACTGTTTATTTGCAAATGATTGCATTTTTCTGATTTGTATAACAGGGTGTTTAAATCTCTTATAATACAGTATTAGAACTTTTTTCTTTAATAGTATGGCTTACAAGGGTGTTGTTATGACTCTGTCTTCACGTGCTCTGATTTCTCCGATTTCTTTCCCCAAATTGGCCCCTACTCGACTCTAAGATAAAACTGTTGGGCAAAACTACAAAAATGATTCCATCATCTCTCCAGTCTTTCATGTCTATGTCCAGTGCCCCCTATAAAATCTGGAAAGGATATTAATGAGAGGACAGATGACCCTGGATTGGCAGAAGCACCACTGAGCTCCAAAAAATGGCTAACAAAGCCATGTCCCCTTCAAAGGCAAACTGGAGGTGTGTGTGTGTGTGTGTGTGTGTGTGTGTGTGTGTGTGTGTGTGTGTGTGTGTGTGTGTGTTAGCGTTTATGCATGTGCATTGTGGCTGTCAGGTTATGAAAGGGGCTTTGATGAATCTGAATGGGCTCTCTGCTCCATTGACTAGGTCACTGTTTTGTAGAGAGAGCCAAAAACATAGAGAGAGGGGAGAGAGAAATGGAATTATCACTGAAGATGGTTTGGGATTTATGAAAATAAAGGTTGTGTTGTGATTGCAAACATTATTTTTGTTAATCTGCTGCCCTACAGATTCTGTTCTGCTTTGATGAAGAGATGCATGACTAATCCTGTGTTAACTCCAAATATTACATAATGAAAGGGTTCAGTCACCAACTTCCTGGCACTACAACCACCCCTCCCCCGTCCCACAGTAACATACAAATGTACTCTCTCCACAGCTGAGTGACAACAGTAACCATGGCAGCTGCACGTTCATATCATGAAATATAGAAAAGGATTTGTAGAAACAGCTTTTCAATGGAACAGTCTGCAGGCTGACTTGAGCAGTGTGTTGATCTGTAAACGAACTGTGGCGGCTCGTGGGCCAAACATTGATTATTCTGCAGGGGTACATGGCCTTCGAAATAATTATGTGTGAATCAGTGCAAAACAATGCTATAAGATATTTTTGTACACAAAAATAAACCAAAGTTGACAAGCTTGCTAGAAAAAATGCATAGCTGGTGTTCCTGGGAAGCTTGTGGTGTTCCTCTACATGAAAGGTAACTCCAAAACATAAATTCAACACTACACTGTCTGACATATAACATGAAATTTTGCCCCTCATTCTAGTTAAGGTAATAACTACCACTGATTATCATTTACCAGTTACATGCAGACCAAAGTATAATGATGAGTGGCTGAGTACATTTATATACAAGAATTGTATCATCTGCATTTAAACAGTCTGAAGTTGGCAGCCATAGTCCTGCATATATGGATCAACTCTAGTACTGATGCTAGTAGGGATGGGTTGATACCACCTTTTTCATGTCCGACACATACTGATAAGACAACATTGATTATCTGCCAATACTGATATCAATCCAATACAGCCTTCACCACATACAAGCAGGTCTCTAATTTTGTGATTTGACAAAAACACAACCCGTGCTGAAAATCTGTGAAAGACTACTTGAGCATATGTGAAGAAATGTCTTTTTGTTTCCCATTTTCCTATCTGCAATGTGCACAAAGTGCACTTACCTGTCATGGCCACATGGCTCCAAAGTTGCACATTTAATATGGTTTTAATGAGTTTGCAAAAAGTGCGTAGTGCTACTGCTTTTTTGTGTGTGTGTGTTTAATAAAAAATTTGGTGAAATGATTTCAGTGTGCGTATCAGTACTTTTTAAATATAGATAACCGTGATAAATTTTGGTCACAATAATCGTGGTTGGCAATCATACTCTGGCATGCTACGAGACAATCATACCTAGTGTGAAAACACCCTAATTGTTCCTTGTGCTCCTGAAGTAGCCAAGTATAATTACATTATCACTTTATTTATTTCAAATCTTCAATATCCCAAAACAGAGTATGCAAATATTGGCTAAAATATCTTTCCCTAATGTGTTACTGTGGCAATCCTGTTATCACAATGCCACTTGTCATAAATCTGATGAAGATAGAAAAGCAGGCATGGTCGCAATTGGTACACAATTTCGTGCTATCAATCAAGCCATCAAATAAAAAAGAGTACTGCTTCGTTGTCGGCAGCTAACAGTAGCGCCATTAATGGGCTAACATTGGCAACCAGTCTGCACCCTACCCTTAGCCCTTGGTTCCCATAGGTACGTCTATGTTACCTTGTTACCTGCCGTGTGCGCTGTAGGTTTGTTCCATCGTCCATGCAATGTCATGTCCTACCGTTTCAGAAGCGGCGCATCACACCTGCCTGCTGTTGTTGACTTGTACAGATTGTGTTTATTTCAATATTTCTCCTTTATTTTTGAGCTTCTACTGTGGGTGAGTAGGCTATGTTGTTTAGTAGTTTTGTTATTTGTCAATCCATCTGTTTATTATTAATATTTCCGACTTTGTTGTGCTCTGAATCTGAGTCGGCACACAGCGTTTTATTTTGAAAACTGACTGGATGCACTATGCCGTTCAGCTGTCTGACAGAGACATGCCACAGCTGGGGAAAGTAGAATCTAGAATGGCCAAGATCAGGTCTGTTGGTGGAATCTGGGGGTAACATGTGAACACGCAAAATAGAATAGGACTTAGTAGTAGGGGCAAGGGGTGTATTGGAATTGGGCCAAGGAAACTGCATGAAGGTCAGGCCTGTATGCTTTTCTGCACGCCCAGCCTGGAGGGGCATGTATAAGCAGACGACCCTCCCATCTTCATCTGCTAGTAATTCCCAGTATCTGTGAAACAGGCAGCAGAGCCTAGTCCACACATACACAAGTACAATCTCTGTCCAGAGACAGAAACTTCTAGTTGTCTATCGTCTATATAGGAAATTGTAGACATGTTTGAATTCCAGGTAATCAAATGCCTCAGTCTCTAGGCAGCCTCAGTAACTGGACAAAATCATTACATGGCAAGCAGCAAAGTGTCGACAAATGTTTCATAAAATGAAAGGCTACTGGCTTGGTTAAGTGTGAAAAGAAGGTTGCATCATAATTTAGTAGTCAGAAAGTTGCTTTCTGTTGCCACCATGTATAACTAGTAAGCTAAGTCTTAGGCGAAGTCTTTGTCTTTTATCATTTATTTAAGAGATTAAATATTTTTTTCTGTGATTCTCATGCACTACAAACAAATGTTTTGGCTTTGGATCAATTTTTGTGAGTTAAGACTACTTCAAATTAAATTATATTCAAAATACAAATTACATTGAGTTAGGAGAATTAGATTTTCAGTTACTTTTAAGGACTACTGACTTAATAATTAACAGCATAAACCTACCTTGTTAAGGGCTATGTACTTAATTACTATAATTATGAACTTCTAAGTGCAATATAGTAGGCAACTGGACTTGTTTCAGTTTCTTTAAGAGGTTTCACCTCTCTTTTAAGAAGCTTCTTCAGTTCTAACTATCTGGAAGGGAGTTTGCAGGCTTTAAACCCTATGTTGGTGTGTCCTTACAGGGTCATTAAGGACACGTGTAGACTCTGAGTTTCAGAGTCGTTATGAAGGCTGGTTGGGTCAACGACTCACAAGTGGCCCTCACGCCTTAGAATTACCATGACCTGGATGACTGAGAACATTCATCAACATGTCCGTGGTATTGTATCTGTTCAGCCAGGCCATCTAACGCACGGTCTTAACTGTCTAAATTTGCCCAGGCATGATAAGTAGCTAGGGGAGGGGACTTGAAGTCTTGGTGTAGAGGTGGAGAAGAATTAAGTTACTGAACCAATTTGAATGAGTTACAACAACTTGAATTTTGTTTAAAACCAATTAACAAGGAAATGTGACTTTAAATCACATACAATATTAAGTCAGTGTGATTACCAACATTATTAAGTCCTCAAAATTCATCAAAATTATGTTTGCTATTTAAAAGATTTATCAAAATCAATACATTAATATTTGTACTTTGCAACCATGCATTTAATTACGTGGTGGTAAGATGTCCGCTGAATTACTTTTCAGAGTGTGTGAATCACCTTTTTTACCCACCCCAACACACACAAAACTAGAAAAATATTCACTTTATAAAGTACACACTATGAATTATAAAAAAAAACAAGTAATAAAAAGTACACCCTAAAATATTGCACTCTGAATAGAGTTATTTAATTAATGAAATATTGCACAAGAGACTCTGTATGACAGGGATAAAGGTATTCCCGTAGATGGGGGCTGAGGTAGTGAATACAAAGTAAAGTTTTTAGGGTCTGTCAGTGTTGTGAAGTGTCTGTAGTGTGAATGAGGTGGGGGATGTGGCATTTTCTTCCAGCCTTAATGTCTTTTGCTACTAGTCTGACAGTGGCTGGAAAGAAGCTGTTTTGAGACTATGTTTTGAAGATGCTCTCTGGTCTGTGGTGTCTCAGACTGTATCCTGAGTTCTTCCACCTGAACAGAGTGTGAGCTGTGTGTTGCCTCTAAGGCATTTCTGTTATTCATATGTTTTGTAGTTAAGAAAATAAGAGTAAAAAGGTTAAAAAGTTTATTAAGAGGATTTTATTTTGACAGCTGAGTCACCGATGACATCACTTCCTGAAAAGGTCACCTTTGTTGGTTGATTTCCTGTTTATAGTCCTTTTTTCTCCTTGGACTGAGAGTGAGGCAGACATGTTTTGAAGGTGTCGTAGCCATCCGCTAAGAAATATTGTACAGGCAACGCCGTAAGTGCATACATTTCATGTTTAAGGTGTTAAAAAGAATAAATAGTGATAGCTGCTAAAAATATATATTTTATTTGTAATTAAAAAAGGACATTTTGCCTATGTTATTTACACATTTAAAAACATTGTCTACGGTAATTCATTGTGCCTGCTATTGAGTTAATTCATATTTCATGTTGTCTAAAATGCAATATTTGCTGTATTTACAGTTTTCACCGAATGCCATTGAAGACTTTTGAGTAAACGGTCAACTCCACTACGACTCATGTTTTCATTGGACACGGTTTAACTCGATGTTGAAACAGAGTTGCTACACTCTGAGTGAGAACATTACAAGCTGGGTGGTGTTTGTCCCCGAGGATGCTCTGTGCTTTCCCTCAGCAGCACTGTGTCTACAGTGTTTCCATGGAGGGGAGGTCAGAGCTGATAATTCTCTCTGCAGCCTTGTCGTCTTGTTGAGGAGCTTTGCTTGAATTCAATGGTGAGCAGAAGATTCGGCCTTTTAACAGGCCCAAACCTTGGAGCAGTTTATGCAGTTTATGGAGCATTATACTCAAATAATACCTGGTCATGCTGCAGAGTTTCTGTAGCGACATCATCCTAGAAGATGACAAGAGAGACTTTCTGCTTCCACGCAGCAATATTGCTGGGTGGTGGTGGTGCAGATGCGAGCTCAGGTTTGAAGTGTTTTCACTTTTGAAGTGACATGAGTCGAGCAGTGCCTGGAGACAGTAACTTTTCTGTCCACTGTTTTTGTTCCTTCATCGTTGTATTCAACACTAAAACCAAAATGTTACCACACCTAAGATCTTAAAGAAGACAGTGCTTCCTAAAACTGTTGCCTCTCCACTCCGCTCACCATGCTGTCTGCCATGTTCCCTGTGATGCTATCCTACTCCAGCGCCACCTCCAGTGTTTTCATGTTATTTGCATGCAAACAGTGATTTACTCACAGGGAGGGGTATTCTCTGATTAAACACCAACCTGCTCTCACCGCAGGATACAGAGATACATTCACATACATACACCCAATTTCGAGAGAAATGCATGGGAAGTAGTGACACAAAATTTCACTGCAAAACCAAAAATCCAGGCGAAGCGAACCATAAGTGCGTTTTGAACCATGGATAGCATATTGTATTGCTGGTCCACAAAGTTGGGAGTTGAAGAATGTTAAAGGTACTATTTATAGTAAAGTTAAGTAAAGTGGATTTTTGAGTCTCATTCCCAACTTGTCAAATAATGACGCTCTGGGTTTCCAAATTCACACAGGAAAGCTTTAGAATGTAGGACAGGTCGACTGCTATCCCAGCTCAAAAATCAACTTTCCTTACAAATAGCACCTTTAAGGGATTTTGGTCAGTGTGACACCAGAACTCACATAAACGTCAAAATTTTTTAGTGCCCATACCAAAGCGAATGCTTCCTTTTTGATCGTAGAATAAGTTAGCTGGTATGCATTACATTTCTTCAAGAAAGAAGCTTACTGGTTTCACAGTGCCAAAGTCATCGACCTGCAGTAGGATAGCCATCCCTATGTGACAAGCATCCACCTGCAGGGAGGTCGGACAGTCAAACCGTGGGGCTGCCAAAACTGGGGAATTGCACAAGATTGCCCCAAGGGGAGGTGCCCAGGAGGCATTCTAACCAGATGCCCTAACCACCTCACCTGGCTCCTTTCGACTCGTAGGAGCAGCGGCTCTACTCATTACCGTCTCTATAAGGCTGAGTCCAGACACGGAGGAAACTCATTTTGACTGCTTATATCCATGATCTCGTTCTTTCGGTCACTACCCACAGCTCATGGCCGTAGTTGAGGGTCGGAATGCAGATGGACTGGTAAGTCAAGAGCTTCACCTTCTGGCTGAGCTCCCTCTTCACCACGACGGTCTGGTACAGCACCCTCAGTACTGCTGACACCATACCGAACAGCCTGTCCCTCCAACGTCCATTTTCCCATCACTTGGAACATGGCCCCGAGAAACTTAAACTCTTTTGCTTGGGGCAGGAGCTCACCCCCAACTGCAGGTGCAATCCATTGTTTTCTTGCAGAGAACCATGGCCTCAGACTTAGAGATGCTGACCCTCATCTCAACTGCTTCACATTCGGCTGCAAACCAGCCAGCAAATCCACATCATCTGCAAAGAGCAGAGATGCAATTTTGAGGTTCCCGAACCAGACACTTTCCTCCCCATGGCTAAACCTTGAGATCCTGTCCATAAATATCAAAAACAGAATTGGAGACAAGGAACAATCCTGGTGGAGTCCAATACCCACCGGAAATGTGCTCGACTTAGTGCAGAGTACATGGGCACAGCTCTCACTTTGGTTGTACAGGAACCGGATAGCCTGTAGCAGCGGGCCTGGTACCCCATACTCCTGCAGTACTCCCCACAGTAATCTCCGGGGGACATGGTTGTAGGCCTTCTCCAAGTCTCAAAAACACATGTAGACCGGTTGCTCAGGGCTCACCTTCATTATTTGTTTGGGTTTACCCGGTCTGTCTGGCAGCTTCCCCAGCCATCTGATCTAACTGACCACCAGGTGGTGATAAATTAACAGCTCTGCTTCTCTCTCCACCAGAGTGTCCAAGACATATGGCTTTAAATCAGATGATATGACAAAAAAGTCAATCCTCAAATTTGCCTATCGATCACTTTATGCTCGAACATGGTGTTTGTTATGGCCAATCCATGACTAGCACAGAAGTCCAATAACAAAGCACCAGTTAATGTCAATTTTAGATCAGGCAGGGTGTTCCTCCGAATCACCCCCTCCAGGGGCCTCATTTATAAACGTTGCGTACGCACAAAAGAAGGCGTACGCCACTCTCTACGCAAACCGTGGGATTTATAAAAAGAGAACTTGATGGGAAAATGTGCGGTCCTCCACACCAACTCTGACCCATGCGTACGCACATAACTGGGGCAAGGAGCAGAAAGCAGAAGAAAGAAACGGGAGAAACTGTGTGAAATTGATACTGATCGTGTAAAATAAATAGTAATATTACCTCTCATATATAAACAGTTTATTTGCAAGAAATGGATAAAAAAAATAATAAATTCTACAATGAATAAACAACCTGACCCGGACCCCTATCCCCAGGCATTTGAGCCAAACGCTGCTGCTGTGCGCCAGCGTTTGGATGTGAGGCGTCGCTTATGAAAAAACAGGTATGGAAACAAATTCAAGACAAGGAAACAATAATTTAAAATTTAAATTCCTTCATGGTGGTGTTTAGCTCAGAAAGGACATTTTTGATCTCCCGCAGTTCTCTGGCAACATCGTTTATTGCAGTGATGGTGTCTCTCTGCATCTGCAGGACTGGCTGGGATGCACGAGGTGCTGTGGAGACGCTGGGCTCAGCTGCAGCAGCACTGACCTCACTTGGACCCGCAGCAACTACAAGACATTTTTTGAATAAAGTCACTTGTTTTGTGAACGGAGTCTCAATTGTTTCTGTACATAAATGTGTGAACACAACTTGAATGCATTTGGTTTACACTCATTTCAAATATAGGAATACAAATTACATACCGGGGTCTTCTGCTTCTTGTTGGCCGGCATCGGTGTCCCCCTCCACCTCCGTCACCACTCCACTCAGGAGGGATCCCCACCAGTTTTTCATCCAGCGGGGTGAGCTCCGGTTGTCCCGTTCCCCCGCTCATGGCACAGACGCTCTGCCAGGCGCTTTTTTGCATCCACTTTTATGTCTGACCACCTTTTTTTTTTTACTTCGGCCACACTCCGACCTTCTGAGGCAACAGCATTTACGTTGTCTGCTACATGCTGCCACTCTAAAGCCTTTTTGGCATTGGTGACCCCAACACTCAGCCCCCGTTTACACGAAGGGAAAACGCAGATATTTCCATGCGGTTTGGCCTCTCATTTACACGAACACCCCGTTTTTATCACAGAAAACGATTATTTCTAAAAACTCTGGGCAAAGTGGAGAATTTGGAAAACTCCGGTTATGTGTTGTCGTGTCAACTGGGAGAAACGGGGTTTTAGGTTCTCACGCTCATTAGGCTATGCGCCAGAAAATGCTTAACGTCATGTGAGCGCTTTGTTTTAAAAGGAACAGGAAGTCGCTTGTGTTATTCGTTGTTGTTGATTCTGAGGATTGTGATTGGCTTGCATGGCTTAATCCTTCTCCCTACACTGCCGCCCAGAGGTTTGGCATATTTATAATGGCGCTCGACGGCGTATTTATGCGGGTTGATGTAAATGACAACTTTTTTGAAAACGATGTTGTGTGCACGATGTTATTTTTGAAAACGGAGGGGGGGAAATATTCGTTTCTCTAAATACCCTGCTATGTATAAACTCGGCCTCAGTCCACCAAATAATGTAGCCTTCCTCTTCTCCACCTCCCCGACAAGAACTTCCACCTCACACTGAGTGAAATTGCGCTTCTTCGCCTTTCTCTCTGCTTTCTCTCTGCTTTCCGTCATGAATCAATATTAATTAGGGGCGTTTCTCTTAATATTTATAGGCAAATATGGGCGTGGTATGACCCGCACACAGGTGCGCCACATTTAGAGTGGATTGTGATTTATAAAGGGAAATCAGCGAAGGACGTGCGTGCGCACTGTTTTATAAATCAGGATATTTTTGTGCATAAGCACTTTCTGTGTTTCGTGCGTATGCCACATTTTGACGTCAATCCTACGCACAGTTTTATAAATGAGGCCCCAGGTCTCTCTATTGTTGCCCATGAGGGCATTGAAGTCCACTAGAAGAGCATAGTCCCCAGATGGTGCCATTTCCAGGACACCACCCAAGGACTTCAAGAAGGCCAGCTGCCATTCGGTGTGTAAGCACAAAAAACAGTCAGAGCTTTACCCCCAGCGACTTTCTGTCACACAGAGGAAACATTCTCATTCCTCTGGTAGAACTGTGGTGCTCAGCCAGGGGATTGTGAGTACCCTGGCCTGGCCACCAGACACTCACTGGCCGGCCCCTTCCCAGGTCTGGCTCCAGGAGGAGCCATGCTGGCTGAGGTACCTTTTCCTTTATGTTGCTGAGTCATGAGGTCTTTGAATTGCTCTTTGGCTGGTCTCTCCCTGAGACCAATTTGCCTTGGGAGACCCTACAAGGAGCTATTGCTCCCGACAACATAACTCCCAGGATCACAGGGACACACAAACCCCACCAGCATTTTAAACTGAAGATTCTTCGAGGGTCTAGAGGGCCGGCGGCAGAACACCAGCCCAAACGTGACCTCCTGCCCAGTCATTTCCCAACACAAATGTGATGCCCTCAATTGGCAATGTTAGATGCACGCCAACAGCAAAATGCACCTGCAAAATCTTCATGCCCATACCCAACAGAGGAACCAAACAACCTGTATCACTTTCTTTTGAAAAGGGCAACACTAATAACTGGATGAGGAAGTCAGAAGCAGCAATGTTATGCAGTATTTTCACTGGCACTTTCTTCTCATCTCCCATCAGAGAAACAAAGCCATCAGACACAAAGGGCAAAAATGAGTCATGCTCAAGTATAGCCTTCCTGCCTCCCATCACTCCCCTCATCAACCACAGACAACCTTGACAGAAACAAAGCTAAGCAAGTGCCACTTGTCTGCACTAAAGCTCCAGTTTGTTTAGACTTAGCTTGTAAAGGCTAATCGTCTGCCTACCAATGTCCCTTTTTAAAAACATACTGTGATAAATGTGGTCACAGCTCGTGAGCCAGGATAGAAGAGAGGAGACACGGTTTCAACAGAAATTTTTGCATTTTTTTTAAATGAGATAATAAACAAGAACTCAAAATGCATGCGGTGTGTGTGTATCAGTGTGTCAGCAGAAAGGTGTGAAATTAAATTACTAACTAGGAGGGATGAGGATGAGAGAGATATTGCATGATCTGAATGCAGGTCTTACACAATTGGGTGATTTTCCTCCGGCTGTCTAAATCAATCCCACACACCAAGTACCTGCAGGGACACAGACAAACAACAACAAGCAATGGGAAACACACAAAGCAGGTTGTAGCTACACTGGTCCAATTAATTAATGGCCACGATTCAGAAAGATGTCTCTTAAAGATGTATGTGCTCTCTCTCTCTGTTTCAGTAGACACTGTGAAAACTGCAACAAAAATAAAAGACATAAAAGTTTCACAAATCACATACAACTTCCACCCACTGCCGAAGTCTCTAAAGCCAGTGTCCATTAGCCAGTAACCCTTAATGTCCATACAAAGGTACATTAAAAATATTATACATTAACATTAGACAAATAAGGAAAATTACTGTGTGCCCTTTTGGACCACATGTAGAATATCTCTACTCTGGAGTCGTATGTTCCTTATTATTCTTACCCACAATGCTACTGACATGACCTCACCATTCGACATCACATTTCCCAGTGTGCCCTCAACTAAACTGCAATCATGTTACATTCTGCTGTAAAGACCTTACATAAAGAGCAGTATATTTTAAAACAAACATGTTACCTTTCAGACACATTTTCTATCAACCTTTTAATGACTTTATGAACTTAAATGATTATGCACTTATGACAGAAACATACACAATAAACACATCAATGAAACTGTCTCTGAGACAATAGCCCTTTTCACACAGAGAAACTGCATTATCTCCGCATTGGAGGTTCACCAATTCTCTGCCATTATTTGTTCACACAGAACCAAACAGCTCCAGTGTAAAGCCGCACCAGTGTGTAATTCACACAGCAAGCAGGCGCTGTGGATCCAAAAGAGGCGTGATGGCACACGTCATGATGATGAGGTAAATTGCCATTTTCAACGTGTAGGTTGCTAGCTTTCAGGCTGTTTTTGAAAACAGCAACAACACACACATGGCAGGCATATACCCACAGTCTACATTCAATAAGTCAGTTCTGCAGCTTTTCCTCAGACTGTACATAGCGCAGTCATTTTGTATCCCCTCAGCTTCATTCATAGTTCCATCTACTACTGTAAAAGCCACTGATGTCAATTTTTAATGTGTGGAATATGTAAATGCACATTCATAAATGATTTTCCCAGGAGGTAAGATGGGTTGATCTATTATGTATCTGCTGGCCTTTCTAAGATGTTGTGTCCATGTAGGATGCTGACCTTTAATCAGCATGACACTGTGGCTGACCTGATGTTCTGAGAAAGATGCATCAGATGAGATGAGAACAACAGAGATTTTTAAATACCAACCTGTCTAATAAAATAATAATAATAATAATAATAATAATAATAATAATAATAATAATAATAATAATCATGAAATATTATAATAACCCTGAACAATCTTTTAATGCATCTCAACTGAAAAGGACTAGACTAAAGTTTCCCCTGAAGTTTAAAAGATTAGAAAATTTAAAAACAAAATCTCTACTTAAAAGGAAACATTGAGTTTTGTCCTCTGGATGGCTTGGTTCACCATTATTGATAGAATAAAGAACACAGACATCTGAATGGATCTTAGAGTAGAGCTGCTGTGCCTTTGCACTGAATGCAGTTGAGGTGGTTTGGGCATCTGATCAGGATGCTTTCTGTGGGCCTCCTTCTTGTAGGTAGTATGCCCTAGGGTAGACGCAGAACAGGCTGGAGCGATTATGTTTCTATTCTGATTTAGAAATGCCTCGTTATCCCCAAAGAGAAGCTGAAAAACGGTGCTGGGCAGAGACACATCTGTACAACCTTGCTTAGCCTGCTGCCACTGTGACTGGGCACCAGATAAGCAGCAGAAAATGGATGAGTGAATGAATTGAGACCACAAATGTCCACAACAAATGTAAATCGATTCATTTTTGAGATTGCACATCATGAACAAGATCTCTTTTAATGTGGCTCAAGTACAGCATTGGTACAGATTACACAAACCTCATCATTATCATCATACATGCGTACACACGTCTGCATACTTCAGAGTCAGGCTATTCTATTCTATATTCTATTATTCAGTTTCTCAAATTACAGTCTATGAAGCCCCTAGCCCATTGTCATAGTTTATGAGGATTGAGGCCACACTATCCATCGATAATAAGTTCAAGAAGTCCATCAGCCAGTTATGTATAACTGTCGGGTTTACGCATTTTCAAGTATTGTCCTCTTTACAGACAAAAAGGCTTATGCAAATATACTAACGACTTATGTTGTTCTTTCCTGTATATTTTCCATCATACTAAATATACAAACATCAGGATGTTGAGGAACATTAACATGAATTATTTTATCCAGAATATTTCTACCATTGGACAGGACCACAGTAAATCTATGAGAATACCAATCCCATCACAACCATGCCAGGTGTAATAAAGCCCTCTGCATGATCTTTGTTTGGATGATTTTATTTCTTGACCAATGACCATTTTTCTTGAACCCCACTTCCACAGAGATTATCTGGCTGGTCATTTGAGTTTGTAACGATGTCGTGCTGTTTGCAATTTACCTAGCTCACAAAAGTCAACAAGCTCAAAATTACATCCCAAAAATGATGTTTAAGTGCAAATATTGTTAGTGTGTGTGTGTGTGTGTGTGTGTGTGTGTGTGTGTGTGTGTGTGTGTGTGTGTGTGTGTGTGTTGAGAAGCCATCATTGCCTGGTAGATTTTCAAAAAGAAGAGGAAAGACAAATTGATGCAGGACTACAGTCTGCAGAGAGGAGGCAAGGGGACGAGCAGGTGGGACAGGAGACAAATGTCAATACAGGGGAAAGTGGAGTGTATTTCCTCTTCCTGTCACAGCCTTTTTTCAGCGGCAAACTGAGCAAAGCAGAGGGGATTGAGCGATTGCAGAGTCGTGTGTGCACGCTTACTTTCTGCCTCTGGGTTGGGTTGCCATGACACATATCCCCCAATAAACTGTAAAACTGTAATTGTATTTCAGTGAAAAGGAGATATTAATGGGAGAAATTACCAATCCGGACAACAGCAGGAAAAGGGATTAAAGTAGGTAGTGTACTGCAAAAATCAGGCGTGTAGGCAGGTATGTAATCTGCAGTATCCCAAAGACAATGGATCCTAACTTTATGCAAAACTTGAGAGTGGAATAAGCACACGGCTAATTGATCGAATGTATGCCAGCTAGCTAGAGTTCTGTTGTTAGCATAACATCACCAAAGATAACCATTCATAAAGATAGCATTTTCAATCTACAAAAAATATCACAACATGAACATCGACAGTAACATAGCCTAAGTAGCATTTATATTACCTTCTCGTTTTCCACTTTTTGACACATTTGAAAGTAATGAAATAGAGAGTGCTTGACATTGATTGTAGCCTACTTATACCAAGGACATTAAAGCATTAAATCTGGACACAGCGTAGGAGGCAGAGCACCATTTATTCCTATGAAAGCTGCTCAGTGGCATCAAAAAAGCTGGACTTGATGGGTATGAAAATACCCGGCACTTCCATGTTGTGTGGCACACTAGACTTCTGCCGACCAAGCCTGCTAACTTCCAGTTTACAACTCGGCTGACTTGAGTGGGGATAAAACTGTTTATTCCTGCAGCTCTTCTAGACTATCCAGATGTTATTCGACCGAATGGCTCAAATTATGGCAGTGAAATGAGTCATTACACAGGGGTTGTGACACTAAAAAAGTGTATCGACCATTTTTCAGACACTTCTTTCACAATGTTAGCTTATGGATGGGCCACAGTGCATCACATGACAATCCAATTACACGGGTTGGCCACTATGAAAATTGACTTTAAAGCCTGGCACTCTTCCTGGGGGCTTGACCAACAGCAGATGAGCAATTCTCTGGGGTACGGCAACACCTCCTGGACAAACCACACACAGAACTGCAGTACAACATGTCTTGACATCCCAAAAATGACACGACATGAAAACTACTGTGTTACACTCTTATATGGTGTAAAACTCTTTGATGCAGTTTCTGTCTTGGCTCAGGCACATTCCAAAAGTTTAAACTAAAGATACAATCTTTTTCCTTCTGAATATGTTTACAGTGCCAATATTGACACTTAGATGATATCACAACACAAACATACAAGACATCACAAGACTCCTAGACTGTACTGTAAATCTCTTCTGGAAAAAGGATTAACCAGTAGATATGGAGGCTCTCAAAGGCCAGGGAAAAACCATATCAACAACAAATGAACTAACTAACTAACAAACTAACTAACTAACTATACGTTTTTCTTTTTCCTCTGGACAATATGAAATACAGTTTCTACTGCATTAGTAAACAATTCGAAGGATGTTAAGGAATGAGAACCCCAAGTCTATTAACTAGATTAATAAGTTCAGTTTTACACATGAAGGATCCTGTCAGGTGACATAATTGCTTAGTAATTATCACCCCCAAATTCCATATACTCAAATGAATGTTTGTGAAAGATGAAACACAGAGAATAAAAATATATATATTATGCATAACAATGTGCATTAATTGGTTAGTTACTGTATTACAGCTGGCTGGACAGCTGTGTAGGACTTGTGACATCTTTAACGTACTACAAGGAGCTTCTGAGTAAGGCAGATTCTGATTTTTGTCTGGAAGGACATTATATTAAGGATTTTTTCATGTCTCACATGACTAGAAAAGAAGTTGCTCCTTGTCTGGTGGTATAGTGTGGCACCTTACCATTATCATATCACAGTTATTAATGTGAATAAAGGGGAAAAGGAAGTCTGGGGCTCGCTGCTAAAGCTGCTGCCCCCGCGACCTGACCCTGGATAAAGCGGATGACGATGGATGGATGGATGGATGGATGGATGGATGGATGGATGGATGGATGGATAGATGGATGGATGGATGGATGGATGGATGGGAATAGGCTACTGTTAATTTAAAAGCAGGTAACTAGTGGAAGATGGAATATGATTAGCAGACATATTAGTTAATAAAATTAATTTAATAAATGCAAAGTGACATTTAAAGACTTTTTGAAATGAACTATTTTAAATTGTAATATTAAATTCAGAATTTACAGAATGGGTAAATAAAATGCTGATGATGGTTAAATGTACAACTTCTGCAGCCAGGGGGTCTTTATTAAAACCAAACTAAGGATTTTTACCGAGTGCTGGAGTCAGTTTGTGTACTGACAGTTGGACAGCTCAGAGATTACTTTTAAACTTTTGGGATTTAAAAGTGGATTCATCCATTTTTGGGTCTTTATGTTCTGTAATTTTGAGTGCTGACCAGAGCTGGAGGAGAGTGGGAAAGAAGCAGGAGTACCAGAGTCTCTAGTGAGTAGGCTACTGAAATCACTGGGAGTTGTCTGAATTTAACTGCACAGACACACACACTGTCTGACTGCCAGTGCTCACTAACTTTATCTTATGGCTAGTGTATAGTAACGTAACTGACTGTTGGGCAGATAAACTCTGATTGAACTCCAATAAATAAATGATCCTGCCGTCAAACTTGCCACACTGTTGATGTATACACCATCAAACAACCACCACTGCTGATGGAAATCTATCTGATATGATTCAGGCACAAATGTTGCAAGTAATGTAAAGTTTTATTCACCTTAAATTTAGTCTTTACTGCCAACTCCCCTATCCAAAAAGTAGTGAGAGCAACCAAATGAAACACTCGGTTTGCTTGAGTAAACGTGGATTTATCTGGGTTTGTACATTGTTAGAAACATTTGGATAATGTTAATACACACCCATATATGACAACAGTCATTTTGTTTTAAGAAATCTTCATCCAGAATTCTTACTTATTATGTTTTTAAATTATTTTTTGTTTAGTTTTAGTTTTGGTGCAATTACATTACTGCTAAATTGTTGAATCACTTCTGTGGCACCCACTCCATGCAAAGCATGTTAGATTTGATCCTAATATTCTCCTGTGATGTTGGCCCTTAACACTGTTGAATAGATGGAGACACAAAGCCAATAAAGGAAACTGTGCAGACAATCCAGACAAACCTCTAATAGAAGATTTATGTTTTAGAACAGCCAGCTGAAAGTTTCATTGTCTGACTGGAGTCTGTCTCCATCTAGAGTTCTGATGGCACACTCACATTCAGTCCTGCAGGGGGCCCCTAAACTCCATATCAGCTGATGGTGCACACACTTGTCTGATCAGCAGCTACTTAAACCCAGGTGTGCCTGCTCCTCAGTTTGAATCACTTTGAGTGTTGCTCTGGTTTCTACGTATTGGAGTTCTCAACAAGGTAAAGTGACCCTGCTTTGTTCTCAATACAATATGAAGCAGGGAAAATGAAGACAGAAGATTTGGATGCAGGTTTTAAAATTGAAGTGCAATGTTTAAAGTAATTCTCCTTTTAGTGATTCAGCTCAGGACTTGTGTTGAAGTATGTTTCTCGCTTTAATGTTCATCATATTGCAGTTGATTTAATGTCATTTACTGCTCCTCACATTCATATCAGCATTTATATTGCTTTTTAATTTTCCATACAGCAAAGCACAGTTTGGCTTTTCAAGGAAACAAAGGAGACATAGCTGTGTTCTTGAAATGCTGATGAACCACTATTCAACACTAAGTACATCAATGACTAAACTCATGCTTGGTGTGTGAACATTTCAACTGCTTCTGGAAGCAAAGCTTTTGTTTTTAATTTTACATATTAAAAACAAATGATCAGAATCAACCTCATCTGTCCATTATAAGTGCAACAGTATAATAGGAGTGCAATGCTAGACCAGTGGACTGTTTTTAAAAAACCTGGCGGCTACATTACCCACAATGTAACTTAGACACTGAGTGATGTCACTATAGAGACAGCTTATCATATTACATGCAGCCTTCTCTTGAGGAGGAAAAAGGCTTTATGGTACTTTTTTTTTTTTTTTCATGCAATAGTATACCCCAAGACCTGTAAACACTCTTGAATATGTAAAATTGGAGGAATTACCTTTTTATAAGATGGAAACTGCTCCAACCACCACAGGGTGGATCCTCAAATGACACTCCTTGTTCCTAAAACTCTGCATAGGTTGAATATGGCATCAACAGCCTCTGTTAACAGACCTCCACCAGCTCATCCAGGACCAAATGTTGGAAACCTCCCCAGTGGCTTGCCAAATCCTGGACAGCAACATTCAGGACAGAATGGCAACAGCCAGGACCCCGGACCTCCCTTCCATCCCCAACACCACGTCTCTGCCCAGCCCGTCTTCTATGTCCCTGCTCCACCTCCACCCCCTTTCCTCCAGTACCAATGGCCTGTGCCCTTTCCCTATAATCCCTTTGCTGGCTTCCCAGGCATGGGTGAGTGTTGTGTTGGTATATATTTTTTTTATTATTTTGGAGAAATGTAATTGGATACCCAAAGTTAAAAGTAGTTTTGTTTTTCTTAAAGGAACAGTTCACTCCAAAATGAAAACTCTAAAGACTTGTTTTAAACCATTAAAAAAAAAGATTATGAATCTTGACCTGACTTTCCATCAACATGGCAGTGAATGGATAATGACTGGGTTTTCATATTTTGGTTAAGGTTTCCTTTTAAGCCTATGTTACAAGGGGTAGACACGGTAACATGAACACATTAACAACTTTTTCGTCATCCAATACAGTAATTGTAAATGTGTATCATGTGAAATTTGTAGTCGTACATTTGGCATATCCAATACAACCCCTGCTCTTATATTCTAAGCTAATACTTCATTGCAAATATTTAAAAACCTCATCCATCATATAATTTTTAATGTCTTCATTTCTGCCTTTCAGGCTATGGTATGGTCATGCCCCCACTCCCTCCTCCCCCTTACATGGAGACTCCGGCTTACATTTTGCCCCACCCTCACATCCACCCAGTCGACTACAGACGCTTGCTTCACCCCCAGGTCCAAGTTCCCAGCGCACCGTACCAAAACCCAAACCAGCCGCGGCGAATTCGCCTGCCCTGTACAGTCCCCCGAGAAACTGTCAACTCTGCAGTCCAAACGGAAACTGCACATAGAGGCGTGCGTGGTTATAGTGATGGAAGCCCACATATCAGATCAGATTCTGGCCATGGAACCACCTCGGTTTCTCCATCCTCCTCAAGCTGCAGCTCCCAAAAACGAGGCTCTGTTGAGGTTGAGAACTATAGCCTACCCACCTGTAATGCAAAAGATGTAGAGGTGAATGGGACCAGCACAAATGGCACAGTCAGACATGACTCGAACAACCCTCATCCTAAAGGAACAAAGGCTGTTCAGTTGCGTATCAGAGCACCTGGAGAACCAAAGAAGTGCCGTAAAGATGGTGTTGGTCAGGAGAATGTTCCCCTTTTCAGAAACGGTCACTGCAACATGTGGTCAGTGAGTTCTCCAGATAGTATTGTCCCTGTGTGCAGCTCTTCGCAACAAGAGGATGAAGTTGCCAAAGAGAGGCGTGCCTCTGTTCCTGACATTCTGATGAGTTGGGGAGGCAGCACGCCACAGGCAGTAGTGCTGAAAATTGCAGACAGGGGACTGCATCAGAATGACCAGCAGTTGCCTTCTTATGAAACTGAAGTTGAGACTGAAAAGTCACTTTACCACAGTCCAACTGAGCTCAAGAATGGTCCTGTTGTGGCTGAAAGCACTGAAGTTGGTGATGATGCTGACAATATCTTGAGTTGTAAGGACAATGAAACACTTTTCAAGATCGTTAAACTGCCTTTTGCTCTTCATGATCTTCCCTCATCCAGAAGAGAAGGTGAGCTTGTGGGATCTTTAGGCTCTGTAAGGCAGTGCCTAACCTACAGAGATGAAATGTTGCATTCCCCAAACACATCCCATATGCTCCCTGACAATGAGCAAGAAAATGGCAAGGGGTCAAATCCTCATGAAGACACTACAGAGATCGATCCTTATCAAATGTCTTCAAACAGCAATCCGACGAAGAGAAGAATGAATGAGTCAGTTTGGTCTGTGGAGTCTCTCGCGCCCTTTATCCCCACTAAGGAGTGGATGCTGCAGAAAAGCACGTTTGAGCCTGAAATAATCATTGAGATGACAGAGGAAGCTGAAAATGGTGGACTGTCGAACCAAAGTGACAACCTTATTAAGTCTAGTCAAAGGAGGCTGTCTCAAAGGTTTTCCTTTTCTGAGGCTGGTCCACTGTCAGATAGCTGGCTCATTTACAGTACCCCAGCTGAGAAACTGAGTTCATCAAAGAAGCCAGAAATACAGTGTGAAATTGATGTCTCTGAAGATGGGGGACCACAGCAATGCCCTTGTGCAGCGCCTTCAGAAAAGGATCCCTTAGTTTCTCCAACTGCCCTGCGAAGTAAAACAATTGTATCCATCCCCACTGAAGAGGACATGGATGAAAATGGGTCTTCTGAACCTGAGGCTAATCGAAGCCCAAACCAGGAATCTGTTATTGTAATTGAACAGCAGGAGAAAAGCCCTTGCTCTCCTGAGCAGGAACGTACACTCCTCTTGAACTCGGTGGCAGGAGAGAAAATCTCACCTTCAGATCAGCTAATTCTCCAAAATGGAGTGGACATGGAGGTAGAGAATGGAGCATGTGGGAGTGAAGAAGTTGGCCAGCTGAGAAACGAGCAACTATGTGTTGGAATGACTTCCAGAAGTATGGCCAAAGTGTCTCTGTCAAAGGGACATTTGGTGGAATCTGGTGTCCAGTGTACTAACTTACAGGACTGTAAGACATGTAAGCAGCCTGTATGCCACGTGGAACCAGAAACGAGACCTCCTTTTAAAAATCCAGGTGATCTGATTTATAATTTACAATGAACGCGTGCTGTCGTCTTTGCCTCTTGAGAAAAATTGTTGTGCTGTAACTGTTACTTCTCTCATAGACATGAAGACGGCAAATGGTGGTAAGGCTGAAGGATTTGGCATGAATGGACATGGGCATAAAAACCAAAGGAGGCAAGGGCTGTATAGGAACAGAGGTCAAGGTAAGGCATGTAGACAATACAGCACGGCATCATCAGGTCAGAATCTAAACTTTTATGTTTATTTTCAATGCATGGGCTTTTGGGTAATTTGGTCATGAACTAACAATTAATTAATATCGCGCATGACATTCAAAGTCATGATTGTTAAAGTATCAGCATTAACTCTTGAAATCAAAAGTACTTTAAAGGTCCACTTTGTAAGAAAGGTGAGTCTCATTCCCACCTTGTCAAATACTGATGCTTGGGGATTGCAGGTCAGGTCAGCCACTATCCCAGAGCATCAGCATTTCTTACAAATTGAATTGTTTTTGACCGAGTTCAGAAAATATTGGTTTATTTTTTTTCTCATTTTCATTTGTTTGTTTCAATGTAAACTTATTTTCTTAACTCCATAAAATCTGAGTTTTTTTAGGAGAAAAATCTGCATTATCCCACCAAAAAATTGTTGGTCCATATGACCCCTTGAGTTTCCAAATGAATTTTTCTCTTCACACAACTTAAACATTATTTGTTAAAACTGAACACATTTTCTATCCAAAGACAGATATGTAAAATGCAATAACAAAACTCAAAGCCAGAAAATCTGTCAACTGCTTTCTCAAATTTTGATTTGAACCCTGACTACCTCAAACCAGTCGAAGTATGGGTTAAAAAAATAAATAAATAAAATAAATTAATGTGAAATTGTCTAACTGTTCTGACCATCACTGGTTAAGAAACAACATTTTTAAGAACTTTTAACAGCATCAACTAACTGTCTGTCTACAGAAAATCCATGCGGCCAGCAGGGATCTTACCATGGATACTATGGCAAACCTGGGAAATCAAAAGGTGAGATTCTAAGCTTTTTTTTTTTTTTTTTTTTTTTTTTTTTTTTTTCTCAGGTTGAGTGACTGTGATCAAATGGTGCATATTGGTTTTTAAAAGTAAAGGTACATTCAGACCAAATCTGGCAGTGTGGTAAATGGTATGGATGGTACAGCGGTATGTCAGTCCATGGTCCATGTGTGATATGTTGTGGCTTTAACCAGCCCCCAATTTTCTGAGTGGCAACTTTCTTTTTTTTTTTTTTTTTTTTTTTTTATTCAATTGTTTCCAATGAGGAGCAAGCAGCGGCCAGCGACCCAGAGAAAAGGCACATCACCCAGCCTCTCCTTTCTGAGCACTCTGCCTTTTTTGCAGCCAAAATGGAATACCCTCTTAAAATGAATGGAAAGACCTGTGTTTTCACTGCACTACCTGACTTGGTCTGAATCCAGCCTACGGCTTTCCATCCCAACTAGAAGACTTATTTTTATGGAGGTTGGATAAGCTTAGATTTTGTGCAGCGCAAACTACAGTTTTTTTTTTTTCTGGCTATAAAGGTACCAAATTTTACAACAGTACACATCATTTGTTTGAATTCTTAAGTAGCTGCCCGTTTGTATCCAATTTGCAGTCTGGAGTGATGGTCACATCCCAATACTTTTCACCAGAAAGCATAAATGAAGTTCAGTCTAGTCTAGTGCACCTTGACTGTCACCTGATTGTAGTTTTTATGAGTGCATTGCTGCAAAAGCATCTTTGTAACCAGATGGCCTCATACACTTTCACATTGACTTAATTAGGAAATTGCTGCCAGATTTAATTTCATGATGCATGGTATTGAGTAGGACAGTAGAAACCTTTTTTGTATAACGTTTTAATGATTTAACAAATCAGTTGTCTCTTGTTCCAGGTGGAAATGGAAGGAACAAGTGGTATGAGCGCTGACTACATGCTACAAGACAACCTTGGTTTTAAAGAATCAATGTAATATTAAAATTAATATAAATTAAAAATGTAATCTTATTTTTCAATAAACGTTTGTAGAAAATGATCACTATTCAGTGTTTTTTTTAAACCTTAGACAAATCATGTTTTAATTATTCCATTCAATGCGCAGAATTGTTTTTATTTCAAGGTTCCCTTTGTGCCCATTTTTCCTGAGAACTCAAGATTAACTCATTCATGTATAGAACTATATTTATAGATGCATTCAAAGCTGTTATTTTTGTGTACTTTGAAATGTAACTGTTGACTTGGCAAAAGGTATACACAGAACATTTTAACACAGCAACAGCATTACACATTGATGACTGCGGATTTCTGATTGGAAAGGAGAGGATGTAGAGCAGTGAAGACCTTTTCAAACAACCCAAGTCCCAATAAAATCTTCAATGTCAAAAGGGACATCAAGACATGCAGTTAAACATTTTTAGATATTTACTTGAATACGATGACCTTTAACAATGACTATAAATGATTGGAAAAGTTCAACCTCTTTTAAAAAGGGCCCCTTTATGCCATTAAATTAACCAAAGGTATAATGTTAAAGGTTTTAATTTGTAGACTACAAAGATAACTTCAAAACTTTAGGGGGCAACATATTCACTAACTGCAACTTATTCTCTCTGCTGTAGTGTATAGCAGCTGTTAGTAAGTAGCTCAGTTAGCTGTGGAGCTAAGTGGATCTGTTGGTTGATGGGAGTTGGCAGGATTTATTCTGACCAAACTAAAGGTGATTGTGGAAAGTCAAAGCTCCTTATTTTGTTTGTCGCGTTCTTTAGAGTGCATTAACAATGAGTTAAATTGGCAATTAGGCTTATAGTAGGGTTGGGTGATATGGTTTAAAAATTGAATGTCCAATTTTTTCACACCAAACTCGATTTTAATCAAATTTTTTCTTCTCAAAAACAAACTGCAAATGACAAAGAAATTGTTAAAAGCATTGCTTTTATCTAAATGCTTTTGATGTAAACAAAATTGCCCTGCCATTTTAAACAGTGCGCCTTCAAACTCACTCGAAAAAATGTGTCCCTTTCTGATAAAATGTTCTTGTAAACATGAATTGAATGTCAAATTGCATGTTTTTATAAAAGATCAGTTTCCATATTGGGATTGATATGATAAAGTGTGAACATAACTTTATCAAATACTTTATTTAGCAGAAGGTGCATTTTATTTACAAACAGTATTTTGTATTCCTGAAGATACATAAACTAAATGACTGCATGCATTGCATAGTAAACATGACATGTTGGTAGATGTACAGAGGTGACATGAGGTGTGTGCTTGCTGTCTTTTTAACACATTTCTGCTCCCTCTGGCTTCAGACATGCCCCGTTGTGGCTTCGTAGCACAAACCTGGGGTTGAAAATTTTCAGCTTGTGGATGAACCCCGGCTTTTCCACTGTACACGGGCATGATATCTTTACGATATGCAACGTGACTGCATCTGTAAAAGCTGTACACCGGGACCCTTTCTTCTCATAGGGGACACAATGATTAAATGATTCCGCTCATGTTGACTGCTTTTTAGAAGGTGTTTGTGGGCTGTCGCGGTCCTGTACATGTCGTAGTGAACAACAAGTGTCCTACTGTGATGCATGCATATGTTTGAGATGCTGAAATAAATGTGTTGATCGGCTGCCTTTAGTTGCAACAGCCTTTAAACAAATTTTGTAGCGGACCATGGTTTGTGCGAGGTCTGACGCTAGAAAAAACAAACTACTGACGAGACAGTGCCTTTTTGTAACGGACTCTTTGCTTGCTGCCATGTTGGTGTCTTTGGTTTTCTGTAGAAAGTCAATGCGGGGGAGCCCACTATGAACTGAGGGAGCCCATGGGGAGCGGCAGAGCAGCAAGTTACAGAGAAAATCGATTTTCATTTTTAAAATCGTCCGAAACCACAAGCTCAAATTAATCGATTTTACCGATTTATCGCCCAGCTCTAGCTTACAGAAACAACTAATAGCACATAGACGTCATTGACATGTCAACACTGTTTGTTCACACTCAGCTGATAATATTTCACCTTAAAATTTCTAACACAAATTCTCATCTCTTACACATTGTGCTTTGAAGCAGAGGCAACAGCGCATAGCTGTAGCACAGTAACAATCAGAGGTCACAGGTCATGGCCTAGCCTGATGATCTCATCCAGCAGGAAGTCGATGTCCTCTTGTTGTGTGGCAGGATTGGAGAACACACACCTGAAGAAATTGACTTTGGCTCCCAGAGGCTGATAGCCAATCAGAACAGAGCCCTTCTCCATCATTCTGCCTTTGATCTGAGGAGCCACCTGTAAAGGCAGAAAGATGGTCAAATGCAATGGTGCCTGCCCGTTACTGAATCTAGAGGAGCCACTGTTAACTTTGCACTGACCTGATGAAGTCTTGTGTCTCTATCAGGTCCCAGTGGCAGGCCTCTCAGACTGGGAGGGGTGTACCAGAAACAAACATTACTGTGCTCCGGCTGTGTGAGATGTGGATGACAAATCCCCATTAGGAATTGATTGGTGATATCGATAGATGAGGAAGGACAAAGACGTGAATAATGAAAATAGAATAATAAAAACAAGCAAATCAAACAATAGTGCCTGGTTATATTCTGTACATGGTAACAGGTTTAATGCCAAGTTGCGTCTGTCTTTGTTGCCAGATGGCAGTATAAAACCAGGCAAAATGAAGTTTAAAAGTGACTTATAATGATAAAATGCTGAAGAAGGTAGGGTTATATGTACTTGACATGAAATGTATCCTTGTAATAAATGAGATGTCTTTAAGCACTTTAAGAAACCTTTCCTTTTCCCTGTGATAACCATTCTTACTTTGTTTTTGTAGACCAGTTCAAAGCCTGTCCTCCTCTGCAGTTGATCATACAGATACTCAGCATTCTCTAAGCATTTGTCGACCTGAGCCCCAAAACCCTGTGAGCCCTGAGAGAGTTACAGACACAAAGACAGAGAGCGATAAAGAAAGGCAAACGGATGTAATCACACAGTTTCTCTAAGGTGGAGGGTTGAGACCAATTGGTGAAAAATGAGGAAAAACAAAGCAGCACCAAATAATCCTAAATATTAACTCTATAAAACACTGATACTCTGCATGAATACCTTTGCCTTCCACATGAGCCAAAGTTTAAAGGCATCCACATGTCGGCCACACTGGATGCTCTTATCCCCCGTGTCATAGCTCACATCGTAGGGCTTGTCCGTCTGGAAGAGGTACTCAGCTCCCAACTCATTACACTGCCTTAGGAGACCCTACAGAAGAAAGGCATGGCCTAGTCATTCAAGATTCAGAAGAGAATACACAAGTACAAGCTTGAGAGAAAACATAACAATATACAGTATATGGAGTGATGAATCAAACAACAATTCGATTCTGAGATGGGAAACCCTCTCTTTTGCTACGTGACCAGCTGCTGTTAAAGGGACATAACACAGGATTTGTGAAAAAATAAACATACATTTTAAGTTTTTTAATGCTAATGGGTGATGAAGCGCTCAAAACCAAAAAGAATGAGCCCACCCACGCATCTCTCCATTGCCTTGAACAGGCTTTGTGCTGCATAATGTACTGAAATTCAGGCCCAAATTTCCCGTGCAGTCCTGCGGACGTGACGTCAGATGACACTGAATGCGCGTCCTCGACGGCTTAGATACAGGAAGCGCAGCAAACTAGTGTTTGGGTAGTCATGGATTCTGCTACGGCCAGAAAATGACCCACCACCACACAAAGTCCACTAAAAAGTTTTATCAGCGGCAAGTCGAGAGTCGAAACGAAATTACGACCAAAGCCGGGCTGGCACCAGAATAAACATCGTCTACGCGTTCGACTCATGGAGGCAGCTTCAACTTGAACTGGGACTGAAAACAGATGCTGATGGCTCATTTCCTAGTGACCAGGTAAGAAAACATTACAGGTCATGTGTAGAGCTTGATTTGAAAATCATATGAGATCACCGATGACTCAGAGTGACCTAACGTGCAAAGTAGCGTTAGCTGCTAACATGTAACTTAGTCCACTGCTGTGTAACACTGAATAGCTACAGACTGCACATTTTACACGGTCCTTTAGTCTGAAACCGAAGAATTAGAAATATGTCCCTTTATATATGGGACCGAAAGCCCAACCTGTTATCCGGGAGGTGACGTTAGCAGCTGGTTGTAGCCACAGGCTAACGGTTTGTTTGTGTCTGTGTAGTACCCTAACGGCCGCGGTGTCACTATTGAGTCTTATTTCTTGATCCTGCCTCATGCCCCTTTCACTATTTCAGCTCATTTACATCTTTGAGATTCACACTTATGGTTTCCAGGAGAACTAACTTTCATTGAAAAGCCTTTAAAGTTGTCATGATGTATTTTTTAATGTACTTTTGAAGAGTAGAGGATCATTTCTTACTCTCTTCTTGACCAGTATGGCAGAACACTGAAGAGGGACTCCCATCATCTTATGAGGATTCCAAGTTACAGACCAGGCTCTGCAAAACAATCATTGCAAATGTAATGCTGATAACCATGCAAAAACAGCACCTGGCCATGGCCTTTAACAAGAGAGCTTTTCGTTTGTCTCTCATCTAATGAAAGACACCAAACCACAACCACCAGAAGCTGCCCTTGCAAAAATGCACACAGAGTCTTTGTAATGGTGCCCCACAGAAAAGACAAAGACTGTATGAAGTGGTCAGGTTATGTTGATGCAGTTACCGTTCAATGCCCTGTAGTTTCATTCTGTGTCTGTCTGACATCAGCAGGCCTCCACCCCACGCTGCCTGTTGCCAACAAAGAATGTCAATGTTTCGTTAAAATGGGAGCCCAATCTGTAGATGTTAACATGTTGTAGAAAACCTGTTCTGCTAAATTCCCAGCATTAGTTTTTGCTACATACACCGATCGGGCATAACATTATGACCACCTGCTTATATCATATTGGTCCCCCCTTTGCTGCCAAAACAGCCCTGACCTGTCGAGGCATGGACTCCACTAGACCCCTGGTGCCATGTGTCCCCCAGGTGAGCGACGCACACGCACCTGGCCATCCACGTAATGTAAAAGGAAACGTGATTCATCAGACCAGGCCACCTTCTGCCATTGCTCCGTGGTCCAGTTCTGATGCTCACTGGTGCCCATAGGTAGCGCTTTCAGCGGTGGACAGGGGTCAGCATGGGCACCTCACTGGTCTGTTACTATGCAGCCCCATATGCAACAAATGCCTTTGCTCCCCACGTGCATCAATGAGCCATGACCCTGTCACCGGTTCACCACTGTTCCTTCCTTGGACCACTTTTGATAGATACTGACCACTGCAGATGGGTAACACCCTAGAAGAGCTGCAGTTTTGGAGATGCTCTGACCCAGACAATTTGTCCCTTGTCAAACTCGCTCTAATCCTTACGCTCGCCCATATTTCCTGCTCTAACACATCAACTTTGAGGACAACAGGTTCACTTGCTGCCTAATATATCCCACCCACTAACAGGTGCCATGATGAAGAGATAATCAGTGTTATTCACTTCATCTGTCAGTGGTCACAATGTTATGCCTGATTGGTGTATTTTTTTATTTCAATAACCCCAAACAGAAGTTTACAAGACAGGGCAACCTTTGCTTAAATTTCAGATTTACATTTACTCTATAATCAACTCAAGAGCACAAGATTATAGAAGAGGATTAGGGCGACTAAAGACAAATTTAGAGTTCTTTTTTTTATTTTCAGAATTAGAGTGGCCCTGATCCTCTTCTGAGGATGGTTGACAACTTTCTTCAAGTCAGCAATACCAAATCTGAAGTCATCCTCATTTCCCCCCTCCATATCAGGAATCAGTTTGATCAACTCCTCTGTCCACTCACTTCAAACTAGAAACACTCAGCCAGAAATCTTGGTGTTTTATGTGACTCAGATTTTAAACTAGATGTACACTTAAAAAAGGTTGTCCGATTGTGTTTATATCAGCTATATGATATTGCAAAAATCAGTATTTTATGTCGTTAAGTGATCTGGAGAAGGTCGTCCATGCATTTATTTCATCTCTTCTTGACTACAGTTACTCCCTGTATACATGTCGCAAAAATCCCTCCATTCGCTTCAACTTATACATAAAATTGCAGCTCGACTTTTGGTTTGGCACTTCCTTATATTGCAGAGCTGCTCTTTCCCTATGACCAAACGTGTTGCCTAAGATCATTCGACAGAACTCTTCTCATGAATTCCAAAGTCATGCCTCAAAACTAAAGGTGACTGTGCTTTCGCTGTCAGAGCCACAAAACTGAGGAATGCCCTGCCTGAAAAGATCAGGCATGTTGAATCAGTACCCCATTTTAAATCACATCTAAAAACACGCTGCTTGTAACATCTGATTTGGATGATTTTAGCGCTGTTTTATTATCCAGATTTTACATGTTGTTACACTGTCTTCACTATGTTTGTATTTATATTTGGTATTACTCGGGCAATTACTTGCCTCTATTGCGACTCTTTCTTTGTTGATATGTTGCATGTATGTAAAGAACCAGAAGGTGCTATATAAATATTATTATTATTATTTTGTACTATATATCAGGAAAAAAATCAATACGTGAAAATGAGCTCAAAACCAAAACCTCTTGATGAGTGAGATTTTAAACTTAAAGAAGACATAATACCATTTTTAACACCTCAGTATGTGTGCATCCATAACTGTTTTTTGAAGTAGAACAAATTTTTCAGCAAAATATGAATGTTACAGCTCTTGTTGGTAAGATAGTAGTACTGATGCTTTGGCAGTGTAGGTTGGGTCAGCCACCATCGCAAAGTGGGGAATCACAGACAAAAATCAACCAGCTTTCTTACAGGAGCTTTAAGAAAAATAGTGTGTGTGCTGCCTCACATCAACATGCATCCACAGTGAGTGTCTATGGCAGATATCTGCGATGGCATTGAGAGGATCGAAGGCTCCGTACACCGTGGTGCCTGCTGTCGCATTCACGTAGAATGGAACCAAACCCTGAGAGAGAGAACTGAGGTTAGCCTTGTCATGTCTCTACTGAGTTATGACTGTCTCAGAGGAGAAACATTTCAATGAAATTCAGCAATGGTTGACAAAGCAGAAAGTTAAAGGAACAGTTCACCCAAAAATGAAAATTCAGCCATTATCTACTCACCCTCATTCTGTTGGAAAGTCAGTTGAATTTCTGAAGTCTACAAAACATTTCTGGATTCTGGAGTTTCACAACAGTGATGCAGCATTCTACAAAACAACTGAAGCAGATGGGGACTTGTTTTAAAAATGATTCTATGATCCAAGTTTTTGGAAGCCCAAGATTTCAAATTGGTTTGAAAAGATCCTATTTACACCCTTTTTTCAGCCCAAATCTTCACTGTAGGTGCCTACCTAAACGCATATTGCTGTGTTCAGAATTACTCACACAACTAGATTACATACAAAGTAACTGATAAGATGCAATTTGACGCGATAACGCCAGGCGACGCAAATGAAGCGAAGCACGCAATCGCATGAGTTGATTGATGTCCAGACATTGAACATGAACATCATGGAGGAGAGGGTTATAAATATATATATATATATATATATATATATATATATATATATATATATGTATAATACTAATCTTGGCCATTTGCACACAGAGACAGGACAAACATGGAGCTGTCATGGAGGGTTAAGGTTAGTGAGTGAGAAAGTCAAGCTTTCTGGTAAGTTTTGGAAATACATCTCAGCACAGAGAAGCTCTGTTTGATCTGAACTCCATTCAGGGAACAAGTATGTAAAGGGACATGAGGCAGGATTTGTGAAAAAATAAACATGCATTTTAAGTTTTTTAATGCTAATGTGTCATGAAGCGTTTAAAACCAAAAAGAATTAAAGCTGCAAGCAGCGATGAACGGGCCCTCGCAGGCCGTGCGTGTCGGTGGGGGCGCGCACACCTGTTACTTGCATGTCAGGTTGGAGCATACGAGGTGGAGAAAACAAGCAGTAAATGTCATGCAAAACGGATGATGTTTGTCTGACATCCTGTGTCCAGTGGGTGGCGCTATAGATATTACACAGTATCGATGCATAGACTTATACAGGGTGACTCCCTCTACATTCCTGCGAGATTTGGTGGAGACGGGAAATTGTATGTTGACGTTATAAAGACTTGATGCCTCACGGCGAAGAATGAAAATGGCCGACACCGCCCCGCCCACCAGGTATGACTTAGCAACGAGCTTTGGACAATGTTTCGTGTTCAAGGCATGAGGATGACACTGAATTAATCTGAAAACTGTGGTGTACTATCTGTAGGCGGAGATAGTTCACGAACGAAGCATGAATTTTCTAAAAATGGCGTTTCACATCACAATAGCTGACTTCCTGTTGGAGTGAGGGTATTGGTCCAAGAGGCTTTTTTGTGCGTCTCGTCATGATACTTATGCATACCGAATTTCGTTCATGTATGTACATGTAGGAACTGTGATTGATTGATATGAGGCTTACTTCCTGTGTCCAGTGGGTGGCGCTATAGATATTTCACAGTATTGATGCATAGACTTATACAGGGTGACTCCCTCTACATTCCTGAGAGATTTGGTGTAGCTGGGACATTCTAAGTTCAAGTTACAACGACTTGATGCTTTATGGCGAAGGATTGAAATTGCCCGCTCCACCCCGCCCACCAGGTATGACTCAGCGATGCACTTTGCATAACTTTTAATGTTCAAGTCATGAGGATTGATACTCACTCACTGTGAAGACTCTGGTGTTAAATCTCTAGGACGAGATAGTTCTCGAACGAGGCATGATTTGGCCAAAAATGGCGTTTCACATCAAAATAGACGACTTCCTGTTGGAGTGACGGTATTGGTCCTTGAGGGCTTTTTGTGCGTCTGCTCATGATAAATACGCGTACCGAATTTCGTTCACGTATCTGTTTGTTAAACGTGGGGGCTTTACATTAGGGGGCGCTATAGAGTCCCCAAGCCACGCCCACACCCAATGACATTAAATTATCAAATTTTTTGCCCGACATGATGTATATACCAATTTTGGGGAGTTTTGGGCTATGTTCAGGCCTCCAAAACTGCAGTTAAAGTGCAGAAAAATAATAATAGGTAAGAAAAATTCCTGCAAAAACAATAGGGACCTCACAGGTCGTGACCTGCTCGGGCCCTAATGAGCCCACTCACGTATCTCTCTGTTGCCTTGAACAGGCTGAGTGCTGCATAATGTACTGCAATTCGGGCCCGAATTTCCCGCGCAGTCCTGCGGACGTGACGTGAGATGACGCTGAATGCGTGTCCTCGATGGCTTAGATACAGGAAGAAGACAAGTGCGGTGGACCCAAACTAGTGTTTGGGTAGTAATGGATTCTGCTACGGCCAGAAAACGACCCACCACCACACAAAGTCCACTAAAAAGTCATACTCAGAAGAAAACGAAGGTTTTATCAGGTCATGAGTCGAAACTAAATCACAACCAAAGCCGGACCGGCACCAAAATCAACATCGGATACACGTTTGACTCATGGAGGCAGCTTCAACAGCTCCTATGAGGTCACCGAGGACTCGAAGTGACCTAACGTGCAAAGTAACGCTAGATGCTAACATGTAACTTAGTCCACCGCTGTGTAACACTGAATAGTTAACTACAGACAGTGCATTTTCAACGGTCCTTTAGTCTGAAACCAAATAGTTAGAAATATGTCCCTTTATATATGGGACCAAAAGCCCAACCTGTTATCCGGGAGGTGACGTTAGCAGCTGGCTGTAGCCACAGGCTAACGCTTTGTTTGTGTATGTGTAGAAACATGAGCCACTTACACACAGCAATCCCGTATCAGAGATGATATTTTTGTCCCCCAATATGCCGTCTTTGCTTTCGCCTGTGCCTTTCAGACTCGCTGCTTGTGTGTCGCTACACACAGCAAGCCAGCTTCCCGGCTGCTTCATGTGTGTAGGGGATAAGGCTATCCCTTACACAGCAAAGTTAGCAGTTGTAGGCTATCAACGTCATTCCCCGGAGGCATGCACGGAGGTCTTGCAGTATGAACAGCGTGAACGTGAACAGCGAGTAGAGAAATAACAGTGTCACAGCATCAGCTGCTCTGCTGTGAAGAGCTCATGCACGCTCCAGCGCCGGCTTGGCTGATGGCTGCAGTTACCCTAATGGCCGCTGTATCACTATTGAGTCATATTTCTTGATCCTGCCTCATGCTCCTTTAAAACTTGTTTGAATTCAGGCTTTTTACAAGACAGCATTATGTGTTATTTCGGCGTCCTTCTGATACCTTTATTGCAGTCAGATCAAAGAGAAATCTCTTTGTTTTGGTTCATACCAATGTGGTAAAAAAGATTAATTCTGTCTATGTCTACTTGCTGGTCGCAGTTACTATTTTTTTATTTCAAAACACCAATTAAGAAGCTTTCCCTCACTGGACACAGATGGACAGGTGCTCTGCAGCTGAGAACCTGGCATCAATCAGCCTCAGGTAGCACCAGAAGCTGTAGTCATTCAGATGTAGCTCCGACACTGTAATTCACCAAGGTGGGTGCCACACATTTGCGGTTATTTTTGATTGCATCAAGACAGTAGATGCGATCCGTTTTTAGTGTCGTTCCCATTGGAAGTTGGTGTAGGAGGTGTTTTCATTCAATGTGGGATCTTGGGGCTTCTGGAGGCTTGGATTACACCAGTCAAGGTGTATGAAGGCATTTTATGTTTGTTTTTGTTTTGGTCGTTCCATCCACATCCACTTCAGTTGTTTAGGAGAATGCTGCAATGCTGTTTTGTTGACTATAAAACCTTCGCCACTTTACTAAGTTTTTATAATTGGGTAAACTGTTCCTCTCAAATATTTCTCAATTTTTATGAGAATGCATTAGTTTTATTTTGAACACATTTAGTTTCTTCTCAAAAGCTGTACATCTTTAATTAAATTTTATTCATACCTTTTCTTTAGCTGTAACAATGGAGGACTCGAGTTCAGCAGGAATCATTTTCCCTCTTAAAAGAGCAAAAAAATAGAAAAAGGTTTGGTAAACAGTAACTGACTGTCATACCCCCGACACCAGCTCCCCTTAAGTCTTTAATCAACATACTACTGTATATGTGCAATATATATGAATAATTCTCTGAATAACTGTGTTTTAACAGCAAGATAGCACAATATTCTATTACTCTGGAAGAATTTACTCGAAATAACCATCATTAACAGTAAACATTAGGGGTGCAGCGGTACATGTATTCCTCCCAAACCATCACGGTTAGGTTCATGTAGTCTTGTGAAGAATATGTCTGACTTCAACTCAATCCAGCAATTGTTAGTAATGTACCTAAAAGCTAATATCCAACTGCTGTTAAACAACAAAGCAGAAGAAGAACAGAAAACAAAACAACAAGACAAAGAAGAAGACACCCTGATGCACTAGAGCTAGAGGACCCGCCACTACTTATAAATCAGCGATGAGAGAAAGTTTGAGAGAGTGAGTGGTGGATCAGACAAGGGTGGTGTGTTGCCACGATACTTTTTATGGCAGCTTTGCTATCCCCCTCATGAATTGCTGTTGAAAAAATCTCCTGTTTGTTATCCATCCCCAATAGTGAAGTGAGATATCCACCCTTGTGTGTTAATCACCGGGGCAAGGTGAGTCCTACAACTTCTCCCCACTGATTTTATATACCGAACATGTACCGAACCGCGACCCCTGTACTGAAGTCTGCACCAAACTGTACCATTACACCATGAAAAACATGTAATATATTTTGCTAGCCTACATACATGGATACATTTCCCAAAGCACACTCGAACAGGTGAGCAAACATTTCTTTTCTCAAGCATCACATGTTTACTTAGTGAGTGACTAACTTACCCACCTTTCATCACATTTCACTATGACCACATTCTCTGTGCCAAGCCCCAGCACTGCTGCAGATTTCTTCATTGAATAGTGACTCTGAATGGGCGAAAGGACAGCCATTCATTTCCATTTGTCTCACTTCAATAACACTCACAACAGGCACACATTCAATTCAGTTGAAAGAAGTAGCTGCATTGTTTGGTTCTAAGAGGTAGAAGTTCCCAGGTGCACACATCAAGTGAAACTGACTACAGACAGCATCTATGCACACCACACCAGACTCAGATTGGAGCACTGCTTTGAAGAGAACAATAAGCGTACCTTGAAAGAGCTGTGGATAAAGTCATTACATAAGAGATACTGAAAAGTCTGCACATCGTGGCTCATGCAGAAAATGTCCAGTGAACTAACTGTTAGACATCCGACCACACACTATAATACATAGGTAACAATTTATGTGTGGCATTACAACCAAATGGACCAGGAAATGAGGTCTCTGGTCCTTCCACAGCTGGGCATGTTGAAATTGTACGGTCATCTTAGAATACAAACAACAAATGTCGAGTTTTGCGATTGTGAGCTTATAGTTAGCTTATAACCCTTTTATAGTGAGGTATGGTTGTGTGGTTGTGCTTGTGTGTTACTTTTGATCATAGATAAGCAACTGATGAAATAATGACAATAATGTTAATCACCCTACTGAAAAACAACCCACCTCTCCTCGGCCTCCCTGCACAACCACTCCTAAAACTTGTGAACGTGCACTGCCTGCTTACATTGATGCCAAACTGCCGGCAGGGAGATATGTGTCAGCCTATAGTACATTCAACAAGGTCTCTTAGGACTCAGTAATTATTTATCATAAAATAAAGAATTATGTAAATGTTATCAACCAGCCAATCATTCTGTTCCCAATCTGTTCCCAGGCTGCACGCTTGATCGTGCGCACATGTACAGTTAACAGGCACAGGGTGACAGCTGGAGGGTGAGGCTGAGGATAGGGAAGGCTCACTTTGACCAAGATCAGAACATATATAATGTGCATAACTAAATTGTCATCAGACACCAAAAAGTATTCAACATGCCAGCGTAGTCCATGTGAAATATACAAAACAAAAGTCATTGAAACAACAATTTTCTTCAAACTCCATGTATTGGTCAAGCTTCACTTTAGCACTGGCAGAGAAAAAATCCTGGCACCGTGTTGGATGAGCTTGTGACACAGATACTAAATTCTTTTTTTTTTTTCATTCGTCAGAGCATTTGGTTTATTAAATGCTATACATATATATTTGGACATATATATATATATATATATATATATATATATATATATATATATATATATATATATATATATATACACCAATCAGCCACAACATTAAAGCCACTGACAGGTGATGTGAATAACACTGATCATCTCATCACAATGCAATGTTCTGCTTGGAAACCTTGAGTGCTGGCATTCATGTGAATGCCACGGACTTCTTTGTCTAGCACATCCCATAGATGCTCGATTGGATTGAGATCTGGAGAATTTGGAGGCCAAGTCAACACCTCAAACTCCTCGTTGTGCTCCACAAACCACTCCTGAACCATTTTTGCTTTGTGGCAGGGCGCATGATCCTGCTGAAAGAGGCCACAGCCATCAGGGAATACCATTTCCATGAAAGGGTGTACATGGTCTGCAACAATGCTTTAGTAGGTGGTACGTGTAAAAGTAACATCCACATGGATGGCAGGACCCAAGGTTTCCCAGGAGAACATTACCCAAAACAACACACTGCCTTCATCGGCTTGCCTTCTTCCCATAGTGCATCCTGGTGCCTTGTGTTCCCCAGGTGTGTGACGCACACACACCCGCCCATCTGCGTGATGTAAAAGAAAACATGATTCATCAGACCAGGCCACCTTCTTCCATTGCTCTGTGGTCCAGTTCTGATGCTCACGTGCACATTGTTTGTGCTTTCAGCGGTGGACAGGGATCAGCATGGGCACCCTGACTGGTCAGCGGATATGCAGCCCCATACGCAACAAACTGCAATGCACTGTGTATTCTGACACCTTTCTATCAGAACCAGCATTAACTTCTTCAGCAATTTGAGCAACAGTAGCTCGTCTGTTGGATCAGACCACACGGGCCAGCCTTCGCTCCCCACATGCAACAATGAGCCTTGGCCGCCCATGACCCTGTCACCGGTTCACCACTGTTCCTTCCTTGGACCACTTTTGATAGATACTGACTGCTGCAGACCAGGAACACCCCACAACAGCTGCAGTTCTGGAGATGCTCTGACCCAGTCGTCTAGCCATCACGATTTGGCCCTTGTTAAGCTCGCTCTAATCCTTACGCTTGCCCATTTTTCCTGCTTCTAACACATCAACTTTGAGGACAACATGTTCACTTGATGCCTAATAAATCTCACCCACTAATAGGTGCCATGATGACTAGGCTAATGGTAGTTTCCCAGAGAGTAGTGTGTGAATTGTGATTACATGCTCTGAAGTGAAGATGGCCAGCTGAGGCAGCACTCCCATCCCTCTGGTCTTCACCTCTGGGTAGAAATGGTATCTGGCCACAAGGATGCTGTACAGGTTTGATATCGTGCCTCCTTCAGGAAACAGAATAGACAGTTATGGACTAGTGCATGTGCATTGTCTCTAGGTTGCTGTAGTGAACATTTTTACAACAATGTCCCACAACTGAACTTTGACAATACAGCTGGTTTTCAACGTCAACAGTTGTTATTAGCAAGATGAAGGCAGTCAAGGTTGTTTCATTGGAATTAAGTTGATTTTTTCATTCAAATTCGCGGTTCACGCCTCCGCGTCGTCCATTAATTTATATTAATGGACACCTCATCGGGCATTATCCCTTACTTAACCCATTTCTGCAGCACCTTCGTATTACCTGGACAGAAGATTCCGTCTCCCTCGTCATTGGACCACCCCACAATGATTTGCATCTTCCTCAGCAGAACCTCCTCCATGAGGATAAAGACAGGAGACACTTCATATGTAAACCTGACAGAGAAATATATTGTGTTGTTATATTATAACAACAAAGATTTCATGTTATCACTTTGCTGGCTTCTTGGAAGCACCCTCTTAACTACAGAGATGAAATTATATTTTAAAAGAAAATTCTTTCTCTCAAAACGTTCAACAGTTGAGGATTACTATTTCACCTTAAAGGCTGGAAACCACTGGTTTCATCTTTAGCAATACATTGTAATACATAAACTTTTGTTTTCCATATAAAATCTAAATAACTATAGCTGTCACATAATGTAGTGAAGTAAGAATTACGATACTTTCTTCTGAAATGTAGTGGAGTTAAAGTATAATGTAGGCCTAACATAAAATTGAAATACTTTTAAAGAAATACTATTAAAGAAAAAGTACCCCCAAACTTTTGTAGTTAAAACTGTACTTACATATTAGTGTTGGCTGTAGAGGTCAACCACTCAGCAGCTGTACCAATCACATCCAGACCTGAAGACAGCTGGTTAAAGAAACGTGGATGGCCTGGAAAAGCATAGGTCAGCAGAAAATTAGTTGATGCAGACAGAGGGTCATTCCATACCAACTCACCTCAGGCCTCCCAGTTCATGTCATGATTTTTCTCTGAAAAAAATAATGTAAAAACTTTTTATTTTCTTCTTTTATGTTTCTTATTCTTCACTGAACTGAGTTGAAATTTGTTTGTTAGATTTAAATCCCTAATTTAACTTTGTAGAAAACGAAATAGCAATATACAAAAATACAATACACAATACTAAAGCAAAATACATTGTACAACTTGTCCGTATCACTTAATAGTGTTCAGAGCTCTTGTTTTCTTTGAGCCAGTTTGTTTGTTTGTTTGTTTGTGTTTGTTCGCTGTCTGTCCTGTCTGTCCGCGGACAATAAAGATCACATGATCACATGGTTTAAAGTCCCAATGTCCTAGATGTGTATTTCCTGAATCCAGAGCAAGCCTATATAGCAGATTATTTTCATGTCACAGCAGATCAGGCTCTCACTGAACTCCACACCTGTTTTACACAATATGGAATTTTGACATATAACATATTTGGATTTACTTTTAATCTGACTAAATTGTGTGATGATAGATCTGCAAAGTCACTGCACGATTCAAGCACTGAGCATGTCTGGATCTCAGGACAGAAATGCACAGAACCTATAATTCCAAAGGAAACAACTACAGGACTTGTGGTTTCTTTGGACAAACAATTCTAAGTATGATGCAGAGCACAGAAAGAAAAGAAAAGTTATAATTTTCTTGCAATTTGTCCCCATAAAGAATACAGATCCTCAGAACCTGTGTATAAGCAGATATATGTCCCCACACTGTGAGTAATACCTGACTACACGCACACACACACATACCTGTACTGACACCGTACTTGAGTGTGTCTCTACAGTCCACTAGTATCTGTTCCAGAGTTTCTGGTTGGTCCGGCAGGTTCAGATTGAAGCCATCCAGTCCTTCCTTTAGCTGGTGGGGATGGTGGAAGTCCAGGACCTTAAACGCAGGGAACAGTATTTTTTTTTTTTTTTACATTATATTTTCTGTGTCTCATGTGTACACATATTTATAAACATTCAAAATGAAATTTCCCAATAAAACCGCTTGAAAGTTTTAACTAAGGGAGTCTGTTTTTTAAAAAATGTCATCAGCATTCCTCCACTGTTTCTGCTGGACAAGAAATAATAGCTGAATATATAATAAGCATTTACATAAAGGAACATTTAATCATGAGATGGCAGCAATGATGGAATGTAACAATGTACTACTATCTACCTACTCAAGGACTGTGTTTGAATACAATTTTGAGGTATTTTACTTGAGATTTCCATTTTCTGCTACTTTATACTTCTACTCTACTACATTATGTGGGGAAATATTGCCCTTTTGTTTTTTATTTTTTTCCATCAGATCCAATCAGATAATCAGAGAAATGCTGAATATCTGATCTGATAATCAATAAGGTCAATAATCAGCCCAAAGTATAGAGTAAATATGTATAGTTCACTTTTTTTTTTGTGCTGAAATGTAAGGACATTGATATTAGAAACTATAACACTAATGTACAGATTCAAGCACAGCAGTCCTGCAGTATACTGCTAGTACTGTTGATGGGAACAGTTGAGTACCTTGGAGCTCCTCTGACTTGACTTGCAGATATAAGTGAACAGGATGTTAACCAGCTCTTGCAGAAACCCTCTGGTAATCTCCTCACCGCTTGAAGCTGGGAGAAGGTCTGTTCACACAAGTAAAGTCTATTTTATTCCAATGACAGTCATCCAACCAGGCAGAAATGACATGCTGTTGCACAACATATACAAAGCTGGCAGGAAATAAGCCAGTGTATTTACGCACACGTTTCACACACTGTTGCCAATGCATTTATTCAGTTTTGTGACACAGAATGTAATTTAGATATCAACTCAAATCCAGCATTTCAGATTGCACTGAAGGTGAATTTAGTTTGGTTGCAGTCATCCCTTAGTTTGGCCCACAAAAACAGATTTGCTAAAAACAGGAAAATCCAGAACCCCTGAAGGAAGGAAAGGCAACTCTGGAAAAAAATAGTTGACTGTTGAGTCTCATTCACAGGTCATCACTATCGGGGGGTTACTGTTACTAGAGGTTATTGTGGAAAGACAAAGCAAGGTTGTTTTGGTGAGTTTTATTTTGTTTATGGACAAGTTTGGATGAGGTGCGTATTACGATGACTTAACAAGGCAATTAAGTGCATCTTAGTTTGGTAAAAGAGAGAAACTTGAATTCAGAAGGCGTAAGGTTGTATTTTTCTGTTCAATAAGGAAATTATGTGTAAACGTATTTCCTTTCTCAACATTTTGTGAGGGGAAGTAACAAACTCACTGCTTTTAGATCTCCCAACTGAAACTACAGTGCTATCAGTAAAAGGCCACACCATTACTTCCAATCTTTTCCTTGTCAGCTCTCGATAATAAGAACTGAGCATTCCATGGAGTAATAATCATACATTTTGATCCTTGAGATGCGGAAATCTACTGCACTCGGTAATCGACTCGTCAGGGCTTCCCTGCAACGAGCAGGCTGCTGGAGGAGAGGGTGAGTTGTGCTGTGTTTTTAATACAAATCCGGCAAAGCTAGAAGATGTTGATGCTTCGTACTGTGTGCTGGGACTGTACATGTACTGTTGCTGAAGTTTGGTGCTGTTCTGACCATTAATTGTGACTATGAGTGGCTTTTTGACTTTTTTTTTTCTAATTGGAGGCATAAGCGGCAGTGTATTGTTATTGTGCGTTCTTTTCTGAGGTAGCTAAGCTAGCGGTCAGCAAACTTGACCTCTCGAGGGGGAGTCTTACTCGGTGTCAAGTTGTGTTAGACCATGGATTCAATTTACACCGGAATATCCGTTTAAGGTAACATCATGTAGAAAACGGCATTTTGTATGTTGAAGTAAACATGTATGTAATGCTGTGGTCCTACCTTCTAACTGAAGTTACACATGTAGAAATAAGTAATGGGGGGTGGAGTGGCTGTGACAAAAAGACACCATTCACCCTATCAAGAGATCCTTTACTATCGAATGATTTTGAAGTTGTTATTTTAAGATAAAAAAAAAAAAAAAGTAACACAATGTTGCTTTAAAATAATCAATTTACAGCTTGACTCTGGTGGTTAAGGTGAACATTGCACACTCATCACACACCAAACACTGTCATGCTTTGTTGCTGCCCATCAGTAGCCCCACTCACACTGCCGTTTGAATGTGTGGATCTTGCACCAATTCTCTGCATCCTCCTCTGTGTGAAAGTCTCAGAGGCGGCGAGGGGTGAAATTTTGCTCCGCCGCTAATACACCTCTGGAGTAGTATCAGAGGTGCAGCATTGGAGAAGCCTCCAGTCCAGACTGTGAGGAGGAGCACACATGGCATGAGCCTGGACAACCTGAGCTCTCACCTTTGCTGTAGAGGCTGCTGAAGTCACCAGGTGTTTGTCTTCCATCTCTGACAGCTGCTGAAACCCCCTGTTGTTTGTCCCTCACAGATGATTTATCAATGATTCTGTCTGAAAGTACAAAACACATGTTCGTAAGCTAATGAGCTCCGAATGACTTGTCTAAGTCTGTGGGAACGTTCATGTCTGATCTAATTGAAGTGCCTGCTGTTTGATCTTTCACTATCTTCTATCTTTGCTTTCATTTGAATCAGTGGAACGATACAGCTCTGTATCTATCTGACTGACATCATGCAGCATCATCAGCTGTCTGTGACCGCTCTGCTCAGATATAATGGCTGTATTCAAACCCAACAATGGATAGGTTGGCCAAGAGAGGCGGAAAACAGGAGAGGCACTAAACCACTCCTCAGCTGTGCAAATAAAAAGACAACTGTTTAGAAAATCGCTTTTAGTCATTCTCATGTGTCATAACATGATTGTTTCCTAACCCTTGACCAAATGTTTGTGCCTAAACTTAACCAGATCCTCAGTGCAGCAATTTCACAACATACAATTCAAAATTGAACCTACTGAAATGTAAAGATTCAATATATCCATGGTATGTACAAAAATTTACATTACAGACATTTAATCTGGCTATCTATCCACAACATCTCTACTACTCTATCTCTCTTTCAAGGACACATCAAGTGTATTAGTGGTGAGGAAATTGATCTCTTCAGTATTTTGCATATTATTCAAATACATAGAGGTCTAATGTTTTAATGAACAACCACTAACGCTGCTTTCTATAGTACCCACTGAAGTTTAGAATTATTCCATTTGAACTCACAAATTACATTTTGATAAGCAAATTTTATCCACTGAGATTTTAATGTTTCTAGGATGTTGTTGAGGACAAACGTCAAACAGTGGATCCCTTTTGCACTATGCACTAAATCTAGATGCTTATTTCACTGCACTATGCAGTTGGATGCATAATTTCAGGTTGATCACATTACATTTAAACTTTTCTCATGTATCGTTAAGAGGGTCATCGACTTACCTGGCAGTTGTAAGAAATCCATATCAATACAAATCAATGTCGAGAAAAAGATGTTTCATTGGATACTAGTTGATAGAATAACTGTGTAGGTAAACCTGTAAATCTGATAGTAGCTCATAAGTCTGTGGTTGTAATTCATCCAACCTGAGACACACAGACAGGGTGGTGTCAGGCTGCAGCATTTAAAAAGGCTCAGGTAAAAGGAGGTGTGGTCTGCAGCCAGCTGCTGTTAGTGACTGCCATGCTTTTTTATGTAGCACCATTCAGACTCATCGAAACACTGATTACTGTAAGATTGAACATAAAGATTAAGTTAATAACTTAAAACACTCATTGGGTGAAACTGGATCATATTTTATGGAGAAAATATTTCTGGATATAAAAACTTTCTTTGATAATAAAGCCTAGTTGCTCTGGTTCTGTAAAATGCCCAAAATATTCAAAATATAGCGCACATTTTAACGGAAACATATTTTTTGAGGTGGACCTTATTTTAAGTGGCTAAAATATGTCCTGCTGCTGCTGCTACCATTTTCTTCATTACAGTGCTCTGTTTCCCTACCTGTACGACGTGCTGCTTCTCCACACAGTGGGCGAGCTGACCACCATCAGCTGCAGGTGACACTGGCTAGGGCTGAGCACCTCATACAACCCCACATCAAAAGACCCAAACTATTCCTTTAAGGTCCTTGTAATAAGAGAAAAAGAAGAGTCTCTATGTATCACATAAAATCATACAATGTAAAATGTAGTGAAACTACTGAGTGACATCACAGGAAGCTTGTGAAACACTGTCAAATCATGCTGAAATAAGATCCATTCCATCCTGGGCTGGATGGTGTTGAAGGCGCTGGAGTATAACATGATTCATCAGGTTTTGCGCAAACTTGTGAAACCCATGCAGCTCGAGTGCATGCTCCCATTAAAGCAAAAGGGGAAAACATCAAATACTAAGTATCCTGAAAGTCATGGACATTTTTCAAAGATTCAACTTTTCACTCAAATGTTATCATTTGTAATGAAAAAAAGTATTACATTCAGAAGAAATGCTCAATATATACACCAAACAGTTTTATTGGAAAAGTTAGTGGTGATGTAATGACTGTAATGAATGCAATGCCTTGTGGTTTCAGTGACCCATCAGATGTCAGAGTGTTTAGCCAATCACAACAGAGTTGGCCATTGGATATTTCCATTTCCAGTATAGTTTGACGTTGAACGGAACAGATGGAAATGCCTGCGCAGGTTAAATTAAACAGTGAGTCATCAGCATGAATGCTGTAAGCATTTTGTAATTTGTTTGACCTCTTGAGTCCACATTTACAAAACTTCCATTGACGTGATGTTTCAGGGAAACGTCTAACACTGTTCTGCTCTGTCAGAGTGCTCTTGAAAACCTTTATTTTTACTTGAATGCATCCATCTGCAATGCATGAATCTGGAGGCAGTAAAGACGCTGATGATAGAGAAAGACAGAGGGAGAGAGAGAGAGAGAGACACACACACACACACACACACACACACACAGATGGCAGTACCAGGTGAAAAAGTGGACAGGAAGTTAAGAACATAAAGTTATAATGTCAAGTCAGCTACTGTTTGATTGCTGTGGACTCCACAATGATTTCACATGAATAAGCCATGTATTAATACTCTGTTGTCATATGGAACCGCCTCTTACATGTATTCACATCATAAATCTGTTTGCTGTGCTTATTATCAGATTCTACCTACATGTTTGTGCTTGATTGTCAATTCATTAAGGGAAAGACAAGGATGGACAGAAAGAACAGAGAGAGAGCATGAGTGCGTAGAACCAGATAAGAAAGTGGACAGATAGTGAAGATTGTTATAGTGGCAAAATATTAAAAGAGTGGTGAAACATTTCAGTAATATAATTTTAAATGTGTGGGAGCTGAGCGCTCCTAAAGGTCTGATTCTAGAATCGCCCCTGGTTTTATGATTAAACTGAATACCTTGATCATTCCATGACATGCAAAACGTGCTTGTTTATGAAACATGGCTTGTTTTACAGAAAGTTTATCAACCCAGTAATTACACTTGAGTTCAAATTAAATCCTGCCTGTTTCCTTAAATATCTAATTAGGGAATGTGTATCATACGCAGTTTTATTTTTTTCTAAAATATAACAAGCAAATTGACTTTAAAGCCATAGTGACTCATAGTCTTAAACTTCTAAATGAACACTGTCTTGATCAGAGTCGTTAGCTCGCTCTGTATTTCCAGCAACACCGAGGTGTTCAGCTTTTTTTGCGCCGGCTACACCTCCTCCCCCCTCCCCAAGGTGGCGGTAATGCACCAATATATTGGACGCCAATCTTCGTCAAACGAGGAGAAGAAGAAGAAGAAGAAGCGGAAGCACAAGCAGATGAAGCAGCAGCTGGTGCTGGGCGGAGCCCAAGAAGGAAGTAAGGTAAAACCACAACAACACAGAGCCGTCAGAAATATGAATGTTATATTTGTAGACATGCATTTCTTCTCCTTCACTTTTATCCCTTAAGTGCCTACGGTGAGAACGTTTGCTGGGTTCGTATAGGAGCTTGTTTCGACAGCGTTGACAGTGTTAGCCCTTTGCCCTCCGTTGATAGCTTAGCTCAGCTCATGCTATTCAAATTAATGAGCTGGGAGATTTCAGTTGATTTGTAGGGTGCTAATGTTTTATTTGACATGTTAACGTATATGTCGTGGTGAGTAGCTTGTCCGGCTGCCATTAACCACCTGTCAACTGTCCACAACTAGCTACGCCAACATAACGTCAACTTGTTAGCTGTCTTTTACTTCATCACACTGTAACCTAGTTGCTAACGTTAACTGACTCGATACTACATTGACACTTAGCTAGGCCATTTAGCGTCAGCTAACGATGATTGACAGCAGAATCGCTCAAAGTAAATTTAAGATAATTTGAGTCATAGCTGTGCATTTATGCGCCCCCGGTCACATGTTGTACAGATAACCATTTTAACTGGAGAAATTAGTGTCATGTGAATTTGTTGTGACCGGAATTAACGTCAGATATACTCTTCATCTTCAGAATTAACTAAATACTGAGGTTTCCACATTTCTTGCGATTTCCCTGATGCCTTTTTTTCTAATGGGAACATCTTTCTGTTATGGATTTTTGTGCCAAACTGTCTCAGTAGAAATATATGTAGCCTTGTAACACCTATTGTTGCAAAGTGATAGCAAACTGGAATTGTTAGACTAAAGTTGATATTTCGTATTTGCTTTAAATATGCACCAGATCAATTATTTATTTATTTTGTTTTAATTGCTTTGACACTCCCAATTCAAGAGAGAGAAAGACATCTTTTGAATCAATGTCCTTTTCAGTCATCAATGCATCAAAAATTGCCCGTGTCACTGTAAAAGTGTTAAATTTGAACAAAAAGTTATGTCTCAACATTCACCAGAATATTTCTATATGTGTTGGATGTGCAGGAGGTTTACAAGAGTAAAATCATTCAGCCCAGAGACAGACTTGTGACAGTCTGTATTTTTTCTTTCAGCTCAAGAGTGTTTGCATAAAGCCTTTGGACACACCTGGAGCTTATACAACAGAGCAACATTATGGAGGAGACGAGTCGGGAGGCGGTTGCCACGGCAGTGCAGCGTGTGGCAGGGATGTTGCAACGATCGGACCAGCTGGATAAAGTGGAGCAGTACAGAAGAAGAGAGGCCCGCAAAAAGGCCTCTGTAGAGGCTCGGCTGAAGGTGACGTGTTAGCAGACATTACAGTGTAGCTAGGTTCAAACTCTTTCAGTTTACACATCTGTTCTCTTACTGTTCTATTCAGCAACAACTGTAAAGTGTCACAGAAATCCATAGAAATGTCAGCAGTCCAAACCACTAAGATAATCAGTTTAATTATTTAAAAAATGTAGAAATTCAACCATTCTTCACCAATCATCAGAAGCTATTTTTGTTTGTTAATTATCAGTTATCATTATCATGATTATCAAAATGGTGGTTGATTCATTCAAGTAAAAAGAAAATAAAAATAACATGGGGTATGACTAAGGTAAAAAAAAATTCCATAAATCAATTTAGACACTACATGCACGATCACATGTAATAAGCATGTGCGCCCTGCTCAACGGTACAGTTGATGGAGGATACAGGAGCGCCTCGTAACATCAAGGCTGAACAGTGTCTGTTCAAAATATATATGAATAAATACATATATTGAAAAAAGAACGATGTAAGGATTTCCAAAATTCATAACATGTTTTTATGTTTTATACGGCACACAACAGCACACACAGTCTAATAGCAATCTAACAGCACCATAACTTTAAGTCATTAAAGAAAGTAGATTTAATTTAAAAAAATATGACTGATATATAGATATAACTGATTTGATCTGATGATTCACTTCACGTAAATATGTTGGAGAGCTTTCTGCAAATGCAGTGGTTAAGTGGATTTCTGAATTGCTTTTTACTATTATTATTATTATTATTATTAATAATATTTTATTATTTTAAGTTTGCAATTAATTTATAAATGTTTCTTGAACAGCTGCAAGAAATAACCTAAAATGTGTTAACATATGTTATTGTTTAGGTAGAGATCCCTACCTTATAATATCTTTCCCTTGACGGGGCGTGATTTCCTCCAGGCAGCCATCCAGTCCCAGCTGGATGGCGTTCGCACTGGACTGACCCAGCTGCACAGTGCCCTGCTGGACGTCAAAGACATCCAGAGCTCACTGGCTGATGTGAGTAAGGACTGGAGGCAGAGTATCAACACCATCGAGAACCTGAAAGATGTAAAGGATGCTGTCGTCCAACATAGTCAGCTGGCCTCCGCTGTGGAAAACCTGAAAAACATTTTCTCTGGTAAGATCAGTTCAAAGGTGTCAGTGATTGTGTGGCACAACCACAGACAATGTAGTGTCACTAAAGCAATAGACAGGCTTATCTTATTGGAAGGAAAAGTTCTGACTGCTTGACTGTATTTCACATGAGGTTTTCTCCTACTTACTCTTGCTCTTGGTACTTTGTGTGTCTTAGTACCAGAGATCGTGGCAGAGACGCAGCAGCTGATCGAGCAGGGCGAGCTGCTGCAGGCTCACAGGAAGCTGATGGAGCTGGAGTGTTCCCGTGATGATCTCATGTATGAGCAGTACCGCATGGACAGCAAGAACACAAGTGACATGAACCTCATCTCCATCTACTTTGAAGATGTGAGTTCAAGTGATGAAGAGTTGTGACATCAACATCTTTGGGGATGAACCAAACCGACCCTTATCTTGGCCCAGATACAGATTGTGATTCACACACCTAAACCAATGAGTTCACTGATCCGACACCACTGCTGTTAATGTCTTATTTCATTACAAGTATGTTTTCGGCTTATAGTGTCATCTGTACCTCAACAGCAGAGAGAACCAAACAGTTATTTGGAACAAAGCTATGTAAGATACAGGCCTTATTCTTCATTTCCCCTCTTCCCTGTAATAATATAATAATAATAATAATAATAATAATAATGATAATGATAATAATAATAATGATGATAATAATAATAATAATAATAATATAACATTTCCTGTGTTCTCTGTGTGCTGTTACTTGATAAACTATAATCAATGCATGTTCCCACAGCACTTATCAGTTAAACAAGGTAGTAATGTCATACGAAAGCACTCGGTCCCCAGTCTAACCCTAACCCTTGCACATTTGGAATCACTGTTAAACTACCATCAACAATTCAACAACTGTTTCATATGACGAGTCTTTCAGTGGCTCTCAGTGGAATAATCTGACTTCTAATATGACAAAAATTGTGCAGAGAAGTGTAGAAGTTTATTTGATGATAACTAAACAAAGTAGACCTGATTAGTTAAGAAGTGAATGAAAATAGTGTTGGTTTTTTGTATGTATGTCAAAAAACAGGATGTCATGTCATGGTGAATATGACATGACATACTGCATACCTTATGCTTACATGTGATTCCTTCATCAATTCTCCTGGCACAGCATGTAATATTGCTCCAGAAGGTTTATGAAATTGCGTAGTTATGATGAATTCAAGTATTTGTTTGGTAATGATGACACAAATTTCACACAATTGTCTAATAGGACAAATTATGACATTATGACATTTTATTTTCAAAATGAATAATCTTCTACAAAACACTTTTTTGGCCATTATTCATCGCCATAACTCAGGAACAGAAGGGGAGGTTGTGACCATTTCACATTTGGTCAGATACTGAATTGGTGACACTAACATAATATACTAATAAAAACAGTTTAAACCAGCTTTCTCCTTTTAAGAATATCAGTTTGTTGGTAAGTAATGAGTCTCATTGCAATTTATCTTTTACCTCTCTGGCGGACAATACAGTTGTATTCAATCAAATAAATTTTAATTATTATGTAACCATAAAAGTCATAGCTTTAAGGCAGGTGATTTTCAATCTCTTCTTTTTCCCTTTCCAGGTTCAGGGCTTGTCTGATGAGCTGGCTAAACAGTTGTGGATGGTACTGCAGCGGTCCATGGTAACGGTCCGTCGTGACCCCACCATGCTGGTGTCTGTGGTTCGTATCATTGAGCGAGAAGAGAAAATAGATCGGCGTATGGTCGACCGTAAGAAGCAGAGTGGGTTCATCCCACCTGGGCGACCCAAACGGTGGAAAGACAAGATGTTCGAGGTAAGAGGAGGGATGAAGGTCCAGAGTAGGGATGCACCGATACTGATACCGGTATCGGGTATCGGGCCGATTCTGCACTCATATACTCGTACTTGTACTTGCAAAAATTTGCAGATGTCAAACACTGATACCACGTTATTGCATTAGACCGTACATTGCATGAAACTGAAGGCGGCGTTCAGAGGGCGACTTGTCATTTCTTGTTGTCATTTCGGACAGGTGGACCGCCGTCCGAGTCCAGACCCAGACGCCGTCCTATACGGAGTATAAATATTTAAAATTTTGACGGGCCGCTTCTATTTCGACCGACGCTGCCAGTTTAGCGGATTAGGAAATCCACTGATCAATTGCATGCGAGTTAAGCCATCCCATGTGGTGCTACTCAGCCAATCAAATCTGTGCATTCCAGGCGATAAACATTGCGACTCTGAACAGACGGACGAAAGAGGTGAAAAACGTGTGACAGACAGAGAGATGGGTGAGCGGTACAGGGAGAGACACGAGTGAGAGAGAGAAAAAAGAAGAGACAGAGAAAGTTAACTACACGTGGCGCTCTCTAAGAGCTAATGAATGTTCCCCCAGAGGCACTTGGATTTTTGGTCAATACAAAAAGCCATTTACTGATGGAGGGGTTGTCCAGGAGTGCATGAGTGCAGCAGCTGAATAAAGTGCTATATAAAGTGTGCCTGAAGTAAGTCTGTTTCCTCTTTCTAAATTGATCAGATTACCTTCAAGAGCACCTCGCATTCACATTTACTTTACTTATTCACACCTGAGAGCATCTGATGTTGTGTCCTCTTGCTAATACATGTATCTGACTGTTCTTGCTGGTATTTCATAGTTGTGAAGCTGTGATTTCAGACTATAGTCAGACCGTCAAGATCTGTAACGATTGTATCCCTAATGGAATTGTCAACATTTAAAAGCTGAAATCAAATTACATTAAGCGAAACATTACTGAATTCATGGTGAGATTTAATTTGATGTGCTGTGGAACAGACAAAGTTTTAGTTGCCCTTATCTCAGTCAGAGGAGGTCTGGCCAACCACACACACTCAACCCCTGAACTCAAAAGCATTTTCTCAAAGTCTTTGATCTGCTTCTGTTGTAGGTGTTGGAGGCCACAGTGAGCACCCGCATTGAAGGCACCCAGTCAGTGACGAGAGAGGCTGATAAAATGTGGCTGGTTCGTCTTCTAGAAATAACCAGAAAATATGTTCTGGATGACCTCATTGTTGTCAAGAACCTCATGGTGCAGTGCTTCCCCCCACACTACAACACTTTCAACAGGTAACATAAATCTGGCTGTCAAACACAAGACTGCGTTTTTTTGCCCCCCTTATTGTCCTTCCCTATTCAAGCACCCCTGAGGGAATGTACATGTGTACAGTGAATGGAAATGAAAGCCACATTCTCATGCTCTCCTGACAGAGTATCAAAGTGTGCCACCAGAGCAATGTATTCAAGTCTTGTGAACTTTTATACTATCAACTGATGAGAATCCGTGTATAACTTATAGCCTTTAATCCCACTATAATTGAGTGTTTGCCTCCATCTATGTGTGTGTGTTTCAGGTTTTTCGGTCTCTACCACACTGCTGTGTCCACTCGTGTCACAGAACTGGCCTCTGAGGACTTGGAGGCGAATGAGATTGTATCCTTGCTAACCTGGGTCCTCAACACATATAAGAGGTAGACACAGAAACGAGCTCTGTCTGTTATATTGTGTTTACTGACATTTATCATTTGAAAGATGGACACAAGCTGTTGCTCTGACAGGGGGTTTTTGTATTGAGTATGTAGCCGGTTTTGGAGCAGCTGCAGTAGCCAAAATGAATTGGGTGAATTCCACTTAAACAAACTTATTTATGTCAGCTCCCCCTCAGTCATTTGTGATGAGACTGTGTAGTCATGTCTTTTGTTGCGTCTCTACATTGACCTCTGTAGGGTATTAGAGAAACCCCTTTGCCTCATAATAGTAATACATTAATGGAAATTAATTCTCATTTCCAAAGTAATTTGTTATAAGGGTTGGGTGGTATACAATTTATGAAACTGTTAAACTACCCCCACGTTTTTCACGGTATACGTTATTACCCCCAGCTGATTGCTACTCACATTGCTGTGCTTTGAGGGAGCTGCAGTATTCTGAGCTGCATCTCTTTGATAGAAGGTGCTATACAAATAAAGATTGGGTTTTTATTATTATTTTCACACAAGGACAATTATGATACATATTCTGCAGCGTCAGCAGGGAGCTGTGAAGTCGAGAACAAATCTTGCACAAATACAATCTGAGTTGTCAGTTTCACCACGTGTTTAAAGTAGCTGTTTGTTTCTGTTTTTCTTTCACACCAAAATTAGCGTGTACATGCAGGTTCTTTTTGTTTGATTTGCCTGCTGCATGTAGAGTCTAAACTGCAGGCTGCTGTTTATGTTGTTGCAAAACTTGTTCAGATGCAATAAGGGCTGCAACTAACCATCTTTTTCACTGTTGATTAACCTGTCAGTTATTTTCTCTTTCAGTGTGGAGATGATGGGCCACCCAGAGCTCCTCTCAGAGTGTGACATCAACCAACTGGAACCGTTGCTGCCTCGGGATGTGGTGGACGACCTGCTCAGCAAATATGTCAAGACCTTTACAGTGAGCACACTCACAGGAGCACTAATGGGTGCTCCATTCAATTTAATTAGCCTGTAGTCTTGACACACATTCCACCTGCCTTAATTTAGCTGGGAATCCCCACATAATCAAATTATGGGCACTGCACTGACAATAGACCTGCTCCTCCTGCTCAAGCCAGTCACAGTAATACAGGGAAGTGCTTCATTTTAACCATTCTGTTTTCAAGGTTAGGAATATGCTTGAATTGTGCACTCTAGGTTCACTGTGCCTTCTGTGAGGGGGAAACAAAATTTCTCCAGATAGACAGTGAAGAACACATTGATGGCATCTGTCTACAAGGCAAAGAAACAGGATTTTAGATTTTCCTCCAATTTTCTGTTCATTGTGAGTTGAGACACTTCAATAGGACCACACTGTAGTGCCACTTTAAGGTAAAAGAGAAGAGAAAGAGAAAAAAAGTGTCATCAGAAGTACTTTACGCACATGATAAAATGAGAGAAGGGAAGGGACATTATTGTGTGTGGACCGGCCTAAAAATGTCAATGAAGGGGGAATTGTTGACCAGTAGAGAATACACATACAAAGAATCACAAAAATGCTGAAATTTAGCTCAGAGGGACAAACTCCAAAAGATCCTAACATGAAAAGTATTTGAAGTACAGCTGTAGAGTTCATGGTGACATGAACTGGGAAAAGCTCTGGATTTGGGGTGAGCTGGCATGGAATGATCCTGCTTTCTTTTGTGTGTTTTTGTTTTTTCAGTTCAGCGCTACACTTAACTCCGATCAGTCTATATGAGTGTGTTTTACCCACAGCCTCAGACGCAAGTTTAAACACTGTCATCTGTCATTTGAAAACATCAGATGTCCACACGTTCAGAGAAAGTTAAACTGATCCTGCTCACAGTTCAGTTATAAAATCCCAGTGATGCACCATGGAGCATTTCTCCTGCTGGCTGCTGTCAGAGCAGAGCTGGCTGAAGTCATTTTGGTGCCCTGGGTGAGATTAGGACTTGGCGCTCCCAAATTGCAGCTTCTCTAATCATATTAATACTCATAAATATTTATTAGGCATTAGTGGATAGATATAAACATGTACAGAGTGATTAGATAACTTATGTTAACACATGTTAAGTACTGGTGTGCCTTGAGATTTTGGTTTGCCTCAGGCACATACATTTTGCTCTCTCTCTCCTTCCAGAAATGTGAGCTAATGTAACTTCTTTTACTGGCATTAAAACAATTGATGAGGCTGTTTCAAAGATTATGTGCTAATCAAGGATGATGGTAAATGCAATAAATGAACAGCAAAAAAAGTCATCCATAGCTAATAGTGTGATCTATTCAGAATATGTAGGCCTACTAAGTCTTAAGATTTTGAAAAATGCTTAATTTTAATCGTTTTCAAGGTTTGGAACATGCTTGAATTCAAATACATACTTGATTTTCAACATAATCTGGTGTTTAGTATTTTATATGAAACAGTCCTCTCTGCGTATTTGTTTGTTGTCTTCTGAATCTAAATAAGTATAGCAGCAGCCAACAAACTACATAAATCAAGCAGTAAAGATCTCCAGGAGCTCCAGAGGAACTATAATGTGAACAGAAAGAGGACTGAGGCCACATCAAAGCTGAAATGTACCAGAAAGAGAACTGATAACCGTTTGTTATCATGAGCGTGCCAGAAAAACAGAGAACAGTAGAAAGCAGCAAATCATACACGTTATCCCGATATATCCAGAAGACGTTAAAGTTATTTAGAAAAGTCTTAAACAATACTATTCTGCCTTAAATGCATCTTTTCTACCAGAGATGATAACTGTGACATGTCTTGCTTCTCCCTGATGTCTGTTGAGAGAGTTGCATATGTGCAGTGTGCAGATCAGGCAACTGACAAGGCTCAGACCACACGTTACAACGGTTACCTTTTAATATCTTTTAATTTCAGGCTCTCTTTCCAACTCAACAAGCCAACATCCTTAACTTCTACAAACATTATAGCATTGTGCCTGTAAAGGAGAATTCATTTAGCATGTTCGCCTTGGTGTTCACAGCCGAGCTGAGCTGGAGGCGATGAATTCCCTACTGCAGGGTCGCTTGAGCCAGGAGTTAATCCTGAAAATATACCTTCACATCGCACACAAAAGCCAGATGTTGGCAGGTGTAAGTCTTTTTTTTGGCCAGTGTGAAAGGGGTATTGGAGAGGTCTATAAATGAAAAAACGCATAATTTAAAATGTCGACCAACACCTTGCCTTGTGCTACTTCCTGTGTGTCACACCAGCATTGCAGCTTCCTCTGCAAAGGGCTGCTACATGTCAAATAAGTATAAGAAACATGCCATCAGAAAAAATGTGCCAAACTGTTATAATGACTGAAAGTTATCCAAGTTACAGTGGCAGAGAAACAATGCTCTTGCTAAGTGTTGAGCCGGACTCTCTGCTTGACTTTCCATGTGTTCAGTCTAATATAACAGGCTGGCTGCGGAAGGCCCTGGAAACTGACAAGAAGGACTGGCAGAAAGAAACCGAGCCTGAGGCTGACCAAGACGGATACTACCAGACCACGCTGCCTGCCATCGTCTTTCAGGTGACACATACACACAGCCACTTTAGACATTTGATGAAGTATTCCGCCTGACTCTGAATAGGAATAAACAGATTAAGAGAATAAGGAATGGGCTGGAGGCGCAGGTTTCAGGAAGGACGCCTGACCACATTCAGAGACTTTTTCCTGAAAGTGTGCAAGAATGAAATAATTAATTGCCTAATTAAAGTGCACAGGGTTTTTACCAGACTTGGCACATGGCTCTCAACAGATTGTCTCATCAGAACAGACAATTGTTTTCCCAGCCTACTGTGTGTGTTGTGTGGCCAACTAATATTTCCTTCAAGAGTTGGTGGAGACCAAACCAAAGCTAAAAGGAAAATAAATATTGGACTGACATTTATAAGGTGGCCAGAGAAACAACTCTAAATGTGTGATAATGTTACTCTGTGTGCTGGTTCTGTAAATAGTCAACTATTAAATGAATCACCATTTAAGTTTTACTTTTGATCCTATAGAATATGGTATGAGCTCATGTAAATAAGGTACACTATTTGTGTATTTCAATTTGAATACTTTTGCATACATTTAGCCTTTGACTTCTGGCATATTGAAATAAGTGAAGGGTTGTGGATACTTCCCAAAGCCACTGTATGGTTGCTTCCTGATGCTTCTAATGAAAACAGTGTATTGGAGACCATAGTACTCATCTCAGTTCTTTATCTTCACGTGTCTTCATCAGATGTTTGAGCAGAACCTGCAAGTTGCTGCACAAATTGATGGGGATTTTCGAGAACAAGTTCTGAAACTCTGCCTCAAACAGATGAACACATTCCTGATCAGGTAACTTTTTTTTATACGTTCTGACTTTCTTTTTGATATGATAAAAGTCTCTTGAACCAATCTTGTGGGATCATTTCAGCTCATACACCACAAATCAATGGAGAAGGATTAAATTTAAGGTCAAATGAAAATAATCTTCAACAAAATAACAATAAAACCTGGGTACAATCATACCATGAGTTCTGATGTCATGTGTTAGAAGAGTTCCCCTTTATATATGGGCTATATGCAAATAGAAACCAGGAGAACAAACTACTGCAATATTTCTAACAATCACTGTGTAAACCTAAGACATGTGTGTTGTTGTGTGCAGGTACAGAGAGGAGGCAGTGGTCTACAAAGAAGAGCACCTGAGAGACAGACAGCTTCCTCAGTGTTATGTACAGTACATGATAGCCATCATTAACAACTGCCAGACATTCAAGTAAGTTTACATTTTTTACACCAACTAATTTTAAAATGTCCTGTAAATGATGACCCTGACAGCAGAATGGTAAATGACTGTAGTGGCCTCAGAGTGAAGCAGCTTGTCATTAAATGACATCCTCATAATCCAGAGCTGAGTGGAAAACTGCTTCAGCAACACTTGTTGTACAGGTCATTTGTTTGTTTAGCAAAGACATCTGTAGAATTTTTTACCCGCACTCAACCGAGGAAGTGTCATTGATGTAAATGTTGATCCTGACAAGGCCCGGAATGGATGCCTGCGATACACCCTTAGTTATTGACAGAAATTCAGATTTGATCATTCCTACCTTCACACACTGATATCAATTTGATAAATGGCTACAAAACCGGGCAATTTTTGTAAAAACAATGATTTATCGACTGTATCAGAGGCTTATAAATATTGAGGCACAATTTTTCTTATGTAAGAACATGCAATGTGAAATAGTGCAGAAGTTATTCATTATTGAACACTTTGGGGTTCTGTTTTCAAATTGATGACTCATCCAATGGCATTCCTCAGAGAGTCCATCAACAGTCTGAAGAGGAAGTACTCTCAGTCGTCAGAGCCCACTGACAGTGATGCTGCCATAGAGAGGACACTCAATGAGGTGGCCAAGGAGGGATGTCAGTTCCTATTGGACGAAGTCTTCCTAGACCTTGAAGTAAGAAGGGCCCTAATTGGACTATTGAACTATATTTACTCTGTGTTGAAGTGCCAGTACATTTAAATGCTTTGACTTTGACATTTTAGCATCACCTGTATGAGCTGCTGACCAGGAAGTGGCTGACCGGCTCTCACGCTGTGGACACCATCTGTGTGACAGTGGAAGACTATTTCAATGACTTTAACAAGATTAAGAAGCCCTTCAATCAGGTAGGATGAAAGCAGAACATGATCACCGTAGCAGGGTGTCACCAGAAATCCTTAATTAGTTTGTATGAAAAGGGGAATGTTGGTCATGGGGTCTGACTTTAGTTGTGGAACAAGTTTCACATTCTCTCAGTTCCATAGCTGTGGGAGAGTTCTGAGCCCTGTGGGTGCCAGGAACTGTTAATATGACCTGATAACATGTTTGCTGTGGTGTGTGCAGGAGATGACCAGCGAGGCCTTGCGCAGGGTGGTGGTGGAGTACATTAAAGCAGTAATGCAGAAGAGGATCACCTTTAAAAACGCTGATGAGAGGAGGGAGGGAGCAGAGAGGATGATCAACGAGTCTGAACAGTTCAAGTTCCTCTTCAGGAAACTGGCTGCTGTGAGTTCACATATGATGGCATCTCTATACTACAGAGAAACCCTCTTGAGGTTGGATGGGCACAGCTAATCTGGTTGCTTATTGCGTATAGGGTGAAGACACAGACCGGCTCTGTGGTGCCATCGCTGCCATTGCTGAGGTGTTCAAGCTGACTGACCCCACACTACTGTTTCTGGAGGTCACCACTCTGGTGTCCAAATATCCTGACATCAGGTACACACACATTGACACCCGTTTCACCTGGCAGCAGTAACTGATATCTTCTGTGTGTTGACTCTTATTAATCATAATGTGTCATCCTTTATATTATCATCACCTGTTCTCACTCACAAAATAAAATCTGTTTTGGTTTGGCAGTAAACACATTGACTTGAGGCTCACTCACAATGGGCCCACTGCAGTAGTCAGTGTTACTTTTTCCATTAGTAGCACTAGTGCTTCTTTCTGAAAATCTTAGGAGCACCAGCACAAAATGTAAGAGCACCCTTTAATTTTTTCTGCCCTAACCGTATTACAAAAAATCCTTGGTAATAATTAGACCATTCACAGAAATAGCAATGTTCTGTTGTATTTTAAAAGAAAACAATCACAAAGTACAGTGGAGTTTTAAAGGGACATGAGGCAGGATCAAGAAATAAGACTGAATAGTGACACGACGGCCGTTAGGGTAACTGCAGCCATCAGCCAAGCCGGCGCTGGAGCATGCATGAACTCTTCACAGCAGAGCAGCTGATGCTGTGACACTGTTATTTCTTTACTCGCTGTTCACGTGACTGTTTACTGCATGACCTCCGCGCATGCCTCCGCGGAATGACGTTAGCCCACAACTGCTAACCGTGCTGTGTGTAAGGGATAGCCTTATCCCCTACACACATGAAGCAGCCGGGAAGCCAGCTCGCTGTGTGTAGCGACACACAAGCGCCGAGTCTGAAAGGCACAGGCGAAAGCAAAGACGCCATATTGGGGGACAAAAACATCGTCTCTGTCATGGGATTGCTGTGTGTTAGCAGCTAATGTTACTACACAGACACAAACAAACCGTTAGCATGTGGCTACAGCCAGCTGCTAGCGTCACCTCCTGGATAACAGGTTGGGCTTTCGGTCCCATATATAAAGGGACATATTTCTAACTATTCGGTTTCAGACTAAAGGACCGTGGAAAGTGCGCAGTCTGTAACTATTCAGTGTCACACAGTGGTGGACTAACTTAAGTTACATGTTTGCAGCTAACGCTACTTTGCACGTTAGGTCACTCCGAGTCCTCGGTGATCTCATATGATTTTCAAATCAAGCTTTAAACATGACCTGTAATGTTTTCTTACCTGGTCACTAGGAAATGAGTCATCAGCATCTGTTTTCAGTTGAAGCTGCCTCCGCTATGTTAAAACGCTGTATACTTTCTAGGGAAAGAGAGTACAGTCGAGAGGGAGCATGAGATGTGATACAACTTTCTAAGCCCAGTGAGCCCAGAGTTGTAAGTGTCTGAACTTCAGACAGGATTCTATATAACAGACAAATAGTGACAGGGAAAGAAGAGGGCAGATCGGGTCTCACTTTTACCATAACCATGTATATCGAGGTAGGGGATCAGATGTTGGATCGTAGAGTGTTTATTTTTCTTTTGTAATTTTTAATTAGGCTACTGCTGTGGTGGCCATGGAAAAACATTTCAAGCAGAAATGCTACTGTCGGTGTTTCACATGACATAAGATGATTTAATGACTTAAACTTATTGTACAAGATGCTGAGCAGACACAGGGTTCTTGAGGTAAATCACTGAGCAGTGTTATTTTCTTCACCACTGAGTTTATTTAACGTGTTGATTACTGTGGTGTGTGTTTGTTAGCTTGTTGGCGGTTGTCAGCTGTTACTGCTGACCGCTGCTCTGCTCCGTTCACGTTGTACGAACACTTGCAACAGCTGCCTCATTTGAAGATGAACTTCAAGATTACTGTAGCGTGTGTTAGCTGCCCCTCACACTTTTTTCATTGTCAACATCAAGTTTTTAATTAACACTCAGAAAAGAAAGAAGAAATTGATTTTTGACATCTATTAATCAATTCTGAATCATAGAAGATAGGAATCAAGATTCTTACATGTTTCAATTTTATTTTGATCCACCATCACTAAAATGCTTGGATATGTTCAGGAAAACATGGTTTAGGTTGGAAAAAAAAACCCTTTCAAAAAAGTTAAACACCTCATTAAAAAGATAACTGCTCCCATGAGTGTATTTTTATGGTCTATTACCCCAAGTTGCAAAGCTATGCCCAGTTTCAGTGATGGTCCTACATCAACATTAAATAGGATGTTGCAGGAACAACAACAACATGCTGATCTCAGATCATGCAGCAGACTGTACCATGTGCTGCCTCTAGTATTGGACTTGTGGTCTAGAATCTGCCTTGGCCTCTCTTAGCCATTAACATTGTTTCTTTGAAGCATTTAATTCATTCCTTTGTCCCAGTAAGCCATTGCAGTGGTCGGGCATGCACATTACCTGAGCCCTGTACTGGCACACCTGGAATGCATACATTAAAAATGCAATTGATTACACAGGATCTGAAAGAATTTTGCATGAGTTTCTACATGAATGTTATAATGTGGGTGTTCAGGAGGAAATTGCACAGCATGTTGATGCCACATTGGCTAAGATTTGCTGAGGTTTGTTGTCCTTTGTGCTCTCCATAGAGAGGAGCACATCCAGGCGTTGCTGGCAGTGCGCGGTGATGCCAGCAGGGAAATGCGCCAGATGATCATTGGGACTCTCAGTGAGAACAAAGTCTCCTACTCTGGTGTGACACAGCCCATCTTCAAAGATATCACTGTGCCCACCATAACCATGACCACCATGACCACCATGACCTCCATGGCTACTGCAAAGCTGCTCAAATAAAGCCAGTCTCAAGGACACAGTTTCCACCTTCAGCACCTTCAGAAATGAACCTATTCAGATCCTCGATTTGTTTTTAATTGTTCAGTGCAGCTTGCTGTGTTTTACTGTCACTGCCCTTAACATTAACTGTTTGTATTGTCATTCTGATCACATGTCAACTTCAACATAATAATAAAATTATAGTTGTAAAAATAGACTGTTGTATGACTACTAATGAGTGGTTGAAGCATCACAGCATTCAGGCCTCTGCTTCTTTTTACCTTTTTCTCCTCATCCAGCTGCTTTTTCTCCACTACTGTACTTTGAATTGTGTGCAGAGATCACAGTACCACAGATTGTGTCTTTATCTGTAGAATTCTGAGAAAAAAAATCTGACTTTGATTTCAGAATTGTGCCTTTATATCTCAGGAAACATACACTAAAATTTAGAATAGTTAAAAAAAAAAAAATAGGTCTTAATATATATTTAAAAAAGCAACAATTACTAACATATAATGTCTGTATGTAGGTCATGTGTTTTATAGACTGTAAACGGATACAAATACTGTGACTTTGTTCAAGAGTTTCACTCTTAATTTCTGTCTTGAAAGAGAGAAATAACTAGAAAAATTGTATTTCCTGCAAAAATACAATGTTAATGCTAACGGCTGAAAGGATTTACGAAATCTGCTGAATGTACTGCAGGAAATGCATAAAACTATAAGAATGAATGGTCAAGAATTTGCAGAAAAAGCTGCATTTTCTTCAAAAGCTGAAAAGGCAGAAAGGCTGAAAAGTAGTAGCTTGAATGGGCTAAAAAAGTTGAACATTTTGACAGCTAAATAGGTTCTCTAGCTAAACATAACGCTGAATGTTTGAAAAGGCTGAAAAGTTAAAAAGATGATAAGTACAAGGCTGAAAGAGCTTAAAAAGCTGAACATTCAGATAGTTGAATGGTTTCTATAACTGAACGTATGCTGAAGTAGTAGCAGAGTGAAATTTGAAAAATTCCCCATAAGGATGAATGGGAAAAGAAAAAGAAAAAGCTAAATATTTCCAAAGGTATAAAAGATTGAAAAGAATTTGTAGCTGTAGCTCAAAATTTGTAGGAGAAGAAGCGAACCGAAAAACGTACGGAATCGGGAATAATAGATTCCAGAGGAACAATAGTGCGAATGCTGTTTAGCTAAACATTTATGCTGTTTAGCATTCACACTAATAGAAATGATAAAAGAAGAGAGAGAGAGAAAGAGACTTTTCAAAGTGCTTTGAAACTCAGGAAGACAATAAGGGATAATGCCCGACGAGAATTAATGGACGACGCGGAGGCCTTAGAACCGTCCGACTGATAATGGACACCACGAAGGGCATTATCCCGCTTATACCATGGTCACTTGCCAAAGAAAAGAAATTAAGACCATTCATTTATATTTTGATGAATTTTACAATCAAAATATAAAGTTTTTCACAGGCAATAACTTAGTTTTCCTGGTAACACCTGAGGGTTTGACTAATACCTGGAACAATCATTACCCTCCCCGTAAGGTTCTTATGCAATAGAAACGTTGTTCACTCCTCCAGTAAATAGGACGGACCTTAGATACGACTTGGCAACAGGAGATATTCTAGTCCGCTCAGCGATGCAAGATTCGCAAGATTCAAAGTCAATAACATTGCATACGGTTGACAAACAGTGAATATCATTTGACAGTATGTTTAACAACAAGACTAGCTAGCTTACCAGTCATGTCATTGTCTCCAAATCAACATCAAGATTTTCACGAACAAATGATCGGCCATGTGTAACGTTACTGTGGCTGCAGCCTGAAGTAGAGAGCTGAACAGCGAACGGGATGTGAGATTATTCGCTTATGTGACAAAGTATCAGTAAGTTTAGAGGGGAAGTGTACTTTCTGCAGCTTGTGTGTTACAGTCGCCATCCTGTGGTGTTCAGAGGATAAGGCACTGAAGGACTGACGGACTGCACTCAGTGTTGGAAATACATTGTAAACAGAGGCTTTGACTGCGTTCCCGTTGCTATGGTTACTCATTTTCGAGACAGGCTGATACGGCAGCTAGCACATTAATTTAGACGATGAACAGACAATTTGACTGGAACTACTTAGTAGGTGTCCATTTATCAGGGATTAATGGACACCCTGCAGCCAATCAGAATCGATTATTCCCCCAGACCATGGTTTAATACAAAATAACACTCAACAGTCGAGCCAAACACAATGAAGCCGAGTCGAAAGTGTGTTGATACAAGAATGCAGAACAGAGAATGTAAAAACACAAAAAGACAATATAATTAAGTCCAAAAGCATCCTTTTCTGTCATGACAAGCTCACCATTGCACTTGTATTTGTATTCAGCAGATCGTAAACACCTCAGCAGAAAATACAGTCAACCCAATTGTATCAAATATGATTAACCTTGGTTTGACACTTGTAAATATTTGAATATCAGTCCTTCCTGGGGGGTATTGCACAAAACCAAGATAAGGGATTAAGACGGGATATGTTGGTTATCCTGGCTGAATTTAGCCTCAAGTCGGTTGCATGAAAGCAGGTCAGACTTAACCAGGCCAAGTTACTATGGTGATTTATTCTCTGAGGCTAGCCTGCTCCAGACCAGGCTAACAGCCAGGCTAAGATTAATCCTAGTGATTCACCCGCATTTCCACCGTCAATCCTGCGAGGAATGTGTTTTACAGCATGTCCATGGTCATTCCATGTATGTTGCATCATTTTAATTATCCTGCATTAAAATATTAAATATATGTTGTCATTTCTCATTTCATTAAAATCTGTTGGCTGTTTGTAATTGCAACAGTCTTTTTATATTGATTCAAGTGGTAGTATTATTACTCAGGCCAAGTGCTATATTACTATGCTAATGAAGACTGCTTGTCAAGTTGCCATCAGGTTTCATAAATATGTGTTTTATTGCAGTAATTGAGATTACAAAACACAGCTGATGAAGTGCAAGTGCAAGTGAAGGGCAATATAGTATACCAGGTCCTTTTATGGCCAGACAAGTTTGTTCTTTATGAAGGATAGAAAGATAAAATAGATAAAAACGTAACATGAGAAAAATAGATTAAATGACACACATTGTGGATAATTGTTTGCTTTAAATGTGGCAAGTAGAGGTGCATGTTACTCAGGAAATGTAGAGTATGATTAAGTGCAAAGTGTACAACAGTTTATTAGTAGACTTGAAAAGTAACTCCTTTAGTCCTTTAATTGTTACCGTAATTATGACAGTTCCAGTGGAGCAACAAGATGTCCTACATCTCTCTGTATATATTGTCTATGTTGAGTAAAAGATGTGGGATCCACATCAAGCTGAAGAGAAATTTTTCTTTAGTTTTTACAGCTGCTCTCCACCCTAGCGTCGATGTCACGCACTCTAGCTCACGCAATACACACCCATTATAAAATCAGAAGAGGAGCTAAAAATCCTTAAAACTAAAACTGTGATGATTTAAAAACCGTAAAAGATTTAAAAAAAACTGAATATATGCCCAATAGTTTCAAGGTCTTCTGAGTCTTTAAAAGTTGGAATGTGTCTTCAGCTCAAAGTATTGGGGACAAGAAGAGGTTGAAAGTTGATGAGTTTTGAAGAGGATTTGAAGATTTTCCCATTTACTTCCATATTAATTTTATTTTTGAAAAAGCTAAATATCTGAAACAGCTGAAAAGTTAAAAAGCTGAAAAGTACAAGGCTGAAAGAGCTTTAAAAGCTTAACATTTTGATAGTTGAATGGTTTCTATAGCTGAACATATGCTGAAGTAGTAGCAGAATTAAATTAGAAAAATTCCCGATAAGGATGAATGGGAAAAAAATATTTCCAAAAGTATAAAAGATAGAAAAAACAAAAACAAAAATAGACGCAATCATGTCCTTAAAAAGCTGAACATTTTGATAGTTGAATGGGTTTTTATAGCTTAAAATTTGTAGGAGTAGAAGCTAGCCAAAAAACGTACGGAAGAATAATAAATTCCAGAAGAACAATAGTGTGAATCCTTTTTAGCATTCAAATTAAATAGTGTGAATGCTTGTTAGCATTCACACTAATTAGAATGGTGCTGAAAGGTGATAGCTATTAAATGATGCTGGACTACACCATGTAGGCTGGTTACTGCTTCTTTGGCCACAGTCTACTGTGTCCAGTTGGTGGCGGTGATGAGCCTGTAAACTGTAATCACCGCCAATAAACAAGAAGAAGAAATCCGAAACAGGACGTTGCGTCTAATCTGAATCTGCAGGCTGCTGAACATGAATAAACCTGTTTAGTTTACCTCACCACCTGAAAAAACAGACAGTCTGTTTTTCTTACACATCTGCTGAGATCACAGACATCTGGACCTGAATTGGGTAAGAGCTAACGGGGCTAGTGATGTATATGCTTCTGGTCAGAGCTAAGCTAACGCTCTAACCAGCTTATGTTAGGTTCGCTAAGGTGAGCAGCTAACAGCAGCTACCGCCACGAACAAAACCAGCTCAGTGACAATATATTCTTCATTGGGATTTGTTGGACATACAATAGCTTACATTTCTGCTGCTAATAATTCCCGTTTAAGCTGTTGTTCCTGGCTGTGTTTGTTCACTAATTTTAGCCAGGTAGCAGGAGCCATTCAGGGTCACAGAGAGATAAACAAGCTAGCGTCACCCATAAAGCTTTTAGGTTCAGGTTTAAACGGTTAGCGTTTAAGAAATGCAGGTGTCATACAGTTTAACTGTAGTCTTGCATGTCTTAAAGTTAATGCTACTCCTATAGTGATGATAAAAGGTATGAAATCAGTACACAGGCATAGCTAGTTCAGTTGCAGGTGTTGAGGTTCAATGCCTAGCAAGCTCATGGAGCATCAGTATAAACAATAGCTTGATGGCTCGTCGTGGCTATACTCAGAAAGACACGGTAGTAGTACAATTTCCTAAAGAAAATGTGCGCGACTAATGTAAGCATTGATGACTCTGCTACAGTGTTTGAAAAAGATTCACAATATCATATAAAATGATCATAGAAATCCATGTATAAAATATAATCATAAAGACTACAGAGCACCTCTTTCCTCAGGCGGTGAGACTCCATCCTCAGCAGTCGACCAGTAATAGTTTATTTTTTTATAGCTTATTATTTATTCAGCCCTTTATTTATTTTTTGTTTGGCGAATGAGCATATGGAGACTACAACTTGAATTGCTTGGACAGCCCTGTGTTGTATATAATGACAAATAAATGAACCTTGTACCTTGGTAGTGACGTTGATGCGGCTCCATAGTATTAAATCACTACAAAATGCATAATAACCAATAAACTGTATACGAATGTCATCATGGAGTTATGCACAACTCACTTGTGTGTAATAGTCAGTGTATTGAAATTTTTACTGTATAGAATATTGACTGACAAAATTGCAATGTATGGCTATGGGATTGCTTTTACACTGTTACTAACTAGAAAATGTGTGTGAACGTTGACAGCTGAACTGAATTTGAACGTATTTCTGGAAATGTGGGAATGAGCTCTGACAAATCTCAAACTGCTCTCCTGGAAAGCGTGAAAGCCAAAATGCATTATCTAGTGAAGCCAGGAGCTAAAATGCATTGCTAAGAAAGCAGGAAGCTAATCTGTAACATTGTCAAAGTTGTTTTTTTTTACTGCTGTTCCAATAATTTGTTGAAAAAGCTTAATATTCTTAAAAAGGATGATGGGTAACTCAGCACTAAAACCAATAAGATCAGTCATGGTACCATCTGCAGAGAATTCCATATGATTTTAGACTATGTCAGCAAACTGGCATGCTAGTTCTTGAATATCTTCATTGTCTACTTTTCTCTTCCTTTTAGTTTCTGCTTCAGACCAGTTCAGACTGAGTCAGTGCAACAGAGGCTCTGTTATACTAGCAGCTGCAAAGGACCCTTTGTTAAACACAAAACCATGTGCATTTCTGTTTGGAAAAACAGAAGATCAGTTAATTGTCAAAATTGTTTACTGTTGTTTTAAATGTATAATTTAGAACTTTTCTCAGTTCCAGTCATATTTTTTCTTAAAAATGTACATAAAGACAGTTAAACTCATGGGACATTGAAAAACCCTATAGCCTCACCAATTGCATTTTTTCATGTGATTGGTTGGAAATCTGTTTTAAGCATCCCGATCCTAAGAAACCATAAGGAAACTTGGCAAAGTGTATTCATTTTGATAGTTGTTGCTGAATGTTTACAGTCATCAAAATAAAAACAGTATCTCATTAATTAATGCAACAATAGTTTGACAATGTGAAATGGCTTGGTTTATTGTATAGTGGGGGGGGGCTACGTGAGTGGGTTTAGAATGACCCTGTTAAATGCAGGACACTGGCCAGAGTGGCTCATAGTACTACAACCTAATAAGTGCTGTGTATCTACTACTGCTACTGTATGTGTAACATTAACCAGCAGCTCTTATCGTGCTTTCAGGTTCATCAAGCTCGCTGAAGTTTCCCCCTTCATCCACTCATCATGGTAGAGTACTACCAGGTGTTAGGAGTCCGGAGAGACGCGTCTGCAGATGACATAAAGAAAGCGTGAGTTGAGATGATTGATTGAGATGAGTTGATGTTCTGAGACAGTTCAGCAGACTTCTGCACAGCGATGCAGTCACCTTGTTGTCTTCCAAAGGCTCTGGCTGCCAGCCATACAGTTAATGAATGAGTCTGTCTATGCTGGTCACCTTTCTATAGAGCCTCATTTACAACAAAACGACAGAGTGAGCTCAAACTAAAAGACTAATCAATCTGCAAGTCAAGGTTTAAGAGTGTGACAGGTAACATTTGTAAAGTCAAGACAAGTTAACAGAGCATGTGAAGGTAGTGCTGAGTTTAAACTGTTTCTTGTGCTCTTTGTCTTTAAACTGCTCCCGCTGCGTTTCCCTCTCATGCAAACTGCACTGTATTGGAGTGGATTGATTGGAGTTTATCTTCAAACACCATTAATGGGCAATTTCGCTTGTTATGTAATCTGTTATTACTTCTTCAAAGTAAAATTTAACTTCTTCCCAGTCTTCTCCATCAGTTCGAACTGCCCTTAATAGTTGAAATGGCCACATCCTGCTGAAACTCTGTAAGCCAAAAATTCAGCTCAGTTGCTCCAAACATGTTTTAAATCTGTTCCTGTGCTCTCAGATCATGATTTGCAGTAGGATTAGAGCTGTTTTGTGCTCATTAGACAGTTTTATCAGTCATCTTTGATACTACATTTCACTTATGAATTATGTTCTTATTAAATAATGAATATATTACATTCTTTTTAAACTCTTCCCGTTAGAATAAACAGATTTCTCTTTCTCTTTTCTCTTTCTCTTTCCAAATCATGACCTGGTTGCTCAGGACAACCCACAGACCTTGTTACTAGCAGTTTTGTTTTTTGTTTTTTTACTGAACTACACTTTCTACCCATATCACAATGCGGGATGTGGACGTTAGTAATGTCCTCCTTAGCTTAGCTGTGCCAGTAGCTGGTTCACTGGTGGTTAGGGCTGCAGCTATTGATTATGTTAGTAATCAAATTTTCAGCAGAATATTCCATTGATTAATCAGGTAATCACACAAGAAATACTTATGCTCTGTGATAAAGCAAAAGTAAATGTACAAAAGAGGAAACTGAACCTAACTGTTGGGAGCTAATGAACATGGATGCGAGCAACATTAAGTCTTGCGTGAGTTAATGACACTCATAAGTATGACTAGGTATTATAAAACGGAAAAGAGTAATGTTTCATATGAAGTTCTAAAAACACAGAAGCACAAATTTTGTGCAGTTTATTACAAATCCCAAGGTGGGTGTTATTGTATAGCATCATAAAGGCCCTCAGTCAGAAGCACAGCCTCTGATTGGTCAACACCGGTAGGGACTGCCTGTGGACGACCAACAATCATTCCAACAGTAATAGAAATCTCTTTCAACACAGAAAATAGATAAATAATCACAAAAGGCATTCAGCGTTGGATTTAACACTCTGGATTTATTTAGCAAAGTCTCCAAAAAGATTACAAAGCTGCTGACGGGGATAATCTCACACCGGAGGCATCATTAGCACAACCGTCTGTAACGTGTAGCTTCCCAAAAATATTTACTGTGTTGTATATGACATTAAAGATGTAAAGGTCCGGTGGTTACTTGATATAGTCAGGGTAATTATTTTACCAAAATTCGAATGTTATAAAATTATTTTTTTACTGCTAAAAGCACTTTTGGGGCCAATATCAACATATCATGTCGAATGTGTTTTAGTTCATTTTATCTGTGTCAGCTGAACTTTGAACTTGTTCTTGTAAAGTGGGAACTTGCACTTGCACAACACTGAGTTTAATTCCGTAGAAAGAAAATAGTTCCTCTATGAAACATTTCACAACATGGTCTATGGATTATCTTAAGTAACCAAGTCATGATTTCTGCAAAGAGACATTGCTAATGAGTTTTTCAAATGCACCACAAGCCAGGTGCCGTCTAGTTCCATTATATTGGAGAGAAGGCAGACATCTCTATGGCCGATGCCTCCTAAAATCGGCAACTCACCCCAAAATATTCCAGTGGAGGAAAAATATGTGTTTTTGATTTTGGGATGTACTATCCCTTTTAACCGTAACAACTTCCATTAAATATTAGTGAACTTACCATTGGCATTGCAATTGAAAAATACAGCAAGGCATAAGGACCAGCCATAACTAAATGCTGAACAGCCGTTATCTGGGCTCCTGAAGTGTAGTACGTCTGTTCTGGTTGATTTGGTGACACCTGTGGTTGGTTGTGGTAACAGCGAGTCATTTCAATTTACTGTTGGAAATTGTGTGTATACACTACTAATGGCAGCAAACACATTCTGAGGAGTTACTTTGCAGCTCTGTATCTCACTATGATTGACCACTTGCTATTTAAAACTTGTCCGTTGACAAAATACGCACAAAATATCCTGTTGTGTGTTCTTGCTTTTCTCTTTTTTAGTAAACAAGACTGCTAACAAAGTGACAAATGCATTTTGTATCCTCTGGCTGCTTCACAGTAAAAGCCATCCTGTGGTTCTGCAGTTGAACTGTGTTCATGTGAAGCAGCAGAAGCAATGCTGGGTTTCCATTAATTGTAACTTAAATGCCCATTAACACCTGTAGTGTGAGAGTGTTTGGAGAGTTTTGGGGGGTAACAGTTGAAGAGTAAATGGTATTGAAAATTTGGTTTGATATAATGAAATTCTTCTTTGAAAGATTGTAACTGAAATTGCTTTAATTTTCATTGATATAAAAGTTGAATTACAGTGTTTGACACCATACATCAACAGAATTAAACATCAAATAATGCAAATGCTACAAGTGGTAGTAGAAGGTGAGAGCATTGTAATTGGGAGCATCGGAACAAAATGAGCATAAATCACCAAATGTCCATAGGAATGCACAGGATGGGAGAGAGAGCACTGCTGGTCTTCTCTTAACAGTCACCAGTACCATGACGCGACGGTTAGATAAAGCTCCTAAGCACCGTATTGTATTGTTTTCAGGTGCGTCGTATTAAGCAGCCATCATCTGTCCTCTGTCCTCATGTAGGTACAGAAAGCTGGCCCTGAGGTGGCACCCTGATAAAAACCCAGAGAACAAGGAGGAGGCTGAGAAGAAGTTCAAGGAGCTGTCGGAGGCTTATGAAGTCCTGTCTGATGGTTTGTATCATAGCTGCCCAAACAAGTCTGCTAATAAACAACCAGTACCACTGAAACACTGAATAGAAGTGAATGGAGAGAAACTGATGCCAACAAGGAGGAGGAGTTCAAATGAAACACACTCTTTCCTCATAAGTGGTGCTTCTGTTTCTGATCAGTTAATTGTACTCTAATTTTTTTATTCTAAACTGAGTTGTCTCACTTTCCTCTTCCAGTCAACAAGAGGAGCATATATGACCGCTATGGCAAACAGGGACTGACAGGGAACAATGCAGGAAGAGGTAAGTGCTCCTGTGAGAAAAGTTCAAAATGTACCGGTAACTGAAAGTTTAGTCAACAACTGTTTTTCGTGTTTGAAGTTAAGAAAGCATGGGTCCAAAAGTCTGAGACCACATTTATAATATTGTCTTGTAAACCTAAAAATGAAAAGAGGGTAAATGAAAGTGTCAGAAGTCACACTTCTTCAGAATTGGCTCATGGTTAGACTAAAGGTTTGTCAGGGGGCAGGGCCTTTCCTCCACAGTCACCTGACCTCACCCCCATTGAATGTTTGAACAGACTTTTGGAACCAACGGTATGTAAAACACCAAACAGTTGCATTTTATTGGAAATGTTCAGTGATGATGTAATGGCTTCTGTCCCTAAAAATGATTTCACTGCTCATTGTTTGTTCCGGTTCCTCTGAACCTCCCACTGTTACTCTTAGAGTCATTAAGTGCCCTTTTCAACTTCCCACTTGGATTAGCAAAGTAGCAAATCAAGCCAAAGCATAATGCTGGCTTAGTGTAAGCTTTAAAATGATTTCAGTGGCTAGGAGTTCAGTTTGAAATGGATGCCAAATACATCAGATGTGGTTCCAGTGACCCATCAGATTAGGGGGTGTGCATCCAGTCCCAACAGAGTTGACTGTTGGGTAATTCAGCGGAAGCGTAGTTGATGTTGAATGGAACAGATGGAGATGGCCCAGCAGGTGAAAATAAACAGTGACTCAGACCTGAATTTTGTACATGCATTTCGTTATTAGTTTGCTTTTGTTTTTTGGTTGATTTACACAGTTTACATCCGTTTTCATTGTCATGATGTTTCAGGGGGCCACTTTCACAATGGAGATCACTTCCACGAACAGTTCACATTCCGCAACCCAGACGATGTCTTCAGGGAATTCTTTGGTGGCAGAGACCCATTTGCAGACTTTTTTGGTAAGTCATAACATTTCAGTGTAAAGTAGGGATGTCACTAAGTGTGCCACTGCTTTGGTTGGAGTTTTTCCCAAAATTTAGAATTGACAGCTTTCAGCCTAATAGTCTTGCTCATTTCCTGCTCCAGTTTTCATTTATGTTAATACACTCACTTCATATGTATTCTGTCCTGTTCTCTCAGGTGCAGATCCATTTAGTGATGATCCATTTTTGGGCAGTGGCCGGCGGCACCAAAGTCGGTCCAATCGCAACCGGACAGGTGGCTCGTTCTACGGGGGCTTTGTTGGTTTTCCTCCCTTTGGCGCAGGCTTCTCACCTTTTGACCCCGGTTAGCAGTGCAACAATGAATAAAGAAAGGATTATAAAAACATGTTCCAATGTAAACCACACCAGCTGAAAAATAGTCCACACTGTCACCTGTTTAAATGAGACTCACTCTTTCTGTACTGTTTATCTCAGGCTTTGGTTCTTTTGGCTCCATGAGCGCCATGGGTCAGATGGGTCACATGGGTCACATGACAACCATGGGCAGTCTAGGAGGTGGAGGCTTCACCTCTTTCTCTTCCACCTCCTTCGGGGGAGGAGGTGGAGGAGGGGGCATGGGCAACTTCCGCTCTGTGTCCACTTCCACCAAAATCGTCAATGGCAGAAAGATCACTACTAAAAGGTAAATTCGGATCAGTTCGGATATCACAGTGACAAATTCTGGAGAACTGATCTCCTCATTTCTGAAGAATGTTCAGGAGACTGGGGTGCATTACACTGAAACATTTATTGAGGCTCAATGAAGGAGAATAGGCAGAAGCTTCACAGGTTAGGACACTGTGTAGGGCCGGACCGACTCTCCAGTGTCTCGTTATATCCTTCAAGCTCAGAAACGTGGGAGACAGTTAGTCTGCTTACAGCAGATAGGTCGAAGGCCATTCTATGAGTTTACATAAACAACGGCCATGGTTCGTCAGAGAGCTGTTTTGTAGACATCTACAGCTGCTTTGAACTGCTAAGTTTACAAAGACCATTGAGAGATATAAACTCATAGATCAGACGTCACTATCCCATCATCCAAACCTTTTGGGCCTAAAGTTTATACAGGGTACGTACGACATCTTAACTTGTCTAAGGCCCAGTACACTGTGCTGTGTACTGGGATTTTTCTCCTACAGTAGATGAAAACAAGGTAGATCACTGAAGGCAAAATAACTAAAACTAAGTTAGATCTCTTATTTAAATACACAGAAAAACACGATGAAACTCTTAAAGAGATATGCACTGGCAGGGGCCATGTACCACCCAGTACTGACCAAATCATCTGGCAGCAGGCAGCGTGAAGACCAGGCAAAGAAACAAAAAACACCACAGCACAAATCCACCACAGAAAATGGCCGACTGTTGCACCCTTGTCTAACTAATAAAAGGTCACTTTGATGAGGAGATGTATTTGGGGATCTGGGTGAGTTAGACAAGTGATAATTGTGGGAAGGAATAGAGCTGTTCTCCAGCAGTGACAGAACATTCTCTGCGGACCAGGTGATAATTCAAGCATTGTGTCAATTTTTGTAACAGTCCTGACATGTTTAAATACAGCCATAATGCAACATTCGCCAATCTGTCTGGATAATCAAAAGCATCTCTTTAACAGATGAATGAAGCCAACGATGTGTCTCATTCAGCTGAGAGCTCTGTTTCTTCTCTGCAGTCATCCCTCTCCTCTTCCTCACCCTCTCCTCCTTCTGATTCTTTCTTCCCCAGAATTGTGGAGAACGGTCAGGAGCGGGTGGAGGTGGAGGAAGACGGGCAGCTGCGGTCACTAACCATTAACGGTAAGGAGCAGCTGCTGCGACTGGAACACAAGTGAAGATGGAAGCATCCTCCGCTGGAGAAGTGTTACCTCAGCACAAAAATACCAACCAACTTGAGCTTGAAGCAGAAGGAAAAAAAGCAACAAAACAATGTAATAATAGTGCTCTACTGTTGTTTGGATGTACATACTTAGGTTGTGTTTATTCCCCCTCATGTCATCTCCCTGCCGACTCTCATTTGTTAACCGCCCATTCAAATCCGAGGATTTGGATGCAGACTTTTCTATGCATTTTGTTAATGTATTTCTGAATTGGAGCTGTCCTTATATTTTGGCTCAGGGTGGTGTTATTGTTTTAGTGTTTGGGACCACAGTATTGTTCTGATGTATATGACCAGACCCCCCCCCACCCCACCCCACCCCCGACCCACCCCTACGCCGGTACTTTCTGTATGCACTCCATTGTGTGCCAGTCTGTGTGCAGACAACACACTCTGTGTTCAGGAAACAAAGCATGACTTTGCTTTTTGATCTGAAAAGAAAAAGTGCTGAATTTGATTTTTAAAAAAGTGTGTAGGAGTAACTGAAGCATCTTCTTCCTCTCTGTTTACTGCTTGTCTAACCTCTTCTTCGTCGTCATAATTATTTTTTATTAAAAAATACAATGCTGGTAGGATGAGTTATGCAATTTTATATGTTCTAATACCAATGTGTTTTTTTGTTTATTTAATAATGCATGTACACCTGTTGATGTTGAGTCTTAATGTTAAAGCTGCATTATGATGCACAATATTGGAAGGCATTCTATAAATTATATATGGATCTAGAAGGGATTTTGTGTACTTCGTAAACCAGTAAATCTGAGTTTCATCCTGTTTTCAGGATGCTGAAATCTTGGCTGGTCTTTGCCTGCTCTGTTGGTTTGCTGTGAGTTCTGAGGATTTCTGTTCCAATCGTCAAGTATCATGAGCATCATCGTAGGGACTAACCCAAGTGTCTGTGCTCACATTTAGATCTCACTTTGTTTGAGTCTTTATGAATTGTGTCAGTTAAATTACAAGACCAACACTATTTTATATACAAAACATATGGAGAAGAACTGGGGCCACTTATGAAAAAATCCAGAGTTTATTTTTTAAGTTCTGAGAAAAAAAAGTCAGAATTAGGAGTTTAAACTCAAGTATGGGGAAGAGTCAGAAAAGCATATTTCAGGCTTAAAGCTCTGCAAATATAAAAAGACAAAGGAGTGTTCCACCTGCCGATTATTCAGTTGTATTATTGGGTATTCACTTTGCAGACATCTTGGAATACAGTCAGAGCTTGTCAGCCCAAACCATACTTCCTCTGACATCACATCCAAGGTGGGAGGTTCAAATGTTGTACACATATCAGTGTTCCAGGTCGCACAGGGAATCAGGGAAGGCACATTGTTACCACTTAACTGCTTCCTGATTGATCACCAACTGAAAAGATGATGGATAATGAAAAACTTGAGGGCCATATATCAAGGTAAAGCAACATTAGTGATAACCCATCAGCCTCCTTTAGACAACAGCTAACATTGGCACTCAACCACTTCCTAGCCAACATTACTGTTTGATAGTAACAGATAGTACTGTTACAAGACACGAAAGGAATTGTGTAAATTAATTCTAAAATATCAACACATTTTGTTAACATTTATTTAAGCGTGGAAGTGAAATGCACTGGATGCAATTAAACTAATGTTAACTTGGAAGTTGTTGAATGCTTACTTTAGCAAATGGGTTATCAAATATGGATTTTATACCTTGAAATATGGCCTGATTCGATGCTCAGCCATTCGCACACAGGTGGAACAGCCAGTTGGGAAAATTCTGGGTTCAGTTCGTTCTACGTCGTCAAATTAAAGCACATTCATTCCAACATCAAAACCATGTTTAGTGGGTCGCCCTAGAGGTGTAAGAGTCCAACTATCACCTTGGTTGGGATCTGGTCGGGGTCCTTTGTTCCTAATCTCTCTCTCCTCTCATTTCATGCCAGATCTGTACTGTTTAATCTTTAATAATATAAAATGAAAGAGAGAATGATGATGTGTTGACTTATCATTGATAGTTTGTCCTCTGCTAGCAGAAACACTTTGAGAGCTCAGTTACATTATGAGTTACAGTAGCTCTGAGTTGGCTAGCGATCGTTCCACTGCTTGGCACTGTGTGAATTCATCCACTTAGTCTGGATGGAGAGTGAAACGCACAGGGTGCATTAATTAATTGGGTCATCATGATGAATCATGAAGAATCGGACCAGGCCCCTCCACAGCAAAGATGTGTTTACTCAAAATTACACACATCATTTCACAGTCAATACAGCCAGCTGAATAACAGCCTGTTGACTCTCAGCCAGCAGTATGACTGGTCTATCCAACATGTTGGCTGGAGAGGGATGGTAGTGCAACAATCTTTCTTTTCCATACATTATTATCTGTTTCTAGTCTGCTCATAGCTCAACTTGATCTCTCTTATATTTAACAAACTGAAAGTTTTAGTGTAATTTGTATGGGTGTGGAGGCAGGTGTGAAGTAATTTACAATACAAAGGTTACCTGAGGCTAAGGTCAACTAATTTGCTGCTGAGGGCCCTGCAGTCACCAGGGTGCCTGAAGAAGCAAATCATATTCAGTTTAAGTCACCCGTTCAAAAAAATGTACACACAACACTTTGGTTCATTACCATAACCATTTTCACTTCTGCATCAGCAGTAAATATTATCATAGAAATATTGAACTAAAGTTGGCTGGTCAGAATAGAGTTTTATACAGAAGAGGAGAAGGGCCACTGTGGAAATTTTATTGGAGTTCTCATTCTCATTATTGTGAGAAAAATGTCATAATTCTGGCTTTAATCTCAAAAGTCAAAAAATGTTCCTCAGAACCCTTTTTCCTAGAAATAAAGGCCAAATTCTGAGGGAAAATAAAATCAGAATTCTTTAAACTCTGAATTCTTAAAAAAGAAAAACATGGCTGAAGTCAAATACATTTTGTGTGGCCTCTTCCATAGTTTTATGACCTTCTCCCTACTGCCAAAATTAACATTCTGGTGATACATTTGATTATTTAATTTTTATTAATTAATTTAATGAAGAGTGGAGGGCTGTACATTACATAAATTAAATACAACTATTGTAAAAAAATTATGTTGTCTTCAGCCTTAAAAAAAAAAAAAACATTTACATTCTCATTACATTTACATTTACATTTAGGGCATTTAGCAGATGCTTTTGTCCAAAGCGACGTACATTTATCACAAGAAAGAAACCACAACATATCACTGTCGATAAAGTAAAAAAGAAAAAATAGAAACAATTTTCAAGCCCTCATCTTAGCATCGTAGCTGCTATTTATCAAGGATTATTATTAACACTGTTAATGTAATAAAGATTGGGGTTTCAGAGCTCCCTCTGAATGCTTAAATGTGTTGGTGTCATTAGTAAAAAGGAGTCACCTGCCCACACCCCTCTCAGCCTGCTGGTCCCCACATCTACTCTTTGCATATGGTTTACTCACAAAATTGACTGACTGACAAGAGATTTTGAAGAAGAGGGTGCGTGACAGAGCTCAACCACATCTTGCTTGCCTTCCACCTGCTGCCACCTATTGATGCATCACATAACTACAACATGTCTTCATAAACCCATAACCCACCCCTAACCCTAACCCATCAGCTACTGTAACCATACCAGTATTCTGTACTACTGTTATGGTTACGGAGGCTACAACTGCAGGGGACCACCAAATGATGATTGTTTGTTTGTTTGTTTGTTTATTGGAGGCCATCACTGATCCACAGGTTACAGAGAAAATGATAATTTATAGTGAATCAAAACCTTACACTTTTCACATAAAAAAAACAGAGGCATACAAGTTGTTAATAATAATGTGATGAATAGAAACAACTGTATTTCTTAGACTGATCTTCTGAGGAATTTTTCAAGTACATGTACATGTCGTTTATTCGTAACCTCTGATCACACTTAACAGAAGGGCAGAGTCATTTAGAGGAAATTACTGTATATTTGATCAGAGACAGGTCATAAATTATCAGGTAAATACACTTGCTTGTAATTAAGAATACATGTAGATGAAATAATTAATAATATTTTATTTGTGTTTAATTCAATCAATGTAAAATAATGTACAGCACTTACTGTATAAGAGACAGTGTTCATAATTATGAAAAGAATATATGAGGGAATTGTCCAAAATGTCGAATTACAAGTTGACTGATCCACACACATTTGCAAATGTAGCAACATTCAGAAGATTTGGTTTGCCATAGAACACTGGTAATCAGATGGACTGTGGGTGAAATGTAGTTTTACTCCATGAATTTAGCACCAGGTCATCCTCTAACCTGGTGCCTACATCACCCATAATGCAATTTACCCACTAGTTGTAGTAGGGGACACCAGATACAGTGAGTAACACCTCAATTCCTCCAATCAGAAACAGGCTACAGTGATGTCTCACACATTCTCAGGTAGATTGTGTGCTTGCTGGTAAAGATGGGTGGATGAATGGATAGATGGTGGGATGGAGGGATAGATGGATGATTTTATGGATGGGTGAATGGATGGATGGTTGGATGGATAGGTGGGTGGATGAATGGACGGTTGGTAAGATGGAAGGGTGGATGAATGGACGGTTGGTTGGTTGGATTGGATGGATGAATGAAAGGATGGATGGATGGATGGATGGATGATTTAATGGATGGATGGGTGGATGGATACATGGACGGTTAGTTGGATGGATGGGTGGATGGATACATGGATGGTTGGTTGGATGGATGGGTGGATGGATGGATGGATGGATGGATGGACAGTTGGTTGGATGGATGGATAGATGGATGACTGGATGGTTGGTTGGATGGATAGATGAATGGATGGGTGGTTGGATGGATGATTTAATGGATGGGTGAATGGTTGGTTGGATGGATGAATGTATGTATGGATGGATGGATGGATGGATGGATGGATGGATGGATGGATGGATGATTTAATGGATGGGTGGATGGATGGATGGTTGGTTGGATTGGATGGATGAATGGACGGTTGGTTGGATGGATGGATGGATAGATGGATGATTTAATGGATGGATGGGTGGATGGATGAATGGACGGTTGGTTGAATGGATGGATGGTTTGTTGGTTGGATGGATGGATGAAAGGACAGGTGGTTGGATGGATGATTTAATGGATGGATGGATGGATGGGTGAATGATTGGTTAGGTGGATGGATGGTTGGATGGATGGGTGGATGGATGAATGGACGGTTGGTTGGATGGATGGGTGGATGAATAGATGGTTGGTTGGATTGGATGGATGAATGGACGGTTGGTTGGATGGATGGATGGATGGATAGATGGATGATTTAATGGATGGATAGATGGATGTTTTAATGGATAGATGGATGGATGGATGGATGGGTGGATGGATGAATGGACGTTTTTTCTTGGATGAATGGGTGGATGAATGGACGGTTGGTTGGATTGGATGGATGGATGATTTAATGGATGGATGGGTGGATGGATACATGGACGGTTGGTTGGATGGATGGGTGGATGGATACATGGATGGTTGGTTGGATGGATGGATGGACGGTTGGTTGGATGGATAGATGGATGACTGGATGGTTGGTTGGATGGATAGATGAATGGATGGGTGGTTGGATGGATGATTTAATGGATGGGTGAATGGTTGGTTGGATAGATGAATGGACGGTTGGATGGATGGATGGATGGGTGAATGGATGGATGGGTGGATGGATGAATGGACGGTTGGTTGAATGGATGGGTGGATGAATGAACGGTTGGTTGGATGGATGATTTAATGGATGGATAAATGGACGGTTGGTTGGATGGATGGATGGATGGATGGATGGTTGGTTGGTTGGATGGATGGATGAAAGGACGGGTGGTTGGATGGATGATTAAATGGATGGATGGATGGGTGAATGGTTGGTTGGGCGAATGGATGGTTGGATGGATGGGTGGATGAATGAATGGACGGTTGGTTGGTTGGATGGATGGGTGGATGAATAGATGGTTGGTTGGATTGGATGGATGAATGGACGGTTGGTTGGATGGATGGATGGATAGATGGATAAATGGTCGGTTGGTTGGGTGGATGGATGGATGGAAGGTTGGTTGGATGGATGGGTGGATGGATGAATGGACGGTTGGTTGGATGGATGGGTTGATGAATGGATGGTTGGTTGGATTGGATTGGATGGATGAATGGACGGTCGGTTGGATGGATGGATGGATGCTCTGGCATATTTTCATAAATTATATTACTATGCACTGTGCCTTTCAAATAAAGTGATAAAATAAATATTGTGATTAATGTGAAAAGTATCAATAAAATGTCATAACATTACATACTTAGTTAATGATAATGATGTTTGGGAAATCAATTTTACAACCTGTACATATCTCAATAAAACAGTACAGTACAGTACAGTGTTACAGCAGTTGACATGTTGAAGTTTGTAGTGTAGAAAATGTGATATTGCGGTGTAAACGGAGTAGCCTCCTCCTCAGACCTGTGAACACACCTCAGTGTAACACAGTTGCAGTGAGGAACCAGTGTGCCCATCAGCAGCGCTCAGTGCGAAGCGAACACGCTGTTGATCTGGAGCTGTCCTTGGTCCTGAACGCCTCAATCCAATTATCTCTCTCTCTCTCTCTCTCTCTCTCTCTCTCTCTCTCTCTCTCTCTCTCTCTCTCTCTCTCTGTCTTCCCCCCCTCCTTTTTTCCCTCTCCCCCTCTCTCTCCCCCCTCTCTTTCTCTCTCTCCCCCTCGCTGCCCCCACCCCCCCGGCCGCTCGCTCGCTCGCTCGCTCGCTCTCCGGGCCGTCCTGCTCTCACTTGTCTCTCTCTGTCCGCTCTGCTCTCTTCTCTCCTGTGTTTGCTCATGGCGCTCAGCGACGCGGACACTCTCCCCGGGACATTTCCTGCCCTGCACTGAAACATTGTAGTTGTTGTTGATTTCATCAAAATGTGGATGTCCAGCGGTCTGTGTTCTCCCGGGAGGCTTCGTGAAGCGGCGGCCGGAGGGGAGTCGAAGCAGCTGAGATAACTAACTGGGTGCTATGGTGGGACCTCCTGGAAGTGAAGGAAGAGGTCGGCTTCACAGAAATCTCAGCGCTTTGCACAGAGGTGGGCTACAGACTTGTTTCAATGTATTTAACATGTGTATTTGAATAGCAGTCAGCTGATATCTGATGGAATGGAGAAGAAGAGAGCTGACCGTTCAGATGTGCTTTATATCCTTTCTATCCGTTTACTTTTTAAACTTGGGCTCAGCTCAGGTGCTCTAATCTTGGGTTAAGCCTGAGTCGCCTAATCTCTTTGCAACGAAATGGACGCTCTCACTTTGGGCTCTTATTCTGTTCGTCCACAATTCAACCTGTCTGCAAAAGATTCGGTAAAGAAAGTAGAGAGGACAAGACAGCATGCACCTTCACACTGCTGTTAATGACAGTCAAGTGATTCGCGCTTTAATAAATCCAAGGCTTAAACTGTTAAGACCGTTTATTAGAAATAAGCGTTTATGTTACGGAAATATTGTTAAATATTTTCGGACTCATTTTTTAGTAGTGACGTCGCAGGTCGGCTCCTGACGTAGATGAGTGTCCCAGGAGAAGATAGACAGTCTATAATTAACTAAGGCAGACTTGAGCCAGGGGAGACGAGGACTAATACCACTACTGGGATTTGTGGAACTCCATTACACAATCAGATAAAGGTCCCACAGTCAGAGGACCTCTAATGGCAGCATAAGCCTTTACATTCCAACAGGAGAACAAATATTCTGTTTAGACTCCATTCATTCTCTCAAGGTGGATTCAAATTCCTAATTGTTATTCATTACATAAGAAAACCCCGAAACATGTGCAGTCTCATTATTCAGTGACTTTTAATGACTTGGTTTCAAAGAGCTCCCAGAGTTTACAGGGAAAAGGCTGCCAGATATCACAGTGGTGACATGGGCTGAGCATTGCCTTCCAATTGTAAATACGCAGATTTGCAATTTTGATTTGTTGTACAGCGAGGCTCTGCTGTGGGTCTGCTGCTCACTGAACCAACAGAATTGACTATTTGCTGTGAATTCTAAATACATGATCTAATATGGGCGTTTGAACGATACACTTTCAAAAAGAATTGCCATAAATATAGATTTTTTTTCTGTCTTTTTCATAATAAGAGAATAACCCTGTAAAATCAGGGAAAATCACCTTCTTTTAATAAATCTGCTGTAAAAGTATGGTCCAAGTCTGTAACCGTAAATTATAACAATTCACCATTTCTAAGACATTTGTACAATTTCTTACATGCGTATAGCACTGTATTAGCACCGTATCCTGTGCTGATTTAGTATTGCATAAAAACACAGTGTTCACTGTAAAATCACAGATATTACTGTAAAAAGCAGTTACCATTGTTAAAGCAGGGTTATCACTGTAAATCAGATTTATCACTGTAAATAAATTCAAAACATGGTTTATCAGTGTGAACACACAGACCACAGATACTAAAACCCAGGACGGCCCACCCATCATGAAATGTGCTAAGTAGTTTGTTCAATTTGCTGTTTATGTTCTAAAATGCTAATTATCTTTTGTCATTGTTTGTAATCTGCCTGTTCAGAACATGGCTTTTATCAGTACATTTCATTTTTGTGCTTGTTTAAAGTTTTTAGCATTACTGAGCAGGTGTTTCATGTCTTGACAGCAGCTGTACATTGGGACTGTAAGAGTGGCTTCTGTGTTAAACACCATGAAATGATTCACATTGTTGCGACCTGCATCTGGCAAGAATAACAAGGCCTGTACTTACAGTGAAATCCAGTGCTACTACAGTCAGATCTTGCCATGTTGTAATATTTTTTTGGCAGATCAACAAATATTTAGTTGTTATCCACAGTAAATTCAGGATATGAACATTTACTGAAAGATTTCCTTTACAAATCTGTTGTAAATTGTGAAAAATGGGAAAGTGATTGTGGCTTTGAACAACTTCTGTAGTTAACTTTAAAAAGTCTTTGACAGGTCAGAATGAATGTATACATAGATTTAGGAGGAAAACTACATTTTTTACAGTAATTCATTGTTGAGTTATGTCTAATATTTTACTTTTTGGCAACTTTTGCTGTCAAACATATTATGATTATTCAACATTTTGTTTTTATAGTTGAGTTTTTTTTTTTTTTTTTCATGATACAGAGATATCATACATTATGAAAGCACAGTATTATCTGATCGGAGCACTAAGGTGGAACTTCTTTTATTGTTAGATCTTGAGGTCCTGTCTTGAGGGTCCATACCATATAGTAGATTTATACCAGCACATTGCATTGGGGGGCGAGGGGTGATCATTTACTGAAGGATCGGTGGTGTGATACACACCTTCTCATGTCCAAGTTTCCTTGCATAAACCACAAATTTAGTCTTTTCTGTAAAGATCTGGAATGCTTTATAATAACCGACATTAATAAATGGTACATTTATAGTTAATGAGATAGCGGAAAATGAAATGCTTTATAAAGTCTTTATTAAGCAATACTAAAGGTTTATAAACATCAGTTGTAACTTTAAAATGGCAATCAAAATACTGTCTATAGATGAACCACACAGTATTTCTGAATTATTTACACAGTTCAGTTAACACTGAAAAATGTTTTATAAATGGTTTATAGCGCATTTCATTGTTTGTTAACAGTGAAATAACTATTACAGAAGTTTAATTAACTATAAATGTACCATTCCTTAATAATGACTACAATAAAGGCTACCAAAGATCTATGTCACTAAGAACAAAATGAATGCACTGTACTGCACACAGAGTCTGGGGGCTGAGGATTAAAAGAGACCAAGCAACTCATTTGTTTGTCCAGGTCCCTGAGCGAGTTCATCTGGCCACACACAGGCACGCGATTCACTCTTGTTTTATTTACTGCGAGAGTATAGCTTATTATCTTTGAAAATGTTGCTAGTAGCACATCTTGTGGTCACTGAAGAGATCGTTTGGGGAAATGTAATGATTAACTGGACTGTGATCAAACTTCTTAATGTATTACATCTTGTTTTTCCAGCCATGGATCTATACAGGAGTTCAGCGGTCTGAACACAGCCAGGTGAGCTTGGTGGGCTTGGGAAAGCTTCCCCTTCGGTCTACCACCATCATCTCACTGAGCCTGAGAAGCTCCAGACACTCACGTACACCACTCTAACCTCTCATTGAGGTGACCCGCCCACAAAGCAAGAGAGCAGCACACGCACAGCAAACATGACAGACAGAGTGACCTTCAGCACACCCAAAGTCAACCCTCGGCCCGCAGCGGCTCCTGTGCTTCCCCCTGAGCCCATCGACATCATTCGCATCAAGGCCCGATCACGGCGAGTCAGGCTCAATGTCGGAGGGCTCACACATGAAGTCCTATGGAGAACACTGGACCGACTGCCCAGGACCCGTCTGGGACGGCTAAGAGACTGCAACACCCACGAGTCCCTGCTGGAGATCTGTGATGACTACAGCCTCAATGAGAACGAGTACTTCTTCGATCGGCACCCAGTGGCCTTTTCCTCCATCCTCAACTTCTACAGAACAGGGAAGCTACACATGATGGAGGAGATGTGCGCCCTGTCCTTTGGCCAAGAGCTGGACTACTGGGGAATCGACGAGATCTATTTGGAGTCATGCTGCCAGGCGCGGTACCACCAGAAGAAGGAGCAGATGAATGAGGAGCTGAGGAGGGAGGCGGAGACGCTGAGGGAGGGTGAGGGGGAGGGGGAGGAGGAGGGCTGCTGCCCCGACAAGAGACAGAAGCTTTGGGATCTGCTGGAGAAACCCAGCTCATCTGTGGCTGCAAAGGTAACAACAGCTGCACACACTCTACAGACATGCTGGTAAAGGGAAAGTTCACTCAAAAACAATCCCATTCTAACATCCCTTTTCTGGTTTATAGTACTTGCACTGTGTATTCTACTGAGGAGGACCTCTGTGAAGCATTGAGTTGAGTTCTGATTTTTTTCCGAAGAATTCTGAGATTTAAGTCAGAATTCTGAGATTTAAGTCAGAATTCTGCCTTTTTTCCTAGAAAAACATCAAATAAAAACTAAAAGTTTAAAGAAAAAAATTCAGCACTCAAATCAGCCTTTCACAATGGTCTTAATCCTCTCCGGTAGTGCTGGGGTGTGGTGTGATGGAGTCAGTTTGTCCATTAAGAGATGAGCTCCTTATACACTGACAGTGCACCGATTGTGTAAGGGTCATGGTTCGTCTTACTCAGTCTCATAATGTCTTCTGTGTCCCTAAAGGAGCTTCGTCAAGTTTGAGACAATAATGCTAGGGATGTCACAGTGATGTCATCAGGGTTATCACACCTTGGGAGGAGAGACTAGAAATTTATAGCACAATGCAGATCCATGGAACAGCATCAGAGGCCATTAGAGAGCTATAAGGACCATAATCCTCCTTCACTTACAAAGTACAGAGACACAAGGTGGAGGAGAGGGAGGAAGGATTAGCACTGCATGTTCTCCTGTGTTTGGCATGACAGCGTTGTATTGGACTGTCCTGTAGTCCTCACTGGTGGAAAGGCAGTGGGGGGTTTTATTCTTAAAAATGTCAACAATCCAAAGGAAGAATACGTTTATTTACTGTCTTCTAGCAGTGTTTATCTACATTAAAGGACTGGAGCTACCATGAAAAATATATTTGAGTTCTGACCTTTTTTTTTCACAATTCAGATTATTTCTCAGAAAAAAGGCAGAACTCTGTTTCTCCGGTCAAACTGAACAGCTAGATGAGATCTGAGTCACTTTGAGCCTCGTGTCCCCTAAAAGTAAAGCTTTGTCTCAAGCTGTGACCTTAATTACAGGTTGTGACCTTAATGCTTAATTTAGACATGAATAGTAAGCATTAGCAAGCATTTTACAAAAAAGGAAAAGGATAGAGAAATATTTGGTTTTCTTGTTTATCTCCTTATCCATCTTGTAGACTCTCAAACTGATTTCTCTTTATTAGTAGAAAGGATTGTTCTTACTTTTATAATAGAGCCATCCTTATGGGAACACCCCATAATGTAAATCGTTAAATTTGAGTGTGTGAGTGTGTGTGTGTGTGTGTGTGTGCGCGCATGTGTGCTTTTTGTTACAGACACATTTCCTTTTTTAAATTTCTGCAGTATTTATTTAGTTATATTCTCTGTTTTGGATAGGGCAGAGTACTTATGTAAGGGGGAAGACCTGGTCACGTCCAGTGTCCACGTGGTGGAGTCCAAGTGGTCCATGACTTTTTCCATGTGATTAAATGACAACATTTGTTTTCTGTTTGTGTGTGCGTGTGTGTCTAGTGTGTGTGTGTGTGTGTGTGTTAGTATACACACTACAAGCTTAAAAACTCATTTGACAGTTTGTTGTAAGCTTTGTGTGCTTCTTTTATTATCTGTACCAAAGCAGGCAGACAGCAGATAGACAGCTCCCAAAACCACAATCCAAGACCCACATTAGTCCATTAATAGTGGTGAGACAGCAGTGGACATTTGTCTGTCACTGCTCAGTATACTACTGATAGTAAATCGCTGGAGTACACAGTATTACTGCATTCACTGGAGGAGGGGAAGAGAGGAGAGTAGAGGAGAGGAGGGGAGGGGAGAGGAGAGGAGGGGAGGAGAGGAGAGGAGAGGAGAGGAGAGGAGAGGAGAGGAGAGGAGAGGAGAGGAGAGGAGAGGAGAGGAGAGGAGAGGAGACCTGTAGTAAGATAATACTTTGAGCTGAGCAGAACCAGACCAGTGATATTGGATGATTGGAGCACATGGTTTGCATCTAATGATAATGTTCAGTGTCAGAGCAGGAAGCAGTGTGTTATTTATGTATATCAGGTGAAACAATAGCATGTGGAGGTCAGTGTGGTAGACTTTGTGTCCTGTCATAGACCAGCATTTCGATTGCTTTGTGACGTTTAGCTGTTGAGCACAGTGTGGGTCAGCAAAATTTGATTCATCTTCTTGACATGATGATATAAATGATAACACTGTTTCTTACCCATCATTATAGAAAGGTAAACTTTTGGTTAATAAAACATCACTTTAATAGTTATTTAAATGTTAACAAATGATAAAATGTTTATAGAGCATTTCATTGTTCGTTAACAATGAAGTAAGAATTAATTATTTTTTTAATTTTGTTTTTTATAAGACCTTAACTTGTCATTTAAATACAGAAAAAGGAGAAAGGAAAAGTGCTGATGTGAGAGCAAAAGGACACACACACACAAAGCAAGTGGTCACGGCAGACAAGAAGTGATATTGTTAATTGATTCCCTGTTTCCAGCTGGCCAAGTGCTCTGTCAGCAGCATGAGAAGAGAGTGTTCAGCGCTGAGAGTTCAATCAGCTAGATCCACATTCTACCTTTATCTTCAGAGCTCAGATCTGGGCCTTTATTATTTCACACAGAAGTAAGAAAGTGGCCATGTATTTGACAGTCAGTCGAGGGACACAGCTCTGCTGTTTGAAAGAGATTCTGGTGAACTGATCCCCGCTTTAACACACATACATAAACACTAAGCTTTTGATGAGTCAATTACACTACAAATATTGCAGTGATGGCATGAGTGCACCAGCAGAGTCACACACAGAAACTGTGACACCTTGTCAGGTTATAATGGCTGCACTGTGCCCCTGCATGAATATGATGGCATATTTCTCATTTCAGTTATTACGAAGCATGAATATTACCTTTGCAGATATTTTCTCTGCCAATTTGGATCTATTTACCACAAACTGTGTGGATATTATTGCACCCATTTTGTGCAGCATGCCATTAGTTTTTAAATTGATTTCCAGTCTTTCCATGCAGGCATCTGTTTCCATTCATTTTAGTGCTCTATGAAAATTAACTTGAAATTCATGTCTGACCTCAAATGCAACATCACTGCCCTCATTAACCGGGCTGCTTCGATGTATGATGAATATTTATCAATTTATTTATGATCTACTATCAATATTGGTGGTTCTATAAGGCAGCTCAATAAACAGCACAGTAATTCCAAGCTCATTGTGTGTTTTGTCATTTAAAACTCAGTGTGCAAGAAATTGCTGTAACTCTAGCAATAATCCTTTAGCTTTATGCTATGCTACCATGGACACACTGTTGATCCCCATGGATCAAACAAACCAAAATCTTTGGTAAAAGGTGGGGATGTACTATTTTGATGTATTTTCTTTTTAGGCTACATTATACGTCCACTCCACTACATCTTGGAGGCAAATCTTGTATTTTTGCTCTACAACAGTTGTTATTAGTTATGTTGAAGGTTGCTGCATCAGCGCAAAAGCAGAGCATTGAAAATGAATTCATTTCATCTGACATCAAATTAGAAAAAAGTAAAAAACACTGATTCCAATAATCAAACAAACGCTATGTGATGCTAAATAATATTAACTTTGACTTTATATCAGATACTTTAAAACACAAGTACTATTTTGTGACTATGGGTGACTTTTTAGTCTTACTACAGTAATATTTTAACACAATATCTTTACTTTTACTCACGTATGTTGATGATGTCATCCAGGTCATGGTAATTCTAAGTGATGTATCGTAGGCAAGTGGACGTGTTTCAGTTTCTTGAAGGTGTTTCACCTCTCATCCAAGAGGCTTCTTACCTTCTAATTAACTGGAGAGGAGGGTTTCTGCTATTGGTGGACTAAGCATTACTAGTAACCAAGCTAATCTATGAATTGACAATAACAAATGTGTAAGATGTTGTTATATCTAAACAGAAAATATTTTTTTTTTGTTGGATAAAGTCAGCAGTTTTCTATCTTGTTTGTGGTTTGACAGTCAGCTTTCTCAACTTGTATTGTTCAGATGGACTCATCTCTCTGAGTGTTAAATGTTACAGTAGTGTTGCAGAGCTTGGCAGTTGTTTGCGTATGTTGAGTGTAGGAGAGGCACCACTAGGCTCTAGAGACACCTCGGATGTTTTGTCTGCACTAAACAGCTGTGAACCATGTTGACAGCTCCCATAGTCTGATATATTGTCCTTTGTATCTGTCATAGAAAACCAAAGTATCTGGCAATAGGGCCAAAAATAGAAAGCCGAAAAATGTGGCATGTATAATGTAATATGGTGTATGGTGTGCATTTGTAGAAGAAGTTATTTGTGAAGATAAAAGTCCAGTTTACAGATAGTTCACCACTCTATAAGTACAGCAGCGCTGGCCTTCACAGGGCCATGTGACTCTGTTGGAACCGTAGTGTCAGCAGGAGGGAAGCTGCTTAGGCCTCTCTGCACCGACACCAGCCGTGTGCCACGCAGTAGCAGCAGTGATGCAGCTCAGCTCTTAACCAATAGGAGTGTCCCTCCTTGGTGACATGTGAAGCTCAGTGCTACTGCTGATTAGAACAGGCATTACCTGGCCATTTGGAGAACATGGTGAACCATTTGTTCAGTCGTGTTTCCATCCCTTCAACAGATCATTATTTTGACTGACAGTCACTTCCTGAAGGCCAACCCTAACCATTACCACTGCTGGACTCACCCTGACCCGAGTCTTCACCCTAAATTTAAAAGAATTATGGAGATTTGCATTTTGTGTGTGGGTCCCTACAATGTGAGTGTGTAAAGAGATTTATGTCCACACAGCATGACTAATACACATCCACACACAAACACACACACAGCATTTGAGAGTCCAGATGGACAACTATCCATAATAGTTTTGAGTTTTGGATAATATGAGTATTAAATGTTCCAATAATAGAGATTAGTTTCATACACTTTACATAATCTGTTTAATCTTCTTATTTTTGGCTTCGATTATATTTTTTAACATGCTCCCTTTGCACTTTGCATCTTTTGAAGGGAGGCGCGCGCACACACACACACACACACACACACACACACACAGAGTCTTTTCAGAGTTGGTCAAAGCAATATTCTAGAGTTTAGGGGGGAAAAACACACATACAGTATTATCTCGTCCTGCACTTTTTTCTCATTATAAAGAATTCACAGTGAGTCATGACAGTATGTCTGTATGCATGGTCACCTGTTTGTAGTTGACACACACACACACACACACACACACACACACACACACACACCCACACACAGTATGACTTAGGAGTATGGCTTAATCTCCTTTGGGGCTTTTAACGGGACTGCTGCTGCTGCAAATAGACTAACTGTTGGCAGGTTGGATAGTCTGTCCTGTCCACTGTCTGACCTGCAGAAGGGAGAAGGGGGCAATTAAGAACCAAGTGTAACAAAAGGTTTTATCTAATGACAATATCGCTTTTTTAACCAATGCAAACTGTGCAGTTATCACTGCCTGTACCTGCCAGCAGGGTGCTCAGCCATGCAGTGATCAGCCAACCATTCCCAACTCTTTTTATTCTATTCTACTCTTTTTTATTTTGTTTCTGAGTAAAATAAACAAAAATGGACAGAATAAGAAGCATCCAGAATTTCCAATCTGACGAAATGAGTCTTAAGTTATTACATCATTGTGTTTATTCTCCATATGGCCTTGTCTTTAGTATTGAATATTGTTTAGAGATCACTGTTGACCGATGATGAGGATGCCATATAGGTATGAGCTGGGAAGTCATCTGAAGCCTATCTAGCCAATCAGATTCCCGTTTATTTTAAATATAATCCACCAAATAGAGAACGGATTGATACAAAAGACAGGAAAGAAAAGAGGGAAGTAATATTGTTCCTGCTTTAAACTGGGACTATAGTCAGTTCAGCCCTGTCCCATTTTATGAGGTTAATTATATTCAACAGACACAGGTACTTCATCATCAGAACTAGAGACATTACTTGTGATTTGGGGGAAAAAATCACGCGTTTCTTGAGGTCTCTGCATGTATATACTGCACAGTGCAGGAAGTATTCTAGGTGAAAAGGATTTCCTGCAGCTCATAAGGGGAAGCTTTATGACCATAAATGTTTTTTGGGGAAATGTGTCTTAGTGTGTAAACATCATGGCTCTTCTCACTATCAGGAGCATATCTCTGCTTTTGCATATGCAGCTGTCTGCTTCTTCCCATGGTTGCTGAAGTTAAGCTCTTCAGCTCAGGACTGAGGCACCTCGCTCTGGTCACAGTGGGTTGTAATTGAGCATTTCTATAAAAAGCATAATTTAACAGGAAGGTTTTGAAAACTGGCAGGATCAGCCCAACTAACTACAGAACTAAAAGGTTGTAGTGTATCACTATTATTATGTTCACATTATTCTTATATTATTTTTTAGATTATAGCCAGCCAATGATTTGTTCATGTCTAACACTGAGGACAGCCCTAACCCTGCCCTTAACCTAGAGTAAACACTATATCTGCAGTCATGTTTCCCTGCAAATATTGTGTTATTGTGTGACAGAGGTGTCTTGGTCTGGGTGTTTAATTTCAGCAGCACAGACACTACTGAATGATCACAGAAGTATTATAGAACAGCGCAGTCAGCAGTGTGTCTCTGTGATCCGCTCACTCTTCTGCAACTACACATTTCAACTTATTGTTTTGATCATGTAGGTAGTATGCAGTACCTAATCTACACTTTTGTATATGATTCAGTATTTATAGTATACAGTTGAGAGAATATAATTGATCCAAAACTAAACTAACAGAAGGGAAGGACTGAGAAAAAAAAAGACACAGTCACAAAAAGTCTGCCGCTGCAGCACCAAGGACAGCGACATGTGTTCCTGCTGTTGGGGGCCGTAGTACTGTATGTTCCAAAAATGGGGGCATTTTGCTGACAAGAGCGATGGTATTCCGACAAGTCACCCTTCCACACATAAAAGAGGTGGAGAGAACTGTCTTGCTCACCATGTTGTGTGGCTGCACCGATGATCATATCAGATTACTGACGGATGTGTCTCAGGTGGACATGTCTCACTGTATACTTTACAAACATCTTAAGTGAGGACGAGATGTTTGCTGGTTAGAGAAGTCGATGAAAGCCTTTAATGCTGTAGATGTTCTAATGTTTGATGGATAATGTATTTGGATTCTACATTCTGATCCAATTTTGCCCTCACCAGCACTGTTACTTATTCTGAGCATTAAACTCAGTCAGAGGCTTGTCAGCACACTGGAGTTGAGCTTTGCTATTGGACGACTGTTTTAAGCCATTTTCTCAAAACTTTGTGAAACAACTTGGTCCCTGCCTCTCTAGTTTTGGACATCATTCCCATAGATTATGATAACACACACATCGGCTTCGTTACTGAGGTCTGGAACAGAGTGACTCTACTAAACACAGCTGGAAAACAAAGTGCATCAGGACGACCATTGCAGTCGAGCTGTGAACCAGTTGGACCACAGGTTCAGATGAGTTTAGTTCTGACGGACACTGTGTGGGAAAATGTCCATTAGATTTTAAGAAGTTATTTCCTGTTACACCTTTGGCCTTGTACCTCGTATTTAGACTAGTTTGTTTAGACACACAATGGATGAATATTACATTATTATATTAATATATTAATATTAATATTAATTTTCATCCACTTAAGTAGTTTATATAATATGGTTAAATTAAGAGAAATTACATACTGCAGTTTTGTAGATATTTATTCAAAGAAATGATAGTCTCTGTTCCTGCTGTGAAATTGTTTGGTTACCTTGACAGCAAGTGGAGAGGTTGAAGAAAAATAACACATAATGTACAACCCTGAATCCAGAAAGGTTGGGTCACTGTGTAAATCATAAATAAGGCAAAATGTGATAAATAAGACTAAATATTTAAAGGGCAGAAGAAATTTAAACTCTGAATTTTGATATTAACAATATCAATGAGATAATAATTGAAGAATTTGTTGTTCCATCAGTGAATAAACCAGCTGTTCTCAGAGGAAACTTAGGTCCCAGAACACTGTTTGAAGCTAGAAAGGTGGCAGGGTCCGCCACATATAGACAAAGTCAAACAGTATAAATTGTGTTGTCCTTTAAGGTCACTTTCTTTGCTCAGTTTATTCAGTCATGAAAACAAAGAGAGTTTGATTATTAAGTTTGTTGAGGCAGAAAAAAAACTACATGTGCACCTTTAACCATTACATGCATGGATTATTAAATCTCAGAGTGATATTTTTTTCTTTTTTTTTTTTTTTTACTCTTAAACAAGTGAAAAATAATGGCAGTAACATGTTAGATTAGAGTTAACTTGACTATAATACTATAATCTTTAATCCTTTATTCTCAGAAAAATAGAAAGGTTAAAACAACATTTTTCTATCAATAAGATGTTAGAAATACTTTTATCCAGATTCTGAAAAAACATTTTTCTTGTGCATTGTTTTCTGTGATGGAAAATACATCCGTCCACTGATGTCATTCACCAAAGGGTATATTCTGCCTGCTGGGCCAATATTTAAATACAGTCTGCAGACAATTGAATACTGCTGTTGAATTCAACTATTAAAGTGTGAATTAGATCAGAATTAGAAATAAAACACAATATAAGGCAAAATCTAAATAGTCAGAATGTACCCTTTGGTGCATAACATCCTCTGTTGTGCACAGACGTGTTTTCAGTCACAGATATATTCACAGAAATCCACAAGAAAATTTGTATTTAAATCTGGATAAAAGTGTCTGACATTCTTTTTGTTGAAAATTATTTTTTGTACTCATCTGGTTTTCTGTAAATATATCTGAGAAAATATCTGTCCGCTGTAGTGGACACCATACCATGCACATAGAGTTAATGACCTCGTCAACTTCACGGACTTTTGTAAATGTACGTTTATTCTGAATTGGATGGAAGCAATATGTTTCAAACATGTTGGGACAGGTTGTGGATGCTCCAAAAACACATGTTTGGAACGTTCCACAGGTAAACAGGTTTATTGGTAACAGGTGACAGTATCATGACTGGGTATAAAAGGGGCTCAGTCAGTCACAAACCAGTAGGGGCGAGCTTTACCCCTTAAAAAACACTTGATTGTTTAAGGAATATTACTACATGGTCTCAGGAATACTTAATGAAACTGCAGCTGGTAGACACAGTTTGTTCAGTAATGATTCACTCAGTTGTTGTCAGTGTTATTACACAGCATCCCAACTTTGTGGAGGTCAGGGTTGTTAGGACAGGTTAGTTATTTGTCATTACCAACACGGTATGCTTGCAGTCAAAATATAAGCAGTGCGTCTTCGGTGCCGTTACACTCCATAAATGGAATCTCTTTGTTGATGTACTAATTAGCAATCATTTCAACACTTACATGAGTTATAAAATTCATTGTGAAATCCTGAGTGAATTCCAGGACATCGTAAGAGTCAACAATGAGTCATTGTGCAGGAAGCATGTTTTCACAGACTGCAGTCAGCATTAAGTGGCTACTCAGAGGTTTATGTATTACTGGCCCCGTGCCTGCAGAGAGGAGTGTGTATTCACTAATGTACTGTAGCTTTCCCATATTGAATGCTTTAATTCAAATGAGAGTGATTTATCACTCCAGCAGGAGGGAGGCTGATCCAAAGTGGTTTGCCATCCACAGTAAGTTCATCCTGTCCACTGTATTTCTTTTGTTGGCAGATGTCTCCGTGTCACACTCGTCTGTGGGTATGAGTGTACCACAGCCTCCAATCCTACAGGCTGTCCTTTTTTTTTGCTTGTCTGTCTGTTTGTTTGTTTGTTTGTTCACTACTTTATTCGTTATCATCGGTGACATTTTCATGTAGCTGATTAATGCCAATATTATTAAAGTACAAACATAGCCGCCAACCTACACGCTTTCAGTCTGCTATCATGTGAGCTCCAGGTCAGGAGGTTATTATTCTGCAGTTGGACAGTTCACATTAAAAGAGATCCCTCTGCCCTTGTAATACTGATGACCAGCAGTGACCATACTGTATCAGCACTTGTTCCAGTATTGTATGCAGTCTATGTAAGATCACTGGATGTGTTGAACTCAAAGCTGCAGTCTGACTCTGATGATCAACTGAACATCTGGTGGAGGTGCTGCTTGGATTAAACCACTGATCTACCACCACCATCTAACACTGAGCAGTCTCTGCTTAGTGCCCATGTTGAGCATCCATTCCTCCTATTGACTCCGCACAGCCTATATACCCAATAGGGGATTATTTATTTTTTTTACAAACCATCTGGTTCCCCACATCATAATAACTAGTTCCACTAAGAGATGGTTCACTGAGGCAGAAATCTGATTTCACAAGGCATGTAACAGTGGCTCTGAATTGTATTAATTTATACAGAAAACGGCGGTGATTACTCAAAGGTGGCACATCTTAATTAAATGTGGATACACTAAGTGAAAATTGCTTTAGCATTTTGAGAAATTTCAGTTGGCATTTTTCTTTCAAAGACCATTTTTGCAATGTTTTTTGCTTGCTCCCATGAGCATGGGGTTAATATGGGAAATGGTGCCGACCACTGATAGGTCATCCATTCTTGGTTTGTTCGAACCTCTTTGGTTTGATTGGATGAAAAGTGAATTAAAGCTGCAGTCATCATGTGATTCTAGAGAGACATTGACTATATCATCCAGACTTCGACTGTTTTCATTTTGTGACGCAGACAGCCAGTATTTTCTTTTCAGGTTAGCATTTTTGTATGTAAATTCATAAACAAACAAAAACCCATCATTGTGAAACACATGAGAAAAGATGTATCAAATGACCTTAAACCAACAGATCCAAGAGGCTTCCATTGTGGCTCAGTGTAGGTGTTGTAGTGATCACACTGCCTGGATGGGTAATAACATAGTATGTTTGGCAAATTACAGCCTAGTGTGTCAAACAGACAAGCCAGAGGTTTCTCCTTTGAGTAATTACTGTAATTCTGACTCTGTCATTCTGTCTTTATTCTCTCTGCTCCTCTTCCTTTTCTGTCTCTGTCTTTGTGTGTGTCTGGCATTCAGATCCTAATAATACACAGACCGCATCTTGTTAAACGGTGACTCAGGTCTTAACATGTTTCATGTAGTCTCCATTTCTCTCTGTAGAAATGAAAGCAGTAATGTCAAAGTCAGTAAGGACAGATCACTTTCCCTGTCTTCACAGACATCACACAGGCAGGACAGTACAAGGCCAAAGATGGGAATACCAGCATGTTTGAAAAGAATAAGGACAGAATAACAGTTGAATATTACAGCAGATCTGGGATCTGAAAATAATCCCTAAACTTGCCAGTCAGAATTGACAATATGTAGCCACAGAATGAATAACAGGAGTAGATCTACATTTTTAACTTTTATTCATATTGTTTGCTCACCTACGTCGCCACCCAATACTGAAGCTTTATACAGAAGCTAAAAAAGACTAACAATGTTGTCACTTCATTCAAATCACATTGTCTTTATCAGGAGATGAAGTTTGCCAGTAGTTTCCAGGGAACCCAGTTGCCCTTTACTACTCCTGTCAACAGCAGAGCCAACATGTACTGAGCTCCAGAACAGCCATTAAATAGACTTTGTGGTGAGGTTGTTTTCTCAACTGCTGTTTCAAAGGTGATAAAAGAACTCCAGTCCTCATTCAGAAAAACTGTATATGGACAGTTCTATCAATAGCAGACATAGTGTCAGCAATACAGAAAAAATCAAAATGCTATTTAGGGGGTTTAAACTGGAGTACATGTCCATCTCCTGATGTGGAAGTGGTCAGACCAAAGATTTCTCAGAAGTCAGACATAATTGAGCTGAAAACTGAAGGTGGAGGGTGGGCTCGGCTCTCCAACCAAATTTTGATTAAATAGGTCAACTTTGGGCATGTGCATTGTTATCAAAAAAGTTATCCAGCCTTCATTGTGACTTTGGAACACAACCGAACACAACCTGTGCCTCCTGCATCCGCTGCAGGTTCATCAGCGGTGAGTTGGAGGAGGTTTGACATGTTGATGCTATTAGACTATAAAAAGGTAAATGCTATGGACTTACATTGTTACAGCACTTTTCCAGTCTACAGACTGCTCAAAGTGCTTTCCAACACTTGTCTCATTCACCCAACACACACACATTTATACACTGATGGTAGAGGCTGCCCTGCAAGGTGCCAACTGGGGGTTCAGCATCTTGCTCAAGGATACGTTGACAACCAGCTGGGGGAGCCGGGGATTCAAACCAGCGACCTTCCGATTACTAGACGACCCACTCTACGTGTTCCTCACAGTGAATGTGGCACATCTAGTTTAATGAATGAATAAATGAATGAATGAATGAATATGCGAATGACCTCAGTGTACCAACAGCAGAAAACAATATGGCCGGTGAAAGCAGCAGCTTTACAGAGAAACTGTGTTGACCTCTGCAAAAACAGCAACCGTGCAACAGATCCCGTCACTGTCGCTCCAGAAATACCTCCACATATTGATCAGGGCTTGGGTTTCTCTGCCCACTCAGTTCATCTTTTCTTTCATTCCATCTTGTGTTTTCTCCCTCTCCTTCCTTCTCTCTGTCTTAGTGTCTGATTGTTCCTTTTTCATAATTAGCTCACTTTTTCTCACAAACACCAGACAGTTTTCTTGTGGTCACCAAAACATTAGGATTCATCCTCTGGGGATAGCACATTTCACGGGTATGTATGCATTCGGCTTGTCACGAACCTAAGTTCAGAGAGGAAAGGTTGCAGAGTGTCACTAAGACATCCAAAGTAGTCACAAAACAGTAAGAAAGGACGGCACACAGCGTCACTAACGCAGACGTCCGTCAGCTTTTACCTGTCTGAAGTGTGTCACTGTTCTGCTGGGTTTGTGTTTTTCAGCTGAGTTCAGCACTTGAGCAGAGTTCATTTTTTGTTAGTGCCTCCCTGTAATACAAAGTGTTATTGATCAGCTGAATCTTAAATGTGGAGCCTCCATTAATTCTTCCTCCACTGTACAGCTCCTAAAGCAGCTTGTGTGTTCCTGGTACTGCTTTAAATCTGCTCTGGGTGCCAAGGTCATAGCATTTGGCAGTCATTAAGCCATTAAGACGCTGCAGGGTGGACACACCTGCCCTCTATTTCCCTTTGTCCTGTCTCTCTTCGGCTTTCTATCTATCTTCTCTCTCATCTTTCTCTATTTCTCTCTGTTGTCTTTTTTTCTTGCTTACCTCTGCAGTTTTGCCTACAAACTCTTGCATTTGTCTGACTCAAAGAGCAGAGTAGCTCAGTCTGATGAGGATTATTGAGCTGCAGAAATAGTGGACACTGTGTAATGCTGTAATGCTATAATGCTCAGTGTCCTTTGACATGACTCGGATAGCCCAGACGCTCCATCATCCGGAAACGGCCGGGACAATCTTCCTATCACGTGATTTCACAGGAACTCTCTCGAGTCACAGGCACTGTCATCACAGCAGAATAAAAAAGTGCATATATTATTAACTAATCATTTCCTGCCCGTCAGTCACACACGGTGTTCGTCGTCACTGCAGCTCAATCCACCCCAGCAGCATTTCAATAAAAACTTTGCCGACAGATTATCTGCATGTCCTTACATAAACAAAGACTTATTTATTTAAGAGATTAAGAACTGATTGTAAGTGATTCTAAGTAACCACAGTTTAACATGCAGTCTGCAGTGTGGAAAGCAAAACGGCACAAATATATGAGAAAGAAAAATAAAAGTAATCAGTGAGCGCCCTCTTTACATTGAGTTAAACTTAAATTAAATATGAAAGTAGTAGGTACATTATATATTTCTTTAAATAAATGAATTTTGCATTTTCACTATATATTTCAATTATCACTTTCTATTATATACATGTCAAATGTTTTTATAAAGCACATGTTGACCAAAGTGTTGTGCAGATAATGCACTGGTAATTATATTTTGTTTTAACCTTTTTTTTTTTTGTCCCGTAATACTACTGTGCATTGCAAGAGCCGCTGTGAACTAGTTCAACGTTCAGTTCACACCGTTTGAAATGATGAGGTCATACTCAGAGTTCAAAATCTTTTAAGATTTTTAAGGATCTTCAAAGTCCTAAAAATGAACTAGTTCACGTTCTTTTCTTCAAGTTATTTTCATTGAAGTGAGGCGTTATAAAAGTAATGTATTGCAGCAATGTATCTCTTTTACACATTACTAAAAAGATTTTAGTGGAATTATTACATCTACTATGTCAGGATGTAAATGCCCCACTCCCAGCCCTTTCCCCGCCTGCTGTGTCTAGTTGTAACTCGAGTCTTCAGCCCCTTTCACACTGCCTTTTCAAGGTGGGAATATTGCACCATTATTCCACCTCGCCATCTGTATGAAAGTTGCAGAGTTGGAATAGGGGACAGTTTAGTTCCATCTCTGATCTTCCCGCTGAGCTCGTAACAGAGCTATAACAGAGGTGAATCGACATCCCTGTGAAAGTGTCAGCTGGCAGGGCAGCACAAGGTTGGTGATGGTATTCACAGTCTGACACTGGATATCGCTCAAAATAAAAAGACGTTCAAAATAACAGAAAAAATGTCCAACACTTCAACCCACAAAGCAATGTTACAGGACCAGTAACAGAAACAGTAATATAGTAGCAAATATTGTCTTTGGCATCTGTCGAAAAAAATGGAATAAATGCCAACTTGGCAACTTGTATAGAAAATAAAATCACCAAATTTACTGTGGAAACATCACCACGATCCGGTCAGCCCTCTCGGTGATGTTGATGCATCAAAATCTGAGAGGATGCCTGAACTATCCAGGCGACCAGGGTACGCACCATATTTTATCCCTGATAATGCTGAACTGTGAACAACAAATCTGTATTGAAATAATTATCAAAGGAAACTCCCTATAAAGACAGAAAAAGCATATGCTGGTCACTTTCTGACCATCTCTGCACCACCTGCCATCTCAAACATCGTGACACTTTCTGCTACAACAAGGCCATTTCATGCCCTTGAACTGCAGCTCTCATCAGCTAACCACCTCACCCTCACCTCTTTTTTTGACTAATGCAGTAGCTAATATAGAAGTACATTAATTGTTCCCATAATAAATAATTCCTCACTGAGATGTTACCCCTGTGTATTTTTAAAAGTTTCTTTGTTTTATCATGTTTTTCTACTGTACTCTGAATGACAGAATCAGTCTCCAACTGACTGGCTCATCAACTTTCTGGTGGCGGCTCTAGATGTGCCAGTGTTTTGTTTTCAGAATCGGAATTTAATTCGTTTTTTATTTATTTGTTTAATTTTCAGGTACTTTTTCAACATACAGGATATTTAGGAGAGACTGTAGTAAGCAGCAGTTACTGGGTACTCTGTTGTGCTACGCTGTGCACTATACTTTTGGAGCTACATCCAACAGCTACTGATAACATTATGTACATTGAAAAGGGAGGAGAATTCTGTTAACTGATTTGAAAACAGCGCTGATTTAAAGCAAGAAAATGTAACTATCTGGAGAAACATAATTGATCGTTGAATCGTATCTCCAGGTTGTCAAATACTTATTTATGTACTACTTTAAGGATCACTTTTACCAAAGTAATATTTTAACATGCTATCTTTACTTTTACTCAAGTATGACTACAGCGTGAATGTAGAATCTGAACTTCACTTGGTAGTCATCATGCCCAGCAGCGCGTCAGTCTTAAAGCCAGTTATCTTAAAAGGCTGCATACATTTTATTTTGGTATAAAGCTTCCGTAGGAGTGTGCAACTACTGCCTGATTCTTCCTGTCGGTGGAGGAAAGAATGAGTAAACACTTCTAACCTCTCTCTATCCTTTCTATAGATAGCAACACAATCCTATTATAATTATCTTGAAATGTCCTCGCAAGGGCTGCAGGGAGGAGACTCAGACCGCACATGCTTTAGCTACCTCACTCAGCTCGGACATTAGAGTTCCCACGTTAGAGTTTTTTGAATCCCTTCAGTCCACTCTAGAAACTGTCTGAAATGTTCATAAATGATGAAGTTAAGTATGCAGCGGCAAAAACTAAAACACTCAGCAATTTGTAAAATATTCATGCTTAAATGTCAGCTAGCCCTGGTGACCATTTTTTCAAGGGCATTGTGGGACAAAAATCAGTAAAAGAGGCTTAAAGTGGCTGACACACGAGAAGCAGCACTAAACTGGAATGCTGACTTTATAGAAAACACTGCAATGGTTAAAAAGAATGGCAGCAAAGTGTGGTTAAGTTACCAGCCAGTCAGCAAAAATATTATAGACCACGTTTGAAAGTAGTTTAGCACTCAGGCACGGTACTCAACTACTATGTTACTTATTTTAAGTAAAAACGTTTCCATTTAATGCTTTTGTTTTTACTTTTACAACATCTATTTGTATATCTCTACATTTCAGTCGGAAATGATGCCCTTTAATTTGACAAGCTTATAAAAATGCATTTCATAGCCTCTTACAAAAAGTTATGCCTAGTTGTGGCTCCTTGTCACAAATTTCAGATGTCAGCAGTTCCACCAGAGGGTAATTTCCCCTCTTAACCTCTCAGATGGTTTCATTTTAATAACTGCTCAAGGCCCAAACCTGTCAAATTATCCAATATTTCAAAAAAGCAAAAACAGATTTGGGTATCAGAACAATGTTTTTTTTTTTTCCGTTCCTATCCTCTTAATCGTCTCTCACCTTTCAGATTTATCTTAGAACACTTTGGGATTTACCTCGGGACCTGACCCTAGTTTGGGAATCACTGGATTAGATGACTAAGTTGAACTACATTGTTGTATTGGTACTTTTATTTAGGGGAGAATTTGACCCAAATATAAATATTCAGTCATTATTCTAAATACCGATGCAAAAAACCAAAACATAAAATGGCTCCATATAGCTCATCCAGTGTAAGCCCAGTCTCCAGACGCCCTGAGATCCAAATCGTTTGGGTCAAGCTTGTGCACCCACTTCAGACAGGGTGCACTAACACTTTTAGCCTAGTGGCAACAGTGAAGATATCCCCTTCAAAAAGCTTTTAAATCACATTTTTTCAAATGTATTTGGGATCTCAGGGCTTCCAAAGACGTACATGTATGAACCCATTCTATGATTTATTTTCTTACTTCTTATTTTTCAGTGTTTTAAAACAAGTACTCAGCCACTTCAGCTGTTTAGGAGAATTCTGCAGCGTTATGCATCTTCACCAGATTTCTCATTGACATGGGAGTGAGTAGATAATGACTGAATTTTCAGTCATAACAGACAGTTAACCAAAAATAAGGGTCAACATTGATGCAACAAACAACAAAATCCCTTTTTCAATTCTAAATACGCTGGATTCTACAGTTCCCATATTGTAACTTGATAGCATTAATAGAGCCACCCCTTGCCTGATAAATGCTCATATGCTCCATACCTTTAATTTGTAATGTAAGATTGTACATTTAACACCAGGAGTCCTCCTAAATGGCATTTGATGTTACTAACTAAAGTTTCCTCTTTAAAAGTTGCAATAAGCAATTCTGGAAATAGATGTTTGATTACTGATGCATGTAAACATTTAGTTGATGTTTACCATGTACACCTAGCATGTTAGCATGCTAATAATTATTTATTACCACTATGCACCATGTTCAACTGAGGCTGAAGATAATTAGTTTTGGAGCTTTTTGGTCATGAACCAAAATATTGAATTTAGGATTAAGATTTTAACTTGCGTTTCATTCTGTTTTGAACAGGAAAGCTTGTACCAAATTTTATAGCAGTCCGATAACTGTCATGACGTTTTACCTTCAACCAAAAATGACAAAAAGTCTGGGGATCCTCAATGTCATTACAATTAATTCCTTAGAGACACTAATGTGTGTGCATCATTTTATGCCAAACAGTAACCCTTGATCTTGTCATTGTCTTGCAGGTCCTGGCTATGATCTCCATCCTGTTCATCATTATTTCCACCATCTCATTGTCCCTCAACACTCTGCCGGAGCTTCAGGTGGTAGATGAATTTGGCCAATTCAATGACAACCCTAGCCTAGCCCACGTGGAAGCCGTCTGCATTGCCTGGTTTACAATGGAGTACATGCTGCGCCTGCTCTCAGCACCCAACAAGTGGGATTTTATCAAAGCCCCTCTGAATATAATTGATTTGCTGGCTATCCTGCCTTACTATGTCACCCTCTGTCTGACTGAGTCTAACAAGAGTGTGTTGCAGTTCCAGAACGTGCGCCGTGTTGTTCAGATTTTCCGAATTATGAGAATTCTAAGGATCCTGAAGCTTGCCAGGCACTCAACAGGACTGCAGTCTTTGGGATTCACTCTGCGAAGAAGCTATAATGAGTTGGGTCTGCTGATCCTATTCTTAGCCATGGGCATTATGATTTTCTCTAGCTTGGTGTTCTTTGCTGAGAAGGATGAGGATGCAACCAAATTCACCAGTATCCCTGCCTCTTTCTGGTGGGCTACCATTACTATGACCACCGTTGGTTATGGAGATATCTACCCACAAACCCTTCTTGGCAAGATTGTAGGTGGACTTTGCTGCATAGCAGGTGTCTTGGTCATTGCCCTTCCAATCCCAATCATTGTTAACAACTTCTCAGAGTTCTACCGGGAGCAGAAGAGGCAGGAGAAGGCCATCAAGAGGAGGGAAGCTCTTGAAAGAGCTAAACGGAGTGGTAGCATTATTTCTATTAACCTAAAGGATGCTTTTGCACGTAGTATGGAACTCACAGATGTCTTGGTAGAAAAGAGAGAGGACAGTAAATGTCCTGTGGACAATCACCTGTCACCCAGCCGCTGGAGCTACCACAAACACTACTCCAATGCAGAGGTGAGTAGCCCCGACAGGTCCCAACATTCACATTACCAGGAAGTGGCTCAGCTGGGCTCCCCTAATCGAATGAAGCCTTCATCTAACAAAACTACCCCTCAACACCTCAGCGCTAAGCGGCTGGAGGACACTTACAATGAGACACCAACTATTCCAGAGCAGCAAGAGAAAATCATAGAGGAGCAGATGGAGATGAAAGTGTTGACCTCAGCCCAACCCCGGCAAATGTCCCCTGAAGTAAACATTGCGAGAAGATCCTCTAATGTGGCTGATGATTTTTCAGTGGAAAGAGGAGAAAGAAGCTCTCTGCTACCTAGTGATGAAGGAGGTCAAACTGGTCTTAGACACCAGCGTATCCCCCCTCCCTTGGATCTAAGTCAGATCAGCGCATTGGAGGTGAACAGGGGCTCTGACAGCATCCAGCCAACGACCATCATCAAAGAGGGTTTGTATGAGTTTGTGTCCACTCCCAGAGGGAGTGGGACTGGAGATACTGGTATGGTGGCACAAAGTGTTGGAACAACCTATGACGGCATCTGCAGTTCCTTGCGAGATTATAGCAGCCCTCAAAAGGCAAGAGCTCTAAAGGTTGACTTCATTGGATCCCAAGATGATGTGCTAATGGCAGTGATGACACCTGTGGCCACCCCAGCCTCAGCTGGCTCAGCCAAGCTTGCTCAACTACTCTCCGATGACATGGTTTCCAGGTTTTCTCCATCTCCTAGCTCCGCAACGAAAGACTGTAAGTCTCCGCTGGCCATCCTGCAACCTGCGTCTCTGGCCCAGCAATCTGTCAGTCCAACCAACTCCCAGGGGGGAGGTGAAGGCTCAGCAGCCAGGAGCTTAGAAGGTGAAGGGCAGCTCACAGGCTTAAGCCACCAGGGAAGGAATCACATGGAGAAGTCTGCTGTCGGCTCAGGCAGCAATGCGAGCCCACTGTCAGCTAAAGCCAGCCCGCTCAACTGCACCCAGGAGCTAGTGTCTATGGAGGGAGGCGAAGAAGGAGAAGACAGGGAGGGGGCAGAACAGAGTAGAGAGAAACAAGAAAACCACATTGTTCGGGATGGAAACCTGACACCGCCCTGTGAAACAAGCATGTAATCCCAAAAGTACGAGAGGGTTCTGAGACAGGGACGCCAAATGGAAAGGTTGAGGAAAAGGTTGTTGGGAAGGGTGACAGCAACTACCCAGAATAAACTTTAACAACTATTACCTGATGTGAACAAAGACATATTCATTTAAATGTTAACAAAACTTTCACATTAGTTGTTGTGGTTTTTACTGGATAGAAGCACTCATCATATCCCACAAGACTTTTGGACTCTCACCTCTGGTTCTGAGAAACACTGCTGTCCAGGAGCATACATCCTACAGTGTAGTCACATGGCTTTATTACCGGACATTGACAGAGGTCAGAAGCATGTGCCCACTGTCTGGGTCCTATTTGAAAGGCCCTGTTTCATGTCAGTGTTATTGACTTATTCTTTGAAGACGAGACTGATATGCTGGGGAGCACAACATTGATGACTGATTAATCCTTTAAGGCTCAGATGTGAGCAAAAATGAAGCCTTTTTTGAATGAATATTTATGACTACCTTGAAGAGTTTTGTGCACATCACAATAGGCTTAATTTGTAGTTTCCTATTGCTTGCTATTTAGGTCTATTTCTTATGATGGACTTATAACACCAAGGAAAGACAGAAGGTGGAAGGAAATAATATTTTTTACAATTGCCTAAGCAACCTTTGAAAATTGATATTTTACAAGACTTCAAAAAATGAGTCTCTATTCTGTATTATGGGTCTTGCTTACTCTTCACTCCGTGGTCCCAGGTATTGCACTCTCGTAAGGGGACCCAGATCAAACACAAGCACACAATAACAGGACTAAAAGTCCCACTCTTATTACTTCATTGGACTCAAATAGTGTTACATAGTCCAAGAGGACATATGCATCTGCTCAATCCTGAACACTGATATTTTTGTCACTGCTCAGTGAACAATGAATGTTCTGATTTATGTATGTTTCTGTTTTTTTTTTTTGTTTTAAATTTTTGTCTCTCCTTTTTCTATAATTCGTGAAATGAAAGCAGGGTCATGAAGGTGAAAAGGGAATGAATAGAGATTCAAAGGCTATTATGTTCATCTTTAAATCACTGTTTGCATACACTTTAAGAATTAAAGAAAATCCTAAAAAATGAAATAGCTTAGGATACAGCACTATATACTCCAAAGGAAATATGTGAAATGAGCCGATATATACAGACAAAGACAGAGAGGAAAGCGCACAAGGACAGTGGCAAAGTTTACTGATCACTGGTGTGGGGTCGTCACACACTGCCTGTGTCTCAGCTCAGGGGCTCCTCCCTCAGTGTCCCACATTTCTATACTGAATGTGTCATAACAGGCTGATGAGACTTGACCTAAGAGAGAGTTGAAAAAGAGCATCCAAACACATCATCTGTTTTGGTCTCTGTGAGACTAGTGTCTTATTAATGAATATCTGTTGATTACAACTTTGGTCTTGTTTTGTACTTTGTGCCAACCATTTTAGGTTAAAAGCAGAAGATCTGGGAACACCAATAAAAAAGAAGATCAGTTGTTTAAGAAACATAAGCAGTCACACAATTAGACAAATTGCAACCAAACCAACAAGTTACTCAAACTTATTTGGTAAAGAAAAATAAACTTATATATATACTTATAATATAACCCAAACAACCATCACAGTTTACAGACCCATCACTCCATCCAGGCCCTGTTTCATTTGAATAGACCATGTTCACACAGAGGTCAATTTTTCTCTGACATCACTCTCCGGTGAGGAGCTCGAATGTCACACTGCTGTGTTCCAGGTTGCAAGTTGTATAAACGTAGTAGTTAACACAGCCTGATTGATCAACAGCTGAAAAGACAATAGATAGTGAAAATCTGGAGGGACATCAGACCGTATTTCAAGGTCAAACAATAAATTTGATAACCCAGCTTACCTGGAAGTGAAACATCCATCCATCTATTCATCCATCCATCATCGTCATCCACTTTTCCATGGGTCAGGTCGTGGTGGCAGCAGGCTCAACAGGGTAATCCAGACATCCCTTTCTCCTGCAGTGCTTTCCAGATCCTCCTGGGGGATCCCAAGGCCTTGTCCAAGCCCACAAACACATGAAGATTGGATGAGCAAACTCCCATGACCCCCACAGCAAGCCCGCAAGGGTAAAGTGCTGGTCCATTGATCCACTGTTCCACGAACGGGACCGAATCTGCAATGTCCACCTGAATCCAAGCCTAATTTCCAGCACCCTGGAATAAACCTTCCCAAGGAGGCTGAGCAGTGTGATACCCTGATAACTGGAGCACACCCTGTGTGAACACAATTAAATGGTAATGTTATCTAGAATGTGGTGTAATGCTAATGTTGGGTAATGGTCTTCAAAATATGGAATTTTACATTGAAATATGGCCCAATGTCCCTCCATAATTGTACCATCCATCATTTTTTTTGGTTGCTGGTCAACCAGGAAGTGGTGAAATGGTAATGATTTTACCTGCATTTATAAAATTTGCTACCTGGAACCAGCTTCTCACCTTGAGCATCTCAACGGGAAGAGACTTCGTCCAACAATTTTTTTTATTTTTCCAAACTGACAACCAGAAAAATGACTCCCACTGGGGTGAGCCGGGTCTGAGAAGGTGTCTGACCAGACAAGCCAAAAACATCTTTATCAACAGCGGAGACCAACACCATGAATGCCTCTGAAGAGACACTGTCAGAAAGTGTGTGTCAGTATCTCCATTTATACAATTCGTTTGATCAAGACTCTCAGGACCCAAAATGGCACTCTGGATGGAGTTCTTGGAGTGAGATCAGGGAGCCACTTGTCACCCCACCTTTGTGTGGCCATTTTTTAACAGGAGTAAACATTTTTGTCATACGTCGTTCCTTTTTAAGCATTTAAGCATTAAGCACCTTTCACTGCAGTTGCTGTCTGATCATCTGACTGCCTACTTTTCTTAACTCATTGGACTTTGTTGTAGTTGTGTTGCCGTGCCCCCAGACTTCTGCAATTTACTTGGGGACTATGTTATCATAGCCAAAAGGAAGGCCAAAAATATCAACATAAGACCAAGTTGTGATAAAGAAATAATCTATCCTCTGAGGGAGGAGTTGCAGGTTGACCACTGAAGGACATGGCCCAGAGTTTTTGTGACTCCACACACTATTAGCAAGCACATATATATATATATATATATATATATATATATATATATATATATATATATATATATATATATATATATATATATATATATATATATATATATATACATATATGAAGACAGACACAGAAAGGGAGTGAGTCTGTGTGGCTTATCTTGCATGGGTGCTGATTGTATTGTAAAGGTAGTATAAGAGTGCCCTCTACAGGCATTCTCATGGAACTTGAATGAAAGGACCGGATGCCTCTTTAGCACTCTGTGTAATCTTATTTGATTGATTTCTTCTCATTAGATCATCTGTGCATTTATTTGTATGCATGCTGACACATTCATATGCACATGGAATTATGTGCACAATGGATTACTCAAACACACAGTGCAGAGTAAGTGTGTAGTAAAGGGACCAGTAACAAAGTAAAACATGAATTATAACTGTGCTCCCAAGTATGTACTCTTTCTAGAAGAAGATGTCATATTTTTTGTTGTTTAAACAAATGTATTGCATTTTTATAAGAGGAACTTGGAGCTGTGTGCTGTTAACATCTGTATATTAAAAAAAAAAATGGGTGCCTTTTCATAAATAGACAATTTATGAGAAGGTGAAAAAAGCTGTATCCTCAATATGGCCGGATGTTTTCTTTTTCTGTTTTTGTTCTTTTTTCCTCTCTTGTTTATCTCTGTTTAGTGGATATGTTAATATGCAAACCCTCAGTTTGTGAGGTTTTGCATACCTTTTATTTTTTGTTGTTCTCTAATCAACTTCAGTTCCAGTCATATAGTTTTCATGCAACATAGTTTAAAGTTCTGACCTCACTGTGCCACAATGTCATTTTTTTCAGCAAATGCAACCTTTTGTGGGAAGCAGTGGCTCCAGTTACACTCAGCAGTGAGTTCAGCATGGATCAGTTTGGTGCTGCGGCAATATACTGTATATTTCAACTGCAGCACTGTACTAGATGGACAGTGACATTCAAACAATAGAAGATGGTAACCCAACATATGGAAAATGATCACAATAGAGACATGTGACAACCTGTCACATCAACTTCTGTATAGTAGCTTTAGAAATGCAATGTGAGACGAAAACATGATGTCACACAGCAAAGTTTGTCTGGCCCAGTGACGGGCAACGCAGCCACATACAGCAATGAATCAGTCCAGAGGTGGTCCAGATCACACACAGAACACAGACATAGGCTTATGACTGAGGCCTAAAGTTCAGGCCTATGTCATGGTTGCGTGGCTCATCGTTGGGCTAAACCAATGTTGCTATGTGGGAATCTTTTTCTCAGTCTTGTAAGTGTTGGGGAGCACCAATTTCTAACTGTATTCAAATTGTTTCTGGGGAGCCAGTATCCCAAGCAAGCCAGTCAAGACTGTTGATCAGATAAGAGTGCATGACTGAGCACAGAGTGATCACAGTGGAAATCCTATTGGAAAAAAAAAAAAGATAATTAACATCATGCTGTTTGCTTGAAATGTAAAGGAGCAGACCATGTGGACTCAACTAGAATGGGTTTTTATATTAAAGGAAAATACACCTAACCTAGAACAAGTTTTACAAGTTTTTTTCCCGAGGTTTAGCGGCTGAGTACATGCTGTATGTCGCTGGTTCACCTGCATCCATGCGGAAGGAATGCTCAGCTCCAGAACAGCACAACTCGGCCTAGTTTGTTTGATCTGATGTGGCTCTGTGGTACAGAAAATGTTGGTTTGTCACTGCTGCAGATCGGGGACCATGTGAAAACTGCTTTGGCTCCTATGCACAACATCACCTCCACATGATCATCTGAAATATGCCACACAATCTGCATTTGTATTTATTGTTATAACCACTGAGGTTTTGTACAGTTAGAGGACACAATCATGCAGACCAGACACCAAAAACCTGCTCCTGCCTGCTTTCCTTCTTTTATTGTTTCTCTAATGTTCCACTCTTCCATCCTCATCCACTTTGTTTAACAGTAGCCTTTGTGATGCTTAGTCAGTTTCATTATTTGTCAGTTAACATAATGATAGTGAATGATAGGGACTTTTGATTCAGTAACCAATATGCAAGACAAATAAATGTGTTCCTGTGACCTACTTTTGTTTTTGTGTTATGTGGGTACATGTGTCTAAGTTTGTGAATGCAAGCAGCGCTGGACTACAAACTTGAAAAAGTGGGCCCCAATAGCTGCAGGTTCACTGCATGTTAGATGGTGTTACTAATTTATTTCATACAGATTTTTTTTAGAATTTGCACCACTAAACTATAAGCTCAAAAACAAACAGTGTTAAAAGAACTCTTCATCCAAAGATGAAAATTCAGTCATAATCTACTTACATACATGTCGATGGAAAGTGAAGTTTCATAGTCCACAAAACATTTCTGGAGCTTCACAGCAAAACAGTGTTGCAGCATTCTCCTTAACAACTGAGGAGATGGGGAATTGTTTTAAAAGTGTGTGTGGGTAAAGTAAATGACTTCATACAACTTGTCCGGCATTATCCAAGTCTGTAGAAGCCCAGGGGTCCCAAATTGATGCACCCTCATCAGACGAGGCACGCAGCTACAGTGAAGACTTTGGCTTTACAAAATGATGGAGGCCGCAAAGGTTGTTGACTGGGAGTCATATTCATCCATGGCAGACAAGAACTTTAAACCCTGTAAATGAATTCTCATCCTCTTCTAAAGAGATAGTTTGGTTTTCTGACATATGGTTACTACTCTACTCACCCACATGCCAATAGTAAGGCAGTGACTTTTGGTAGTCCACAAAACATTTCTGGAGCTTCACAGCTTTCTAACTGAAGTAGATGGAGACTCGGTTTAAGTTGTAAAAGCTCATCAGTGCTCAGTGTAGGTGCTGAGCTAAACGTGTTAGCATGCACTCTGTCTTAAAGGGATAGTTTGGGTTTTTTGAAGTGCGGTCATATAAAGTACATATCTATAGTCAGTCTGTTCCCTACCGTAATTGCCGATCAGCGCAGCCTCAGGTTGGAGAAGCAGAGAGCCGCTCCAGCCCAGATGCTCAGCTTTGTACTGCAGTGAACGGAGACCAGATGCAAAGTGAATTTTAACCCCCCAAAACAAGGCCCACCTAAAAAAAATCTCTATCAGTCAAGTGTACGTTGTATAGAGAAAATTCACACCACTTTACACCACCGTCAGACCACCCGTTCTTTTGGCACTACATTTTCTCAACCGTAGAACCTCCGTATCACTACACATTAGCGCACGCTGTATTTCGCTGCTCGCATCACCTGTTTTGGGTCTCCAAACTGAGGCTGCACTGATCGGCAATTACGGTAGGGAACAGACCGACTATAGATATGTACCTAGTTTATATGACCCCACTTCAAAAAACCCGAACTATCCCTTTAAGTGGGTGCAGTGGGCTCCGGGGGTGAACATCTTTCAAATCAATTTGGGATCCCAGGGCATAGTGGAGTGACTTCGTGGTTTGTTGTTTGCTTTGTGTTATGAATTCTTACCTTTTAAATCAAGTCGTTCAGCAGAATGCTGCAGCGCTGCTGTACTGTGAAGCTCCAGAAGTGTTCTGTGGACTACGACACTTCACCTGACTTTACATCACGATGGAGGGATGACTGAAGTTTCATTTTTTGGGTGAAGTGTTCCTTTGAAGTCACGGTCATAACCCACATGAAGATAGCCTATTAGAGATAACGCGAACATAAATAATATTTAGAACACGGGAGGGACATGGGATGGAAGATTTAATTTCATATCCAGGTATGAAAATAAAAAAATCGATCTTTTAATGGCAAACTGTAAGATAACTTAATACACTGCTCAGATGGGTTAGGGGCAGGGGGATATTGTAGTGTTTTACTTGACTGTTTATTCTGTGACATATCTCTGTGTGTGTGTGTTTTATGAATATTTTTGGTCGCAAAAAAAAAAAAAATAGCGTATCTATTTGACAGGTAATGTCATTTATGGATCCAGTTCAGCATGTTATATCCGGTGTGTTACATTCACGGTCCATGTACAGAAATGACTCCGCCGTAAAGCATCCGTTCAGGAACGTTTGAGTGACGTCACCTGCGCCGTCCATGTTTTGCTCCAGCCTCAGAGCCCGGTGTGTCTGACTGGGACTGTACACTGGACCTCGTTCAGAACCATTATGGTCGCATTAGGTTTCAGTGGCTGGTAAACAGATAGTTCAGTGCTGTGAGCTGAGCGCCTCACAGTATGTTACCGCAGAGAGAGTAACGGTGCTGCTGCTGCTGGAGGAGGAGGAGCGAGGAGCAGAACCATCACTGCCGTGTTCCTGAGGACCAGAGGTAGGCAACACACACGAGCCATGACCGACAGCCTCAGCGCTAGCCCCGCACACTGCTACACCGACAGTGATGTCCAGCTGGAGGACGGGTGGGTGTGTGTGCTGCAGCTAACAGCTACAGGTCTGCAGTGTGTCGGAAGCATCTGAGTGATGGTCTGGACGTGTGACTGCTCACTGAACCTGCTGCACAGCACCATAACATGACATCTATATAGAGCTAGCTGTAGAATAGTGTTACAGTGTGACACCGAGCTTAAAGCATATCAAAATTAAAGACTGCACTGAAGAACTCGTTTTAAAGCCCCTGCTGCACAGGTAATGAGCAGTGGAGCTGGTCCAGGTTCTGCCTGAGTCTTAATCCTGTACACTTCATTACAAGGCAACATTTTCACTGATGGGATGTTTGTACATTTTACCAAGTAATGATGTTACTTCCACTTTGCTGCATTTTAGAGGCTAGAAAATAAATAAATGACTTTTTAGTTCGGGACATACATTTAATAAATTAGTGACTAGTTACTTTGCAGTTTGCAATCTGCCCATGGTAGGCTGTACAGTAAATACATACATGTATATTGTCAGGTTAGGATTTTAGGACTCAAAAGCAGATAACAGGAGGCAGGATGGGGGAATGAAAAGCGAGCTTTATTTAAAACAAAGCTGAGAAAACACAAATCAGAAACTAGAACGCAGAGGGCCAAACAAAGTAACAACTAAGGCTAAGCAAAGTACAACCAAAATGCAAAGTTCAAATCAAACATGAAAAACCAAAAGTCCAAAATCCAAGAAAACATACCACTACAGGAGACTGGAGACACGAGAGGACTCTTCCACAAGAACATAGCGCACACACACAAACAAAACGCACTGACACGGAGTGAAGACGAACAAAAGGCTTAAATGCACAGACACTGATGAGGGGACGAGGAGCAGGTGAGGAGAGAGAGGAGGGAAGAGGGCAGGTGAGATAACGAGGGGGAAGCACAGAGGAGAAATAACACAGGCAGACAGAGGGAGACAAACATGCAACATGGTGGAAAGGAGAAACAGGGAAAAAACACAGAAGAGACACTGACCAGACACAAGAGGGCAAGGAAATCAGAACAAGAGACATGACAAAACACCGAACCATGACATATATGTCTCATTTACTTTTAGTTAAGTACATTTCTTGCCAGAATATTATTTCAGGTATGTGTGTTCATTTGGTATCAGATTCTTTAATGTGAGATACCTTAAGACTTTTACACTCTAATACTAATGTTGTACTTTCACCTCTACCAAGTAATATTAATAAATTGATTATAATTTTAACAGACAATCAATTTAAAAGATATGAGTAAATTTACTTAAGTATGACCTTTGTACAACCCACTACTTTTAACATTACCATTTCATTATGTCACATGACACAGGAAAGGTGTAATTTGATATTAATATTTGATATGAAAAAATAAACATACACATCTTGGACGCATTATTTAGGCCTGGAAGTGAAAGCACTGCTTGTGTCAGATGTTTCAAATGCTGACGTTAGCTAATGGATAATGAGCCTAAATGTAAGCTGCAAAGATATGAACTTACCTCTGACAAGTAGCGAACAGACCAGAGGTATATTTCCCCCAAAACTGTACACAAGTTCAGTTCTTCCTTTCACTATCAGCTTGCACAAATGCGGCCACCTCTTCATGCTTGTGTGGTTTTTCATTCTGAACAGACAACGTTTTCGGCACACTCTCTTCAAAGTCCTAATACTGACAACCACACTGTATATGGACTAAAAGAGAAATCATTTCTTTGTTACTGAAGCCGATTCTGAAGTACAGTTTCACCAGTTCATCTACACAAGGCATTTTGTTGAGGCAGGCATATGAGCTTGTTTGCTGTGGTCTCAAAAGGTCGACTTTAATCTTAAAATGTCAACTTTATTCTCGAAATTTGAAAGTTTCTTCTGTAACTCAAACCAAAGGAAGAAGCATGGAAACAATCTACATACAAAAGCTCAATAGTTTCCCCCTCATATTCACAAGAAGTGCATCTGTCGTTTGCAGTTGGAGCGACACACCAGATGTTAGTAACTCTTTGAATTTAAACTGAATAGGAACTCTGCGATTCTATTTGGAATGATATGTTTGAGGTAAAAGAAAGACAGTGTCCCATTGTTTTCTATTAAACCCACCTATATTTCCACATAGGATTCACCTTGGGCTCTTGGATATTGCAGTGTGCATTTTACACAGTGTTTTGCATTTTATAGACAAAAAATTATTGAAAAAGTGTATCAATTAATAACAAATGTATTTATTAAAGTATTTATAAGTTGCAGCTGTAAAGAAACATCAGATTAAAGAAAAAGTAAAAGAATCAGGCTAACACCTGGTACCCAGCACACAGGCAGCGATGTCTCATGTCAGCAAAACTAATCACATTCCAATCAGTCTGTGGCATAAGATCTATTCAGCAGTCACTTATAATTGTAAGCATGCCAACACACTAAAATAAGATTTTTTAAAATGGTCAACATCAAATCCGCATGTTGGCACTGTTATTGTGAGCATGTTAGATTCCAGCCCCACAGAGCTGCTCTCTGTGTCTTAGTATAGAGTAATAAAATATTTTTTCCTCTACACTGAGTTTGGTCTTCCTTTTAAAAGGAAGACCAAACTGAGGGAATTCTCATTGCCCTGATGTCATGATAGTATAATCTTTTATAAATGTGTGAGATTTACTGTAAATGTAACTATATGTTTTTTATTTAAAAGTAATTACGTATGAATGTCGGTCACTAACTCACTGTGTGTGTCTGTGTGTAGAATGCCATCCCTGTCTGAGCAGCTGCAGGAGGTGCGGAGTCGGGCCGAAGTGTGTCTGTACTCTGGTGGGAGGGTGGTGGAGGTGCGGGCAGGGATAATGGCTATGGCCAATCTACCCTTACCGCCCTGCTCCAAGTACCGTCACATCGCTGCAGAGACCATGGTCATAGAAAACAGCTTTGGCAGCAACAGGAAGGAGGTGAGAGAGAACCTGTGCACAGACAATATCTGCACCAGGAAATGCCTACAGTATATAAACACCCATCCAGACAGAGACAAGTTGGGTAAATCAGGATTGTAGTTAACACTTGGCTAACACTTAAGAGTACATATTGATTACTGCTGTGATAAGTTTATTTCTGTTACAGCTGTGCCACTTGTCTGGGGAAACATAAAGACTTATTTCATAAAGGAGCCTATGAAAATTGAGACCAATTGATCTAGATATAAAGTCATATACCTGATTGGTCAGTGGAGAAGCTAGTCAGGATTAGGGTGAGGGGAACTGAAGGACCCAAATGCAGATCAGAACAGGAGGCAGGATTGGGGAAACAAAAAGCGAGCTTTATTAAAAACAAAGCTGAACGCTACAAAAACCAGAGCACAAAAGAAAAGAAAGTCCAAGGGACAAAAAGCAAAGTGGCAAATAAAACAGTTAAACAAAGTGCAACAAAAAGGCGAAGTACAAATCAAACATGGAAAAACCAAAAGTCCAAATCCAAAAACACATACCACTGGGAGACTGGAGACACAAGGAAGCTCGAGGAGGATGTCAGATCAGGAACAGAAACAACGAACCAACAAGGAGTGCATGAAGAACAAAGGCTTAAATACACAGAACACTGATGAGGGGACGAGGAGCAGGTGAGGAGAGAGAGGAGGGGAGAGGACAGGTGAGATAACGAGCGGGAAGCACAGAGGAGAAATAACAGTGGCAGACAGAGGGAGACAAACATGCAACAAGGGGAAAACAGAGGAGAGCAGGAGACACTGAAAGGACACAAGGGACATGGAAATCAAACATAAGACACTCCAAAACACAGAACCATGACAAAACTACAGTAGGGGAAGAATATATGGAAGAAAATAAAGCATTTATTTAGAATTTGAATGTTGACAATAATTTTGATAATGGGCCCTCAGAGCAAAAGCCAACTCAGCTGGAGGAAACAGCTACACAGAAAGATTAATCAATTGATTCATTAATTAGATGTTTCGATTTCACATTGCACAGATTGAACCGTAAAACTATTTAACCAAATGTCCTGTTTCCACTGCTTCTTCTTAAGACCCTTGCATCTCTCCAGCGCCTGTCTACAGCACTGAATATCCTGGAAAAGTATGGCTGTAACTTGACAAACCCCAACAGGCCAAAGTACTGGAGGACCGTGAAGCACAACAACCCGGTGTTCAGGGCCACTGTCGATGCTATTCAGGTGACAGAATATAACAAACCTTAAAAGATACGAGAGACAAGCAACCGAAGACTCAGTGCCTATGTTCCTAAATTGTTGAGTGTTATTGATCACCACTGTGATATAGTGTATATATTGTTTTCTGTGGTTTTAGTAAATTAGTATTCACATAGCAGAGATACTAGCATGTTCATTGCTCTGACAGTGCCTCATTATTCCTTTGGTGAGCAGCCCTGAATGTCATCTTCAGTTATATGGTAGAACTTTTGTTTGCAACTCTGATTGATGACAGTCCTGTCCTTCCTTGAACCTGCCCAGAACATGTCCTGATCCTGTCCCAAAGATTTTTATCATGTCCTGAAACTGCTACAGCTTCTCTCAATAGATGAGAGCAGGCATACGTATCTGTCCTGTTGCCATGGCCCCTTTTGGGTGAAAACAAGCGCTGTGAAATTTGAACCACTGTGTCTAAAAGTCTCTGTGATGCATTTTGCACATCAAACAATAAAATAAAAAATAAAAAAACACAGTTTACGTTACTTACCCAGCAAGTGAAGGGCAGGAAAAGAAGAGATCTGTGGCGTCAGACCATTCAAAGGGACGATGGAGGATGGAAATGATAAACTTTGGGACCTGACCAGTCAATATGTGTTAATCTGTGCCAAACGCTCCATCACAGGTTAGTTAAGGAAGTTACTTAGTAAATGACATGTGCACTTGTCAATCATAAAAGAGTCTTTGTGTTGGTTTTACTACAGTTTTTACTGTGAAAAAATATGGCACTACCATAAAACACCTTCTTTTAGAATGGTGTTTGGTCCAATCGAAAGGCCGCCGAGATCAAGGTATTTAAATGTTACTAATTTACATAAATTGTGCTGACCCTGCTTTCTAATAATGAACCCTGTAAGCAGCATAATGTAACGCAGGAAGTGGAGCTAACTCTTTTTTCGACTCCTCTAGGCTCATAGTAAACTGTAACGTCAGCACAAACCGCTATCAGAATAGAGACAAAACAGCAAACAGCAAACAGACAAAACCGAAACTGCAAAATAAAGTATCTTAAGGTAAAAAAAAGTGACAGATGACAAAAACACACGGACAACTGAAAATCAGTAGTTGTGTACGTCAGATAAGTCCACTTTGATGGACGTGGACTGAAAGGAACCAACCTGTTATTCTTTAGTAAGGAACCTAGGAATGTCTAATTTCAGACTCAACTGTTTGGAGAAATGAATAGAAAAAAAAAGAGTTCATCTTACATCCCGTTTGTGCTATCCATTTCCAGGGAGGACGAGCGGTGCTCTGTCTCTATGGTTACTCCAATCAGCAGCCAGATGGACTCAGCTTCCCTGATGACGTCATGGATCCTGATGTGGGCCGTGTGGCTGCAGTAACCCTAGAAGTGATGAGCCTCAGGATGGAACTAGAAATGCTTATCAAGGTGTGTGTGTGTGTGTGTGTGTGTGTGTGTGTGTGTGTGTGTGTGTGTGTGTGTGTGTGTGTGTGTGTGTGCGTGCGTGTGTGTGTGTGCGTGTGTGCGTACGTGTGTGTGTGTGTGTGGAGTCAGTTGTCTGTACTGTGTGTGAATTTTATCCATATTTGTGTGCGTTTTCTTGGGGGGGCGGGATTAAATGCATTAATGTTATTTTTCTTTTCCACAGGAGGCTCATCCCCACCCTGAGTTTTATGAGAGAATCATTCCGACACTAAGACACAAGGTAGAGTCCATCATACATCCGTCATATCTCTCATCTCTTCAGTCACATGTTTAATTGAAATAATACACTGATAAAGACTGTATTACTGGGTACATCAATCCTGAATTGATTCTGATTGTAGGGATTTTTTCGTCATGTCTGTCTTTTTTCAGTGACAGGATTTTTTAGTCAGTATTTCTTCCGTGTGACTGGTTCTCAGTTTCAACTTCAGCATTTTGGCGTGCTGCTGTCAGACTCAATAACCAACACTGCTCCCAGTAGCATACATAACTCATTTCTCATTTTTAGCCTGCACTATCTGCTCAATTTTTATAATACCCATATTTATTATTTGTAAATAATAATACACTGCCACACTGTTTATAATTACATGTTAATTTTGTACAGTATTATGTTCATATATATACACAAGTCTATTCTATTTTTTTTACTATTGTTATTGTTTTTTTTAAAAGAATACTACTGTCCTTTGGCTGCTGTGGCAAACAAATTTCCCCGTTTGTGGGACAATAAAGGAATACTGATTCTGATTCTGATATTTCTGACCCTAGCACCCCTACCCTTGTACCGGTAACTGAAAATCAGTGACTCTGAAAAAATACTGACCTGTTAAAAAAAATTCTGTGACTGTAAAAAGAGAGACATGGAGAAAACAAATCAGAAGACTGATTAATTGGAATACACATCAAAATCCTCAAAAATATAGAAATATGATGAAATAACATTAATGTCTGTGTTTGATTTTTCAACGTAACTTTTGACAATGTGTGTCAATGCCAGTGTTTCCTTTGTCAGTACAAGTTATGTTTTCACAGACAAATTTTATTCTCAATGCCAAAATTCACTTTGCCAAAAAAACCCGTCTTGCAATATTAAAGAAAGTGAGGAAAGATTCCTGTATTCGTCCCTTTATCCTGATTCACACCAAAAGTTAACAAGGTCTATTCTGGGCGCCATGGACGTCCTCTGTCCAAGTTCAAGGGAAATCTGTTTAGTAATTTTTTATAAACCTGTAGACAAACCAACCGACCAATATAAGAGAAGGGCTAGAACCTGCTTGGTGCAGGTGGTGAGATCTGAGACCAGCCTGAGAATTATGCACACTTTGTTATCCCCCTTTTATTTTGTTATTCTGGTACTATGGGTGGATGGGAGCTTTGTCTACTGCAATGTTCGTATTTTATTACATTGACCTGAGTAAACCATCTCTAATTCTGAAGTTCATAATAAACTTTGTGCCAATTCATCTCTCTTATTAGGATGTGGGTCTCAACACTGACGCTGTGGTCTTCCACTCTTACTCCACTTCATGCCAATCGGATGGTCAGACCAAGTCTTTAGCCTTCCCCCTCCACCATCGCTCCTCCAGGGAGAGCAGCCATGGTCATTCCCTGTCCTCCCAACACCAAAGTATAAGGTCCATTCAGGTCTTTTCCACCTCCTCAAACAAGCACCCAGGTGAGGCCTCGTGGACTATAGCAACCACCCGGCAGCTGCTTAGTAGAAGCCTAAATAACATCCTGAACTGAGAACCTACCTACACTGATTAGGCTCAATTCCAATACATCACTTGCACCTACCACTTAGCCCTACACCTCCGTGTAGTGGAGGGTGTCCCGGTTCTTGTTGGGATAAAGGAGTAGGGTGACATGTTAGGGCTACATGGCCCAAGGGTTATGAGAACTCTCTGCCATTTCATTGTATTACAATCAATTTTAACCAGTTTGCCGATGTCTCAGTAGCTAACTAGCTAGCTCTCTAACGATATGTTGTTAGCTGTTATTTGTGCGTGACAGTCCCACATTTTGATGTGTTTGAATGTTGCATGCTCCCTTTTGATGGTATATGATGCCTGATATATAACTGAAGTTCAGTAGTGAAGTTGCTGCACTTGTCTTCTATCAGTGCAGAATGGCAGAGTAGGAGCACAGGTTGCTAATGATAGCCTATAAAGCACTGCTAACGTCAGCGGCCGATAATGAAGCAGTGTTATTTTTTATTTGATGGCTTGATTGATAGCATGAAGTTGTGAACGACTTGTAAGTCTGTCGTAATGTAAAGACAATCGATGTCAACTGATGATGTGTGAGGGTCCTGGAGAGCTGTCCCATTTCATAGGGAAAGCATTTCAACCACTGCCCCTTGTAACTCTGTTCTAAGGAGCAAGGGTTCACTCGATAGCGAGAGTAGGGGTAAAACTTGGAAACTCTTGCTTATTCCTTGGCATTGGGCCTTAGTCAGCCTTCTGACTACACCACCATCCAGCAACCTGGCCTGTTATACTCACATGCTACATACTACAGGCAATTATGTACTGCAGATATACTTTGCAGTTGGAGTGTATTGGCACTTTGATACATGGTATTGATATCTCTGTTTCAGAGAACTGCACTATCTGTGAAATATTCCGTATCTCGGCCCACTGCCTCACCTGCCTCCAGGGGCTCTGCTCTGAATGTGACAGGCTGTACCACTCCTACCCTGAGAGGGCCAACCACCGTAGAACAGCCGTCACATCATCATCATCATCATCATCATCCCAAAACAGGAGCAGTCACAGGTCAGGATCAATAGTTCTGGCAATATTAATTGAGAATACTCTGATTCCTTCGATCCACAGCCGGTGCTGGTTTTGCCTACTTTTCAATAAATATCAATCAGAGATTGTTCACTTCAGGATTCATTCGTTATCTGTTGGGATGAAAGGTGTCAGCAGGTGTGTTGGTGACTTTTCTTCTGCTCAGCTGCCCTCTTTCCTCACCTGTTTGGGTGTAGATCTTCCGTTATAGTTTCCCTGAAGATAAGACTAAAGGTTTCATTTGAGTCATTACTTTAGTGCAAAATTGATGACTGAATGAATGAAATGCATGTGTTGCTTTGCATTCTCATCTGAATAAAGGCTGAGTCAAGTCAAAGTGTTAGAACTGAGTGCCAGTATGAGTATGAGAGGTATGTGGTAAAACTCATTATGTATGGATGTATACAATAGTATACTGTCTCTGCCTGTCCCCCTGTTTCAGTTCTTCCACCTGGCGTTGCCTTCACTGTACAAAAGTCAACTCTGTCCAGGATGTGCTGTGTGAGGAGTGTGAGCGCCCCCGCATCGAATCAATCAGCTCGAAAACAGATGAATCGCAGCCTGCCACCATCACTGGTATGTGTTGTCAGTTGTTGCATCCCATAGCATCGGTAACCCCACCTTCTTTATTCTACTAATTAATAGTTTCCTCCACGACACACAAACTGAGATGAAATAAATCTATGGCCTCTTTCATTCACTTACCGCTCCTGCTGTCACATTGGAGAAAGTTGTTAGATTTTCTGACTTAAAGCAATTCATTATGTATTAATTGAAGTTTGCAATGTATTCATTATATCATGATAATTTCAGTGCTGTCTGTAACTTCATTTACATTTGGTTGGATGTGTAAGTGATGTGGGTGCACCAGCATGCAGACATTTATTTTAGATTTAAAAAATATTCAGGCCAACCACAAATAGTAGAAACAATACTATTTTCATGAGGTTCATCACTGACTGTCCTCTGTAGGCAATTAGTGGCAAAAAAACCTTCACAGTACACAAACAATGCCCCTTTTTCTAGAGATAGAAAAAAAACTCACTGACCAGTGGCTAGCACTTTTATATTTCTTAGGAAAACGAAGACAGTCCTGGTACTTCTGGATCAAAACAGTGGTACTGTGTAAGTGTGTGTGTGTATTTTAATGTGTGTGTATTTTAATGTGTCCTTCTCAGAGTGGCAGTGTAGGAGTTGCACTATGGTTAATGCAGCCAGCAGTATTCTGTGTGAGGTGTGTGAAAGACCTCGTTTGGCCACACGACCTCCAGTGACCCCGTCACACCCACCCGTCAACCCCCCCAGACCACCAGCACCAGTACTGGGCATGCCCGGTGACCCTGACAGCCAGGTCAGTTACTGCTAATCTGCAACATGAAAAGTCTCAAATTTAAGCAAGGGCCCAATTATCCCTGGGAACAACTTTTCAAAAATACAACTTCATGTTTCTTTGGGTTAAATTTTCTATTTTATGTTTGACAACACTATTCTTATAGTGTGGTTTAGGATAGATCATGTTTTGGCTCATGCTACCTCGCTGTGTGTGAGCTTGTGAAGATGTTGTAGTCTGAAGAGTTCAAACCTTTAAAGTCTCAGCCATTTGTTCAGGATGGATTTGGGGCGCCCCTTAGCTCAGTTAGTAGAGCGGGCGTCCCATGTACAGAGGACTTGTCCTGCCTGCAGCGGCCCGGGTTCAAGTCCCAGCCTGTCATCTCTGAAGCTGTCCTATCAATAAAGCCATACAAAGACCAAAGAAAGAGAGATTATTTGTTCAGTCACACACCTTGTTATAACTTAAATGACTTGTGACTAAGACTGATTATAGATTAGAGTGTGCGGTTAACACATTAATGTGTGTCTTTTGTACAGTGAGTGACTCTGTCTCTCTGTCTCTGTCTCTGTCTCTGTGTCTCTCTGCCAAGTGGGTGTGTCAGTTCTGCACCTATCTGAACTACTCTCCTGCTACAGTGTGTGAGATGTGTGACCTGGCTCGTCCAGAGCCCGCAGCCCTGCCTGTGAAGCTCCGCCCCCCCTCTCCCGTCAGACGGGTCCCCGCCCTCCCAATTAAGTCCAAAGAGCCCGCCTCTGAAGACCTGGACTCCTGGAGGCAGAAGCTGATGAAGGAGGAGGGGCTGAAGCTAATTCAGCTGATTAGAGCAAGTCACTGTCCTTGGATCTAGACTACACTTCCTGTCTGTACTCTCACATTCCTTCCCAAACATGTGTCCTTTATGTGTGTGTCAGGATGGGGAGAAGAAAGGAGTGTGTCCAGAGGAGGTGTACACAAGCATGAGGGTGGCGGGGGACAGCAGCATCCTGCCCTGCAAGTGGTTAAAGACGGAGCTTCCGCTGCTGTTAGACCAGATCAGGATGACAGTGGCAGCATCCTCTCTTCAGTGTGTTTCTGATCAGACCACAGCAGAGCACACAGTCAGTACGCTTCTCTCAGTATTTCATCCTGACACATCTGTCAGTAGTGTTTTCTGTTCGTGACAGACCTCTCTCTGACACAGAGCAGCTCAGCTGACACTCCTGCGGAGGATGCTGGGAAAGAGGTGGACCCTGCAGACACGGACGGCGTGGTCCAGTTGTCGAGAGCAGAGGCCAAGCAGGCCTGGCTGACAGCAGGGGGCGACACTGAGCGAGCTGCCAGACAAGCTCTGAGGGACAGGCTGGCCAAGGTGACAGATATTTCTCCATAATCTGTTTATAGATGCACAGTGATGTGCCATCAGTCTTCGTTTTGTCAACAGACATTATAGTTTGCTCACCCTGCTGTCCCAGGTGAAGGAGCTGTGTGCGCTGGGCTTCAGTGATGAGGCTCGCTGTCATGAGGTTTTGAGGCAGAGTGGTGGTGAGGTGAGAGGGGCCCTGGCCCTGCTGCAGCGACCGCTTCTGGAACCATTTCACAAGCGTATTTGGAGTGACAAACCAGAGCCTCCTGTGGACATCCATCACCCGGACAAACAGGTGAGAGCAGGCCTGCCACCTCAGTTCTGTTATCACGGTATTTAATCATTCGACATTTTCTTTAGTTGCTCATCCTGCCCCATCATGTCATAAATCAAATCAAAAGTCAGGTGAAGTTTCCACAAGTTGTCCACAAACCATTTCTGGAGCTTCAGCAAAACAGCTTTGCAGCATTCTGCCAAACAGCTGAAATAGATGGGAACAAAACCTTAGTGCGCACCCCACCCAGGCAGGGCGGGTGCACAAGCTTGACCACACGCCAAGGGTCTAACGCACGTCTTTTCAAATCAGTTTGGGATTTCAGGACTTCTGAGGATTACACTGGACATGCTTTTTTCAGTTGTTTTTATAGATTTTAAAAGTTCCATGGTAACAGAAACACATCGTTCTTGAATGAGTCATTCTTGCTGAAATCATAAAGGTGTATTTCAACTGTTTCCTGAAAAATCCTGTGTGCAGGTCTGGTTTTAAGGAATAGGATGTTTTTATATTTGTCTTTGTTTCCAGCAGTGTACACTACCTGCACAGCAGTCAGACAAGTTAGAGACTGGCTGGTAAACATAGTGAACATTTAGCAACCAAAGAGTCACATAAGAGAATGAATATTGGGCTTAAATTTATCAGGTGGCCAAAGAAATGATACAACATGAAGATTTATTGTTGTGTCCAGTGCAGTTCTTGAATTGATCGATCAGTCAGCCTAAATGAGGAAACTCATTGAGCATAAGTAATGACTGGAACAGCTGGTGGGATATGTGAAGTCTGAACATATTTCTTTCCTTTTTTCCAGCGCATATGTCGGAGGTTACTAGCAGTGTACGATCTTCCTAGCTGGGGTCGCTGTGAGCTGGCGTTGTCTCTGCTTCTGGAGCACAGCGCCCCCTACTCGCTGGAGGACGTAGTGCAGGCTGTACGAGAGTCCCACGACAGGGAGTTCATCAAGAGAGTGCTGGCTAAAGAGTGTCCCATCTGCCTGTCTGTCTTCCCCCACAGCAAGGTACTGACACAGAGAATGTTTCTAAGAGCTTCGCTGCGTTGAAGCACATCTCGAGTCATTTCCTCCTTCGTCGCCCTCTCTTCTCTCTCAGATGCAGTCTCTGACATCGTGCCAGTGTTCGGTTTGTTGCGGCTGTTTCCAGCAGCACTTCACCATCGCTGTGAGGGACAAACACATCAGAGACATGGTGTGTCCAGTCTGCTGGGAGCCTGACATCAACGACCCTGAACACCTCAACAGCTACTTCTCCACTCTGGACATCCAGGTAGGGAAGCAGATGAAGAGAGGAAGGAATGAGGGAGTGAGAGTCACCATTCATTCAGTGTGACCAAGCTGCTGCAGTGATACAGATTTGGAAAGTCTCCGATTTCATCTCCAATAACTACTATTTTATGTCAATAATAAAGGTGCAGTATGTGGCCATTGAGAAAAAATAATTTAATTGTGCAGTTCTTCTAGACTTTCCAAATTTTATTGGACAGAATGGCTCAAATTATGACGATCAAATGAGTCATTTCTCAGGGGTTGTGACGTTAACAAAAATGCATCACCATTTTAGACGCTTCTTTCACAGTGTAAGCTTATGGGAAAAAGGATTTTTGGGCCGCAGCGCATGTAATTGCAAGGTTTGGCTACTATAAAATTTGGCTTCAAAGCCTGTGCGCTCTTCTTGGGGTCATGGTATGGCCTGGGAGCTGGGGAACCAGGGAAGTGTTGGTGTTTAAGGTGGTAATCTGGTTAGCATGCTAACTTTACATAGACATCATAATTTCAAACCTGCGATTTTTTTCACATTCTGCTGATTATTTTAGTGTATTTTGTGTTTTCAACAAACAATCTTATATAAAGCCCTTTTAAAGGACCATAGCCGTTTTCTTTTCCTGTGTTTTTGCATGTCTCAGACCATCTACAGTTAAATATGTGTACATGTCTACACTGACACTGATGCTTGCTACCTTTTAGGTGTTGATTTCCACCTTTTCAATTGTATTATGTTCCTCAGCTGCGAGAATGTCTGGAGTCAGAAGTCTATGAGCTGTTCCATAAGAAGCTGACGGAACAGGCTCTGATCAAGGACCCCAAGTTCCTCTGGTGCTGTCATGTAAGTACACAATGAGTCGCTCTTGATTTAGACACAAAAAATATGTCGAACAAACTTCATTAGGTACCACTTTTAGGTCAATGCAAGCTTTTCTAACCTAATTAGGGCCTGAGCACTATCGGTGCAAATGAAAAGTTATCAAAATCTTTCACCTCCGTTATACCTGGTGGGCGTGACAGTGCGCCATAAAGCAGGAAGTCCTTCATAACTCCAACATACACTTTCCCATCTACACCAGATTGGTCACACATGTAGAGGGTTTCACCCTGAATACATCTATGCATCAATACTGTGTCATATCCATAGCGCCCCCCACTGGACACAGGAAGTCAGCCTCATATCAATCAACCTGACTTTATTTATATAGAACTTTTCACACAAATAACATGTAGCACAAAGTGCTTTACACAATAAATGCAAGCAAAACAACGCAGAAGTAAAACCACAAGCTACACACACACATACAAACACACACACACACACACACACACACTCACACACACTTTCTCTCACACATAACACATGAATATATTTTTGACAGAAGGCAGCTGAAGCTCTATCTTACTCTCAGCCGTTAGCAGTGAGGACAAACATCATCCGATTCACATGACATTTACAGGTTGTTTTCTCCACATCATACACTACAACATGACATATAATTGAAGGGTGATCTCTAGCGCCACATTGTGGACACAGGCAATGTTATTTCACCAATTCTGACGTCCAGTAAACGCGTGCACATGCAGACATCTACATGCGCGCCCTCCGACAGCGCCACAGCCCAACGTATGTGGGCGCAAGGGCCCGATCATTACTGGTTGCAGCTTTAATTTCCTTGTTTCCTCTCCTCTCCTCAGTGTTCCTATGGGTTTATCTATGATGGAGACCAGCTGAAGGTCACATGTTTCCAGTGCCGCAACAGTTTCTGTGCTCAGTGTAAAAAGCCTGTGAGTAGTCTTTGTCCCTCCCTGTTGTGCCTTCTGGATTCGGTTTCTCAGAAATCATATTGTTTCTGCCCTTTTTGTAACTTACATTATTAGTTAACTAAACAGTTTGTTATTAAAAGTTAGAATGTTTAGCATAGTGAGCCATTTAACTCAAAATTGAGTTCTCTTTAAATCCCTTTAATCTCCTTCAAAGCTTGGTTTCATCAGGGGATGGACTGGTGGTCGACAGCAGAACTGTACAGTGACATGTGTTACTGTTGTATCTTCAGTGGGAGTCTCAGCATGCAGGTCTGTCCTGTGAACAGTACCAGTCATGGAAGAGGGAGAATGATCCAGAGTATCAAAGACAGGGCCTGGCGGGATACCTCAGAGACAACGGCATTAGTAAGCACAAACACACATTTTACTGTATTATTTTCTAGCAGCAGCTGTTGAAGGTAATATGTAGTTTGCATAGTGTACTTTAGCTAAGGGTGAATGCTAGATCTATGATTTTTGTATAAGTCGCCCGGTGGTAGACAACAATATATCCTCCAGCCCAGCTTCATATCCATAAGCATAACTCCCAAGGCAATGCAGCACCATCACTACACTTTCCATCACTCTTCACTCAAATACGTTGAAAATAAACTTTGTGTGTTATACTGAACTGAAATGAAATTTATTGACCCACTGCGCACACGAAAAGCAAAATGTACAGTTGTTTAAGATTTTAAATGTGTCAAAATATGCATTAAAGGAGCACTCTGTAGTTTGGGGGCAGAAATGTTAATGAGCAGAGAAAGATTTTCATTGGCTGTTTTTTTCTGCCTAAACAAACTAATTAATCAAACTTTCTTTGTTTTCATGACTGAATAAACAAACTGAAATCAAAGGACAACACAATTTAGACTGTTTTACTTCATTTATACGTGGCGGACCCTGCCACCTTTCTAGCTTCAAACAGTGTTCTGGGACTTTATTTTCCTCTGAGAACAGCTGGTTTGTTCACTGATGGAAAAAACAGTTTGCATTATTACTTCATTAATATTCTAAATATAACAATTCTGAGATTGAATTTCTTCTCCAAAACTACAAAGTGCTGCTTTAAAATTTTAGATTGTAGACTTATTGTGTCAACATTAGCAAGAGATGCTGAAAGAAAAGCCCTATTGCTATTGGAAATATATTTCTAAGAGGATTTGTATTCAGATGTAGCAGTGCATGAATTACATATTTATATATTATATTATTATTATATGTAATATATATCATGAATTCATGCTGAAGCTAGCCAGCTACCCAAGCTATTGCTGGTTCCTAGGACATTAGGCTGACATTTTCAGTAAAGGTGGCTAGCTAACATTAGCTTAATCACATTAGCTGCACATGGCTAGCTGTACCAGGACTGGCACTATGGCTGTGTTGCACTTCTTGTCAAAAATGCTACATATTTGAAATATATCGGTGGCCATCAGCTCCTGCAGGTGAGGCAATAGAGTGGATGAATCAACCTTAATGTACTGACACCACCTCTCTCCTCCTCTTCCTCTTTGTCTTTCTTCACCATTCACACCTTCCTGTCTCCGTCCTCCCTGCAGCCTGTCCTAACTGTCGCTTTCAGTACGCGCTGTCTAAAGGAGGCTGCATGCATTTCTGCTGCTCACAGTGTCGTTACCAGTTCTGCAGTGGCTGCAACAATCCTTTCCACACTGTAAGTCTGACACAGACTCAAGTCCTGGGTCACATGCTCGTGGTGTAATTATTTAAATAGTAAAGACAATGGTACATATTAGCAAAATATTAGATGAAACTCTGGTCCACATATCACTGTCCCCAGATACATTTGTATGTTCAACAACATAGACTGTTGCACTGTGCACTGGAAAATGAATATACACTCCGATCAGCCACAGCATCACCACTGACAGGTGAAGTGAATAACTCCTCATCTCCTCACAATGCAATGTTCTGCTGGAAAACCTGGCATCTAGGTGGATGCCACTTCACACACACCTCCTCACAGAGCAGGAACAGATCCAAACACATCAGTTCAACGTCTTTGACGACTTTGAAAAGACTTCCACTGGAGAGCCAGAATGAATGTTTTTTTGACATCTGTTTTAGACGTCCTTACAGGGTTCAAGATTACCATGTATTTTTAGACATCTTTTCAACTTCAGTTACAAACGTCTGAACCAATTCTTGTGGGTCAAAATTAAAGTTTTTATTACGACCAAATTTTACTCCATGCAGCAAAAGCTACAAGATAAATTCAAGCTTTATCGAATACCATGTTCTGGTCATCTGAACTTCATCAGTAGGCTGATGTTCCAAGGCCAATAGTGAACGTTGAAAAGTAGAAGTGAAAGTCTTTTCAGTGCTATCAAAGACATTAAATTGATTTCTGTTGGATATGCTTCTGCTCAGTGGGTCCCCTTTACGACACAAACAAAACAATGCCATAACTAACAAGAAAAAATATGATGTCTAGCAGATCATAGTAGTGCAGGTTAAAAGTTGGATTAGTGAGTCGGACAAAAAAATGGAAACCCTTCAAGTTCTTAAGAGAGACTTTAGCTGCTCATAAGCCCCAACAGGCACTATCATCATGGACTTGTCAGGAGACAATTCACCAGCTTTCAACGAGCTAAGAAGCTGTGACACTTAAGAAACATTCCCAAAACATTAATCTCATAACCTGTTGAATGATTTTTCTAGGAACACACACATTTTAGGCTACAGAAATAATAATCACCAAGTTAAGAGTGATTTGTTTAATCATCACTTTCTGCCACCTTGAATGAAATGTTACATGACTAAACTAAACGACTAAAAGTTCTCACAGGTTGAATTTGGTGTTTCAGACACATTTGATGTGACGGTTACTGAAGAGGTGATTAATATCTGACATACCTGAACAGGTGACAGGTGTCTCCTCATCTCTTGTCTTCCTGTCAGACCTGTGCAGTGGACGAGTGCAGTGTGTCTGGATTACACGCCCATCATCCCAGAGACTGCCTCTTCTACCTGAGGGACTGGGAACCATCCAGACTGCAGGCTTTACTGCAGGTACACACACACACACACACACACACACACACACAGACACACAGACAAACACATTTTTGTTGTTGTGTTTTCTCAAAATGTTGTATTTTTGAATTGTTTTCAAAAAATGTTCTACTATTCAGAGTTTGATGGTGTTTTCTATATGTTACACTGTATTCTGTTGGTTTTGTTTTGTTGTGCTGTTATTGTGTTCTCTGAAGTGTCGCTCTGTTTCCTGTTGTGTTGTCGTGTTCTCGGAGGTCTGCTCCAGATGGCAGCTTAATGACACGCTGACCTTGAACTCAGTTCCACAAGAGTTTGTTCAATCGAGTCTAGCTATTGTCACTTTGAGTCCAGCTGAAAAACCCATTATTATTTGTGGAGTTGTGATGCTGCAGTTCACCATGGCAACAGGAAAATGAAGGCCTGAGTCACCACTGTAGACATTGTGATATATGTTTATACAGAGTGTGCACATTTATCTTAAAAAAAAGCCTTGTCAGAATGGAAAAAAGTGTCAATAAGTAACACAAAAACTTTCATTCAGTGTTGTCCGTTTATTTATTGTTAGCCAGACGCACAATTCCATAATGGTGGAGTCTACCTGTGTATCAGACTGTCATCTACAATGCATATTTGTCCAGATGTAATATAATGGCATATTTTAAAAGAAAGAAAACTCACTTCAGGGATTCATTATATTGAATTTTTCAGTTTTTCAATAATTACCTTCTTCTCATGGGCCATACCAATAAGACACAATGTTTGTATTTTAAAACCTGTAGTTCATGCACACATAAGAAGGGTAAGAAGGGTGAAGGCTGAGCAGAGATGTATGATTTAATATTCCATAATTCTAAAAAGATTGTTAGTTACCATGAAGAGCCAAAGTTTCCCTCACCTCAGGGTTAACAGACTTTTCACTCAACTTGCTGTCTGGAATATAACCCTGTTTTGCTGTTGTGTGTGTGTGTGTGTTCTGTTTTGTGATAGTGTTTTTTTTTTTATTTGTTATGTTCTTTAATACGGCTGTGTTTTGGTTTTGTTGTCATGTGTTACATAATTTTGCGTTTTTTAAATGCTGTGTCTTGTTCGGTGTTTGACACCCTGGGGCCACCGTAGAAACAGCGTCAGGTCTCATGTGAGTCTCCTTTTCTTTGTGACTCAGAATAACGGAGTCGCCTTCAACACTGAGCCCCCACCTGGAACACAGACAGGTAGGCAGCATTCATAGTTCTAAACATGTGCAGGCTTTTCATTCAGGTGTTTCAAATATTTTGTCCATCACATCTATATTAAGAGAGAGATGGAGCAGCAGCAGCTCAGGGTGGAGGAGGAGGAGGAGTAATAATGAGGTAGATGCAGCCATATGTGTACTTAACAAAACATAGAAAAGTTAGTTGCAGTCTGTGATGATATAAAAGCTTTTGATGGTCGAGTTCAAATTCACATTCCATGAATACAAACCAAACCTGCCCAAGAAATATAACAAAAAGAAACATCAGTCGATAGAAAGAGGGGGTTAGATAAATAAGACACAGAAGACAGTACACAAGATGTGTGCAATCTAACAGAGTGACACATTATACTGTATTTGTCTGTATTTCTCTACGGAGGCTCAGGGGAGAACCATGAGTGTATTATCGTCTATTTGGTGCCAGTTAACCCTAAAAAAAATAATCCGCTAACCTGGAAAAGTATTTTCAAGACATTTAGCCAATTAATTTAAAGGTTAAGTGTGTAATACATGGAGTGTTTAGCGACATCTAGTGGTGAGGTTCTAGATTGCAACGCTCCCTCACTCACCCCTCTCTTTCCAAAGACATTTGCGAAGTTCCAGAATCTACGGTGGCCCTCAAGGACAAAAAAACTCATTTTCAAAATATTGACAGCATCAACTAATTCTGCTAATTCATGTGATGAAGTAAAGATGTATTTAGATATGTAGTCTATAGAACTATAGGTTCAAACTATAAAAAAGAAATTCTTCTGAGGACTTCTCCTCAGTTTTATCTGTCACTCTAAGTTATTAATATTTAAGGTTGGTGACCTCCATGGACGAGGGCCCGCTCCCTATGTAGATATAACAGGCTCATTCTGAGGTCATGAAAACACAACAACTCTTATTTTCGGTTGATTAGACTCTAATTAAAACATACTTATGAATATTATATTCCATTTCTGCAAAGTCGGTTCTTTAATTTTGTCAGTGAAAATCGTTGAATCGCAAACAAAACTTGTTGTGTTTAATACAAGTTGATTGCCCCACTACAACCTTCCACCCTGCATCCCATCTGAGCTGTATACACCTCGCCTTCAGAGGTAGAGAACGGAGGCAGGCCATGTCGGAAAGTTTCTTTCCATCTCAGGTGCAGCCTGAGTCACGGTCCTGTCAGGAGGAACGGGAGTTTCTCTGCTATATCTTCATTTTTCATCCAGTGCCTCCGTCAGGTGACAGGTCAACATCTGAATGTTTCCAATATGTTGCTTTATGATCAAATACCTGCAAAGCTAATGGTATTCCCATCAGCCTCAGCCGGACTTTGTTATCAATGCACTAATAATTACCAAATGTTAGCATGGTGACATGCTATTCTTTTTTTGATATTTTCTTTTTATTGAAGAAAAAAGTCAACAGGTCAAGCTTCTTACACTGTACATTTTTGTTTTCTAAGCAAAAAGAAAACAATAAAGACAAAAACAAGAAGCAAAACACAAAACAAAGCCAAGAAACACAAAGAGTCTGTGTCTGGGAGGTAAAGTATTATTGATGCTTTGACCTGAAATCTGCTCTATATGGGTTGATGAAGTTAATCCATCCTTTCCAGCATTTATCAAGGTAACATGCTGTTCTAAGATGGTGAGCATGATAACATTACACATGCTCAGCACCAGCATGTTAGCATTATCATTGTGACATTAGCATTTAGCTCAGAGACCTTGTTAAATGAGAAATTGTTAAACATTAAGCCAGAACTTTCTACTGACTTTATATTTAAACTCTAACAACTCTCAAATACCTTGCTCTTTATTCTTGATTAAGTACATCTCATTTCATTAAATACAACTCTGTGTGAAATGTCAGTATTCCATGCTTTCCAGGGCATTTGATCTTTACATTTTTACATTTTCATTTTCTTTCCTTATTCTCCTTTCCTCCTTTTGATCTTTGTCTCTCATTCTTTATCTTCTCCTCTTTTTCAGGTCTGTGTGGAGTGATAGAACAGAAGGATGAAGGAGGGCAGCAGCCAGATTCAGCCTGTGGAGCTCAGACCCAACCTGGACATGCTGGACTCTGCGAGTATGATAACTTCATTCAGTATTATTTACTCTTGTCTGAAGCAGCTTTATATGCGTGCACGAGCTGGTCCTAAGCCCCGCCGTCATTAGGACTCCTCACCTCTGTGTGACACTTTTAAGTGATCATGCTTCATTCAGTAATACTTTTGCAGTTCCATTTGCCCTTTGCTAACAACACCAGATTTCCAGGGACTTTTGTGGAGTTTTTGCGGGTTTATAAAATACAAGAATCTGAATTTTAGGCTGACATTAATGTCTTAAAATGTCTCAAACATTATTTTGACAGAAGAAGTGCCTGGAGGAACTAAGAAAAAAAGGAAAACCATTCCATAGTTACCTGAAAGTGGCTGGTATCCATGACTGGTAGTCAGGTGACCCAGATTCGTATCAAAGTCAAATGTTTTGACAGAGGGACTGCAAGGGAACGTTAACTTCGCTTAATAACATTTGCCACTGGCACTTTAGGTTGTGGCCAGTCAAACCGTACCATGCTGATTTTTTTCCATTAGCAGTTTTACCGCTGCATCCTTAATCTCCACCCTACGAATGTGTTGTTATCATAACCAATAGAAAAGATTTTAAAAAAATTATTATAAAAATGACTCAGGTTGTACACAAGATCAAATTTGCCTTTGTACAGTAACATCACAAAATTTAATTCTGAATGTATATAAATATACACCAAGTGTGATCATGCTAACATGGTGGTGTGCTGTTACCCAGGAAGCATTACCGGGAGTACCTGGTCAGCCTGATCAACAGCCAAGCCATCGACCCCGCCCCCCTCTACAGCTCCAATGAGCTGCTGCTGGCCTGCCGGAGGTACAAGGTGGATGACACCCGCAGGGATGGAGAGGATGGCTTCACCTACTACAGCAGGCTGCTGGAGGTGAACTTCATTCTACACATCACACTGCATACAATTACATTGAGCCCTTTAAATTAAAATGTTATGCAATCTATGATTTTATTTGTTGTGAGACAATGACACTAACATCCCTCTGTGGTCTCTGCAGAAACTAATGGATGAAGTACCGCTCGGCGACAAGGTGCCACGCAAGAAATGATGAAACATCTGGCATCCTATTTACTGCAGTTGTGACTATGTCCACCTTTTAAACTTTGGTTTCAGCTACAAGCAACAAAATGGCAACGGATTCTTTTGGGTTTTTGCTCTTTAATTGTTAACGCACGTTCCTAGCCAGTTATGCTAACACTTTATAATGCTCATCAGTTATAAAAGGTAGATTTATTGTTAATTCAGGTTTAGTTAATAGTTATTTGACAAATACCATATCCAGCACCACTAGTGGTCGCAGCTCAGCACCAGCGTGTTAGACCAAAAACTAACCAGCGTATCAGCAGCAACCCCCCTCTACCTTGGGCCCCCTGCACCCCGCCCTCTCTACCTCAGCCATTCTCAACCGCACAGAGGAAGGAATAAAGTTACCCTTCTGTGGACCTTATCAAATGACAATGGAAGTACATTAGGCAAGTGAGAGGATGTACATATCAGCTATTATGTACTTCAGTAAGTAGAAGAGTTGGGAAGTAGAGGCGAGCGGTGGCAGGCAGCGAGTAAAGGCACGTCAAGTGTGTGTGCGTGTGTGCGTGTGTGTGTGTGTTCGTGTTCTGATTTACACTACTTTTGAAGTAGAAAAAGAAAAAACACCAGAGTCAAGACTGCATTTGCATGAAAATACTACCGTCAAAGTGTTGAAGGCTAGGTAGACCTGGTTTAAAGCAAATGCAGTCTTCACTCTGGTGTTTGTCCCCAAAAGTGACAGAGCACACACAACCCTGCTCGCTGTGTGTGTGTAGAAACGGGGTGGTCCAATGGTTTGGGATGGAGAGGGCTCTCATGCACTAACATGCACGTGCAGCCAGACCGGCTATCCTAAACTAAACAGAGAGACGTTGGATAAGAACACAGAGACGGAGTGTGACGTCACTCTCTTATATATCTTTACATAGTTATTTCCTGACATCTAGTGAAGCTGAATTTTGTATATTGAACTCTTAAAAAACAATGAAATTGCTTTATATAAAAATGTATGAAGGAATTGTGAAGGTTTAAACCATCAAATGCAAAAATGGCCATCCAAACAATGTTTATAGATGAACTACACAGTGTTTCTTAATCAGTTGCAACTTTACAATAAATGGTTGCTAATACATACTTTATTAAACACATTTTTTGTGAACAGTTAAATAACTATTAGCTAAAATTGAATTAACTTTAAATTTTACATGTATTAATGTTGGTTGGTATAAAGTGTAATCCTTGGTTACCATGGTAATCTACTCTGGTAAAAATTGAGCCAACTTTGTGATACCAGAAAGCCTGAGTGGAGCCAAAGAACAGCTGTCTAACCCAGTCTTTACTGCACATGTGTTATGGTTTTGTTTTATGTATTGCATGTATAATTGCTACACTTGTGCATGTTTAAACTTGACATGTGAGTCTTGTATCTTAACAGTATTTTCAGATGATTTGTCTTGTTGCTGATGGGGCGCGGCAGATAAAGTACCCGCCTTACAAGGATGAGATGCCAAATAAAATTGATTTGATTGAGTGATGTGAAAGTGTGATGAATATGCAGTAGTATGCCCAACTTGATGAATGTGAACTCATATTGAACAGGTTTGTAACCTGTTGATGAATTACAAATCCCAAGTCCTTTTAATAAGTGTTTCCTGGGAGTTATTCTTTTAAGTGTATGGTATGGTAGGGCTGACAGACTCAAACCAAAAGTGTTAATGCAGCATTCTGTACAAAGTCAAATGAAATGTCAGTGATAGATTGGTGAGGCTTCTTTTACACTGTGACACGTGTTTGATATGTGGTGCTGTGCTATATTGCCATTTATACCATGGTCTAGGGGAATACTCGATTCTGATTGGCTGCAGGGTGTACATTAATCCCTGATATATGGACACCTACTAAGTAGTTCCAGTCAAATTGTCTGTTCACCGTCTAGATTAATGCGCTAGCTGTCGTAACCATAGCAACGAGAACGCAGTCAAAGCCGCTGTTTACAATTTATTTCCAGCACTGAGTGCAGTCCATCAGTCCCTCAGTGCCTTATCCTCTGAACACCACAGGATGGAGACTGAAACACACAAGCTGCAGAAAGTACACTTCCCCTCTAAACTTACTGATACTTTTTTTTTAATCACATAAGCGAATCATCTCACATCCCGCTCGCTGTTCAGCTCTCTACTTCAGGCTGCGGCCACAGTAACGTTACACACGGCCAATCATTTGTTCATGAAAATCTTGATATTCATTTGGGGACGATGACATGACTGGTAAGCTAGCTAGTGTTATTGTTAAACATACTGTCAAATTATATTTACTGTTTGTCAACCGTATGCAATGTTATCGACTTTGAATCTTGCTAGCATAGCGTTAGCTTTCTGGCTCACCGCTGAGAGGACTAGAATATCTCCCGTTGCCAAGTCGTTTCTAAGGTCCGTCCTATTTACTGGAGGAGTGAACAACGTTTCCGTTGCATAAGAACCTTACAAGAGGGTAATGATTGTTCCAAGAATTAGTCAAACCCTCAGACATTACCAGGGTGTAAGTTCTTGCCTGTGAAAAACTTTATATTTTGATTGTAAAATGCATGAAAATATAAATTAATGGTCTTAATTTATTTTCTTTGGCAAGTGACCATGGTATAAGCAGGATAATGCCCTTTGAGGAGTCCATAATCAGGAATTAATGGACTTTGCGGAGGCAACCATCCGACGCTGTGGCCTCCGCGTCGTCCATTAATTCCTGATTATGGACACCTTGTCGGCATTATCCCTTAAATATAGAATGTTCCTGTTATTTTAGAACATCTGTACATAAAAGCAGATTAATTGTAATACAGGAACACTTAGAATCTGGTCAATGAGTCAAATATGGCAACAATCACAAGCAATGACCTAAATGGTTACAAAGGAAAATCTCGGTGTCACTAGCTTGATTAGCTAGCTTACAGCTGTTATAGCTAAGTCAAGGACAAAGCCAAGTGTTCACTGCATAGAAGGAAGGATACTAAGTGCTCCTGTTATTTGTTCACCTCTGTTCATAAACCAGGTGAATGGTATAACAGGAGCACTACATGGTTAAGAACAGCAACCATCACAAACAATATCCTAACTTGTTAAAAAGGATGCTCGGGGTGTCACTGGGCATCATACTGAAGGCCACAAAATCCATTTAACGATAATCAACAGCAATGTATCTAGAAATCTTGACCTGAGATAATCCAGAGACCTGTTCTGAGCAGTTTCATGTAGAAACTGTTTTCTTTCTACCGAAATACACATACCACCCATTACATCATGCTGAAGGGAACATGCATTTACTCATAGACAAGAGGTGCGCTAACTAAGCTAATGAAGCTAGCAAATATTTAGAAAGATATGCATTTAAATATATAAACTGTCATGATATATCTACTGTATACTGTGATTTACATTTAGGGCATTTATCAGACTCTTTTGACCAAAGCCACTTGCAGTATTCATTCATACATTCACACACTGATGGTGGTGGCTGCCATGCAAGATGCCGACCAACACATCAGGAGCAGTTTTGGGTTCAGTATCTTGTCCAAGGACACTTCGACATGCAGACCAGGGTAATCAAACCAGCAACCTTCCAATAACAAGATGCTGGCTCTACCCCTGAGCCACAGCCACACATCAGTGATGGACAAACAGGTAGTAAAACAAATCTACTGTGATGTATCTCCTTCTGGAGATGTCTGGTGATACATACAACTGCCACTGTTAAATTACAGTTCTGTTAAACATCAAAGCCCCGAGCCCTGACCAAGCACAAATGGCCTGCACACACCACTAATGATCAACTATAGCCTACTTAAATTATATTTCTAATACAATTAAGTAAACAAGTTTTTTACCTGGGGAATGATCACAATGGCAGACACAAGTCATTATCCTCAGTCTGTTTTTAGCAGCGGACTCTAACTCATCTCTGTGCTTGTTGGACTGATACTGCTTTTCCACCTAAATTAGCAGGTCTACACAGGTTTTTTAAACGCGGGTCAACCTGCTAAAAATCACCTACTGACGCCATTCTCACTTCCCGCAGGCAATGCGGCCGTCTATGAGTTCTATCTGAAGCTTTACGTTGTACGTAAATGCCATCACAGTTTACGCCTCAAATGCGCCGGAAACAGTCGTAACAGAAGAGAAAAGAGAAAACTCGAGGTTAGGAAATGAACCCTGGTTCTCTGAAACATGAGTGAGGTATCTCACTATGGGACACACTCTCTGCACTTGTCCCCAGAAGCTATTTTCCACAGACGTGACGTCCGCTCCCTGGAGGAGGGACTTCCTCCTCATAAAAGCCTGGCATGACGTCATCTATTCAGTCTGAGCAAGCACACCTCTTCCTCGCTCCAGGCAAGGAGGGTGATCTGGTGAGATACCTCACTCATGTTTCAGAGAACCGGGGTTCATTTCTTAAGCTCAAGTTCGACGCCACACATGCACACCACTGTTGAGCCCGCTCTGCTAGCGGACCTAACGGCGGCCTCGCTGCTTCGCTGGGCTGGGCAGCAGGTTGTGCAGCTGCGGCGCTCAGTCTGTGCTGTCCTGCAGACAGACTGGCCCGCTGCACCACGAGTGGGGTTATGTCTCCCTGTACAGCCATGTTCTGTTTCTTTTTTATTTTTGTTTTCATTAATAAATGTGGCTGCGCCCTTGGTTTTGAACCTGGATGGCATGGCCTCTACACACCTCTTGAGGGGCCTGGAACATGCCCTCTGGGAACATGGCGTGTACATAACATCTTTCAGGGGGTTGAAGCAGTCGTCTGATTGGGCCTGCCAGCCCCCTCCGAGGACAGCGCACTAGGTGGCGCGTCGCTTTTTCTTACCACCGTAACTGGCAGGGGGGGCTGCTTGGTTCCCACAATGGTAGCAAAGGGCTTCTTAGCCCATGCACCCTTAAGTTCAGGTGGCTTGCTCTGGGCGGCCACCTGGGCTTGGGGCCAGCATTTGAGGAAGCGGTCGCAACTTGGGCAAACACCTGCCAAGGTGGAGGAGGCTGCATCTTAGGCCTTTCGGGGCCACGGCTACGTTGAGGAGCTGAGCTTTCTCCTTCTGGGAGAGACTGGAGAGGTTCAGCCACCTGGCTCTCTTCCGGAGGCTTGGACGGCGCACCTGTGCGGACGCAGGCAGAGGTCCTTGACCACGCACACTTCGTCCCACAAGGCTGGGGTGGGTGAGGCTGACATGTCATCCTGCACTTCAGCCTGGTAGGCCAGTAGCAGCGACGATGCGTTCAGGGCCCTCACTGACATGGCCACCGCTTTGTAGCTCTTTTCAGTCAGTGAAGACTGAAGACACTCGGCTTATGATGGGAGAGCGGGGCCCGCTGCCATCGGACTTATGCAATGGATGGAGGTGAGATGCGAGCAGAGGTTCGACCGGCGAAAGGTGGGAGAAACCTTTCTCTTCCATATCGGCCCAGTCCAGCGCCGAGCCTCCCTGGACGAGGGTCTTGGCGAAAAGAGGATTGCTCCATGACTAGGTTGCACCTAGTGCACTAAGGGGAGACTGGCAGGAACTGTCTGGCAGAGGATTTGACCTTGGTCAGCCTTCTTCCCTCGTAACGAGATGTGGTGGCCTCGCTGGGGGTTTCTGGCCACACGATCCCAAGCTTTGCAACCGCTGCCCGCCTCACCCACAGGCACCGGCTTTGCAGCCGTCGAGGGGGTAAAGGAGCAGTCCAGGTCCTCGTCATCATTGCCAGACCTGAGGCTAATTGACTCATCCCCTGAGTAGAAGTCATCTCCCGCGATGTCACCGTGTTTTGCCTTCAGGCAAGCTTCAGGCTCATCGTGATCAGTTAGCGGAGCAATAGCATCGATATATATATATATACATATATATATGTATATATATATATATATATATACATATGTATATACAGGGTAGTTGTAAGCGTTACGTGTGTGTATATATATATATATATATATATATATATATATATATATACATACATATGTATATATATATATATATATATATATATATATATATATATATATATATATATATATATATATATATATATATATACAAACGTAGCACTTACAACTACCCTATTACTTATAAAGGGGCCGACAGGTTAAAATAACACCTGAACAGGCCTAACATTAACTTTCCAAATGTCCCTGATGAATTTAAGGTGGAGTAACAATAACTTAGGTTGACTCTAGCTATTAACTGATTATTAAACAATGCTACTATCATCCGAAGTAAGCTAGCAAGTTGTCACTCTGCTCCAACAACGGAAACTACGATGCATTAAACTATTAATTTCATTCACTTCATCATGTGAAGTGTACCTGCCCCTCACCGAGGGCAGGTACAGTGCAACAAGCCAGGAACCCAGAAAAAAGGCCTCTCCATTATTTAATAGGCTTCGGTATGAAGTTATGTTGCTGTGGGCTTATAAAATATTTCAAAATAATAGTAGTAATAGCACTGGTCAAAAATAGTAAGTATTTATTTTTTTCTCCCGCTGTTTGCAGCGCCTCCCATGGATGACTGCGCCCTTAGCATTGGATGACTGCGCCCTTAGCATTCACCTATGCCTAGGGAAAAGAAAGAGAAATCTGGCCTGGCTAGGTGACTAGTATTGACCTTTGAATATGAATGTGTTTTTCTGATTTTGGGTCTGAGATAAACAGAACACTGGGAAATACTGGTAACATCACACTAAATAAGCACACACACACATAACCGCATTGAAGTGCCAGAACTTTCCCAAACGGTGAAAAACAGTAAGTCTACACACCAAACCAGCACGTATGGTCCGGCCAACAAGGATGAGCACACACACAACATGCATGAGTAAATACACGCACATACGCACACAAACTTAGAGAGAGTTATTGGAAGTTGCACAATTATCCAAGAAAGATATAGAACATTGAGAGAACACTGTGACATTTGGGTGATGGTCCAGGTCATCACCACGCAACAGTGTAAGCAAATGAACAGATCTGAGGTATATAAATGCTTTGACAGTCCAGGAATAATCGGAACCCACTTTTTGCTTCCCCGGCTCTGACTCGAAATGACATCTCTTTGTTTTTGTCAGTAAACCTAACAAATATCTTGAACCCATTGCTCCATAATGAGTTGAATCAGGATTAGCAGATATAAATGTGTCATTTGCTGAGCAACAACACGATTAAAGTTGACAATGGAAAGCGCATTAGCATTACTGAGCTCATTTTTATGAACCCACAATACAGTGTAGGCTACTTGTCTTTCACAATAGATTGAATGAGTTGCATAAACTTTAATGATGAATCATCATCTACACACTCCGATTCACTGAACCCAAAATAAACACCCATCTGACCACATCCAACAGCAAAGACAGTAAACCTTCTATCAGAGTCATAGAGAAAGTCTGAGGCACTCAAGAAGGCAATGAGTTCAAAGGATTTAGATTCTTCAATTAATCATGGCTGCTGAATCACAACATCAATAAAAAATGCCTACACATTCTACGGCGTCTCAGCCCTGTCTGCAAACGTCATAGGTCTGTTCCCTGGTTTCATACGACGATAAACAAGACTAGTGAGCGAGAGGCAGTTTGCTGATTGGTCTGAATGTGCTGAGATGTGCTTGAAAACACTGGATAAAAACTGAAAAGAGTGTGAAGTTCAAGTTTCTGCAGAAGCTGCTGAGTAACTGTGACATGAGGATCTGTCCATGGTGCTGGAAAGCAGTCTGGACTCTGAGGACTTGAGAGAGCGCTTCAGCTCACTTCATTTTTCTGATTCACACGGCAGACTAGTTTGCCCCTCAGCAGGGATTTTAATGATAGCACTCTTTACTTTGAGCTGTATGGGAGCTCAAACAGTGGAGAGACAGACAGGTAGAGAGAGGGAGAGAGGAGAGAGAGAGAGTCAGAGAGAGAGAGAGAGAGAGAGAGAGGAGGATGATGTCATAGTTTTCAGTCTGTGCCATGGAAGAAGCAGATGGCTGCAGCCTTCCCCTTTCTCCTTCGCTCCTGATTCCGTATCTATTGCCCACATCTGCCCCGGCATCAGCACTCATCCAGTGCAAAGAGTGACAAACCGCAGAAGCAGAACCGTTCAGGTAAGCTGTCTGCAGGTGGAGGAAGCAGCGGACACCCCCTGCTGTCTGCTGGATGTGAGCTAATCATCAGCCGAAGCACAAGTCCAATAAAGACGTGATATGGAGCGACACACCGGAGCGGGCTCGGGGCGACGCTCACTCCTCTTTTCTCTGCTCGTTCTGTATTATGATCAGGCGGCAGCACCGAGGAGCTAATCCTGCCCAGAAAGGAGGAGGAGTAGGAGAGACGCGCAGAAGGGTGTCGACGGAGAGAGGCAGGGGTAGAGGAGAAGAGGAGGGGAGGAACGGAGGAAAAATAATAGAGTAGGAATATTACAAGCTTCTAATAATGGCGGCCAAATCGGACGGGGTCTTGAAGATGAAGAAGAGCGACGTGGCCTTCACCCCCCTGCAGAACTCGGAGCACTCCGGCTCGGTGCAGGGGCTCCACCCGGGCGCCCAGCCCGACTCTGCGGGCACCGGGGACGGGGACTTTGCTAACGGGGAGTCACGGTGCTGCGGCGGGGGAGGCTCCAACTCGACGTGCCTTCGCCTGGGCAGGGAGCAGCAGAAGTACACGGTGTGGGACTGCCTGTGGATCGTAGCCGCAGTGGCCGTGTATCTGGCCGATGTAGGCACCGACGTGTGGCTGTCGGTCGACTACTACCTCCGCCGCGACTACTGGTGGTTCGGCCTGACGCTCTTCTTCGTGGTGCTCGGCTCCTTCTCGGTGCAGGTCTTTAGCTTCAGATGGTTCGTCCACGACTTCAGCACCGAGGACGGGTCGGAATCCGCCGCCGACTGCGCTCACATGGACGGGAATAAGCTACTGAGCGGCTCAGCCTCGCACGGCGACGTTACCGCTCCACACCACCCGGCCACGCCGCAGAGACAGGCGTCGACCGCCAGCAAGAACACCACCACCAACAGCACCGCCAGCACCGCGCTGGGCGGCAGGAGCAGGAAGCGGTCGGCCTACTACTCCTTCTGTGTCTGGTTCGGCCAGTCCGTCATCCACATCCTCCAGCTGGGCCAGATATGGAGGTAGGATGGTGGCTGGGATGGAGGCCTTGTGATGGCTGTAGATGATGGTGTGTGTTTGTGTGTGTGGAATGAATGAATGACTGAGCACAGGTCTGCTGTGACAGCAGGCACCCAGCACACCGCGGTGGTCCCTGTGTGGTGCCAGCTCCTACAGCAGGGCCACCCAGTGCCATCTTTAGCGTGGCCCTCTCTGCAGGGGCCGTGGTGCTGCGGGAGGCTCTCAGGTCACACAGATAACATGGACAGGAACACTTTCCATGTTGTGTAAGAAACACAGGGAGTTGGCCCTGGCCTGTCACTCACAGATGATGTCACACAGTGCTGCTGCTGGTGCAGAGGGTACAGTCCCTTTTGGTGCCATTGGAGAGAAGTTCCATGGTTGGTCAAACAGCTTCTGGGTGGAGTCATGAACCTGAATAAATCTTAACTCAAGATACACATGGTGATTGACAACAGCTAGCCCACAGTCATTCATTTAGGCTGTAGAAACCAAAATTATATATATATATATATATATATATATATATATATATATATATATATATATATATATATATATATATATATATACACACACACACACATGTATTTGCTATGTTCGCTGTGATGACGTTAAAAGTCCCTGACAACCTCTGTAGTCTCACTTAGACACTTATTAGCAACCACCTTTGTATTTTATGTCGTAGACCAAAATGGGTAAATATCTTCAGTAACACACCTTATTACATTTAACCTGAAAACAATTCAAAGACTATTCTACGAAGACGAGGGAAGCCGATGTGCAAAAATGCTGAGTGGTTTACAGGTTTTAGGACTACAGAAGACTCCATCACCGATTACCTCAGTATCAATATTTTGACAATATTATTGGGATGATTATTGGTATTTTCACAAGAAATTAACACAGTTTAGAAATGAAAATTCTACTTCTTTAATGTGTAAGTACGTATTTTTATAGGCAGATCTAATGCTTAGCATACAACATATTAATATTTGATAAGTAACTACTAATTACCTCCACCAAGGAGGTTGTGTTTTTGCCCGTGTCTATTGGTTTGTTGGTTGGTTGGTTTGTCAGCAGCATTACACAAAACTACTGAACAGATTTCCACAAAACTTGAATGGAGGATGGGTCTCAGAATAGACCACAGTAACTTTTGCTGTAGATCCTGATGAAGGGATGGATCCTGGAATTTTCGCTCACTTTATTAAACATTGCAAGATTTTTTATCGTCATTCTCGTCCTTCGTATGGATCTTGACAAAAAATAATAATAATCTGGCGTATGTAGGGGACTTTTGCCTATTAAGCTATTCAGACCTGGTATCAACATGCATCCTGAGTGATGCTATCAAAACTGCTCAGCTCTGGGGCGCTGTTTAGCTCAGTTGGTAGAGCAGCGTCCATGTGCAGAGGCTTTGTCCTCGCTGCAGCGGCCCCGGGATCTAGTCCCGGCCTGGGGCCCTTTGCTGCCTGTCGCTCCCCCTCTCTCTCATCCTGTGTCCTGTCATGTCTTCAGCTGTACTATCAATAAAGCCAAAAGGCTGTAAAAATGTACTTAAAAAAATAATAAAAACTGCTCAGCGCTAAGTACAGGTGGGCATCCCATCACTCCCACATTCAGAGGTGGTCTGATCACATTCTTTTAGCAGTGTTAACTGCTAAATTTCTATTTGCTATTTCAGGCACAGATTATATTGCAGCACATCTTTGACCTTGAACAGGAATAAGCAGGTTTAAATTTCAGATTATTAGAATGGCTGAAAACAGTTAATTACAGAATTAATGTTTGTTCATGCGAGTTCATACATTTTAACCCGTCTAGTCCATCAGTGTTGATATGTGATTGACACCAAACGTGAGAACATATCTATGGTTCAGTAGAGAGTTCCATTTATTAAAGGGTACCTCCACCAGTTTTACACATCAGTGTGTATAAAGCCTTTAATGGCTCCAAAGAAAGCTGCATGTAATCTGATAAATTGCCCCCTGTGATGTCACTCAGTGACCAAATTGCATTGTGGGTAATGTAGGCACCAGGTTCTAAAAAAGTAGTCCACTGGTCTAACACTCCTATAACACTGCTGGACTGATTATGGACAGTTAAAAAACAAATGATCAAAATCAATACAGCAGAACCAGGCATAGTATCTTTTTTATTTCACACATTCTTTCCTTTTCAAACCTAGTGCCTACATTAGCCACAATGCAACTCAGCTACTGAGTGACATCACAGAAGGCAATTGATCAGATTTCATGCAGCTTCCTCTGGAGCCGCTAAAGGCTTTATGCTACTTATTTCACATATGCAGCAGAACTCCATATGACCTGTGAACAATGTTAATGTATAAAGGAGTTACACTTTCTATTAGAACAGTAAACTTTTTGTGTGATAATTTACTCTTCATTTTAAAACAGGTTACAGTATGATATGATATTACATTTTGAAGTGTTAGGTATTGTTCAAAACTTTTGTTTTTTATGTGTGCCTGAACAATTCTGTTTATAAAATCCATTTCATTAGAAAGAAAGTTACATTACACAGGACAGTACAATTACTCACTCTCTGGGCGTAACACAGTGTTTTCCTGCATGGCCTCCGGCGGGTCAGTCAGTCAGCCAATCACCAGCATTCAGGGCTGATTTTGGCTTGCTGTATTAGGGTTAGCTGGTAGAAACACTAGGTTGGCATCTTGGTCAGTATTTAGCCTCAGGTTAGAGTGGCTGATAGTGGCCCGAACTGTGCCGGTTCAAATCCCTGGGTAGATGGCAAAAAAAGTAGCTAAATAACAGCTGGAAATCAGAGGGTTATCAGAGATGGTATTTATACCTATTCCTCTGTTTATTTATAAAATGATTTACATGGGCAACATAGAGCATTAGAACGACATTTAAAAACAATAACCACTAAAAACCAGGATAAAATCAATTCATTAATGATTTTTTTGTTATTTTTGTTCATAAATTGATTAGATTAAGTACAATGAACAACAAAAATACATAAAATAAAATACAATGAAATAGATTATACCATAAGACAGTAAGTTGTAACTCTCCCAAATGCAACAGATGAAATAAAAGTGCAGTATTAGATGCTGAAGCAGCTTGGCTTGCTTTATTCTGTTTAATGGGCTCAGTTCTCCTGTTAGGACTCCAGCAGCAGCGTTCTGAATGAGCTCACATTGTTTAACGTTACTTTTGGGAAGACCAGACAAGAGACCATAACAGCCCTGCTCCATCTTGTCTTTATTTTAAGGAAAGGAGCTGTGCGAGGCTATTTACCTGTTCTAAGCTTTAAGTCTTAAGCACCATAATGACTTGATGAAAGAGTCAGTCTGCTTTGTCTCTGTAACTGTAGTAAGCAATGTTACTGTCATGTATGGTTTGACCTAGAGGAACATCTGCTGATTGAATCATAGAGGCCCAAGAATCAAACACTGGGGGACTCCACATGTCATGGTGATTCCCTCAGATTTATGATGACAGATGTCAACAACACAGGCCCTGTCTCTGAGATCTGATCATATTCAGCTGAGTTGTGTGTCGCATAATCTCACCCACCAGTCTGCCAAGAGGTAACTTTTGGTCAGGTTTCAATGATACTCTAAAATCAAGCAGCACCAAATCTAATGTTTCGCCTGAATCAGTATTCAGACTAATTTGATAGCTCTATCAGTGCAGTCTCAGTGCTGTGGTGTGGCTTGAAGCCAGACTGAAATCTGTCCAAAAGGCCATTTATTTTGCTTTTAGCTTTCCCTCACACTCTCGTCTGACTTATCACAGCTGGAGGTTTCTTTACCTTACCAGAGTCTTGACCTTTTCAGGAGCAATGCTGTCATTAACTTTCAGAGTTTTACAGTCAGAATGATAAATGACTGAATCAACTCAATCTGATATTAAGCTTGTTGTCATGGTCATAGCTCCCATAAAAAGAACACATTTCTTTTGATAGATGTGGATCTGGTTTGGGTAATCAGAGACACAGACAAAAAAATAATTTAAAAAAACAGAGACATGACCAGAAAAGCTTACATGCCTGACAACACCTTGCTAATAACCAGTTCCAGTGTGTCTCAGTGATTATGTGTGGGCCCTCACATGTGAGAATGAAAGTGTCATATAGACAACAAAACGTCCTGGCAGTTTCATTCTTAATTATCAATGAATGTGAGAATCACCAGTTATGACAAAATAGTCCAAATCAGTTGAGACTCAGGGCAGAGATATTCAGAGGAGGCACAATCACTACATGATAACTGCTTGCATCAAAGTTACAGTAGTCTTTACACATAGCCGCAAAACTACCCCATCTCCTGTTAGGAGTAACATTCATCAAATGAAACTTTGGAGGGATTTACTCAAACGGGTACACTGCGACTAGTATCTTTCAGTCCAAAGTATAGAGTCAAGGTTGTAGGTAAGGTCATCAATTAAGAAGGACCTGTTGGTGAGAGATCAAATATTTAGCAGAGCTACCTTTGTAGAAAGAGCTGGCGTCCCTGAGCAGACTGAACATGGCATGGTAACTGAGACACATGTCTGGCCGTGGACTTCAAGCTAACGGAGGAGGTGGACGCCAAAGTGGAGTTAGGGGAGAATTAATAAGCATCGGGCAGGCAGGAAGTTTGTTCCTAGCTGTAATCAGCTTTTTCATCTTGTTGACTTAGACGGGTAGAGGAGTGGGCGAGGGTGACCTGAGTGGAGGGAGAACTGGTGAGGGTGAGGGGAAAATGAATCCTCACAGGTGTTAATTGGCATGTAAGGTGGGGACTCTGACTCTTTCCTGGCTCTGACTCATGATGTCCCAGAAAAAGGTTGAATTGTCAATGCGCTGAATGGAGGGTACATGCAGTGAAAGCCACATGTTCAGTGCCAACAATCTGCTGAATCTGTCACTTCCTCCTCTGGCTGGTGGTGGAAGGCCTCTGATAAACATACAAGGAGCCGAGTGTGATCAGTAGATCCATCGTCTCGTCCCGACGTGCTCTGTGAGGTTTCTCACAGTTGGATGTGCAGCCGTGTGGGATTCTGTCAGTGATGACACAGAGCATATCTAGGAGCAAGCAGTATATTTGGTACTATAAATGCTCATATGCTGTTCAGACTGTAACAGTAAAATCACCCGCAAGCAGAGTTTGTTTGAGAGGTTTCACTGTAGCCTTTGCTTTACAGAATTGCTGTCTTTACCCTGTTGTGTGTGGATGAGAGGTTATCCAGGTCATCTGACAGAGATCTGGGGTCCTGCAGCAGTGGAGCAAGTCTGAGTTTTTCAGTTGGTTGTTGGGGAAATTTGCTGCTAAGCAAGCAACATAAATTAACATTTTTTTTATTTTATTGGGGCAACAAATATACATTAGTACATTATTTCAGCTTTAACCTGCACAAATTAATGTTTTGAGTCAAACGACGTAAAGACTGATATGAAAGTGTTACTTGTACAGATATTTTCTCTCCTAGCCTCTTTTAGATCACTGTTTGGTTGTACAGCTTGAACCTTTATAGTTTTTTTATGTCTCCTATCAATCACCAGTGGACAGTCTTTTTTAATAATAAAAAATATATATATCTTTCACTGATGCTGGACTCTACATGTCTTGCACCAAACAGCAACAGCAGACAGACTCAGAGACAACCTAGTTAACATAGTGGAGCATCTAGCAGCTAAAGAGCCTTCTTTCAGGATTGGTGGAGGCCAAACCAGAGTTCAAAGAAAGTTAGTTATGTAACTAACTTAGGTATTTAAGTGGATTTCATAATTCACTTCTCTGGAAATTGTAAACATGTGAACAAATGTCCAGTCTGGTCTTATTTTTTGCAGAGACAGTCTCATCTGTGTGTGGGGTTTTTTTTGAAGATTTTGGCAAAGACACAGTTGGGAAAATGGCATTGTAATAGTTTTTGGATGAGACAATTTTGTGTTGAACATTTTTCATTGATACCCCCATCTTCAGACTTGCTAATCAATCATCTTTGAAAGTTTTCTAATAGCACAGATTTGTGTTAGATCTTATGTTAAAGCAAGAGTCTCTTGCATGTTTGCGCGTTTTGCTTAAGTGTTTCATTTTCAGTGTCAAGATCAGAACTGCTGGGGGAAGAGGGCACTGCTGTCAGATTTAACATCATTTTTTAAAACCAACACTAGAGGGCGCCAGTGTTTTGATAAAACATGACTTTTTCTGTGGGTGTTCTAATGACAAAACCCACTCCCACACTAACAGTATAATGCCCAGTGAAACACTGATGCACATTTAAAGGCAAGTATACTCTATAACAGCTAACACTAGTTCCACAGTTCCACAAAAAGCAACATGCAACAGTTACCTGCATCCAACATACTGCTTTTGTTGCTCAGTGTGCCTCGATGTTTAGCAGACTAATTCAGGAAATAAACAACATAAATAAAACAACAACAACATAAAAGAGCGGCATTCTGCTTTCAAATTCAAATCAAACTCAGGAGGCGGACAGCTGGTATCAGTCCATCATTGAGCTTGAACAGTTACTGACCCTTGATGGGAAATTAATCAGGAGTACATGCACACACACACACACACACACACACACACACACACACACACACACACACACACACACACACGTTGCTATCAAAAATGAACCCTTATCCACTGAACTCTTGACATGTCAGTGTGTCCGGCAGTCCACCTGAATCAACAGTGTGAGCTGCTCTCCATGATTTACTTAGTCAGCATTATTCAGTGTTATTCCAGGGCAGGTGACCCAGTGAGGGCGAGAGACAGCAACAGACTGTAATATAATGACTCTCTCTCTCCGTCTCTCTTTGTCTCTCTCTATACATGTAGGCTACACACTGTACCATGGGTATTTCATACATGTTATACTTTTATATCTTTACACATATGAATTACATGTACAGTATGTTGCATGCTTGTGTGTTCTCAGAATATAATACCATATAAAAAAATTCAATATATAAATACCTTTTTTCTTTATGTTCATGTAAAAATTTGACTATGGGTATTGCATGTATGTTATAAACATATATCTCTATATATCCAAGGATGTACGTTCATGTAGTAATCCTAAATTGCCTTATAGGTAACATATATTACAGCATCAGGGGCATATATGTCATATATTACAAGTCCGTATGGGATGAAATAACCTGAATCAGTGAGTTGCTTGGAGTGACAGTGGATGACAGTGTTTTTTCTGAGGAAAGTGAAATTGTTGTTTAGATGGTTCATCAGTGGAGCACTAGCAATTGCCTTAGGGTTAAAACCAGCCAGTGTCACGCTCAGTTCATGGACAAATGGTCCAGTGCCATACATGTCCTATCATGCAGATACAATCTGGTCATCTGAGATCCATGGTAAAATTATAACTGCTTCATAAAATGCAAATCATCTGAATAACCAGATTTGCTTGCCCAAACACTTGTACTGGCAGGAAATGTGTACTGTACATGAAACGTAGCATTGCCATGGTAATGCTGGCAGCACTGATGGTGACGGCCTCACTTGAAGGCTGAAAATGAGACTGAATGACTCGACTTTTCTTTGCAGTAGATGTGAGTGAAGCCGTTTGAACTGGGACACCTCCAGTTTCTGTGCAGATGTAGCCTGAGTGGTAGGTTTGTCTAATCTTTATCTGTAGACTTACAAAGACCAGCAGCAACACACACAGTGAGAAATGTGTCAGGTCCATCTGTCCATGTGTCCATGTACAGGCTGCAGCTTTAATGCCCTCAGCCCAGATTTAATTTCCAAATTCTTTATTGACAATGGAAGTTAATTTCACAGCCCATTAGCCTGCTGCTAAATGACTGCCATGTGTTGGTGATATCTCAGAGATAGAGGGAGAGAGAGAATGGAAATGAATTTTGGAGAGTGACAGAGAGAGACACAGTGAAATGTAGGCCACGGACAGACTGAAAAGTAATAATGAATTCACTTCATTAAATAAGCTCTTGCCTCAGGTCTGGAGAGGTGCAGTATGTGTGCTGCTCAAGCAACGTCCCTGTTGCAATCCAACCTTTTCTAATGAAACTGCATGATGGAAATATATACCAGAAACTACATATTAGAGGGTCTGTGTTAAGTCTCTCGCAATTTCAAGCCATGCTCAATCTACAAACCAGAATCTGAAATATTTGTAAGTACGTTACAAGTTTGATGAGTGTGATCCTGATTTTGTATTTCAAATCTGCTCTCGCTGTTTCCTTCTGCTTTTAATTTAAAATAGGAAAGGTAAGGTTTGTGAAATTAGGGTTAAATTGAGTTAAGCTAAAGAGCAACTTAACCAAAGCTTAGAACCCAACCTTATGTTACTTAAATGCTCGTCTGACCTACTGAATGTAGACTCTGGGAATGAGACTGCCATTGACTCAATTTTTCAGTTGGCATTCTCCTTCCTTCTGCCATCTGCGTGTTACCCTTTTCAAAATGCCTATCATTACACAACAACAACCATCTTCAAACTAGGAGCCTGCATGGTGAAAATGGGAAGATACCCTGAGGCCCAGATCACACAGAGACTCACCACTACAGACGCAACTGCTACAAAATACGCTTTACTGTCTAAAAATGGGCTGCACATCAAATGGTTTTGCTAGCAATATATTTTAGAGTGATCGGCTGCTTACACTATCCTGACCACTGCCAAGAAGATTGTCATCAGCTTAAAGAAACACGAACAGCATATACCAGTATGAGAAATTGGTGCAGCCAACAGGGACATTGCAACTTAATCCTCAGCTTGGTGCCCAAATTACATCATACCATGTTTAGTATATGTGTCTTTTGCACCAGTTGCAAACAAAAGGCACTCCTAATAACAATTGTCTTGATAAAATAATCAGAAAGCGTTGTAGGGGTGATATTTATGTGTGGGAATTTTCTATGAGCAAACAGATACAACAGGAAGGAGCTGAAATCAACTGAACCATTTCTTTTCAACACTCCTTTTACGTGTTTTACAATCGACCAAACAGCGTCTGGTTTATTGGTTGACTCTTGTTTTCCCATAGAAACCATCACCTAGTACAATATGTATCAAACAATCAATGCAGCCATACCCTTGACTCTGGTATTAAAATACTTCCAGAGTCCTCTTAGTCTGACACCACAAGTAATGTGGTTGATTCTGAGACGAGACCGAGACCTTTAAAAAGTCTTCTTGAGGACAAGACCGATCTTGAATTCTACAACACTACTAACACGTTCAGGATTTTGCTCTGTTCTAATTCAAAGTTTGCATTCAAGGAATACAAACGGCCAGAACTATCTTTATGTGTGAAAACGTCAACTGCGAGCTAGAAGCAATGGAGTGTTATGGATGGCCACACTGCCTGTGTAAGCATCGCATGTCCCTCCCTCCCTCTTTTTCCCCCCTCCCGCTTTCTCGCTCTTTCAACTGGGGGTAAAGGAGAATCATAAAAAACCTCCCACCTCCTCCCTTCAGGCCTCCCTCCAGAGCCAACCCAGACTGCCCTGTAGCTCTCACTTACCAGCAGAGTCATGTGTGTTAGCGGCTAGTTCACTATGTTCAAAAAGCTCTCATAGTGTTTTTAGCCTAATAAATACATAAATAAATAACTCTGTTAAATGTCACAATCATATAAACACAAGCAACAGAGCCATGACAACGTACCTCTGTCTGGAAAAGCTACTTGGCGTGAAGGTTAGTCATTACTGCTGTAGGTTTGTGAGCTAGCTAACTGCTGAACAGTGCATAGCTGTCATTGCTACCTATATCCATCTACCTCATGTCTCACTCACATGGAAGAAGACACCTGTTATCATAATGAACGTAAAGAATGAACATGGCTATCGTTAGTACTCACCCGCTGTCAAGCTAGCATGATAGTTGGAGGGAATTTTGGCTGCACTTTCTCTGCCATTCTTATGCGACTAGCTCGCTAATAGCTATAGCAGTATAACCACTTAGCCTTATGGAAGACTGGCCATGTGCAATGAGTGAACGAGCAGAGTGCGTGCAGACAGGAAGACAGACAGGGAGACAGACAGGTAGCCTTTCCAGTCTTTTCATATGGCTGAATGAAACTATAGGATGGGCTTGTTAGAGGCCTACAACATCCACTGAAGCTGGATTTTTTTCTTTTATTTTTCAGAGCATTTGATTTATTGAGTGTTGTCATGATGTTAAAAAAAAACCTGATTCTAGATTCACTTACCAACCCTAGCTTGAACTGCTCATTCAGCAGATGGACTAAATTCAATAATTATTTCTATGATTGTTTTTATACATACAAAACATTTTTATGCATTAAATAAGAGGATCAGCAGTGCAATCTGATGCTTGGATGCTACCATTGCTGGTTGTCTGGTTGATGATGATGAGGTGTGATCTTCGTCTCCATTTCCTCTAGGTATTTCCACACCATCTACCTGGGTGTTCGGAGTCGTCAGAGCGCTGAGACGGAGCGCTGGCGTTACTACTGGAGGATGGTGTACGAGTTCGCAGACGTGAGCATGCTGCATCTACTGGCCACCTTTCTGGAGAGCGCTCCACAACTGGTGCTGCAGCTGTGCATCATCATACAGACACACAAGCTGCAGGCTGTGCAAGGTAACACACACACACACTCTCTCTCTCTCTAATATTGGTCCTCAATAATACTGTTCATTTTGGCAACCAAAACTATTTTAGTTATCAGTGACATTTTATTATATATTTTTTTCACATGCATTTTACATTTTTCTGTCAGCTATGGCCATTGTGTACAGTAAAGAGGGAGCTGTGGATCACTGACTGCTGACATCAATCCTCTGACTCATTCCTTCAGAGAGCAGCTCTTTCATCCACAGCACCTGATAATGTTACATTCATTCACCAGCCCTTCCATGAAGCTGTTGTTTCTGCAGTCGCAACAATTAAAGCGAATTGAACCAATCCACATGAATTGCAATTCTAATTGAATGGTCAGTGTACTACAGGGCTTGTCCATCAAGTACATTTACATACAGCACCAAGACACACACATACTCACAGGGATCACGGAGTGAAAGGAGACTTAGTGTAACATGAACAGCAGAGCCAGCTGAGCTTGTGTTGCAGTTCTAAGTTCTACAAAGAGCAACAAGGCAAAACAGTTTCTCACATCTGACCTACTACTCTGGTAAAATAATCCGCTTCAAATGAGGCTTAACGTTCACACAATTCATTTTGACTGTCCCTTGATACTAAATACAACTTTGCTTCAGTGTGTTACAATAGATGGAAACTGGCAAACTTACATTTTCCATGTGTGAACTTGATAATGATTCATCCTTGAGCTTGAGTTTTAATGGTCATCCTGCTTCTTACATTGCTGGCCCTCGTTAAGTAAGCAGTCTAAGGTCAAGTGTGTAGCACAAACATGGTAGAGTTTTCCAGTTGTTATGGGAACATTTCTATCCATTGGTATCTATTTTTATTTCTATAAAACGTATCCACTGGGTCTTCACCTCATCACATGGTTAGTAGATGAAGATGTTTCTGCTGGTTCTTGCAGATAAGAGCGGATACATTTAGGTGCTTTTGCTTCCATCTATGTCTGTCTTACCGAACTTACCGAACTTGGCGTGGAAAACAGTAGTTACTAGATGTAACTTCAGTTCTATGACTACATGTTTAGCTCTCTAACTAAATGTGTGTGAAGCATAATTCATCTTAGCTGTGTAGCAAAGAAAACTACCAATAACCTGACCTGAGATCACAATAACACCCAAACAGTGACCACATAGACATGTGCATTACATCGACCTGTGCTTAGTCGTGCTATGCTAGGCTGTGTGCTATGTAGGTGGGGAAAACTGGATGAACTGGATTGTGTAGTTAGCTGGTAAGCTTTGTGTAGCTGCTGGTGCTAATTGAGCTAGAACACTAACAGGACCTCACATCGCTGAGGAGAAGTTCTTTTGGCCTGCTGGAAATGCGGGGGGGGGGGGGGTCTGTCACCCTGACCAATAGTAGCTCAAAGCTGGGTCTCTTGGAATTCTTTGCACCTCTGTGGGAAAACTGGGGGATTCTGGCGAACTGAGTTCAGTTCAGAGTCCATCTAGAAATCCACAATGATTGACCTCGTCTGTGGGTCCCAACATAAGACAGTGAAACACAAAAACTACTCAGCTGTTTTTCTGCCCCAGGCCAGAAAGTGGATCCCACTGCTGGCAGCACAGTTCAGCAGCTGTATGTGATCAAAGCATTTTTCTGAGGGTAGAAGTTTCTCTTTTTTTTCTTGTTTTTTTTTTCTTGATCCATTGATAGCTCTCATATCACGCCATACCGTACAAAGTGCTTCATAAAAATGAACAATGAAGATCATAAACATGATAACAGAACAGATGTAAACACGGAGGAAATAAAGTGATCCACTGTAAATAAAAGATGCTAAATCAAGCATTACAAATAAACTTTATAAAAAAGCTTTCATTTTCATTCATTTTTCATAGATCACTGATGTGGCACTGAAGTCAAAGTCATTGTGTCCCGGTGTTGCAGGTATGACAGCAGCAGCCTCCCTGGTCTCTCTGGCCTGGGCCCTGGCCTCCTACCAGAAGGCCCTGCGAGATTCTCGCGATGACAAGAAGCCCATCAGCTACCTGGCTGTCGTCATCCAGTTCTGCTGGCACTTCTTCACCATCGCTGCCAGAGTCATCACCTTCGCCCTGTTTGCCTCTGTGTTCCAACTCTACTTTGGCATCTTCATTGTCCTGCACTGGTGCATCATGACCTTCTGGATTGTCCACTGTGAGACGGACTTCTGCATCAGCAAGTGGGAGGAGATTGTGTTCGACATGGTGGTGGGCATAATCTACATCTTTTCCTGGTTTAACGTCAAGGAGGGACGGACAAGGTGAGGATGCACTGAGTGTGACGTAGGCCTGAGGAGAACATTTATTTCAGTGTCTTTAAAATGAGTTTCATTAAATGTCTTTATTATTCTGTGTTTTTTATTTTGAAGACAGTTGGTTGCAAGTTCAGTATGCTCATTGTTAACTATAGGGTGCTTCAAAATAATCAAATGTATGATGAGCTGGGAATAGAAATTAAGATCATCAAGAAAAATAGGTTCACTTTTAGTAGTCTTTCTACAATATCTGCACATCACTGGCACAGTTAAGTTCAGGGAAAGATCATGGTTCAGTCAGTAAAAAGGGAATGTGACAGGATGCAAACTCTGGTCTTCTGCACAGAAGTAATACAGGTTTGTCCACCACCCCAACTTCCACAGCCTAAGGCTCCAAATCTTTTTGCCTACCCATTGTTTTCAACAGAGTTACAGTGATAGTGATTAAAATCTCCCACATATTTCTTCAGCTTTTGTCGATGTGGTGTTTATGAAAGCAGACGTGACATTTCCAATATGCTGTCTTCAGCTGTGGTGATTTCTCTTGAATTATCATAGGGGGGTAATGCAAACCAATCACTGACAGCAGACTAAAAAGTGACACTCTGGCTCCATACGCAGTCCTCTTTAACTGCCATTTCAGCCCTCAGACCCACTTCAAATTTCTTTTGATTTCTCTAGCCGTGGCAATATTTGTATTATCACAATGCCATTTGTCATTTATCTGATGGAGACAGAAAAGTGTGGATGCTCACAATTTGTTAACAACTTCACAATTTCGATCAAGTCATTGAATAAAAAAGAATACCTCTTCATTACCTGGCCTCGAGCATTATATCCCACCAAAGGGGGGAACACAACACACATAGATCAAGAATATAACGTTAATTTAGCTATAGGTTGTTAGCTGCCAAGACAAACTGGTAGTGATGCTGTATTATGCTAAAAAGGACAATGATACATTGAAATGACAGACAGTTCTCTTAACCCTGAAAATGTGCCTGTGGAAAATCTCTATTTGGAGGACCATGTAGCCCTGACACATCACCCTGCCCCTGTATCCCAACAAGGGACAAGAATCTGGACGTCCTACCTCTAGGCACCATAGGCGCAAAATGAAGGGGTAGGGCTGAGTTGTAGGAGCCAGGGACATTGGTATAAAGCCTTGCGACAAAAAAACATTCAAGATTTGCCCCCAAAATGGCATGAAGCAGAATTAAACAATTGTAGAAAATGGAAATACTCAAGTAAAAGTACCTCAAAATTGTGCTTAAGGACAGTACTTGAGTTAGTGTACTTAGTAACATTCCATCACTATAACTGAGTTAGTCTATTTGATTCATTTCTTCTCATCATGTCTCATGTTTTTTTTGTTTTAGGTGTCGGCTTTTCATCTATTACCTGGTGATCCTGGTGGAGAACGCTGCTCTCAGTGCTTTATGGTACCTCTACCGGTCTCCTCTCACCACTGACGCCTTTGCTGTACCAGCACTCTGCGTCATTTTCAGCAGTTTCCTCACCGGCGTGGTTTTCATGCTCATGTACTATGCCTTTTTTCATCCCAACGGGCCGCGCTTTGGACGCTCACCGAGCGGCCAGGGTCTCGATCTTGACCCCACTGCTCAGTTTTCCACACTACCGTCTGAAGGTGCCACCAACTCGCTGCGTTCCAACCGAGGTGCCACCACGACCCTGGAGCGCGACATGGGGAAGTATTCTGAGCGGGATGGCTGTATGCCAGTGTTTCAGGTCCGACCCACAGTGCCATCCACGCCATCGTCTCGCGCTCCACGCCTAGAAGAGACCGTCATCAAGATTGATCTTTGTAGGAACCGCTACCCAGCCTGGGAGCGCCATGTCCTTGACCGCAGTATACGCAAGGCAATCCTGGCCATAGACTGCTCCCTGACTCCTCCACGGCTGCAGTACAAAGACGACGCTCTGGTGCAGGAGAGGCTGGAATACGAGACCACATTATAGTTCCGCCCTGCTCTAGGAACACATGCTGGGGTGCAGCCGTCAGAGGATTATCCTGCTATCACTTAAACAGCAACAGGGACTGTGGCAATAAGAACTACCAATAATCTCACCTTTCATCTCTCAATCCCCCCCTTTCTGTTTCTGTTCCTCGGCATCAGCACCCTGTTTGTAGTTGTGAGAGAGGCAGTTAGCGTGAGGTGTAGTTGATTTCGCTGAATGTGTTCTTTGTAGGGTTGTTATTTTTACTTCCGGTCATCAGGGAAATCCTGTCTGGTACGGACTAAATGCAAACCAACAGAGTGCTTCAACGCTCTGCTCAGACCCTACAAGACGGTGATGCACTGTTTGGAAAAAATCATGATAAAATAATTTCCATGTCCATCCAGATGAGTTTTAAATCAGATATCCACTCAAATGACACCTGAGTTACACAGAAATTCCTGTAATGTGATAAGAGAGGAAAAGGTCCCTCATTTCACTTCACACTGTCATGCATAGTTTAATGTTTTTGGAAGTGTGTTAGCTACTTGGAAGATCTCATAGCAGCCACAACTGGGTGTGTGCTCCCATTAAAATCCACACGATCGCACTCATCACTCCTGTTCTCTTAGTGCCAAAAAAGGTTCCTCGGAAACATCCTCTAGCTCCTGAGGAGTGAAACAACTTAGAAATGGCTGGGTAGTCCAAAAAGTTCTTCTCTGGCCTCATTCCTCTTGGATAATTCTGGTCTTCACTGGAAGACGGTGAGAAGGTCAGTGAACTACATGAAGACAGTAGTCAAAGTAGCATCTATACTCAGTGTTTTGTTTGGGTCAACTCAACCAAACCTGGCTGGAAGGCAGAATAGTGAGCAAGACAGAAGGGGTGAAAGACGGACAGACACAACCTCCACGACCTTTCTCCTACAACGAAATAAAAATCAAACTCACACAATGCCAAGAAAAAAATCTTCCTGGCAGCTCAAATCAACTCCTTGCAGTCCAGCCTCATAAACCTGATTGTGCAACGATACTGATCTTTGCTTGTCCGTGGAGGAGAGCGTGGAGGGGAGATCGGAAGAGATGAGCAAGGCACCGGACGGCAATGAAAAGGGGACGACAGGAAAGGATGACGCAGGAAATGGAAATGGAAATGAGAGGGGATGGAGAAGGAGAGAAAACATAGACAAGCAGCCATCTCAGCCAAACTAAACAAACCACCAGGATGTACAGTACTCTGATACAACATGCAGCATTTTTTACTTTAGAGATGATGTAGAGGGTACTGAAGTCATTGTAATTCTGTGTTTTTTGTGATTATGTGTGTATGTGCTGGTAATAGGTGAAGTGAGTGCGTGTGTGTGTGTGTGTGTGTGTGTGGTGTGTGAACTAGAGAAGCAGCTCAGGAGGACATGTGGTTGGATGCCTGATTGGCCCTGTGCTATTGTTAATCAGTTAAGGTACACCTGATGTTTTCATTTAAGCCTGCTCTTTGATAAACACGTCACTTCCTGTTAAGAAATGCAAACTGAAAGGTTTTTTTTTTTAAATGAGGAGCCACTATAAAATATAACTTGATCCATGACCGTCACACTACATGTCATGGTCTGGGAAGAGTAACAGATGTTGAAATCTGGATATCTTTCAGTAAGTGACTCGACTAATGCCAACACACAATCATACCTTAATGATTGACTGGTTGATTGCCAGTGTCTCCCAAAATATAATTTATCACGTTCCGAATACAACACGACCGTTGGCGGTGTGATGAGTTCAGGAGTCTCTCAGCCTGAGGAGTGAAGCTGCTGTGTAGTCTGGTGGTACAGCAGCAGGTGCTTCTGTATCTGTTGTCAGATGGCAGCAGGGTGAACAGACTGTGGCTGGGTGGCTGTTGTCTTTTAGTATCTTTGGGCTCTGTACAGACATCTCACTTCACTGGTGTCACTGATGCTCTGTAGATGGCAGCCTATCAGCTCCTTGGTTGTGCTGACGTTGAGCAGTAGATTGTTCTCCGTGCACCACTGTCGATGGTGGTGCTGTCTGGTGCGGATCTGAACGTGACAGTGGAATGCCGATTGTTTCGTCATGTTGTGCTGATGACATCAGACAATTCCTGCGGTGCATTTTTTGAGTTTGCATCTTGGAGAATGTACACACCAACAATTAAAACCCTGGTGAATTCTCTGGGCAGATAATATGGTCGACATCTTAGCATCAGAAATTGGACATCTGGTGAACCCTGTCCATCTACTTTAACTGCGTTTGAGCTCCAAGCATTATGTATGTAGACACAGAGCCCTCCTCCTCTCCTCTTACTAGAGTCCTGTGTCCTGTCGGCTCTGAACAAGGTCCTCCCATCCAGTTGACCACGTCTCTGTGAAGATGTGCGTACAGCAGGCTCTGATTTTCCAACCTTGAGTGAGCACCTCGTCCACGTTATTCTCCTGTGACTGAACACAAGCCACAAGAAGGTTTGGTAGAGGAACAGTTTAAGTCAGGTCCAAACAGCTTTACCCCAGGGAATGCTGGGAAGCCAGAGGCAATGACGTCATCACATACTGTAGATGAGCAGTCAGTCAGATCCACCATGTTTAGTGTAAAGGCAGCGCTATTTAGATGGTTACAGTGTTCATTTGAAAATGTAAAATATCAGCACAAAAGTAAATTCCAGGTTGTGTTTGTTGATTTTTTACATCAAAAGTGCAATGTCTTTTTTTTTTCTAAGGATGGCAAGAGGAAAGAAAAGCACAAAACAAAAAGTCAATGGGATAATCATGGCACAACCAAACCAGCCCCAGGTGGTCAGGGGGTTGATACTGCAGGTTGATATCCAAAATAAAGTAAAATGACCGTCCTGTTAGTTTGGTTACAGATATTTAGCACTAAGCAGAAGATCCATGTGTAGCCCAACAGATACAGACCACAGAGAAAACCAGGACGATGTGTTTCCATGTGTTGTCCAGTTTTCTCACTATGTTTAAATGGCTCGTGTTCATTTTGATAATAATTGTGTTTTGCTTGTGGTGGCGAATCAGAAATGTAACACTGGAGTATCTTGAATGATTCGGTCATATTTGTGTTTTTACGAACAGATCCACTGTGTTCTGTTAGGGACACACTTTAAAGCACCGCACCAGCGTCACGTCTTCTTTACGTCGCAGCCAATCATTTTGTCAACTAAACATTTTGTTTCTATTAGAAATTTGAATGTACTTTTTGTTGTTCTAAGGGACCATTGTTTTTCCTACAGTTGAAATACATGTATGGTAGAAAACTCTTGCTGAAGTTGTGTAATCAAGGGAACACCAATGATGTTGATTTTTGTCAGTTACGTACACCTGTCTGCATTTAAGCCGCAATACTTCATACTTTATGAAAATGGATTGAAATCATTGGAGGCCTGGAAATGCAGGTAAAATGCATCCAAAAAAATCTGACAGTGCGTCTGAAAATAGTGGCAAAAATATAAAGTATGCATAATGTGTAGTTTAAATGAGGTAAAAAAAATGGTAGGGTTCCTTCAGTCTGTCCAGGTTCTTTTGTTTAAAGTTTGCTGCTTGATTTAAAGTGTCTTATTGTTTCTGTTCAGAGTGTGACTCATGAAGCAAAAGTCACAAAACGTATGATTTATTTGCCTTCCTGCCACCGCAGTGTGTGTGAGTGTGTTGGTGAGTGTGTGTAGTGTTTCACTGTACTGAGCAGTTTGTAGAGAACAACTTCTGGTTAACGGCTGCTTCGGCTGTTTCGGCCACAGCTCCTTTTAAGTGATTTTTTTTGCCTTGTAATTCATTTTGAGCTTTTGGTTTTCCTTATTTTTACTTGTCAAAAGTCTCATCTGAGTCTGTCTTCAGGACTTGGGGAGTATTTATTACCTTTATTTAAACAGGGAAGGCCAAGAGTTGTATACAGACTATACATAGGAGTTATATTCTTTATCAGGGTGCAAAATGTACTTTTTTGTTCAGCGGCCAAATGGCTATTACATGTTCAAGTCTACCAGCCACTCGCATATTTTACCTGCGTTTGGCTGGGGGGGATGATCATTTTGTGCCCGTACATTTCCATATAACCAGCTGTGGCTCTGGGGGAAGCTGTGTGACATCAGATGAATCGCCTCACATGATGTCACTTGAGTCAGCATCAGTTGGGGCTGAAGACAAGTTTGAAAATGAAACCCATCTGAAGGTGGAGTTAGACAGAAGTGAGCTTGTCAGACCTGTGCAGCTGCTCCTCCTCTCTGCTGCAGGCTGAAGGCTTCATGAGCTGCTTCAGGCACAATCAACCTAATGACCAGAATAAATGTTGGCAATGTAACGTAATGTTTCTGCAAACCACTAATATGTTGAATATGTTTACGTACCTTGCTCTCTTTTTCTGTTTTCTGTTGTGACAAAGCTGTGTTTATGGTTTGGTTGGTTTAGGCACAAAACCCACCTGGTCAAACCAAAGATATACCTGCTTTTAACAACACATTAGAACGGCTGCCTCTGTTTGGAGGGAGAATTTCGCACATCCTCAAATAACGCTATGTCTTCGCAATATGCAGACGAATGGCGGGGGCAGTGTGGGAGCAATGTGATCAGTAATACCCCTTTTCTACTGGTTAAAAATCCTACTTAAACCCGCTAAGATCGGGCTTTTGTGTCCAATGGGAATGTGTAAAGATTTCACCTGGGTCGACTGACTCTGCAGTAGACAGGTTTTTATCACGCCTGAAGTGATGGTGCGTTATCAACATCCGGTGGTGCCCTGTTCATTCCTAGAAAAGCTGCTCAGAGGAGTTTTAAAGCCAACAAAGCTAGACTTCCCGGCTATGAAGCCACCTGGATCGCTGACCGAGCCGGCTAACTTCCGGTTTAGCGCCCACCTAACTTGAAGGGGGATAAAATAATTTAATCATGTGGCTCTTTTAGACTTTCCACGTTATTGGACTGAATGGCTCAAATTCTGACAGTGAAGGGTTGTGACGCTCAAAAAAATGTTTCCAACCATAACCATTTTACAGATGCTTCTCTCACAATGGCTCTATTGGTGTTCTCTCTTCTGTTGTAAAACTGTTTCTGGCACATTAGTGATGTCAAACGTGACGCCAGTGACGTACAACAAGACGCTTCAGATAAAAATTACAGGGAAGTTGGAATGGGGCCAGTATGCTAATTGTGGTGCAAAAGCGGTATAAGCAGGTCAGTAGCAGCAGGGACAACAATGGCAGGGAGTTTGGAAGACAGGCTAAGGTGTGCCATAGAGTGGCATCAGCTAGTAACCTGTGTAGTATGTGTGAACAACTACGTTCATGATGCAGCCGGTTGACAGGTTTAAAAATCAAGCACATCCCCGACCTCAAGGTTAGAAAAAGATCATGACTTGATTCAAAATACCTGCTTTGGTTGGCACAAACACAGCTGAAGATGTCCCAAGGTCTCGTTAAAAAACACCCCGTTTGGTTGCCACAAACACAGCAAACTGCCTCAGGGTCCAGTGGTGTCACACTTACAAATGCTGAAACACAGTGTTGAACTGCGGGTGCTGGCTTGGCGGCCTTCTCACCTGTAACTACTCCACCATCTCCTCCACCCACTGATATGAAATACGTAATGTGATCGTGATATGACAAATGTTGGAGAAATGTCAGTCTGGTATGTATGACACGCACAACTCTGAACGTATCAGTGGTCGGCAGAAACGTTGACTGCCAACATTTTAATCTGGCGAATGGGCTGAGAATAATACACCTGAATTTTTAACTGAACTGTTGGTGGTCCCGTTGCATTGTGGGTAATGTAAACACCGGGTGTTTTTTATAACTGTCTGAGTGGAAGAAGCACAGGTTTCAGGGTGGCACAATACTGTTTGAGTTAGAGCTTGGCACACGTTGTAAAAGGCTGCATTTACAGAGCGCTGCAGGAGCTCACGCATGGCTCTGCTTTTGGGCCGATGACGAGGAAAAAGATCCTCACCTAAAAGAATCTGTTCATTCTTATTCTTAATCAATTTATGGTTATCTTGGTTTACATTTATTTTTTAAGTTTCTCAAGGTATGGATAAGGTGTGCTGTAGATGATGGGAGGCTAAGAACTCAAAGGTTAGCTGAAAGTGTCCTAAGTATCACATTGGACAGATGGACGGACGGACGGATCGCATTTCTTTCCTCTCTATTACTGGTCTTCTTCACCAGCAGAGGTCCTCAGCGGGTTTATCTGTCAACACTGTTCTGAAGACTGAAATAGATCTAAGCTCACTTAAAGCATTGCCATTATTCACAGCACACAGCCACTCTGTGTAAATGCAGCCTTATATTATTTGAAAGGAACATCAAAGTATTTTATGTATGATTATTTGCAGCGTCTCCCAAATCCAGTGTAGCCATCGTTTACCAATCACCATCTCATGAACCAACATACGCTGTATACTGATATGTATGATGTGTACTGAGATATACTTAACATAAAGCTACCTCAGTTTGTTTCACGAACAGAATACCCTCCACCTTCTCACTGGCAATACATTCTTCTTCTGTAGTGCAGGTGACACCTTGGACTCAGCTTCCTGTCTCAGTCAGGAACTCAATGAGTCTGAAAATATAGAGTTCCCCAAATGATATTTAATGTTCAATTAAGAAATGATATTCAGTGAAGTGTTCACTTTCAAGTCAATTTGTCAAATTTAAATGGCAAACAGTTCTTTTTCATTCAAACTTAAATAATGAAAGAAAGGATTATTCCATTCAGTTGAATTGGCTCAAACCCTTCATTCATATTCATTTTGGCATTAACTTTTAAACCTTTCCAAATAATTCTTCACTTGAACTTGTCTTACATCGTGCACACAGGGCAACACCGGGCTCCTGTGCACAGTTTTAATTCATGCGGCCCCAGATTAAATGTTTCGTCAGTTAGGCAAAGTTTATTGAAAAGAGCCAGAGCAACCGGAGAGGTTTGTTCTGCCTTCAATGATTTAATGATTTAATGTCAGTGTTAAAACGAAATGAGGTGCTGTCATAATAGGGGAATTCTCCACTGATGGTCGCCAGGTGCTCTAACATCTGAACGGTGGTGGGTACCCTGCTCACAGGAAGTGTATCATAAATAGGACATGACACATCAACAGACTCCCGCCCTCACTCTGGTCATAACTAAAAGCTGCTTTCCGTTTTGTTTGCCTTAAAGAGAATATATTTCTATTTCTGTCTTTATTTCAACCTCATAACCCAGGACATTATTTGAGGCTGTACTGAAAGCACAGCTTGGTTTTCTGGTTAGCCTACTGGTGTGTGTGTGTGTGTGTGTGTGTGTTTTACGGGTGCGTATGTGTGTGCTGTGTGTGTGTTCTTTTTACACTTTTCATGATAGCATAATGTGTCAACAGCAGTTACTGTGCTTATACTAGGACTGAGTCAGTGTCCAACAGGGAGGTCCTCCGTCCTCCCAGCCTGAACATCTCTCAGACAAAAAGCTTGGTAGGAAACATAGCTGACCATCTGTGGTTGTCATCCAAGACGTCAGTTGTGACGAAAACGTAAAGAAATAACACGCAATTTAGGGGATCATAACAGAAAAAAGAACATTTCCTACATCCAACTAAATTGGGCTGGGCATGGTGGGAAGCCGGTGAGGGATCGTGCCCTTATTGCTGCACTGCTACTGGTCAGTATGGCTGCCCAGACTACAGGGTCGCAAACAAGTGGTGTAATATGTTCGTAGCCTACCATTAACTTTGTACCTCTGATGGTTTCATTTAGGCTTGAAGATTATCTCGTTGAACTAAACTCACCATAAACTCTGTGTTTGCCACCGAATAATCCAAAATCCAATGGAAAAGTATGAAGCTTCAGCAGTGTGAGACAATCCTTCCCCAACCTTAGCTAAATGGTTTTAGCTACCTAAACTTCACAAAAGCACAGGCAGATCAGAAAACAATCACTGGGAATTTTTACAGTGGTAATATGTGCCATTTACAAAGGCTTTGGACAACTCCTACACTGTCCTTTAGGGATGAGAACTTGGTGGAGGAGTCAGGTGGCTGTCCACACAGTGGGATCTAACAATGACAAAAACAATTCCACAATCACGTTACTCTGTTCACATAGCCGGCACAAAGCACTGAGCTATTGTGTGTCATCGCCCTCTGTAGCTCTCTGAGATGTGAACAGGCCTTGCGAGTGTCCCTCAGGCTGTTTCTGTTCACCAGCTATAATGGATCAAAGTTCTGCTGTAGAGGTCCGTACAGACCGGCCAAACAAAACAGAGACGCCGGCTTTTGAACTCTCACATTAAAGCTGCCCAGGAGAAAATGACTGTCTTTACTTTGGGAGGTCAGGATGAGATCTGTGCAGCAGCAACTGTTCCAGAGGAGATCATTCAGCCTTAGCACAAGCACAGTAACCAGCAGGTGAATACTGATAGGATTCCAGTCACACTTGTATAATCATTCTGTACAGATGTCTGTTTAGAGAACTGGTTGAACAAGTACCACAGATAGTGAACTGATGAACTTAAAAGCTTATCTGTAAATAAATGTATGCAAAGTGTACGCGTTAAAAAAGAACATTCCGATCTTTTTAAATTCTGACTGTGAAGGGTGTCTTTAGAGGTCTGATGCCACCACGATGGCAGTATCTATGACGATATACTACAGAAAAAAATGATAAATGTGGTGTATGTGGTGTATTTAAAAAAACAGATACAAATGTTTAAGACAAAAAAAAAATATTGGTCTTTTCAGTAAGTTGCATTGTGTGATGAAAGTCTGAAGTGCTCAAAATGCGTTCATTGGGGAAAAAGTACATTTTATTGTAAAAATAAAACAAGAGTGATAAACATGACAAAAATGACATTTTTGTATATATGGGATTTTTGTAAATTTTTATTTGAATCTAATGCAACACAAACTACCAAAATTCATTTAATAAAGTACACTGTGGTCATTTTTCTGGCCTCAAGTTTGTTCATTTGTTCTTTCATTCTTTTGCTGAAGTTGAAGTGTTTTCTAGGATTATTATAATAATAATTAAATTATTATTATTGAATGTGTTTGTATAAGAGGATTGAACCATATTCTGCTGCCAGGGGCAAAAATCTGATGTCAGCTTTTGACTTTCTCAAGAAAAATGCTTGAGGAGGATGTAGGTAAGGCATGAGGGTCAGTAGATAATGCCTGAATCTTCATTTATCGGTGAACTGTTACTGTACCTTCTAACTAATACATGGTAAATTGTGGTAGAGGTAAAGAAATGTCTAACACATTCGATCCTTTGTTTGAACTTCTTACCAGAGGTACGTCGAACGAGCATTTAGGGGGCAGTGGATCAGGTAAAGGGTGGAGGGCGCTTTTGAAACGTAAAAACATGCTGCTTCAGTTATTATTCAACTTACATTGTTGTCCCTTATTCAATATAAACATCATCAGCATGAAAAAAACATTCAAACAAGGATTTAACAATAATAAACGGTTCTAATGTCTAAACCTTTTGCATCACCTCATATTCAAGCAATCAAGCAGACCCGTCCTGAGGCTTGGTTCCGTCCCGATGCTTGGTCCTGCAGCAGCACGTGGTGACGTCAAAGTCCAACCTCGTCCGCGGCATCTCCTGATTAGCAGCTGGCGATGCTAACTTAACCGCTAGCAACGGTCCCATTGTTGTCTTCAGCTTGCGCCAGTAAGGAGCCCTCACTCACTTCTAAAACACACTCGGTTACACTCCTAACAAAATAAGCAACTACTCGCCTAAACTCGGTAAATAATACTTTTCATAAAGTTATTTGAAAGTTTGCTTCAGCTCTGTACCTAACGTTAATCACTCCCATCGTTTTTTTTTCTCTCGTTACGCCCCTCTAAAATCCGACAGGTTAATCCCCAGTAACAGAGAAATGATTGACACCTGTCAAAACAAATGAGAACCCAAATTAGAGAAACAAGGTTTGTTCATATGTATTGCATGGTTTAGGAGAAACAGCAGCTGTCTTTGTATCAGATCACCTACCTGTGATAAATCTCAAGCAGAGAAGACAAGACAGGTGAGCAAGAATGGAGAAGCTTTTAAGATGAAGACTTTTATTAAATTAGATGCACTTAAAAGTACAGAGCATTATAAATAGTGGCCTGTGGGAGATCCTCATTAGGAAGCCATGACAGGTCTTGTTTCTTATGTACGTTAAAATCCTTCTTACGCCCTTGGGGGTAATATGCTGGACAGAAATACATGCACCCAAACAGACAAATACTGTGCACAGATCAGTAAGGTCAGGACAGGTCAGATGTAGCTTCTGTTTATCACTTGATAAAGAAATTCACATGAAACAGCTTAATAAAAATAGATTTAATAACATTTCGCAGTTGATCTCAATATTTAAAAGTGCAACATTTATATTATATCGACACAGTTTAAAAATACATGTTAGATAATCTCCAAAGTAACAACATCAAGATGGAAAAAGGCAACCAGTTCACAGAAGTAAAGCATCCAGTTAGACACCATTAAAAAAAAAAACACACACACACACACGGTCACAAAGGCTTCTTTAAAAATAAAAAACGTCTGAGTTGGCAGTGATACTTTGAAGACTATGTGTGAAAAAACATTTGTAGAATCACAATATTTACAAAGTCATACTTAGTAAGTGACACACACGTAAAAAGACTAGAACACTTCATCTCCAAACCAGAATGTGTGCATGACAATGATTAGTTCACAACACTGTTGATAAAGCACTGAAGATCCAGAAGTGAAACAAAAGGATCATATTACATCATTTTTAATATACACAAAGTTTGCACAGATGAAGTGATAGATAAGTATTTTTACTGATATGCTAAATATTACAGAGTGGAAATACTGATGAGCAGTCATTCAAAGTATCTGTCACATGGTGTAAGTTTTGGTCTGCTCCCAGAAACACACACACACACACACACACACACACACACACACACACACACACACACACACACACACACACACACACACACACACACACGGTCTACAAATGAATTCAAAGGTTTTCCGGCAGAGATCATTTAGTTCAAGATGCTTCTGCAGATCATTTCGATTTGCCTTTCCTTCATTTAAGTGTTTCTGTGTCGTACGTCCCCAGCAGAACTGATAATGTGCAGTAACGTGTGTGTTGTTAAGATTTGGTCAGTGTCTGTGGTGAAGATGTCTGTAAAAATGATCAATGTGTGAAGATCATTCCCCCAAAACAGCATCTGCAGTACAAACAAACTATTCAGCTATAGTCTTGCATAATAATGGCAATGTGCTTCAGATGAAGGTTTGTGGGGAGAAAGGCGGCCATAGAAATTACACTTATAGACAAGTTTACTTACGTTTGACTAAGTTTCATCATCAAATCTGCTCTTTCCCTGAATATGAGATGAAGTGAGGTCATGTCTCAAGGCCGGAGGGACAACACACGACTTCACTCTGTTCACATCAGACGCCTGATGGCTTTTTTCTATTCATTTTGAAACTTATTTTTACAAAACACCTCCCTGCTTGAATGAATGCACCTTAGATTTACCCGCAGTGCAAAAGCCTTCAGGCAGCTTTTATCTTTTACCTGTGAGCCTGACGTATTATGTGAGAGCAGCATACGTTTAACACCTGCCCTTTTCTATGAATGTCTTTTCTACATTTTGTTGTTCTCAGTCATTTCATTTCATTTCATTTCTATGAACAGTCTTTTACTTAATGTAGTCTTACTTTAGTCTCACCTGTGGTGTTTCACTGATTCATTTCAGGCATCTACTGCGTCCCTCAGCTCACCCTGACAGGGTTATACCTATTTACAGAAGAGGATTAGGTCCATGTGAAAAATGTATTTGTGTTATGACTTTTTTTCCCCTCAGTAATCAGATATTTACTTTCTTACAACTCTGAGTTCAATGTCTGTACTGACTTCTTTTCTCACAGTTGTGAGATTTAAGTCTGAACTTGGACTTTTTTCTGAATTCTAGGATTTAAGTCAAAATTCAGATATTATTCCCCTCATAATTCTCAGTTTAAAGTCAGAATTCATAATGAATTTTACACGTGTCCCTAACCCTCTTCTTCATTACTGATTACTTAAGTTAAGGTTTTTTCCCAAGTAATTGATTACTTGTTTAATCTGTAAAATGCCAAAGAAATATTGTAAAATTTTGTGCATCCAACAGTCCAATATTCAATGTTGAGTTTACAATGATCTACATATGAGAAAAGCAACAAATCCTAACAGTTCATACACAGAAATCTTATTAAAAAAGTCTGTGACGATCAACTAATGGTCTCATAACAACATGTTTGCTCTTCCAACAGACAATGACACAAAACCAAGTAGAATTTGAAGCCTTCCAGTCTATCTTGCATGTAGAATCATTCATAACATGGCCATGTTTCTGTGATTTCGTTCATTCTGACACTAAATTATTTTGGAACGATCATCATATGTGCCTGTCTCTGGCAGTGTGCCAGGCTCAGACAGTCAGAAGGTTCTGCAGGGTGAGGAGAACCAAGTTTACCAAAAGGACTGTAAATGTTGATAGAACCTTTTCATTACCCAAACATTTGTCTGCATGGTAATTAGAGCACACAGCTAGTATGCATTACATTATTGATGTAAGGTGAAATGAGTCCACCCATGCTTCCCTGATTATTATAATACCAAACTAGTGAGTAACACATGTCCTTACAATGAACATGACACAAAGTGACATACCAACTTCTTTTTAAGAAATTATTCCTACAGTTTCCAGGACATAAAAAGGAGTAATAGATCGTCAGAATCAAGCACTACCATTATTGCATGCCTATATTGATTAAAGGATAAGGAAACAACTGAAATTTAGAGTTAATATTACGAGCACCGTGTGATCTCTATAATAAAGAATGCTGTTTTCTACTGTAGCCATGGAATTCTATGTACAAGTTAATCTCATCGACACCCTGCTGTCACACCGCTGTAACCTTAGATCACTGTCCTGTATGTTTCTGGGACAACTATGACACATGAAAGTCGAACTGATGAATCAAACTTAAAAAGCCTTTTATAGTGGGTCAAATCAAACTGGGTTCAGCTCTGGCTCGTCTGGCTGATGAGGAATTAGTGTGTGTTCCATTGTTTGCTTCAATCAAGTGAAACTAAAGATGTGCAAACTCAAAGTGCTCTTACAGTAAATCGTATATAAGCAATGGTCTGTACAGTCCCTGCAATGTATGAACTAAATGTAGTTCGATCACAACTTTCAATAAAGACATTGCCTGAATGCCACATATTCAAACTGAGAGAGACCAATTACATCTAACCAGAAGTTCAACTGACCAAACATCCCACAATGTATCTATAGTCTATCTTTAAAGGTGTAAATTGTAAGAAATGGCCAGAATTGGAGGGCAGCATGACCACTTGCATCAGATCACCTATTAAGGAACAAAGTGGTGTGAGGAGACAGGACGGACACTGTCGTTTCTTCACTCTGTGTTCAGGATTCATTTCAAAGTTCTTGTCCTCACATACAGTCGAGCCCCGGCCTATGAGGTGGCGGCCCAACACTGTGGAATGCTCTTCCTCCAGACTTACACTGTGCAGTCTCTGTTGATGTTTTTAAAAAGCAGCTGAAGACTTATTTATCAAATTGCCATCCAGTGTTGGAATCTGTTTGCCTTTATTTCTTTATTTTTATGTTGGATTTTTTCCTCCCTTTTGCTGTTTTTATGGTTTAGTTGTTATCTTACTTGTGAGGCACCTTGTGACCGTGCCCTGTGAAAGGTGCTATATTACATCAACTGTACTTGCTTTCTTCTGTTGGGAACATTAGTTAATTTAATTAACGTAACTAAAATTCTGGCCATATCTTACAAATGAACTAATCATACTATTATTAATCAAGACAAAGGATATCAGAAGACGAGAAAGGAGATATTGTACAAGTGTATATTGGAAAAATAATTTCCTTTTCATTAATGGTTTTTGAGGTCTGCTTATTGTCACGTCCAATGGCACGACCGCAGGAACTTTAAAGAGATTCATCCTGGGAATGAGCACAGTACAGAACAGAGCACATATCGGAAAGGTGCAATACAAAGAACATTTTTGGAAGAGGAACCTCAGCGGCTGCAGTCAGTGGTGTTTGGGACAGTGAAGAAAGCTGTGCAAATATTCCGACATATTAACATGGGCACCAAACCTGTGCACACTGCAGCCATCTGAGCCAATGGGACCTCTGGCTCCGGAAAGTTTGTCTCTGTTGTTGTACTGTCGATGCTAATGGTCTTTGTGTTTGGTGTGAAATCTCTCCAACAAAGCTCTCAGTATGTTCCCTGGGATCTTCTGGTGCTGGTCTATCAGTGACTGGACCGCCTGCTGCACCTGCAGAGCAAAAAACACCGTCAGTGGCACAATACTTGAACGACTGATGCTTTTAGGAACAGCTCACATTACTGCAAACATCCTGTAGGACACCCCTGGAATTTACCTAAAGGGTGGTGCAGTATGCTGCAGGTCAGGGCCCATCACAGTATGACATTTCAGTGGCTAAAGTTGGAATTATATTTAATAATTATTATATAAGCAAAGAAAGAAAAGAAAAGAGAAAGAACTGATGCTCCTTCACTGCCTCCAATACTCAATACAGTTCTTAACCTTAAAGGGATATTCCGGTGTAAGTTTAATCCATGGTCTAACACACCTTGACACTGAGTAAGACTCTCCCTCGAGAGGTCAAGTTAGCTGACCGCTAGCTTAGCTAGTTTTAGCAACCTCAGAAAAGACCGCACGAAAACAATACATTGCCGCTTACGCCTCCAATTAGAAATCGCCATCAAAAAGCCACAAATAATGGTGAGAACAGCACCAAACTTCAGCAACAGTACATGTACAGTCCCAGCACACAGTACGAAGCATCAAACATCTGCTAGCTTTGCCGGATTTGTATTGAAAACACAGCACAACTCACCCATGATTATTACTCCATGGAATGCTCAGCTCTTATTATCGAGAGCTGATAGGGAAAATAACGGAAGTAATGGAGTAATAATCATACATTTTCATCCTTGAGCTCCAGAAATCTACTACTGCACTCGGTAATCGACTCATCAGGGCTTCCCGACACAGGCAGGCTGCTGGAGGAGAGTGTTTTCAATACAAATCCGGCAAAGCTAGCAGATGTTTGATGCTTCGTACTGTGTGCTGGGACTGTACATGTACTGTTGCTGAAGTTTGGTGCTGTTCTCACCATTAATTGTGGCTATGAGTGGCTTTTTGATGGCAGTTTCTAGTTGGAGACATAAGCTGCAGTGTATTGTTATCGTGCGGTCTTTTCTGAGGTAGCTAAAACTAGCTAAGCTAGCGGTCAGCTAACTTGACCTCTCGAGGGGGAGTCTTACTCGGTGTCAAGGTGTGTTAGACCATGGATTAAACTTACACCGGAATATCCCTTTAATTGGCGCTGCATGTAAACCATTTCCCTTCACACCCTCAAAGAAACTCAGGCTTGGACAGGCAAAGCACAGCAGCTTTCTGTTCCACCCTCACCTGACTGAAGATCGAAAGGAATTCACAGCAGTACAATAGCTTTAGCTCACTCACTTTCTCTGCCAGCTCTGCTGCATTTATGTTGGGGTCATATGGGATGGGATCACCAAGGAAGGTTCGAAATTTCACAGGAAAGCCACCATAAACAGGAGCTGCAGGGAAACGAAACCTCTCATACAACCAGCGGTAAAGTCCTGGATACAAAGAGACAGAGAGGGAGAGCACATCACTGGGAGGAGCATCAACAGAGGACTGACATGAGACTGGAGATGAAACGAACAGGTTACCATCACATTCATATTCACCAGTCAGGTCAGCACACTCCCCTTGCTACCACACTATCTCAAGGACAAGTTTGGTGATATTCCATTTTCCTCTTCTTGTTAACAGCGCAGACCCACACAGACAATCAAATCATTCTACTGTGGAATGTCCTGTGCTGTGTGTGTCCCCGTCAATGATACCATCAGATCAGTGATGCTACCTCTTTGTGATTTGAACTTTCTCTACACTTACTGAGCGTTCCCAGAGATCTGAAGCCTTCCCGCACATTCTGAGTAAACATTGGAATTACTGGCTGAAAGAGAGAGAGAGCAAGAGAAAGAGAAGATTAGAGTGGAGAGCTTTCTACACTGCAGAATTCTAACAACACGTGTAAAGGTCAAATACAGTGCAAGTGTAGGCAGTGCATTATAGGACGTAACAAGAATCAATTACGAATTCAAATGTATTGAAGAAGATTTGAAAATGGTGAAAAAGGTATACTAATCAGGCAGATTTGTCATAACCACATGACCCAACGCTTTAGCAATTTAAAAGTAGGGTTGGTAAATTCTTCAAGAAGCATATTTTCTTATCTATAATCTAATCTCTTAACATTCCAACAACAATCACTAAATCAATGTCAAATGCTCTGACAAATATAAGAAAAGAAATCCAGTATCATCACTTACTAATCGCATTGACTGACCATGACGGTGAGTCTGTTAGTGCATCCAAAAGCATTTCACAAATATATAGAAATTGTAAATTTGTATCTGCAGGTGTATTTGGAAACACTGTAAGTGAAATTTAAAGTCTACAATATCACACACTCCAGGCTGAAGTTTTAAATTAAGCACTAAAAGACAGCAGCTTCAGCAGATTTCTGGAAAACCAACGCACCACTTGAGAGTCGATGGCGACCTGGGCGAAGCCTCTGCGTTTGCCCCAGAGGAGAGGGTAGGTCTCATCGCTGAACAGAGCTTCCCGTACTCCTCCTGGAGAAATCCCCAACAAGTGGCCGTTCTTCAGAGCCCGCACACACTCCTCCTGAGGGCCGTGGATCACACTGAATACCTCACACAGTAATTTGAAACCTGGAGGAACAGTTCGGGATGAGACAGAGTGAGGAAACAGAGTCGAGGGGAGAAGAAAAGTTTCAGGGAAAAAATGTGTTTTATGAGGTTGCAGTGACCTTGACCACTGACAACTGACCTTTGACCAAAATCTAATCAGTTCATTCTTAAATTCCCAAATTCCTACGAGGCTTTCATGAGATATCACGAGAAAGATATGGACATATGACCACAACTGTGATTAAAAATGATTGTCATGACTTTTTATCATGACTAAGATGATGATGAAGATGAATACATACACCAATAGATTTCCAACTTGCACATTGCTGTTTGGCCTGTACTCCTTTGTAAAATAGATTCTGAATTTCAATGGAAACTTTCCTGATAAAATGAAAATAAAAATACAAAGATAAATCAATTTACAAACAAGCGTGTGGGAGCTTGGTGAAGTTCCAGTCATGGGACCAATTTCTAGCCTAATGTTAGCCACTTACCCCAACTGCAACTGCTACTACATGTAAATGCAACTGCACTTACACAAAATCATTGAAAATGGTGTTCATTTGTGAAAATGATCTTGCTGAATGAAATGTGTAAGTATCATAAAAATGTGGTTGCCACAGAGCTTATTTTCTGCAATTATCCCCCGAAAAAAGGGGAAAAAAATCGCATTTTTTCGAGGGAAACAGGGCAATGCTAACTCAGCCTGCAAAAATACATCCCTGCAGCTCACAAGGTCAGCAGTACTGCATGGTTCTAACAGTGTCAGTACCTGGGATCTTGAAGAGGAAGTGGTCAGCGACCGAGTGGCAGGTCCGTCCCTTCTGGATGATGACGTTGGCCAGAAAGTAATAGTAATCGATGGGAATGGCTCCATGATAATACACTATCAGTGCTGGTCCTTTGTCAGGGATCTTCTCCATCCCATGAATCTCATAGCCTGGTACACAGGCCAGAGCACATCAGACACACATTCTAAGATCATACGTACTGTGGAGAGCACAGCTCGAATTTAGAACATGCACATATGCAAAACACAAGCAAATGAGGGGAATGTTCACCAGTTTGACAACACACACACACACAGACACACACACGCACACAGCATTCAGAGCAAAAAGCTGCAAAGTGAAAAACACAACTGAGTGCAGAAAACCCAAGCAAATACAGAAAGACCTTTAAACAGTGCAAACACCCTGGAAGCTCTGCTGGTTGTCTCAGAGTCATGGTTGGTGACTGAGGGTGACCGGGCCTGAGCCATGCATGCCTCCACACTGTGGAACAGCCTGCCTCAGGACTTTAGGACTTGAGGGCTTACTGGCTAACCCTAACCCTGTTGTGTATTTACTGGCTTCTGTGTTGTGTATTTACTGGCTTCGATGTTGTGTATTTACTGGTTTCGATGTTGTGTATTTACTGGTTTCTGTGTTGTGTATTTACTGGCTTCGATGTTGTGTATTTACTGGTTTCTGTGTTGTGTATTTACTGGTTTCGATGTTGTGTATTTACTGGCTTCTGTGTTGTGTATTAACTGGCTTCTGTGTTGTGTATTTACTGGTTTCTGTGTTGTGTATTTACTGGCTTCGATGTTGTGTATTTACTGGTTTCGATGTTGTGTATTTACTGGTTTCTGTGTTGTGTATTTACTGGTCTCGATGTTGTGTATTTACTGGTGTCGATGTTGTGTATTTACTGGTGTCGATGTTGTGTATTTACTGGTGTCGATGTTGTGTATTTACTGGTCTCGATGTTGTGTATTTACTGGTGTCGATGTTGTGTATTTACTGGTTTCTGTGTTGTGTATTAACTGGCTTCTGTGTTGTGTATTTACTGGTTTCTGTGTTGTGTATTTACTGGCTTCTGTGTTGTGTATTTACTGGGTTCTGTGTTGTGTATTTACTGGTTTCTGTGTTGTGTATTTACTGGCTTCTGTGTTGTGTATTTACTGGTTTCTGTGTTGTATATTTAATGGTTTTGTTGTTATGTATTTACTGGTTTCGGTGTCCTCTTAACTTATCTGTACACAATCAAATTTTATAACCTTGTAACTTCGTTAAGAAAAGTGTAGAAAAATTGTGTGTATTAATTATTATTATGTAATAATGATATTGTGCAATTTAGTGGACTACAGAAGGTGTTTCATGTTTGTGTTTGATTCCAGGACAGATATATGTAAATATTTTGTCCATAATTGTGTTTCTACGCGTGTGTGTGCGCGTGCACGTGCATATTTCCTGTATTTGCGCTCAGTCTGTGTGTATTTAGCAGTATTTTCTGTTTTTGCAGCACTTTCTGGATTTGGCTGTGTTTTCTGTTTTTTGCTATAATGCAAAGTTTTAAACTTATTGAAATTAAGAAATTCATTATTTGTAATAAATCAAAATATATTAAGTCATATTGTAGGTTTTCACAGCAGAAATTTCAACTTGTCAAAGTAGGAAAAGCAAAGGTGTAACCCTTTTTGTTTTCTTATATGGTGACAGCACTTGTATAAATGAAATCAGAATGAGCAGGATCAGGGGCGTACTGCTATCTGTTTCAATCCTGGAGGGCACACGGTTACATTATGACTTGTTCTGAAAGTCAAGTAACCACTGTTCTTGCAGAGGCAAGTTAACCTGCTGGTCAAGTGTAACTGACTATATGATTAAATGTTAGACTGACTTTATCATGTTGAGACTATAATGCAGCAATCATAACATCTGTTTTGAATGATTCCTTACAAATACATACATCATTCTTCTTCTACCTTTTTAGCTGTTCCAGAAAATGAAAGGACGTCTTTTCATCATTACTGGCTTACGTTATCAAGCTATAAACTTGGTAAAAATAATCATAATAATATTACGGACTGATTATGACTTACTGCATCTTTTAAAGTGGAACATTATCTTGCATGTTACTCGAGTTGACTGTGAATATTGTATTTCCTCACTTCCTCACAGAAATGGCGGAGCAGCGCTCCAGTGCACTCCAGCAGCACTTCACCTATGAGTCAGGATGGAAAGGAAGCCACAGATAAATAAAGCCTATCATGTCTCACCGTGCCATATGGCTCCGTGTCCATCCCACAGAGTAGCCAGGGTCTTCCTTGCGCCATCCCACAGGTTGTTGCTGTAAGCTTCCTTTAACTGATTCTTCCTCTGATAGAAGAAAACATGACAAAAGATAAGGTTTGGAGTGACTCAAAGCAGGACAGCAAGAACAGGTAACTAACAACCTGAGAGTTTTCAATGGTTTTGCCCATAACCTTTATTGCTAATATTAACCATTCTTTAATCTTCATTTTAACAAGTGTGATTGGACATGACTGTCAGATCTGGTCAGGCTTGCAGGAGCTCATTATCATTCCCTTCTCAAAATAAAATATATAATACTAACCCTGTATGGATTTGATATGATTGCTATCATTGTTGTATGGCCTGGCTCAGGTAAAACCTTGCAGAGAATAGTTCCATGATAAACTTTTAAACCCTTAAAAGTTAATCATAATCAACTTGTTTGCTTGCTGCACCGCACTTTGAAAGGCACATGTTGACACGATACTGTGTCACACAGCGTGCAGACATGGGGCACACATCAGACGTCCAAATGTCAGTAGTACAGCTGACTGCCTGCACGTCTTCCAGGATACTTGAATGTGTTCCCTTCACTGTCTCAGAAAGTTTGGAGAGAGCATTTTCGTCATGCTCTTCCTTGTGATGTGTCTTCAAATGCTTCATGTGGTTGTTGCTGTTGGAATTTTGCAACACTTGTGCCACCCCTCAAATTACAGCCTTGCACACGGAACATGTTGCTGTTTTACTGGTGGGGTTATTCAGAGCAAAATATTGCCAAATAGCTGATGTGTATCTAGCTCCGTCTGACTCACGTGAAATCAACTCAGTCTTCGCTGCTCTAAAAACAGTAGTTGCCAGTGGCAGCACGGCGCGTCTTTCTGTGTTGCTTTTAGAGAAGGGAAAAAGCATTGATTTCCACAGTGTAACGTTAAGCAGGGCTTACAGAGCTAACTGGGAAGTAGCAGGGTCCGTTTCTAAATGACATGGTATCAGATCGGTGCATAGACTCACATACTCGCTGATTTCGAAACCTGTATTTTCTGCAGCATCGTGGCATTTCTGTCTAGAGCCAGTTCCTTTAAAGGAAGTAGTACACATGGCTATATGAGATCTTTAGTTTCTCAGCCACTTCTCACATGGAATAGCCTTCATCTCTCTGAGCAAGAATAGACTGATGAGATTCAGATTAAAAGTTTTTTTTCTGGCCATTTTGATACAATAATCAAACCCACAAATGCTGATGCTCCAGATACTCCATCAATCATCACAACATTTTTCAGCTGTACTAACATGACTGCACAAATATTTTAGAAAAATCAGTTAGAATTTAACATGACAAACTTGGCTCAGCTAAGAAAATGTGTAACTGGACCACAGGAGTGATGGTTCCTAAAAATGGTTCTCTGGACACATATGTAGATAATCCATTGCTAAAAGAGGCAATTAGCACATTAATCAGTGGTCTCTGGAATTCATCAAGTCGTTCCAGTGAAACTTTCCTAAATTAATGTGCCATAGCCTGTGTCTAAAATGAGCAGCATCGGCATCAGCTGGCCGCAGACACCTCAAGGCTTGACATAAATTAAATAAAAAAGGAACATTTTTAATATTATTATTTATTTACAACGCAAAGTATAGTCGTTCAGAGCATCATCATCTGATCATCCCAGGGTGGTACTTGTATCACACAAGCTGCAACAAGAAGCCTCCACTCGAGCTGTGGTAAATTAAAAAGTAGGTAACCAATGTGTCCGCCCATAACAAGTAATGGATAACTAATAAAAAGGTGAGTAACCACGTTTGATTTTAAAAAGCAGGCTAAACTGACTTTATGTGTGTTTACTCCTCACTACAGCTGATGTCCCTCCAAACACACTGTATCAAGAGATCCTCCTGCATCACGTTCACTGTTTAACTCCCTACTTCAGGCTGCAGACACTGCAGACACTCTGTTGTTCATGGCAGGTTAGCTAGCTTGTCTTGTTGTTAAATATGTTGTGAAATTATATTTACTGTTTGTAAACCGTATGCACTGTTATTTACTTTGAATATTGCTAGCACAATGTTAGTTATCTGGCTAACAGCTGAGACTAAGGATTCAATGAGCTGAGTGGACTAGTCTACCTCCCGTTGCTTGGTCAGATCTAGGGTCTGTCTATATACTGGAGCAGTGAACAACGTTTCCATTGAATAAGAACATATGGGACTGTAATCAATGTTTCAACTGCTGGTCAATCTCTCAGGTGTTGTCAGGGAAGCAGAGTTACTGTTTGTGAAAAATTTTATATTTTGATCCCAAAACACACAAAAATATACACACAGTTTTCTTTGGCTGGTAACCATAGTATAAAATCAGCCCGGACAACATTCAGTTGAGTCTTATGCAATTTCACAAGTCTGACATCTACACATTAAAATAATGAATTTTACAAAAAAAGTGCCTCAGATTCATATTCAGAAATCAGACCAACATGACCAGAGACCAGAGCGTTTGCAGACTCAAGTGCACACATTTTCCTGCTGTTCACTTGTTAGATATTGCGTAACCTATCCGGTCAGACAGGTTTACAGTGATGAAAGGGTCCATTTATTTGCAGTGCAGTGGCTCCGGGCTGTGATTGGTTGTTCAGTCCCATGCTCTAATCAACACTGAGCTGGCTTTGAGCTCTGAAATTCTGTAATTTACTAATCTAATCATGTAAAGGTACTGTATAAATAATAAGTAGTTCAGCGAACATGCTGTAGCACAAGCACTTGTGCTAAAAGTAAAACTGGGATGGCATTTTGAATCATTTGTGAGTGCTTGTAAAATCTGGTAAATTACATCAACTGTGGTTCACAGACGGCGGAAAAATAATAGTGTGTGCATACCTTATAGACATGAAGGAAGAGTATGGAGAGGTAAAGGAGGATGACGATGAGGAAGGGCAAGATGAAGACGACAGCCAGAGGGGTGAAGACCCACAACAGGTACTCCAAAACACTCAGATAGTCCTCCACCTGACCCAGGCCGGCCCATTCCTCCCACGCATGAAACACACACACCTGTAGACCAAAACAGAAACAGCCAAATATTACATCCATGACACTGGCCAAGACTGAAACATCTGAAGAACTATTTGAGGGACTGCCATGAAATCATGTCACTTAGAGTTGTTATTGAAACCATAATTCAAGTGTTTGTGGTAGGGTGATGGAGTTTCCCAGCTTGCTTGAGACAATGTGTTTGAGGCCATAAGCTGAAGTAATATAACCACCAATGATGCCTGTGAGACACTGCCTGCGTCAGCCGAACATCCTGCTTTTAATATTTTGGCATCCATATTAATGGGTTGGAGCAAACACACTGCGGGCATTAGTAGCACGGCTCACGAGTGTGTCAAGCAAGGCTGCAGCAGGAGTCTGGCCTATTTTTACAGAGACTTGCATATTTTTACACACACGCAGTTCTCAGCAGGAATAGACCTGAGAATGACCTGTAGACATCATAACAGCTTTTTAGTACAGTGTTAATGTCTGTATCTGCAGAATATGTCGCAGACATGAAGATAATCCAAACAACAGGTGCAGGGCAGTTTTTTTCCCCTGTGAACTCTATTTCTGTCTCTTTCTCCCTCCCGCGTTCCCACTCTTTCAACATTAAACAGGCATGCAGCGTAGACCACGGGTAAGCCTGCTACGTTAGTGTCAGAAGAGAGATACAAAAGGGGCAGCCATGTTAAAAGAGAAAGAAGAGCTTATCACACGCTAGGGTGGGCAGTATCCAATTTTTGATACTGTTAAACTTTACCCCAAATTTCCCGTGGTATATGGTATTACCATCAGCTGACAAAAAATGCACATTGTTGGGCTCTCAGGGAGAAGCCGATTGATGCTATACCATTTTCTGCTACAAGGTGGCTGCCCTGCTACAGTGCACTTCAACTGTAATTTTCCATCTTATGTCACATTAACATGTCATTCATTACGTTAATCTTCAGGTTTTATTGTAAGTGAAGCACTCACTGCATGTCATTTATTTGTTTTTAAGTATTTTGAGCTCCATCTCTTGGATGAAAAGTGGTTTACAAATAAAGATTAGGCTTATAGTATTATTATTACAGTTGTAGTACTATTTTCACACAACGACAAAAATATGATACATGTTCTGCTAATCAGCAGGGGGCTATGAACCCAACAACAAATCTGGCACATCGTGATTTGCTTGCTCTTCCTTGTCATTTGGTCAGAACCCAAAATGCTGAAAAATTGCAGCAGTTTCCAGATTGCTAGCTGTACTTTCCCATGTTAAACACACAAACCTCATCGGGTCACAGACAGGCAGAGTGTCTACAGGGCGTGCTGCCCCTCCATACACACCGGTCCGCTAGAATGACTCAGTTTTGGCAAGGCGTCATTTGCCACTGGGCTGCTGTTGGAGGGGCAGCCTGCCCTTCAGACATCCAGCCTGTCTGCTCTCTCTAGCCCAGAGAGAACCAGCAGCTAAAGAAAGAGATCCCTCTACACTGTCACCAAAGACAGCGCCTCCATCAGGTCATCACCACCAACTGGAGGGTCCACTGCATCGCAGCCAACATCTGGGGGGTCCTCAGCACAGCTGCCACCAGTTGCCACTGGTGATGCACACCCCATCAACCTCCAATCTTGTTGCCTACCATTTGCCAAGTGGGCTGTAGCAGGAAAAAATATCAAAGAAATGGTGAAGGCAGGCATCATTGAGCACTCCACTAGCCCCTGATACCTCTAGTTGTCTTGGTACCGAAGAAGGTTGGCAACTGGCATTTCTGTGTCAAGTACTGCCTCCTCAACGAAGTCACACAGAAGTACTGATACCAGCTGCCCCATGTTGATGACACCCTCGACTACAGTGTTGGCTATCGCAGGTTCAGCTCCCTTGGCCTCTGCAATGGCAACTGGCAGGTGGAGTTGGCACCAGAGGCATGACCCAAGACCGCCTTCTCCTGTGGCAGTGTCAGGTGATGCCCTTTAGCCTTTGCAATGCCCTGGCCACTTTTGAGCACCTTAAGGAGAGGATCTTGGCTGATATTCCCCAGAGCCACTGTGTCATCTACCTGGATGATCTCCTTGCCTATGCTGCTGACTTTGAGAGTGTGTAGGCCAACCTGATGTATTTCTTGCTATCTGCTACACTGGTCTGAGACTTGTTCTCAAAATGTGCCATCTGTTCCAACGAGAGACGTACTTCTTGGATCATGTCATCCATGCAGAAGGGTTATCCATCGACTCAGCGAAGGTGGCTTCAGTGAGGGACTGGCCTTTCCCCCACAAGAAGTGCGGAGCTTCCTTGGCCTTGCCTCATTTTACTGGGGGTTTGTCAAGAACTTCCCTACAATTGCCAGCCTACTACGCCGGCTAAACCTACAGAAGACAGGCGTTTCAGTGGGTTGATGACTGTGCTTACGCCTTCAAGCAGTCCTGGACATCAATTGTTGAGGCTCCTGTGTTGACCTACCCAGATCTTTGGTGACCCTTCATCATGTATGCTGATGCCAGCAACGTAGGCCTCAGTGCAGTACTGCTCTAGTGAGGGGAACAGGATGAGCTGGTCATTACCTACTTTAGCCGCTCCCTTAGCCGACTAGAGAGTAACCACTGTGTCACCTGTCGAGAGCTGCTGGCTGTGATCCTGGGTCTCCACCCCTCCTAACCATGTCTCTATGCACTCATCACTCAGCCCTTCAACTTTAAAGAACCTAAGGGGCAGCTGGCCCGGTTGCTGGAGACACTACAGGACTCAATCTAATCAAAATCTATTTTATTTCTATAGCCCAAAACCACATTGCCTCAGTGGTCTTTGCAATCTTTACACTTAAAGACATCCTCTGTCCTTAGACCATCTTTTTGAGTAAGGAGAAGCTTCCATATGAAACAAAAAAAAAAAAAAAAAAAAAAATGGGCTGGCCACCTCCATGCAAACGCTGATGCTCTTTCTTGATGTTCCTGCGAGGAAGAGTAATGTCAATACTGCCATTGTGTTGAAGAACGGAACGTGGGGACAGAAGTGGTAGCAGCTCTGTGCAAAAACCTAGCAGACAACAACAGCATCCCCCCAGATGGCAGCGGCCCTAAGGCATCATCAACAGCCCATCAAGGAGTTACACAGCAACCAGAGTCGGAACTCTGAGGCCAGGTGATCATCACGAAGACCCATATTACGCCACTACACCCTCAGAACCAGGGGCATCAAATTAGCCATCCTGACCAGCTGCCAGCAGCGAGACTGGCTCTGAGAAGTAGAGGTGTGCATCGCGATGCAGACGTTGAAGATTCTGCATTGATACAGAAACAGAGTATAATTGAGAGTCTGCAGCTTATGCTAATTGTTGATTGTCCAGCCTCAGCTGGACAATATATTTAAAAAACTAATCGAGTAGTTTATAAAACTGACATCTCCGGGCACATGTAAAGCACAAACTGGAAGAGACGCACGCCTGCCATGACTTCTGCCTCACAGCAATTACTAATAATGAGGAGGCGCTGTCAACTTTGAGGTGTGTACAGCAGAGTCAATGGATGCGTTATCGTAAAGCTGTCATGTGAAAACAACATTATTGTAGATTACAACAAACATGAAAGGCCCTGCAGATGGATAAATGTTTTATATTTGTAATGTTTATGTATTGGGGTAAAGATGTTGAAAAGATGCAGCTTTTATTTTGTAGACTGCTGTAGTCTGATTATTGGAAGGACTTTCTGAATAAAAGGGGAATTCAAATGATGAAAAAGTAGCCATGTGCAGTGATACAGATCATTGAGGATGCCATACACTGAGATGCATCGAGAATCGTTTTGCATTTGAATCATTGACAGCTGAGCCGCAATCGAATCAAAACGTGAGGCCAGTGAAGATTCAAACCTCTACCTGGGAGTGCACAAACTTACTATACAGGCCCTCTCGGATGCTGGGTCACTACAGGAGTGGGCCTAAGACTCCCACTGCAGGGGGGGGAGGACTTTGCACCAGGAGTGCAGGTCTGGGTCTACAGTCCTGAGAGGAAGAAGGGCCTTTACCCAAAACTGATCAGCCAGTGGGTCGGACCTTGTACTGCTCTCATAAGACTGTCGGATGTTGTGTACATGGTGCAGCTGGTCGAGAGGAATGGGGTGGTATTGGCTTGCACCTTACCCACCCCTGGCTCAATGGCTATGTAGCATGCCGGGGGGTAGGTGGGGGGAGTCTCCCAGCATGCTTGAGAAAATTTGTTTACCATAAGCTTTGTTTAATGTGTTCTGAATAACCACTAATGTTGCCTGTTTTGCAGGAGTACGTGTTAATGTCCTGAATAATTGTGTCTAATAGATTATGGTTGCAGTTTGGGTCAATGACAATGACATTTCCACACCATGAGTGAAGTCACTCACACAACGAGTAACTTCCCACATGTGAGAATGCATGCACATCTTACATTAAAGCAGGACCTTAGGGCAAAAAAAGAGCATTTCCTGTATATTGATATCTGGCAGAACACACTTGACCTACCAGGAAGGAGACAGTATCCTCTGCTCCTGTCAGACAGGACTGGTTCACATTGTCTGACATCCTGCTCTGCTGACACTGAAGCTGTAACTCTGAACCAGCTGATGGCAGGATCAGTCAGTCAGACAGCTTCACACCGCTGCTACATACAGCTGTGGTAAAGGAGAGGAAAACACCACATACTTTAGTATTCAGTTTAATAACTGTATGTATGCATGAACAGGAGGATATGTCATGGATATACTGCAATACAATTAGATAAGGTAGCGTGACAGCTGTCTGTCAGGGAAACAGGTACACTTGAAGGGTTTTGATCGTTTGATTTGTCGAACAGCTGACCTTACATGGTAAGTAAGGTTTAGAAACAAAAGTAACGCTATCTGACAGGCAATACAGTCAAGAGTTTTGACACCCAGCCATATATGTTGCACTGAATAATATGACATCAATCATAAGATGTTGCTATGGTTTAGAGGGAGCTAACTTTAGCGTTTGGAATAAGGTTACACCCTAGCTATGAAGGGTAGACCGGCGAACACATTAGCTAACTATGTAAAAAATGTTAATAATAACTGGAGACAGTCGCTGCGGTCAAACAGTAAGCTAACGTTAAATGAGCAGAACTAGAGAATTCAAGAGCTGCCAGCTAGTCAGCAGCCAGCGTCACCGACAATGACCACAGAATAACAGGAATAAGGTTACCTCAGAGCAGCGCCATTAAAAAAATGCCACTGTACATTTAATGTAACACTAGCACAACAGTCCTGGTCCCTATGTCGGAACGCTTTGAGTGTGACACAATCAGGTGTTGAGGTGATTCAGTGTCACTGGAAACAACTGTGCCGATTGATGCGTTCCACTCAGCAGCAGCAAAATTAAACGAAACTTCCTGTTTGACGCATAACTTTCAAATTAAAACCTAAAATAGAAATCAAACCTCAGAAAGGAAAAACCTGAGGGGGGCGACATTTTGCCAAGAGCGACTTTGGAGGGATAGGGGTGGGAAGATTTCAACATAGGACAGCATTGTAATAAACAACAGGATTACGAGCCCAAGAGTATTCTTAGAAGTCCAATGAAATAAATCCATAAGGGTCAAATAAAATGAGCCAAATGTTATAAACTATTGAACATTATTTTGTTGTTTTTCAAAGATATATTGCAAAGTCAATTTCTTGAGTCTCTTGAAAAGATAATTGCTACAAACCTTTGCAAAGTAGCACAACTTAATATCAAATTGGAGAAATTATTCTCTCGTGAAGAGTGGGACTATATAAAAATGTAAATATGCTCTACACCTATCATATGGAATTTAAATTTTCTAAAGATTGGACTCTTATATTCAATTTAATCATATGATTTACTGAAGGAATCCAGCTAAATTCTGTTTTGTTCTATTCTATTTTATTCATTTACTTTTTTCTGTCTCTCTTTCTCATGTCCAACTCATTTCTTGTCTTTTTGTGAGGATATATTTCAAGTCATCATATAGTTGTGTTTTTATGTGTATTTTTTCCTGTATTAATTAAAAGAAAATAAGCCATTCAATAAGGAATCCATCAGTTTTGTTTTTTTGTCTTAAAACATGAGTTCTCAATTAACTTAAATAAATAATAAATAAAATTGTAAATTGTTTAATCAGTTATCTTAAAGTTTGTGGAGCAGCATTGCACTAAGAACTGTACAGTGTCTCCTATTTTCCAAAATAGTCAGAATTTTAAAGAGACTTCCATGATTTTTATTCTTACCAAAATCCTGTCATAGCCGATATTGAACATCTGTCAAATGTCTTTATCCACATTTTCGTTGTTCAGTTTTTTATTCTTGTACAAAAAAAGATATGCAAAAATTGCGCATTTATTTTGAAAAGATGTGACAGGAAGTGTCAGTCAGTGTTTGCCTTCCGTGATGCAGGAAGGAGCTCGTGCTAGTGACCGCCTGGTTGCCCGTGTGTGACTGTGTGTGCTCGTGCTGCTGCTGCTGCCGCCTCAGATAGAGTCAGTCATGATGCTGGAGAGGAGCAGGGTGACGGTGGTGGCGGACATCTTCTTCAGCAGGAGACACTTATCGAAGAAGGAGGAGGAGGAGGAGGAGGAGGAGGAGGAAGGAGTCCACTGCCGCTGCTCCAGAGCCTTCGTACAGTGAGCAGCATCTCTTTATTACTGAGCGCACTGAAGTGCATGTGTGATGAACTGAACTGCAGAGTGAAGGATGGCTACATGAAGTTTCAGCAGCTTGTGTGTGTGTGTGTGTGTGTGTGTGTGTGTGTGTGTGTGTGTGTGTGTGTGTGGTGTGTGTGTGTGTGTGTGTGTGTGTGTGTGTGTGTGTGTGTGTGTGTGTTCTCTGCCTCTCTCCAGGGACAGGGAGCTGTACCGCTCTGATAATAGATGGCTCTCCTTTGACCTGGCAGACGCTGCAGATCAAGGTATGTTCCACCGTCCAGTCATGCAGACGGTACCTGAACTATCCCAGTGGTGTGAATGAAAGTATGATTCCATAAATAATATTTCCAGATGATGATGAAGATGAAGAAGAGGAGGATGGGGAGGAGGAAGAGGAGGTGTTGGATGAAGAGGCTCAGCTGATGGCCAGCATGGGTCTGCCCCTGGCCTTTACTTGCTCCTCCGGCAAGAGGAGAGCAGTGAGTTACTTTACCTTTTATGAAAAGTAATCTTAAACGATTGGAGCAGTTCCTGCTGGGTCTGATCTTTTCCCGAGCCAGTTCAGATGAAACCATGACCTCCTCCATAAGACGGAATACTCGACTACATATGACAGCAGAAGCAATATAGAAAATTAGAGCCCAACCAATATTGTTTTTTTTCTATCCTGATACTGGGGAGTAAAACCATCCTAATAATGATATATCCCTCAAATGTGGCTGTCAAACAACTGTACCAGAGATATGTATGTCACAGAGGTTTCTTTTGTAAGATTCCATGTAATATTCTTCCTAAATATCAATATAATTCAACAGGTCCTATTTCATGTAGGACTGCAACTAACAATTACTTTCATTATTTACGTGATTAATTATAAAGTCTCTAACGCAATTGATGGGAGCGCCCCGTTTGAGGCTTTCACATGACGGCATGGGCGTGGTTTAATCTAAACTTGGTTTGAAAAATGATAGACGCATATCTGCTGCTGATTGAGCATGTTTTTGGTCATGTGACAGAGAAGGAGGTCAAACAGGAAGCCTGCCTCTGAAGAGGAGGACGATGAAGGAGATCTACAGGAAAACAAAGGTAGAACCGTGAAATTATTAGCAGTAGTATTATTGTTGTTGTTATAATGGTGATGATGATGATGAGGACTTGTGGTGCTGTTTGTCTTGCAATTTTTGCTGTAGCTCATACGAACGAGGTGTGTGATCCACTGGAGAAAGGAACAGGAGGGATCCAAGATACTGGCTGGGAAACCTACTGGGGTAGGGAGGGAGGACATGACCATTACTGTCGAGTACACATTCCTGCACACTTGTACACTGCACAGTTGTACAGTTAAACCCAATGATGAACTTTAAAGGTGCACTATGTAGTTTCTGGGATAAATGTTAATGAGCAGAGACAGATCTTCACTGACTGATTTTTTTTCTGCCTAAACAAACGTAATAATCAACCTCTCTTTGTTTTCATGACTGAACAAACAAACTGACCTTGAAGGACAACACAGTTTATACTGTTTTACTTTGTCTATATGTGGCAGACCCTGCCAACTTTTTAGCTTCAAACAGTGTTCTGGGACATTATATCCCTCTGAGAACAGCTGGTTTATTCACTTGTGGAAAAAAGTTTGTATTATTACCTCATTAAAATTGTAAATATTCAAATTCTGAGTTTGAGTTTCTTCTCCAAAACTACACAGTGCCCCTTTAATGTTTTCCTTCAACTGACTACAGTTGTAAACATTTTTCAGACATTGTTCACTAAAATGGACATAAAACTAAGCTGCATCTTGTTTTGCATAATTTGTATTTCAGATATTCACCTCATTGTGAAAATGTTTAGACATTTTTACATTCGGATTAATTTATATGTCAAACTGCTGTTTGACAAAACAGTCTTAAAGGATAAGTTCATCCAAAGTCCCTCAGTCATCAACTACTCACCCTCACTCTGATGGAAAGTCAGGTGAAGTTTTGTAGTCGACAAAACATTTCTCAAGCTTCACAGCAAAATAGTGTTGCAGCGTTCTCCTGAACAGCTGACGTAGCTGGAGACACACGGCCCATCCAGCACAACCCAGGTCTCCAGAAGCACAGAGAACCAGACTTGATTTAAAAAGATGTCATTTACACCCTCAACACTTGGTCATGCTTGTGCACTCACTTCAGACTTGGGGATGCAGGCTTATGCTTTTAGCTCAGCAGCTACAGTCAAGATTTCAGTGTGTAAATAACGTCTTTTCAAATCAGCTCATTGAGCCATTTTAGTTTTTTTTTTGGTTATCTAGTTCAGTTGTTAGGAGAATCCTGCAATGTTGCTTTCCTGTAAAGCTGCAGCTTCCAACAGCATCAGGGCGAGTGGATAATGACAGAATTTTTATTTTGGGGAGAACTTAACCTTTAAAAGAAGTCGGAGGACGTTTGGGATTTTGTGATCCTACTGGAAAACGCAAACTGGACAAGATGCATGCTGTGTGTGAAATCTGCCTCACAACAATTAAATACTTAACACCTCAAATATTAAACATTGCTTCTCGGTTTGACCCTTATCTCGTGCATCTCCTGCAGCTCAACAGGGTGAAGCTCTGCTGTGGAGCAGCTGGCTGGAGAAACATCCACAGACTGCAGAAGATCCGATAACAGTGACTGCTCCATGGGATGACCCAGATACAAAGGCTCTCTGGGACCAACATTCCACAGAGACCTACTACTCCTACTGGGAGCAGTACTCCTACTGGGCGGCACAGGGATGGACGGCTGACCAGTCCGTCTGTGATGGAGACACTGGAGAAGAAGCAGGAGCTGGGGGGATGATGGGCAGAGGCACAGAAACAAAGCCAGAGGAATGGATGGATGGACAGACCAGAGCTGAGAGCCAACAGAGTGAGGAAGTCGAGACTCCTCATGATAGTGTCGAGGATGTGAACGATCAGTTTGGACAGAAATGCACATTAGAAGCTGGCGGGAGCTCTGTGACGGACTCAGAGGCAGACAAACAGTGTGAGACGGTGGCTGACGATCCCTCTGATGGTGGGACTGATCACAAGAGACCTGCTGCCTCCTCACAGCCGAGCACAGCTGAACATACAGGTGATAACTGTGTGTGAGTGTGTCTGTGTTTCTGTCAACTTCACTACCAGAGGGGAGGAATTTCCTTGATTCTAGATGTATCGTGACGCAGATGTGGAAGATCAGGAGGTTGTTTCCCACACAAAATAATAGCCTGCTAATGTTGATTACTGGATTTTCTGTCCTCAGCTGGACAATAAAGATATGGCAAGTCTTTAAAAAATGCACCCAATATTTTAAAAAGGGGCATTTCAGATTCATGAACTCACTGGAAAGAACAAACTGGAGGAGGTGCGGCCACTTTTGCTGTCTAGTTCTGAGATGTGTGCAGGATGTCTGCTACATTCAGTGAGCGCCCTGTCCCAGAGCTGCTTTGTTAAAAAAGATGTTTTGTAGATTACAGCACGCTTGTTATGTACTGCAGAAGGCTGTGCCTCAAGTCTTCAGGGGATTGTTACTTACCTGTGACCTTATGATAGTGTGTGTGTGCGCTAGTATTTTTCAGTGTCACTTATTCTTTTATGGCAAAAACAAAATTTGGGTGAAATGGTTTTCTGAAAAAAAAAAACAATCAAGTGAAGCACAGTAAGTCAGGAAAATAATAACATTTACATAAATCAAATATATTTAAATCAAAGTATTGGTTACAAAGTTTTCATCCTAGGGATTCTAATGTATCGGCAGGGGCTTGGACGGTAGCCCCGTTCACACTGCCCTTTGAGTTCAGTGATCCTGCGCCAGTTCTCCACACCCTCCTCTGTGTGAAGGTCTCAGATGCAGTGAGTGGTGAAATTTGGCTGCGGCTCTGATGAGCCTCCAGACGTAGAATCAGAGGCGCAGCAGAGGCGAACCGTACCTGTGTGAATGGATGAGCCGTAGGGCTGGTGAAAAAAATCGATTATTGATTAATCGCGATTATAATATTGACGATTATGAGTCGATTATTAAATTTCCAAAAATCGATTTATTTATTTTTTTAATAATTTTTTTTTTTTTTTTTTTTTTTATTAATTAATTAATTTTTTTAAATTGTAATACAAACCGGAGTCCTCCTCTTACTGGCTGTCATACCTGATTTAACCCGGAGGTGCAGCAAGGTATTACACAGCTGTCCTGTGACCACAGAAAGTTCCAAAGCATCTGCATCTTTGTTATATGGAGAATAACATAAATAAATAGAATTTGGACATTTATTCACAAGTGTGGACATTTTTGTAACAGTGAAAGACGACATTTAAAACAAAATAAAAAATAATAATTTGGATATTACAGTTACACTATACAATATTGAAGGTGCTGTGAGGTGTTACTCAAAAGAGAAGTAAAATAATTCAGCAGCTGACTGATGTTAAATGGAATATCAATAATCGTTAATAATCGAATCGAGACTTCAATAATCGGAATCGAATCGAATCGGGAAATTGGGCTGATTAACCACCCCTAATGAGCCGGCGACGCAGAGCGGGGGCGCGTCGGTCTGATGGTGTTCACAGAGTGATAACTAAACAGATCTTTCACTCAACAAAATAAGAGAAATGAAAATGGTAGTGTCTTTGGCAACTTATGAGGAAAAAATACTGCAGTTATACATGGAGAAATGTCTGTCATCCTGTCTGTCCTACCGACTCTTCGTCACATTTCTGCTCGAAAAACAGCGTCTGTCCCCGGCAAAAAACTTTAACTCACCAAGTGATTGTCTCCTTCCACTATTGTGTTGATGTAGTTACTGTTTTGAAAAAAATCACCGTGACGGTCAGCCCTCCTGACCGAGACTTCAGTGTTTCACTTTCCCCAAGAAAACAGCCTCCCTAAAGAGAGTGAGAGAGTCAGACAGCATCCAGTTTACTGATGGCGATTATCTAATTAAGAAATTTAGAGCAGAAAACATAACTTGGTCACTTTCCAGGATGTTTGGTGGGTCAGGATCTCAATCACAACACATTATAACAGCATCCATATGATTATAAACAGTCAGCAGGTACATGTTTAGATTAACAGGAGGACACTGAGGGGAACATTTTGAAAAAAACATCATCATGACGTGTATTATGTCACGCCTCTTTTGGATCCGCAGCACCGGAGTGCTGTATGAATTGACACACTGGTGCGGCTTCATGCCGTCGTGTGTGAACAAACGAAGGTGGAGAATTGGCTAACCTCCACTGTGGAGATAATTCGGCGTCTCTGTGCGAAAAAGGGCAGATGATGGGAACTAGAGATTTGGAAATGCAATTAGATGTAGGCCAGCAACTCATAGTCCTATCAGAAATATTTTAAATCAGCCTGAAACAACAACTCCCAACCAACTACTTAAATGTCCATCCATTAAGAACACACCCGCCCCTATTTTGCTTTTTTGTATGCCTGCAATTAAAGGTAACATTTGTATAATCCTGATTTTGACTTAAGTTGCAAAACTTGTGGTTCAAATGCCACCTTATTACCACTAGCTCTCCTCAGGCCATATTCTTATGCAAAATCACATATATGTAAGTGCACATTATATTAATGTGTGTGTTGTGCTGGTTAATATGTTTTATGTTCTGACTCAGGGTCCCAGCAGGGTCCTGGCAGCTCTGACAGACAGAATGACTCAAGGAATAAAATGTCCAACAGAGAAGATGATGACGAGGATGACAAACCCCCAGGAGGAGGAAATGCTAAAGTCAAACGCAGGTGAGTTTGTACTGTGGATGAAGGTGCAGAGGAGCCTCAGGACCACTGTGAACAATTTTAAAGTCATAATTTTGACAGAGACTTCTGACTTTTCTGTGTGTCTGCAGTCATGAGCTGGATGTGGAGGAGAGCCCTCAGCTGACACCTGAGGAAGCTTGGAGTAAACTGGGACTCAAACGCAGGCCAAACCCTCTGTAAGTCGGCTCTGTTGTTTGTTTCAATTCGGCTGTGCGTGCGTCCACAGGATTCAGTTACATGTGATGTCCCTTGGGTCTCCAGTCGAGTGCGGCCAGGTGGGAATTTCGTCATTTTAGGGACAAGGCCATTTGGCCTTAATTTTTTTTTTTTTTTTTTAGGGGCACCAAGGCCACATGACAGGGCACAAAGGCCATTGAGTAAAATTTGATGGTTTTACCTTTCAGATTGATACCATAACATCCTAATTTATAATAAGACATGGATTATGTATTAAAACATTTTTAATACCAATATCAAGTTAATGTTACATTAGAAAACAGTTTTGTTTTTTTTTTTTTTTTTTTTATTTAAGTAGGGTTAGGTGATTTTGGTGACACTACACTGAATATTAGTGAAGTTACTGAATATTTCTCCCAGATAAATATCCAGAAATTCCCCCAAATTATGCCAAAGCACATTTTTTCCAAACAAACAGTTGTAGAATAACCAGCAGGAGACCACTGATGTGTGGAGTGATTTTGATGACACTACATTGAATAATAGTGAAGTTATTGAATATTTTTATAGTTTCTCTTTTGGGTGTTGCACTTTGTAGACGGTCCCTGCGCCCTCGTCTCACAGACGGCTGACCTGAGACCAGTGTTATGTGTCCAGCCCGGAGGAGCGCTCGTTTTGATGAAAAAACGGTTGTAGCTCGTTGTCTACCTTACTACGGTAGTTTAGAGTCGTCATTTGTGTTTTAACAATGTTTCGCTTATGAGTTGTTGATGCGGGAAGTTCGAATCTGTGAATATATTTCCAACTTTACCGAACTAAATCCTGTCACATAAGTCACGTATCATATCAAAACCGGCTGAGCTCGCTCGCGCACCTGCGCTGTGAGTGTCGTTCCTCCGTTTTGAGACGCTGCTGCTGTTTGAGAGGCTTTCACGTGAGATCATCGATGCGATAATGAGACTCCACCTGCGCGAACCGCGAACTCACTTAAGTTATATTCAAGGCAAACCCACTACGCGGCACTGGCGCTTTTTACATGGAACTTGGACAGGGCCACGGGCACAAAGGCCACTGTGGCCGTACAGTGATTTTTTTTCACGGGGCATCAAGGCCAACGTGTGGGGCAACCCGCCGTGAATTTCCCACCCTGGCCGCGCGACGCATTCTTCGGTCCCAACCTGACCGGGCCTGAGAGAAAAGTAACACGTACTCAACGGGCATCCTGTTTTTTAAGTCCAATAGTTAATGCAAGCTGAAGTACCGAGTTTTTTGCGCGGTTGTAACCATGGTAGCAGCCTGCCTGTTTACCCCGATTACAGACATGGACAGTGTAGACGATGTTGAAAAGGTATTGTTCGACACACTTAAATGTAGAATTTAAGTTTACATTTATTTTATATCTATGGCTATGCTCTCTCTCTCATCATCATCGCTCTGAGGCAGCTGAGTCCAGTCGAGCTGAGACTAACTGCGTCATCCAAGCTTGCACCGCAGTCAGCTGATTGGGCCATTTAGCTCCACAGCTAACTGAGCTACGTGCTAATAGCAGTTAGTCTCTACAGCCAAAGATAGCTCCAGCTGCCCCCTGTAGTTTTGGAGCTACCTTTGCATTCTTTAAGTATCTGTACTGTATGAAGCAGTGCTTACACAGTAACTGTCTCTGTGGATGATGTTGTCCTTGTGTTTGGATCTCAGGTTCAGCAGTGTGTTGAGCTTTAAAGACGGTGCTGGTCAGAAGCGTCAGAGGTGGACCAAGAGAACAGCCAGCAGCATCAGCAAACACAACAGGTTCACAGAGACGGCTGGAGACGACGCACAGCCACAGATCAGCACCACCCTCTGCAAGGTACCTGCTGTAAAGTGTTTAAAGGTTTCCACTGTCTGAACACCTGTAAGACTGGGGACAGAAGAAGGGCAGATGTTTTAACTGGGAGGAGGTTCTGACTCCTGGATTGTTTGCTTGGAATGGACTTGATTGGTAAAGATCAGAACAGAGTCACCTGAGCTGCCATGTTGGATATTCCCACCTTTTAAAGATGCAAAGACGATTCTCCAGACTACACAGTGTTCCACTAGAAAGTTTCCTCAACCACATCAGCATGTAAGCCAGCCTTGAGTGTATAGTCAGCGACAGAAATGGAAAGTAGCATTAAACACCTTGACTTTGTTTCACAGGTCCAAAGGTTCCTTGAAAAGAACCAGAGAGACACACAGATGACTCCGTTTAAAGCAGGTGAGATGGGAGAGGGATGCAAACAGGAAGCCGAGGACAAACCACCGTCTCTGGGAGAAATGACAGATGAAAAGGGGAAGAGGAAGAGGACAGAGATGAAGAGTACTGTGGAAGAAAACAAAGAAACTGTGGAAGAAGAGACTTCCATTTCTCTGTACAGTTTAGAGGCAGAAACGAGGACGTGCACTCAGCCCAGCGCCTCCTCCAACTCTGCATTGTGGACTATGGATAGTAGGAGTGACGAAGAGGAGGAGCAAGAGGAGGAGCAGCCTGGTAGACAGCTGCCATGTCTAGAGATTCCCGAATTTCTCATGCCTGATCCACCTGAAGGCCGCAGAGGTAAGTGCTGCATCTGTCAAATGATCCTGAGTCATAGGTGCAACACTTTTTTTCATCCAAGTGAGGAAATAAAATGTTCCCAGTTTGCATAATCCGGTTTAATGTTACAATGTTAAAGTGATGAGCTGCTGAAAGTGTTTTAAAGCATGTGTTGAACAAAGATTAGCATCTTCTCATTAGCTGAACAGCTCTTCATGCGCAGCTTGTTACATTATGTGACATACATGTAGCCAGCTGCACCCGTACAGTATGGTCCTGTCATTCAGTGTGTGTGTGTGTGTGAGGGCCGAGGACCTACACACTCAGAACAACTAAGAGTCACAGCACTGGAACAGAAGCAGCAGCTGTGTTCAGGACCTGAGCCAATAAACTATGAGCCTGTATTCATTCAAAAGGTGACATGTCCAGGCTCTGTGCACAGAGTCAGTGAGGAGTCTCTGTCTGACATGTTCGGTGGCAGAAACATTCACAGGGACAAACATTATGACACAGTCCCAGTGCAAAGCTGCAGCTCTGAATGAACCATCAGCTACCTGCTGCAGTACCACTGTCTGTTATCACCTGCTGCAAAGTGTCCCGTGTCCGGCTTTACACCAGGTTCACTGTGAGAAGTATGGGAGCCCATTTCCACCAGTTAAAGACAAGGACGAGATGAAAACTAGGCTGGTGGATAAATATTCCCATGGTGAGACATCATCATCGGCAGATAGAGGTTATGACATAAAAAGTCATAATTATTAGATAAACATGTTGAAATGATGAGATTAAAGTTAGAAGTGTGGGTTCAAGTCATAATTATGAAAATCAAAAGTCATTAATTTGATACAATATGTCAACATTAACTCAGAATTCTGACTTTGTCTCATATTCATTACGTCTTACCTCATAATTATGTCCTACCATGTGATTATATAGATATTTTTTTATCAAGGCTAAGTTTTCATACATTTTTGGTCTTTTACTGGTGGAAATGGGCTTCCACAGGATGAATTATATCAGGACAATCAATAAGTCATGTATCCGTGAGAGAGACGTCAGTGTCCTCTGGGTCATTGTGCTGCTAAAGATGTTTTCAATAACAAGACTTTGTAATTCATATGTAATGCTGCTCCTTCTAGTAGGCCTATGCATAACCTCAGTATGTATGAAAACCAGACTACAGTAGGAAAATGTTCCACCTTAGAAGATGCAGATAGTCTTTGTGAATGAATTCTTTCACCCCAGTTTATAGCTAACTAATGTAAAATAGTAAGGATGAAGGCAGCAAAACATCCTTTCATTTTTTGGAATAGCTAAAAAAGGTAAAAGTTCAGAATCTTGTGTCAGTGCTGGGGTCTTAGGTGCCCTCTGTTACTGAAACAAATAGCAGTACATCCCTGATAATAATACAGCCCTCATGAAACTTGAAACAGTCCTGTAATGAAGAATATGTATGTATGTGTGTAGAACAGAGAAGAAAGGATAAAAAGAAACTAAAGAAGAAGAACAAGCGAGGGAGGAAGCAGCAGGTCCCGGCTGAGATGGCAGCTGAGCCACAGCTGGCCAAATACTGGGCTCAGCGCTACAGACTCTTCTCTCTCTTCGATGAAGGGATAAAGCTGGACCGAGGTCAGTCTGCACTCTACATGCAGAGAATCCACTCTGTTGTTATCTGCACCGAATGAAATACATCTAATAAAAATGTCCATCTCCATAAATAGACAGGTGGTGGTTAGAGCCAGGTCTCCAGCTGTAGTGCTACTGAGCCACAAGGACGATTAGATGTCAGAAGTTGAAGCAGATGAATGAGTTTTAGTGGGACAGAAGATGGAAGAACACATCACACACACATTACTAACATGTTTTTATGTTTCAGAGGGCTGGTTCTCTGTGACACCGGAGAGGATCGCTGAGCACATCGCCCTCAGGGTGGAGCACAGCTTCTCTGATTCTCAGCTGGTCATTGATGCGTTCTGTGGTGTGGGAGGAAACGCCATCCAGTTCGCCCTCACTGGGAAGAGAGGTAAAGTTAACTGAGTTAACAATATTCACTCACTAGCCACATTATTAGCTACAGCATGCTGGTACGGGATTTTGCCCTTTTGGCCTAAACCTTTAATTCCTTGCAGCATTCAACAAGATGCTGAAAACATCCCTCACAGATTTTGGTCCATACTCACATCATTTTTGTTGGGTTGCTTTTTACATCTAGAGAGTCAGATTGTGCAGGGAAGTTAAAATTTCTCAAACACCTGTACACTCGATGGCATAGGTATATTGGACAGTGAACTTGATGAGGCCAAGCCCTACTGATTACTATAGAAAACACAACTTGATAACGTTATTGTCCTGGGGCCGTATTCACAAAGCATTTTATCTTACCGCTAGGAGTGCTCCTAACTCGCGCTAAAACATTTTACGTAGGAGTTTTTTCTTAAAAGTTATTCACAAAGCCGCTGAGACCTACTCATACTAAGGATAAATCACTAAGAGTGAACTAAGAGTGACGCGCCGTTGCTATGGATTACGTCGATTCTCGTGCACGACTTTAGAAGCGGTCAGTACGGTGATTGGTTGTTCAGAGCGAGGCGGTCTCGGTGAAACTCATCCGCAACATCCCACAAACGAGCCCACTAAATCACCGAAAAACAAGGAAATAGCTTAGGCTAGAAATGAATTCCTATCAAGTAGTTATGGACAGTGCAGTTAGCAGAATACACACATGAAGTTCGGTAAAGTTGGAAATGTATTCACAGAGTCGAACTTCACGGATCAATAACTCATAAGCGAAACATTATTAAAACACAACGAGCTACAACCGTATGTTCATCCAAACGAGCGATCCTCCGGGCTGGACACATAACACTGGTCTCAGACGGTCCCTGCGCCCTCGTCTCACAGACGGCTGACCTGAGACCAGTGTTATGTGTCCAGCCCGGAGGAGCGCTCGTTTGGATGAAAATACGGTTGTAGCTCGTTGTCTACCTTACTACGGTAGTTAAGAGTCGTCGTTTGTGTTTTAATAATGTTTCACTTATGAGTTATTGATCCATGAAGTTCGAATCTGTGAATATATTTCCAACTTTACCGAACTCACGCAGCGTGATCACTGTACTGTCCCTCTCTGGGCTGAGGCGTATTTCGCCGTGCAGGACATGAAATCGACGTTTCATCTGCCCAATTCCTCTCTCCACAACATTTTGTGTATTTTTGTGTAGCCTACTCTAACATATATGGAGGAAAACAGTAAACAATAATAAATATGGATTCAACAAATAAAAGACGACAATACGATGTTTTTTACGCATTGGACTAAGCGTAATCTGCATAATCACTTACATGTTCTACTTTAACTGTGCTCCCGGTTGTGGATTCAGATAGGGTGTCAAGAGCCACGTCTTGCAGGGATAGCCACTGTCACCCAGCAAGTGACACCCAGCTGGTACATGGTGCCTCTCAAAAAGCTGCCTCAGACCGCTCTCCATTAAAATACGTGAATCATGGGTAGACCCAGGCCACTTTGCAACAACATCAAGAATGTTAAAAGTTGCATCAAAAACAATCTGCGTGTTGATGGAATGTACTTTCTTTCTATTGTCGAACACGTCCTCATCTTTTGATGGCGCAATGATTTATTAATTTATTTATTTTTAGGCTATTTGTATTGTTATTGCATCCCGCACTAATTCCACAACAAGTTTTATACCCTCACGATTTAGCCTATATCTCTTGATTAATCCACATTCTTACATTGTCTCCAAAACATTTCGTCTCGCAGCCATTTTCCGATTCTTTGTGAATAGGTCTTACTGAGTTAGGAGTCCTCTCGAGGACTTTTAAGCTCTCCCAGACTTAGGTGCTACTTTTAGGTCTAAAATACTTTGTGAATTGCTCTTAGTGAAAAAAATTAGGAGTCCTAAATTTAAGACTGACACGCCCATTATTTTTAGGAGTTTCTCCTAAATTCGCCAGTTAGGAGCTACTTTTAGCCCTAAGATCCTTTGTGAATACGGCCCCTGGAGAATATTTAATGGCGAAAATAGCTTGGTATTTTTTAACCTCTTGCACAGGAGCTTTGGACTGCTTGGAGAAGGTTTTTCAGGCCCGGGCAGGGGGAACCAAATGGAGAGGATTAGCTAATAGGACCACAAACTGCATGGCTAAAAGCAATAAGCAGCAATTAGCAGTTACTTTAAGCAACAAGTAAAGCCATCTTTCAATCAGGAAACTTAGTAAACCACCAAGCAGTCAGGCAGAGCAGCCAGAGAACATCAGAGGGAAAACCAGAAAATGTCCTCAATAAGTATGATCCAGATCTGAGTCAGACAGACTGAGCGGGTGAATGGCGTCCTTGTACTTCAGGGGCATGCTGTACCTGCAACAGATCGAACCTTAAAAAACTGTCTTCATCTGGAGAAACAGATACACTGTTGTGTGCCATCTGAATGACAGTGGTGTTTAGCATTATGATAACAAATGGTATCCTGTAGGGAGCATGTATAAAGAAAACAGAATGGGCCCAAGGTGCTCCCCTGAGGAACTCCAAAATAAGTGATACAGAACTGTGAACACTTACAACTAACATTCAAGCCTCTGAACTGCCCCCAAGTTTAAATGTTTCTGTTTTAACTCTGATGGACTGTCCACTGTGTCTTCATGCAAGATTAGAAATGTCACCGTCTCTGTACCTGCATATATGACACAGAGGTAAAAACTGTGTAATCACTGTCTCTTTCTCCTGCCGGCTCTCAGTCCTGGCCATTGATATCGATCCGGTGCGGTTGGACTTGGCGCGGCACAATGCTACAGTTTACCGTGTTGCTGACCGAATCGACTTTGTGCAAGGAGACTTCCTTCAGCTGGCACCCCGTCTCCGCGGTGACGTGGTCTTCCTGTCACCACCGTGGGGAGGGCCTGACTACCTGACAGCTGAAGTGTTTGACATCAAGACCATGATGGAACCTGATGGATATCCTTTCATGTTATTTTAACATGTATACTGTAAATCATGTTCTTTAATTGAGCAGAAAGATGATACGTCAGTGAATCCCACAATAGTTGTGTTGTTTTATTTACACACATTTCATTTTAGTACTTGTTGCATTGTTGCTCATTTTCAAACCTCTCTCAATATCATCTAGACAAAAGTTGCACTTGTACATGAAATACTGAAGTGTAATTGGGCAGATTATCCTTACATTTACACAGGGTGAACCCTTGTTAGCAAACACTCCATGCGCTCTCCCTACTGTGTTTCTTTTAAGTAATGGTTTTCATCTTTAACAGTCGACACATTTGAGATCTTCCGCCTGGCCAAACTGATATCAGACAACATAGTTTACTTTCTGCCTCGCAATGCTGACATGGATCAGGTCTGTATGTTCATTGTGTCTGTGTGTGGGTGCATGAGTGTGAACAGGACATACGTTATTGCACGAGAAGACTAACATCATTTACTCTGCCATAGGCTTTCTGTCTGTTGAACATTAAAGGTCATTGAGCAAACAATTTTGTAAAATTGTTAGAACTGAATAGACCCGTAAGCAGGCATACAGGGGTCGAAGCCTCCAGTGGAACTCCAGTTTGTCATGACAGTGGATTTGTATATATCTGATTTGCTGACAGGAGATCAATTCATTGAACTGATGGTAAAAATGTGTTATAGATCATGTTCACATGGCGGTCATTTTCCTCTGACATCACGCTCAGGGAAGCAAATGTTGTACTGCTGCGTTCCAGGTTGCGAGTGGATAATGGAAATAAAGAGGGACGTCAGGCCGTATTTCAAGCTTCCGTTAGACAACCGCTAATGTTAGCACTCAACCACTTTCTAGCTTACATATCTGTTTGATAGTCGTACACTATGCAACAGGAAAAATGTATTCTAAAATGTCAGTGCACATCCTGGACACAGATGCCTCAGAATGAAATGGTAATGTTGCTAACAAGTGGTTGAATGCCTATCTTAGCTAACGGGTTGTCATGATGTTGTTTTATCTTTAAATATGGCCGGATGTCCCTCCATGGTGCCATGATGAACATGATGAACAGTTGCTCACATTAACACATTAACATTATCACATTATGTTTTTACGACCGGAACAGAGCAGCATAGCATTATTTCAGCATGCAAGCCTCCCACCCAAGGCTCAATGTCACACAAAGATGTGAATATGGTCTACAGTACTAGCTACTGTAAAACTTTAACCACAATTGATATGGTCACATACTGAATTGGCTTATTTATTTAGGTTACATTTGGAGAATGTACCGGTACATACATTGCACCAGTAGTGTATTGGAAGCTCCTGTGTTATGGAGGGACAAACCACATTCATTATCCACTAACAAGAAGACTGATGCAGCAGAACTTTTCCAAACGTTTTCACCATGTGGGGATGGAGAATCTGGAGCAGATTGAGAATTGGTGTCCTAAATGTGAGGTCATCAGTTAAGATGTATTTCTATTCCAAAAACGAAGCTGTACAAACAAAGAGTAAAGTCAGAGTCAAAGAATCTGAAAAACATATTAACAGGTCCCAAAAATCTTTAGTGTAAATGGAATGGGTAGAAATATCTACTAGTAGCTCTATGAAAGCATGTTCTGTGGTTTTACCTTTTAAAGTTTGGATCATAGAATCAGTTTCAGGTTATATCTGAGAATGACACTACCATTACTACTACTACGACTACTAATTCTGATATCTATTCTGGTCTGGTTTAACAATGTTAACCAACTGTTTGAGCGACTGGAACAACACCTGTCTGACTATATGTCATCTCCATGTTAATCTCTCTACAGATAGCCTCTCTGGCTGGTCCAGGAGGAAAGGTGGAGGTGGAGCAGAACTTGCTCAACAACAAGCTGAAGACTGTGACTGCGTACTTTGGCAGCTTGATAAAGTCTGACGGTGAATAACCCTGGTGAATGAATGACAAACGAGAAGAAGAAGAAGAAGTTTCTACTCGGGCCAAATGGGCGACACTCGCCTCCTCTCAGCTTCATTTCCTTTGATTTATAATAGGCACCATTCAAGTACCAACAGGTACAACAATGGGATTTACATTGTTGGTCATTTAAATTGTGTACATTGCATTTTATGCAGAAGACTGGAGTTCTGAGAGTTTTACAACATCGATTTATATTTTTATCCTATTTTTATTGTACATTAGCACTAATAAATGTTTTTTCAGAACGTTAAATGTTTGGTGTCATCTTCCTTTTCAATAACATAGTTTCATTACATTATTCAGTGTAGTTTCAGGCCTGGTCGAGTTGAGTAACAACAGAATGAGCTTAATCTCTGATCACATGATGAGACGCCACCTTAGATGAACTGTATGGCTTCACATTATTGCCACAGAATCTTAGCTTGAATGGATCAAACACATTGAAACACTTTGTTACTGCTTGAATTGAAGCCCTGGTGTCACAGTGGAACCTTTCCCCACCCTGTCTCTCATTTATTGCATTTCAGGTCAGATTTAAACTGAGTAACTTCATTAAAACTAACATTCTGTCTGAATCATGTCGTAGCATAATGCAAAAAATCTCAGTGATGTCTAAACTCTTTTCTACAATAGTCTGGTAATAGTTGCAGTGAATCTGAATGTGTTTTTTTGCTGTGTCAGTCCAGCAGCTAACACGCTGAGACTGAGATCAGTTGGTAGAGTGAGCGCTCCCCCCTTTCTGTCGTAATCTCTGACTGTCAGTTTCCAAATAAAGACACCAAAAGGCCAAAATATATTTAAAGAAACGCTACATTTCATTACATTGTAACAGGTCAAAAAGGTTCAACCCACCCCTTCATAAGACTCTTTGTTTCACCTGATGAATCCTAAAAACCTCAGAGGGTTTGATGGTCTTCAGATTTCCTTTGCTTACCAGTCGTAGCTCCATACAGCTTGTTCAGTGTATTCTAAGAAAAATTGTTATTTACACCCTCTAACAGTGTGTGTGCTCACACTTATAGCTTAGAGGCTACTTTGAATATGTATCGAAGCAACATACAGAATCATTTCAGTTTTAATAAGTGTGTAAATTAGGTCTTAAAGTCCATGTGTGATCCTGAGCTGTGTGGAGCCATTTTATGTTTTCTTTAAATACTGTATTTTCATTTTTAAGTTTTTCAGACAATTTATTATCCTCTTACTTGCTCAAGGGCACCACTGGTGTTGACCAGTGTGTGGTCTGTGGGGAGCAACATACCAGTGGTGAACCTAGAACTTGAATCAATTTCTGAACTTTAGTTTAGGAACAATGTATCTGATTGGTTCTCAGACAGCTTAGTAATTGTGTTTATATGTCATGTATGTCTTGGATTTTAAATGAGACAAGTAGTCTCTAGTACCTAACCCTAACCCTAGTATCTACAGGTATCATATAAACTTCTTCACTCTGTGAATATTATTTTCACCTTCACTTATGGTCCCTGCAGCTTGTCCTCCACCACACACGCCCCCTACACTCTGTAATAATTTTCTCTTTATCATACTAATCTCACAACTGAAGCAGAAAAGGTGATGGTGCCCTCGCTGTCAGGGCTCCTGGACTGTGGAATGAGCAGCCTGTGGAGATCAGGGCAGCAGGGACACTTTCCTTTTTAATATTTGTTAAAAACTAACTTGACCAAATGTACTTGAAGTGATCTTTTATCTTTTAATATTTTATCCTGTATTGCCAAGTGTTTAAGTTATATCACATAGAATAATGTTTATTGTAGATCATGCAGGCAAAAAGATGCATTTTGCAAACCAGTTGCAGGTCAGTGTCCAGCAAAGTGTCCCGTTGTCTCTAGATGAGTGTATTATCATCTGACAACAAATACTGTAACACAACAGACTCTAACCAGCACTTCTTCTTTTGTAGCAGATATACAGTAGATTTAGTTTCTTCCAGGACATCTTGTCACTGGCATCAACCAGTCCATGTGTCTGTGTCTGCTCACTGGTGTTCTCTTCATGTGTTTTATGTAACTATTATCTCCTTCTGTTTTAACCGATTATCCCGTTAGTTCATTTCCGCCAGTATTACAGAAGAGGATTGGGGCCACTTCAAAAAACTAAAAAGTTCTGACTTCTTTTTCAGAATTCTGAAGTTAAAGTCAGTATTCTGCTTTTTTCCCAGAGTTCAGATTTAGAGTTCAGAATAATGGCTTTTTTCTAAAGAAAAGTCAGAATTCTAAAAGAGACATGTCAGAACTCATTTTTCAGTGGCCGTAGTTGGATTGAACAGTTCTTCTCAGTCTCAACTTTCATGTGGCTGAAAAAAATTATAACTCAAAAATTGGGTTTAACAGTGGCCCTAATCCTTTTTAGTACGGATGCCATCTGGATCCAGCTTCGATCAAAGATTTTACATTAGCCAGTGTGAGATGTGTACTCATGTTTTACTGTTCTTTCGAGGAGGAAGCATCAAATTTTTCAAGACAATGAGAAAAGCACAAAGCAATCAGAGAAATGGGCTATAAAAAGAACATTTCAGCAACGTTTTATACATATAACATGAAGAAAAAGCAATGTGATGCTACAGTGGCTTATCAAACAGAAACGTGTGTCATTCAGTGTCAAACAGCATGCCATTATACTGCAGTGCAGTCAAAGGAATACAAAGGCAATACAATCAAATGTCAGGATGTAAGCCGTAGTTTTGTATGTGGTTAACAAACATTCTGTTGCAGAAACATCATTCTACTTCATGAATATCAAAGACAGCTCAGGTTTAAAAGTAACGAGTTCAGGAAAATCCTGAACTAAGAGTCATTTCAGCCCATCGCGCTGCAGCCGTCCCGTTTGGAAGAAGCTGGCCTCACCTGCCAGATCGGACTCACCCCAGATTCACCAAGCCTCATCACCTCAACATCATTAACTATGGCCAGTCTCTCTAACCAAAATACTATCTTACATGGAAATTAGAATGAATTTCTCAGTATCTCTGGAAATTCGTAACATGCTGCGAATGGAGGGTGATGAGTTCATGTCCGAGCACGGATGTGTTTTGCTTGTTACTTGCTGTTTTGCACAGAATTAAGGGAATCTGAATGCGGAGGGAAACTGCTAGCCTCCATCCTCTCTTTGTCTCCGGTCAATTTTGTTCAGATGGGCTTTCTTATTTTCTTTCTGTGGCCAGATCCTCTTAGAGATGTCAATTTTTTGTAATATCAAGTTCACTGTTCTTATGTGTCATTAACTTTCATTAACATTATTTACCTATAGAAGAGGATTAGGGCAACAGTGAGATTCTAAGAACAAAGACAGAAAATCCAGTTTTTTTCTAATACAGTTATTTTGCTGTTGCTTATTTGAAGTTATATTTCCTTGAGGTGTTCCCTGTTACTCGCTTCTTCCTGTTTGTTATGTCCAGTCCATTTGGCCTTAACTTGCACTTGACTCCCTTTGGGACACAGCCTTGAATTTATCTCAAAACTGCTTTGACCTAGACTTGTCACAGACTGGATATCAATGGCTGACTACAGGCCTGCTTCCAACAACTCCCAGCTACGGTTCGTACATGTATGCTGTGTGGGAACAGAAAAAAGATGATTGTAGGTGTAGGTTAGTGTTGAGGATGGTTCTTGATTGACTGAAACACCAAACGTCCCATTGCTCATTTTGCTAAAAAGGGGGATAGCATCCCCACCTTAACATTGCCTATTGGTCGTATCTTTACTATTAACAAAGCTGAGCTCTTGGAAAAAGAATTGTGAGCTAAAGACATGCAATGAATACACGAGACAGCTTTGGAGTTGTTGGAGGTTGTATCGGTTTGCTTGGGATGGAGTTGGGCTAGCAGCTTTCCTCTGCTTCCAGTCTTTGTGCTAAGCTACGCTAAACTCATTCCCCACCCGTCTCTGTACTGGATGCAACTGAACTGAACTGAATCTGATCTGACTCAGGGTCACATGGCACATGAGAAGATTTCCAAAATGTTGCAATGTTTTCTTTTACACAAACGTCTCATTATCATGTACAGGCATCGCTAACGAAGGCAGCGGCAAGAAAAACCAAAACAGCCCAAACTAAACAGTTCATTCTGAAAAACACTGAACTAAAGCCTGAAGTCATTTGGCAAAAAAATAATGCAATCATTAATAGTTGCAACAATCAATACTCAAAGGTCGTAAAGAGACACTGTCAGATATGTAGATGCAAGAAAATAAAATAAAAAGTGTGATGTTTCTTTAACCCCCATTTCTTCATCCAAATGATGCTGACAAAGTCATGGCTACATCTCCTTCACAGACGAGCAAGCAGGTGTAAAAAGAACACACATACACACACGCACACACACACACACACACACACACACACACACACACACACACACACACAATGCTTTCAGTCTTAAGGGCTGAAATTAAACTAAAATAAATAAATATAAATAAGGCAAAACATGAGATTTAATTTAAAATAAACTGGTATATGTAAGCAATGTTACAGCTGTGGAGGATTATTGGGATTAATGATCGTTACTATTAATGACATAATCTTCTGATATACCAGTACATTGCACAAAGGCAAACAGATATGAATCTATAAAAATAAATGCAAAGTATGAACTTTTATGAAAAAATATATGACTTAAATATGAATGAATGAATAAATAAATAAATAAATAAATAAATAAATAAGTAAGTAAGTTAAATTGATATCAAATTAAAAATGATATAACGAAACAGTAAAATAAAAGCTGATGAACACACTCACTCCACCGAGGCCTGTATCTTCACAGCACCATCCTCTACACCTTCTGAAGGTCGTCATCCTGTCGCACTGTCTATTGCAAATAAGGTTAAAATAAACTGCTCCACACGTCCACTTGGCTCTGCACGGCAGCACTGTGCCCTGTGCTTTAATACCCATGCTGTAATGCCATGTCCATTGTCCATAAAGTTTTTGAATAAACCGCTCACATTCTACATCCTCGAGGTTCCTCAGGTCATCATCACCACCAACAGACCGCACAACTACTCCCTATGCTTAGAAAACTAAATACATCCTAACGTCATGTGTCCGTGTTGTTGGGAGAGGCTCAGATGAACCACTCCTTCTTGCTCTCGTCGATGGTTTCGGTGAAGGCGGGGTCATTGACGATGATCGCTGCGTCAGCGCAGTCTGCCGACTCAGCTCCCTTGGCCTCGTTGGTGTGGTAAGATCCTTTATGACGGAACATGTGGCGGATAACAAACACCATGATGCAGAGGACACTGAAGATCACCATGGAGATGATGCCTGGAAACAAAGCAGACGAGCACTTCTTTTATAACAACAGACTGGAGAGTTTGCTTTCTGACAAAGTTGCAGAGTGCCCAATAATGTAAATCAATGTTGAAGGTTCTCAGTCATCCAGGTCATGGTAAAACTGCTGTATCGTAGAACTGGACAGGTTTAAGTTTCTTAAAGATGTTCCACCTCTCATCCAAGAGGCTTCTTCAGTTCTAACTAACTGGAGGGGAGTAACGGGCTTTTAAAGTATGTGTGGGAGTGTCCGACTCTGTGAGGACACTCCCACACAGAGTTTAAAAGAGTTTTTGTTAGATCCTAGTCTGATAAGCACGTCCACATTTCTTACGCTCCATATCTCCAGCCACCTGACAGGCTTTCTGTTATGTGGTTTCCAAACCAAGCTGATACAACTCTTAGGGCATACGGTGATGGACCATATGGCCTATTCCCAATACGCCCATCACCTCTACCACTTAGGGTCCTGACACACCAGGCCAAAGGTTAGCCAATGTTGGGGTTGATGGCAGGTGTCTAGTTTGTCCTGTACCTTTGGCCCTTGTTGGGGGCTTTTTTGCTCTGTTAGCATGTAGAATCTGTGGCAGAGTCCATGGTTTAACAGGTTAAAGGACCGCTCCCAGCTGCTCATCACTTGGTTGAAAGTTAAATGACATTTACCTCCAATTATGGCAGAGTTGCGATCCACGCCATCCTCGCTGGTCTTGTCCTCATTGAAGGGGAAAACTGCTCCAGCTGTGGACAAAGCAAGCAGTTATTATTATTACATTATCTGTTTGGATTCTGACATGATGACATGTCTTCTTTTTCCTTCAAACTGTGTTATCCATCCGTCTCTCTATCTACCTGCTTCCAGGTACCAGGGGTCACTAGCTGAGGCCATGGGGGAGATGGTCAAGGGTGAGGCTCCACAGTTGGAGGGCACCAGGATCCCATGGGTGCTGACGGGTGCAGCCAGGCCGGAGCGCAGTGCAGCTTTCAATGGCGCCACGCTGTTGAACTGAACTCTTGACAAACAGCCCACGAAGCCTGGCGTGTTGTAGCGCTCGATCAGGATGGGGTCAATCTGTCCTGTTTCTATAAGAAACACAACAAGGACAGGTCAGTACAAAACTGTCTGGTAGTAACACAAGTGAAAGTCTTCCAGGACCCAGAACAACCACAAGAAAACCTAATTTCTCAGGGATCCAGTCCAACTTTTTATAATGGATGAACTGATGAACCCAACTTTTTCATTAAGATGCACTAGCACATAATTAAGATGCACCCAATAATACATTTCAATTACATTTCTTAAAACATAGTGTAAATATATCATCATGTCATTATAAACAGGAATATAGGTGCAGATACATGTTTTGAAAAACTCAAATTAATCAACATAAAATATTATGGGGTTTTATTAAACCATTAAAGGTGCTCTTTGGGGCAGAAATGTTAATGAGCAGAGACAGATTTTCACTGGCTGATTTTTTTCTGCCCAAACAAGCTAAATAATCAAACTCTCTTTGTTTCTATTCCAAACCCTTGGCCTTCATGATGTAGTCACCTGCAGCCAACTGTTAGAATTCATATTGTGGCAAGAACCAATCACCTAAGTAAAGAGAAACGACACTCCTTCATTACTTTAAGAACTGAAGGTCAGTCAGTCCGGAAAATTGCAAAAACTTTGAATGTGTCCCCAAGTGCAGTCGCAAAAACCATCAAGTGCTATGACGAAACTGGCTCACATGAGGACTGCCCCAGGAAAGGAAGACCAAGAGTCACCTCTGCTGCTGAGGATAAGTTCATCCGAGTCACCAGCCTCAGAAATCGCAAGTTAACAGCACCTCAGATAAGAGCCCAGATGAATGCCACATAGAGTTCTAGCAGCAGACACAAGACTACTATGGAAAAGCAACAAGCAGAAGAGATTTGTTTGGGCCAAGAAACACAAGGAATGGACATTAGACCAGTGGAAATCTGTGCTTTGGTCTGATGAGTCCAAATTTGAGATCTCTGGTTCTACCCGCCAGGTCTTTGTGCGACGCAGAAAAGGTGAACAGATGGTCTCTACATGCATGGTTCCCACCGTGAAGCATGGAGCAGGAGGTGTGATGGTGTCGGGGTGCTTTGCTGGTGACACTGTTGGGGATTTATTCAAAAGTGAAGGAACACTGAACCAGCATGGCTACCACAGCATCCTGCAGCGACATGCCATCCCATCCGGTTTGCGTTTAGTTGGACCATCATTTCTTTTTCAACAGGACAATGACCCCAAACACACCTCCAGGCTGTGTAAGGGTTATTTGACCAAGAAGGAGAGTGATGGAGTGCTGCGCCAGATGACCTGGCCTCCACAGTCACCTGACCTAAACCCAATGGAGATGGTTTGGGATGAGATGGACCGCAGAGTGAAGGCAAAGCAGCCAACAAGTGCTCAAAACCTCTGGGAACTCCTTCAAGACTGTTGGAAAACCATTTCAGGTGACTACCTCATGAAGCTCATCGAGAGAATGCCAAGAGTGTCCAAAGCAGTAATCAAAGCAAAGGGTGGCTATTTTGAAGAATCTAAAATGTGTTTTGAGTTATTTCACACTTTTTTGTTTACTACATAATTCCATATGTGTTCATTCACAGTTTTGATGCCTTCAGTGAGAATCTACAATGTAAATAGTCATGAAAATAAAGAAAACCCATTAAATGAGAAGGTGAGTAAAGACAAGTATTAGAACAAGTAGTATAACAGTGGAATATATAAATAAATATAAAAATGGGAATAGGGACTGTCTCAGAACACCCAACATCCCTGAGAGAAAGCACTCCTGTCTGACAGGACCCCCACATACACACATTTCAACTCATCTAAACACTTACCAAAGACCTTTCCAAGAAAGATACTTTTGACCAGGTTGAGCTGGGTGTCAGAGGCCTCAGGTAGGGTGTATGTGGACACTGGGTAGTGGTCCAGCTGGAGAATATGGACAGAGGAAAGGAACAATGACATGTTGAACTGAAACTGAACTCTAATCTGCTCTGTTACCATCATCCCCAAGAACTGTTCATTTTACTCAGCAAAACTATATCTATAACATTTTGGAAAGTATGACTATTTCATACTTCTTTTTAAAAGCGAGATAACAAATATTCCATCACTCCACCTAAAAATCACTGTTTGCTGTTAGCCAGGAAACAATATACAGTATATTCTAAGTGCTATATCACAGGCAACTGGACTTTTTGCAGAGTCGGCTCCGTTAGGACACTCCCACACAGGGTTTAAAGCCTGTCACTCTCCTCCAGTTAGTTAGAACTGAAGAAGCCTCTCGGATGAGAGGTGAAACATCTTCAAGAAACTGAAACTAGTCCAGCTGCCTACGATACAGCACTTACAATATAGCAGGAATTACCATGACCTGGATGACTGAGAGCCTTCATCAACAATATACAGTATATGTACATCTTGTTCATCAGTGAGATTTAGACACGTCGTTAGGTATGTTTTGGACAAGCTGCTTCCCCCTTATGCTAAGCTAAGCTAACCCAGCCCTGTTGCAAATCAGTTACAGACACAAAGACTAATAACATCTCCCTCTCAGAAAACAGCAAGTACACCTGTTTCCTTAAATATTACTTGAATCCAGTCGGACACCTTCCTTCTTACTGGCACCATACAGTATCTGTTAAAACATGGTCAGGTACTACTGCAGTGGCAGCGAGCACTAACCTGTAGTCGGATCTCCCTTAAGTTTCTGGTTATGTTGACAGAGTGTGGCTGTCCATTGGCCATGTTACGATGGTCAACATCTATGGTGTAAGGTTCTGTTAGCCCCCCAAGACTGTAGCGGATCTGGAGTGTGCCTGGACACACACACACAGACATAAAGTTTGTTTTAACACAGGATAACAATGCAACAGCAGTTCATAAAATACAGTTTATCCTTTTACATACAATCATTTTAAAATCTGGTCAGGTAGGATGTTGGTGAGCCTACCGTTGTGCCTGAGCACCACAGCTAAGTAGTCCTGAGTCCTGGAGCTGATGTAGACCAGGATGCTAGGAGCACTGGAGGTGCTGAAGCTGAACACCAGCTCCTCCTGGGTAAGATTGGCCTCACTGGGAACACCAACAGTTGCTAGACTTTTCACCTCCCGCAACGGAACAGCTCCTGCCTCTGGTGGGAAGTCATAGCGCACAAGGGTTCCTGTCTCAAAGTAGCCGCCAACATCTAACACACACACAGAGAAACAGCAGCAGACAAAGGACAGGACAGGTTAGAACAGTGTAAAAAAGTTGATAAATCTTTCTTGCTGCATTGAATCTAATGAAAGTTCTAATTTAACATCCATCCATCTATAAATCCATCAGCTATGCTCGTTTATCCTTTGAAGGATCATGGGGGGTGAGTACTAGAGGTGAGGTACATCCCTGACGGATCAGAAATCCCTTTATTAGTCCCGCAAACAGGAAGATTTGTGCCAGTGAATCATCGGGCTGACATACAGAGACAGACAACCATTTACACTCATACTGACAATAAGTTCACATTTACCATCTGTGCAGAAGGGCCCATCGTACGCAGTGAGGGAGCAGTCACAGGAGTATCCATTGTACTGCTCCACACATGTCCCTCCATTCCTGCAGTGCATCCCGTAACTGTTGCAGTGGCCCCGGCAGCCTGGATTCACCCCCGGAGCCACCTTTGCCCTCTCCTCCAGGTCAATGGTCACTCCGTTTATCTTCAGAGCCCGCATGCAGCCCAGGAAGCCCCTCTGCCCACTCGAGGCTCCTGGTGAATAAGACAGGAAGCAGAGCAAACGTTCAGGCAGAGCAATGGAGACTACAGCTACTACAGTCACTGGATCAGTCACAGTTTTGTGAATCATATCATTATAAACAACGGAGACAGTTCTCATCATCACTCTGTACTCCTAATGTGCAATATTCTTATATTATTGATTTAAACGCACAATATATCATTTCTGCTGCTAGGTGTGCCTCTATCAAAAAAGCAGTAAACATTTGCTGGGTGTTGTTGGAGGGCCAGGAGGAGCCCCTGCAGCTGCTCAGAGCTCTGCAGGACAGAGTCTGGTGTTTCTGAATCCATGAGGTGTGTGTGTGTGTGCATGTGTCTCACCAATATACAGATCACTGTAGTACTCCAGCTTTAGTGTGTCCCTGTGGCGGGCTGTGCCGGACCTCCCTGTACTGTCCGTTCAGCTGCAGCACTGCCTCTTTGATGTTCTTCTCAGCTTCCACGCGATGCCACTGGTCATCGTTCAGAGGCACCGGCGAGCGCACGCTGAGCTCCACCCGCTCACTGCCCACATCGAAAGAGAAGAAGACCGCCGAGCCTCCTGGGAGCACCAGGATACAAATCCAACACGAGTCACATTTTCAAACATCAGACTAAGATTTTTTCACTAAAAGTGAGTGTTGTGTGAAAAGTGTTGCTTGCCTTGCATATATCCTGATGCCTGCAGGTTTTCCTTTGTCTTTTTTTAAATTATCTTAACTGAACCCCTTGAAACCAAAGCTCCTATACACCTTCAGTTTTTAATGCTTTATTTCACTGGGGACTTGGCAGCTTGTAAAAGCACATTTCATTTCGATTATCCCCTGAAGAGGCATTTGTTTAGTTTCCAAGTAGTTTTTACTTGTAGATTTACATATTTTTTGTTGATAATTTTATGTAGGTTGGTGATAGTTTATAAGCAAGTGCCAGTACTGCCACACATACAGTAAAATTATACGAGTAACATTATCAAATTATCAACAGACATGTTATATAATACAAGTTATAAGCTGATTTTTATTCCAGATGATTGGAAAACCCAATGAGACCACATGAAATAGTCTGACAAAGGAACACTTCATAAAATATTTAGGTGCCTGATTAAAAAGGCCATTATATGACCCAGAAAAGTTAGTAATTCACTTATTTACACTGACTTTGTGCATCTAAAATGGTCCAAATCTAGTGCTAGACAGAAAAAACAGCCTATACAACAAGCAAAATAATATAATGTGAAATATTATGTAAACTTGCATTCTTTCCAAGTTTAGACTTGAAAAACTTCAAATTATAGATGCTGTTTTTGTCATTTCATTGACTACAAAATGCATCAATCATCCATTGGCTGTGGTTCAGGAGAGACGGGGCTCTCCTTTCTATAAGCCATGCACGTTGGCTGTTGTAGACTTCAGTCAGGACTTAGAAGCTCTTATTTGGTGAAATGAGGTGTCTCATTGAAAGCTAAGTGTGCAGTTGCAATGTTCATATCAACACTGATTGGTTGATATTCAAAGGATAACCAGAGTTATGAGGCGAAACAGATTTGGACGGTTATTTATGGATGTGACAGTGTCTTGGGTTAAATATTTGACTGTATTGGACGTTTGAGAATGTAACAAGACAGTTTTGTCCAAGTTTTATGGAGCAGTGGAAGACCAAGCCTTCACAATCTGAGGTGGGTCTTTGGATTGTTATTAAATTAAAACAAGGTCTAATCAGAGGTACAATCACTAATGTACACCTGATACTATGAGTTGCTTTTCTTCTTCTGGCCTTCTGGCCATTAATATCTAGCTACACTGTTGGGGTTTATAAACTCTTTATAAAAGAAATTCTGAATTCTTTCCTCATGTGCAGTGTACACACAGACACACCTCTGAGTTCAATGTGAAGGAAGTCCGTGGTTCCCAGGTTCTCCAGAAAGACCCCATGAGTGGAGGAAGTCTTGAAGTAGAAGGAGATGTCGGTGCTGGTTTCTTCTCTGAAGGAGGGGAAGTGGAGGTACGAGGCAGGACTGCTGAAGGATGCTGCATTCCAGTAGTTCCCTTCAGAAAACAACAGCAGGACATGGAGCAAACACTAATGTTTCATATCTGGTGATGTGAAATATCTCTGGTGAGAGAATAATGTAAAGAGAGACTCACGGTCCCCCCGACATCTGAGGGCTCCCACTGTCAGCTTGGCCTCAGATCCAGCTCTGCCTGTGTCACCAACTACAACCTGACTGACTGGCAAATGGTCTTTGTACACCAACAGGCCTGCATCCTCCCTCCTGTGCACACACACACACACACAGTAGTTTTAGCTTGATTTCTGAGTCAATGATTCCTTTTTTACAGCCTGGTTAGACTCGGGCATGCAGCAACACCAGTGCCTGGGCCGACGAGCGGTCAAAAGTATGATTCTGCTTTCTGGTTTCACTTTTTCAAGCAGAAGACAAGCAAAGATGGAACAAAGAAAAAATTTTGACACTGGGCCACGCCATTTTAGAGAAAATTGCAAAATCGTAAACTTGTGTAACAAACATCTCCATCTTGAGGTCTGGAGTAGTGGGTGAAAGAAGGAGAAGAAGAGGGAGCAGGAGAAAAAGAAGCAGAATGAGAAGAGCAAGAAGACATCAGAGGACAGGGAGGATAAAAAAAGTAAAAAGAATTAGAGGACACAGTATAGAAGTATAGAAAAAAGTTGTAGGGTTCAGAACGAGCGACACTGCTTGACCCCTAATAAACTCATTAAAAACAGACGGTCCTGGTGATGATAAGCAGCCATCAAAGATGTTTTAGTGAAGGTAAGAAATGAAGTCCGCTGTGAATGGACCTTGCCTAGTTAGAAAGACGTCCCTGCTCAGCTGAGCTGATGAGCAGTGGTGACTCACCAGGAGCGCAGGTCAGCGTCACAGTTGCAGTAGTGTTTGGGGTCGGTGCAGTTGTGTTCGATTCCACAGGAACACTTCTGTATCCCTGGTCCCGAGCCCCCCCAGTAAGAATGCCTCTCATTGGCTCTTCCTACCCACCAGGTAAACGGCGAGCCATCTAGGAGTCAAACCAGCAGCACAGAGTCAGTTTACTTTCACTTCATTACATCACTACATGCTTTAACTGGAAAATATCCTGCTCACATTAATGGCTTTGAACCTGTCATCCTGTATTTGTCAAATCCTGCAGGCCATGTTTTTCTCCTTCATGTCATTCATTCTGCCACCTTTGTGGGCTACAGACTTCCTCAACATCTGCACCTCAGCCTGCTTCCGAGGCAGTTAGTTTACAGCATGCTAGCCCTCTATTAGACCTCCTTGCCTGCTTTCCGCTGGTTTCCAGCCTGCATTCCAGTCAACTAGCAACACACTTGATTTTGACCTGCTAGCACCCAAGTTGCCAGCCTCCGGTTTTTAAGCTAGCAGTCTGCTTTCAGCGTCTCAGCCTGCAGCCCTCCTGTCCTGAGCCGGCTAGTCCACTAACTGCCTGTCCCGACTCTGCATTCCCAGGAGCCATATGTCTTTTACTGAACTGGTGTGACATCTATGGAGTTTAAAATACTGTCAATGATATCTCAGAGCATTATTCTACACTTAAACCACTGTATGCCTGACTGTTGTAACAATACCCTACAATACACTGAACTAAAGCTAATGGACAAACATCAAGGAGCTCTGAGCACAGACATGAACCTCATGAGAATTCATTTAAAGCACAATTTGTAATCATAAATAAGCAAGGTATTTGTTAGTGAGGGATAGCTCACCTGGAGTGTTGAGAAGACGAGACATTCGGCAGGCGTAGGCTACGTACTGTTCACAGTACTGTGCACTGCTGGTGACTAACAGCACCTGGACACATACAGGAAGGACACAGAGACACAGAGACAGGGTTCCTTTATTACAGAGCAACTGTTTCATTCTCATGAGTGTTTTCTTTGTAGTGGATTATATTACACCATGTACAAGTTGAACTTAAAGATGCACAAACATCACAGCAGTGTATTGCTGCCACCATAAGTCATAAAGTCAGGTCAGTTTCTTGTTATGTTATTAACAAGATTTTTTTTTGTTCAAATAAGACCCTTTTAAGTCACATCAAAATAAATATTCATAATTATTATTGTTTTATTATTATTTTCATTATTATTGCTATTAATATAATGACAAATTGTCTCTGGCAACATGGAGGTAAGTTTACCATTGTGCATTTGCAAACTCTACTCACACTGTAATGATACAAAGTTGATCAAAAATCAGCAAAGTTTCCCTTTAAATCTACACTTTAATTCACTTCAAATCGTGGCTGCATCCATTACTATTAGCAGCAATGCAATACACACAAAGAAGATCTAAACTCTAAGTTCTCCAGTCAAAGTGTGTGTGTGTGTGTGTTGCCTGTGTACCTGTTCATCAGTCACATTGTAGGTGATCTGCAGCACGGCCTTCCCCTCCTGCTCTGCACTGGTGACTGATGTCTGAGGCGACAGGTTGTTCTTCAGTACGGTCCAAACCTTCTCCTCTGGAAGACCAAGTAAACATCCAGTATCATCGAGAGTCACCACACCTTCTTCAGCAAAGATCAACTCGACTACTAAACAGTACATTAGTCGATGCATAATAACTAGTTTAATGTATAGAATGACAGATTCATGATTCATCCAGAGGAGCTACTGTAACAAACAAAAACGTGACTGACTGATTCACAAACACATTGGAATAAGCATCACATTACAAAAGGATGTAATATACTGAATATAATGACAAAGTAGAACTTGAGTTTTTGCAACAAACTGCAGTGAGCATTTACTAAAGCTATTCTTGGAAACAGAGTTTTTGCTGTCATGCCCAGAATCGCTTGAGAAAATGAATGGCACTTAACCCTCCGTCCGTGTCACAGTGAATCTCACCTGTCATGTCACAGCTGACTCTGAAGGGGGCGATAGATCCACTGCCGTCGGGGTCAATCCAGTAGCTCCCTGAGCTCTTCCCCTGGTGCTTATACTCCTCACAGGACTGCTGATACATTGCTACAGAAGAGACACGACACACAGCTCAGCAGACACAAAACACTGTGTTTGTGTGTGGTTAGTGTGTATGCACAGGCCGGACATGAATATCTGACTACAGAGAGGTATGTTTATAGAGTTATGTTTTTTGGTCGACTTTATAAAACATTGTAACACTGCTGACAGCAAAAGTCTACAGATCAGATGCATACAGGGAGAGAGAAACTCAGAGCCCGCTAACATCTGGCTTCAGTCTTTGATGTGAATGTGTACAATCAGCATTCACTCTCGCCTCAGATCTTTCTGCAGCCTCCAGCTCTGATCAGCTGTGATGGAAAGACAATATGAACATGCTAATTTTACACCACCTGTCAGGTGTGATGCTATGACGTGAGTTTAAGTTTAGGCTGCTGGCTTGTTAACACTTGTCCAGTCCATGTTTTATATGATGCAAGTTGTGATGTTGTATGACTGCTACCATGGCCACGTCTCTGTTGTAAAAGAGATCTTGATCTCAATGTGACTTCCTGGTAAAAAAAAAAAAAAGGGGATATAAAATAAAATAAAAATGTAACTTACGGGTATGGCAGGTAGCTCCAGTGTATCCGGTGCCATTACAGTTGCAGCTGAATGTATCCCACGTCTGAGAACAGCGACCGCTGTGCTCACAAGGGCTGGGCACACACCTGATGGACAGCGGAAGAAAAAAGATCTGAGCACAGTGAGAACCCTCAATTTTTGCTGTGAGGCACCAGAAGTACCCACTGAGCTACTCCGCTTCCTTGTGCTTTCTCATCTATTATGACAATCACCTGTCTATAATGGCACACATATCCAGGCTGACGTTTTCAAAGCTTCCGATGAGGCCCTGCTCCACTGCCCTGAGGTCAGCTGGATGGTCGTCTACGTGGATCATCTGCATGCAGCCCTGAAAGGAACGCTGAAGTGATCCCGTGTTAGTGTTCAGGAAGTAGCCTGGAGAAAAACGGAGGAGGTCAGAGGTCATTTTTTCAACCACTGGAGAAATACTGACCCAACAAACTGCTGTTCTTGACACTGAGCAGTTTCTTTAAAACATTAGTCCAAACTGAGTAATCACCTCCAAAGTAGTAGGTTCCTCCAGTCTGGATGTAGATGGGGATGGTTGTTCTGACTGTGGATGCTTCATCTCCATCCACTGTCAACATAGCATAGTACTCCAATGCAGTCAGATGGACACTGTGCCACAGGCCATCATTCAGGCCGGAACCTGCAGGGAAAAACATTAAAAGGCTCAAATTAACAACAACAATAACAACGATACTTGAGAAAAACAGGAGGATGACTAGTGAAGACTAACTGAACTAACGGAGGACTCCTGAGTTGAGCCCACCTGATGAGATGTCGATACGCAGCTTCTTCGTGTCATGTCTCATGAGGAAGGTTACTTTGCCCTCCGTCAGTCCCAACTCCACCCAGCTGTCAGCCAGCGTCGTATACATCAGCAGACCGTTAGGGTTCCAGGTCCTGAAAGACAGACTGACTGCCAGAGTGTCGCTGTAAGTCTGACCTGGCAGCCGCAGGAAGGACGTGGAGTTGAAGAAGACGGAGACTGAGCTGGACTCAGCGCACGAGAATGTCAGGTTTCGCTACAGTGGGGGAGAGAGAGAGAGAGAGAGAGAGAGAGAGAGAGAGTGAGTCTGGGATTACAGTAGGAGATTTTAATCATGGACTGATGAAACTTATCAGCTCTAAAATCTCATGAAACTTAATTTTTACTTGTATTTATGGATTAAAAACACTGGAATGTGCAAATCATGGAAGTGAGGGAGCACATTTGACCTCAGGAGCAGAGCTTGGCCAGTCTTGTCTTGTGGCATGGCCTTAAAATAATAACATGGTATTTTTAGGCAGTATCGCGACATATGATACATACAGTCATCTCAAGGAAATTGAATCGAATGCAACTGGATTTGGTTTTGATATATGATTATATATATATATATATATATATATATATATATTATCATATATCAAATATATATATATACATATATATATATATATATATATATATATATATATATATATATATATATATATATATATATATATATATATATATATATATGTGTGTGTGTGATATATACAGTATGTCCTCAAAAGCACATTATAGATGCCTCTATATTGATGTTGTGATAATGTTGTAGGGATCACTACTGGTACTTTCACAAAACATTAGCGCAATGAGATTTTCGATAAATAATCATCATTAATGTGGGTGGATATAAAATCTAAGCAGGTAAAGGCAAGTATCAAAACAAGAAGAAAAGTCTGGTAAGTGATATCGTTAAAGAGCAGTATCCAAAATCTTAGACAGTACATAGTGTCATATCATGATAGCCATATCATATACAGCTCTGGAAAAAATTAAGAGACCACTGCAAATGTTTCTGAAATCAGCATCTCTATATGTATGACAGCCATTCCATTCCAGTGTCTGTTGAATTCCAACACAAGCACACCTCATTCTACTTAATGAGGTACTGATTAGGTGATCACCTGAACCAAATCGAGAAAAAGTCTAAAAACCACTGCTGTGGTCATCACTATCCTCTTGCAATAGGACCAGCTGGATGGCAAAAACAGTTCTAGTAGTACCTCAAAAGTAATTGGAATCAAAAAAAAGAACAATTGACCATGCCAAAAGAGTTGAAAAGAAACGTTTTGAGTGAGGAAAAGAAGGGTTCAATTCTGGCTTTACTGGCAGAGGGGTACAGTGAGCGTCAGGCTGCTTCTATCCTTAAAATTTCTAAGATGGCAGTTCGTAAGAACAAGGTTAAGCAGCAGACAATCGGGACAACAGAGTTACAGACCGGCAGAGGGCAAAAACGACTCTCCACTGGCCGGGATGAGCGTTAACTCGTTCGATTGTCACTCAGCAACCGTAGGATGACATCAAGTGACCTACAAAAAGAATGGCAAATGGCAGCTGGGGTGAAGTGCACGGCGAGAACAGTTCAAAACAGGCTCCTAGGGGCAGGACTCAAGTCCTGTAAAGCTAGAACAAAGCCCTTCATTGCTGAGGTTTGCAAAAGACCATAAGGATTGGACCATAGAGGACTAGAGTAAGGTCATCTTCTCTGATGAGTCCAATTTTCAGCTTTGTCCAACACCTGGTCATCTAATGGTTAGACCGAGACCTGGAGAGGCCTACAGTGTCTCATACCCACGGTGAAATTTGGTGGGGGATCGGTAATGATCTAGGGGTGCTTCAGCAAGGCGGGAATCGGGTAGATTCATCTTTGTGATGGACACATGAATCAAGCCACCTACAAGGTTATTCTGGAAGAAAACTTGCTTCCTTCTGCTCTGACAATGTTCCTCAACTCTGAGGATTGGTTTTTCAAGCAGGACAATGCTCCATGCCACACAGCTAAGTCAATCAAGGTGTGGATGAAGGACCACCAGATCGAGACCCTGTCATGGCCAGCCCACTCTCCAGACCTGAACCCCATTGAAAACCTCTGGAATGTGATCAAGAGGAAGATGGATGGACACAAGTTATCAAACAAAGCAGAGCTGCTTGAATTTTTGCTTGAATTTGCGCCAGGAGTGGCATAAAGTCACTCAACAGCAATGTGAAAGACTGGTGGAGAGCATAGCAAGACGCATGAAAGCTGTGATTGACAATCAGGGTTAAAACATTAGTATTGTGTTGTTTAGAAATTAATATGAACTTTTTTTGTTTTCATATCTATAACATACCTATAAAACACATATCTATAAAAAGTAACATCAGAGAAACTGATAATTTTGCAGTGGTCTCTTCATTTTTTCCAGAGCTGCATATTGCCCAGCCCTACAACAAAATAGTTTTGAACTCAGGGTTTCCCCCAGAAAAGTTGTCGGGCCCGATGGCCATCTTCTTCTGAGACAGGTGTGGCCTTAACTAAGAAATACTGCTGGTGAGCTTTCCAACCATTATATTTATGTTTCTACTGTAACTGTAGTTAAAAAACATTGTAAGAATTAGGCCAGAATGATGCTCATCCCTACCCGCTTATCTGATTGAATACCTTCACAATACTTAAATGGCAATAGCCGGCCATGTCCAACCACGCCACCGGGAAGAGCGCCAGGTTTTGACTTAGTGGAGAGCCAAACTGGAATTCGCTAGCTTGTGTGCAGGCTCTATGGACCCCACAAGAGGGCAATTGTTTTTGCTATGTGCTCCTTTGAGTTTCTGAGTGATAGTGGCATAGAAAGTTCACAATACACCAAAGCTAACTTTTTTGTTCCATCATCATCACTTTATTAGCCAAGATTTAAAAAATCAATTCCCTGAAATTAGGCTGGATGGAAACCGGTTGTTTTCAAAAATGGATCAAATGACGATGCGTGATCTACAAGGTGAGGGTGCACCTCCATGCAGTGTTCTAGCCTTTTCTCAGCTCATTGTCTTGGTTTTCCAGCTATTCAGCTCTGCTACCATCAACTGGAAGCCGTTTCTGATTAAGAATGTTTGATTATGGAGCACCATACACTACCGCAGAAACACAGAGACGAGCTGGTGAACATAGTGAACCATGTAGAGTGGCTGTGAGCAGTGAAAGAGAAAGATATTTTCCTCAGTAGTTCATGGAGACCAAACCAGAACTAATCATGGTGGTACCTCTTTCTTCCCTACAAATACTTCTCTTTGTGATGTTCTTTGAACCACACTACAAAGGCTACCTGCTCTATCATGGCCTGTTATTATTATTATCATGTCACGGGACTCTGCAGATCTTTGTAGTACAAATGCAGTTTCAAACAGGATATAGCAACTAGATCCAGCATCTGGCAGGATGACAACACAGCTGAGAGCCAAAGACCTCAAATCAATGCTACAGTACAGTCCTTTCAGTTTCATGTCTGTAAAATCTGTTGTGGTCCACTACTGGACAATTTATTATTAGTCAGTACCTGCCTTCATTGTCCCACAAGCACTACTACTACAATATATTCTGCAAAATGCTCCCATGCTACCTGCCCTCCTCTCACTATGGACTCCAACTCTCCCCTTCCACAATCTGCACTGTTCACACCGCTTCATGTTAGGAGACAACTGAGCAAACTCCCCGCCAGTAAGGCTGCAGGCCCTGACGGTGTCAGCCCACGGGTTCTCAGAGCCTGTGCCGAACAGCTTCATCGTGTCTTCAACATGAGCTTGAGCCTCCAGAGGGTCCCTGTGATATGGAAGACATCCTGCCTCGTTCCAGTGCCAAAGACGCCGCAGCCAAATGGTTTCTTCGACCAGTGGCACTGACGTCACATATCATGGAGACCCGGGAGAGACTCGTCCTGGAGCAGCTCAGGCCTATGGTCTGGCTGCACCTGGATCCCCTCCAGTTCGCCTACCAGCCCCGAATTGGAGTTGAAGATGCCATCATCTACCTGCTGAACCGTGTCTATGCCCACCTGGACAAGCCGGGAAGCACTGTGAGGGCCACGTTCTTTGACTTCTCCTGTGCTCTCAATACCATCAGGCCTGCTCTACTGGGTGACAAGCTGACGGCGATGCAGCACTACACCCGTGAGCCCTGAACACCACATCAACGGCCTCCAGGCCAGTTAAGCCTTCGCCATTGGCCTCCAGCCCAACCTCTGGCAGGGTGTCCAGATGTCTTTCGCAGTCCAGATGTCCTTCGTAGCCCCCGTAATCATCCTTCCTACTTCCCCAGTTCCCGAATAACAATAATAATAATAATAATAATAATAATAATAATAATAATAATAATAATAATAATAATAATAATAATGATGATAATAATAATAATAATAATAATAGTAATAAATCTCCATTAATTGGCATAAAGTATGTGTGCATAGGCATGCCATTCCATGGTAATAGCAGTAGCTTGCTAAAACTGTTTTTAATCTGTAATCTCATTGGCTTTATCGCTGAAACGCGAATTACCCATGACCAAAATACATTCATCAGCAGTGGAAAGGGGAGCAAAAGGTTTTTATTAACTAAGAAGAGTGGACTCTGAGATGGCCACTGTCAACGACATCTTTCAACCACACAGCCAGATCACTGGACTGCCCCAGGGAGAGAGGCAGGACAGCCAGAGTATGAGCCATGCTAATCCAACTTGAATTTAAGGCTGCTCATGGCTGATGTCTGGTCGCAGGGTAATCAATTTGCCTTCATCTTTACAGAGACCTGTCTTCACCTCAATTCTGGATCAAGTTGATGGACATGATGACCTGTGTTCCGAGCCAACAGAGCACCAGACTCATTGGATGAGGAGCAGTGGACTCTTTTACCCCATTTACAAAAAATGATGCTTGGTGCTCAAACACAGTCAGAGTATTTGAACAGTGTTTCCAAGTTGTTAAACTTTAAATGAAAGGATCATGTCAAGTGTATAAGTGTGCATGTATATAAACAACTGTATTTATTGTTTTTATTTGTATTATATCCTACCCTTTTTGAAATGTATTTGTTTAAAGGCTTGCTTTGTGTGTAGCACAAAGAAACATAAAATTTCATTTAGTGTGCAAAACAAATAACAAATAAATTACCTTGATACCTCAAAATACAAAGCAGTCTTCAACTTTAAAGACTAGGTAGACAGATAAAAACAATGTGCGCCGGGTCTTACACAACATATACACACAGAGAGCCAGAGAGAGTTGGCTTACAAAGCTGGAGGTGTCCACTTTCTTCCTGCGGACCAGGTTAGTGATGTTGTCTCCATTGTAGGTGATTCCCTCCATGCAGCCCACAAAGTTCTCTCTGCCTCCTGAGCTCGGCTTCACTGATACAGGCAGCCCTCCAAAATTGATCTGAGAACACAGCACAGAGGACAACATGGACTTAATGACATTAATCTTACTGGGTTTTTTATTGTACTACTGTGACCAAGGTGCAGACTTAAGGCAGGAACACACTGGCCCAAACGTTGGACATCTGAATCGTTTGGGGAGACTCGGACGAGTTCGGAAATCTGTTCAGTACATGCTGCTGTGTAGCTGGCAGTAGTCGAGGCGGTATGTTTCAATGCAACTTCTCTGCCGAACGGGTTATGATTAGTGGGAGATGATGAAAGTTACTGACAGCATGACCCATGGGGAGTCTTTACCTCATAGTCCAGGTCTAGGTGGTCAAACTCTCCGTTGGTCCTGAATGGCTGAGTGTGGTGGTCCAAAGTAAAGTTGACATTCCTACGGTAACGCTCTATAACAACTGAGTGCCAGTGGTCATCATCCAGTAAGCTTCCACTGGTCACAGAGGTGTGACCCTGAATTGAACCGTACTGGTTACTGCCTGTAGAGAAGCAAGCAAATCACACAAACAGGAACAGGCTGTAAACTGATCATGTTGTTTGACAGCAGTAGATAATACAGTCATCAGATTTCTAATAGAATAGAATAGCGTGTCTCTGGAGACTTTTGCAGCGCTCTTGCTTTCCTTGAAATCACACAAATGCTTGGGAAGGCTACCTAAGTTGATGCTGAGCTGTAGCCTTGCCCTGCGGAGCTCCAGGGATATGTAGTCTCCCTGCTGTCCCTCTCCATGGAGAAGGACCCCGTCTCGAGCCGTGGTTCTGAACTTAAGAGATATGACATCCTTCGCAATCTTCATCTTCTTACTCCTGAAGCGGTAGGAAATGACGCCATGGCCGTCAAAACTGATCACATCTGCCCCTGAAAGACAAAAAAAGGAACAAAATTATCTTTCCTGCCAATTGAAATGATCTTGGCTCTAGAACCGCCAAATCGGGTAGCTGTGCTTGAAATGAGTAATTTGTAATTTGTTGAGTATTCCATTCACTTTGACAGTTGGGGGGTCAGGACTAAACCCCTTAAGATGTCTCATCTCATTTTGTACCAGATGCAAAGAAACTTACCATGCATTTGGGGACTTAAGATGGTGTGAAAGTCCTTACAGCAGAGACTGGGTGCTCTTATCAACAGTTCCATCTGGCTGTTTTTTTAATGTACATTTTCCATTAACTAGGTCAAACAATACCATGTCAACTGCATCTATCATATTAAGAAAAAGCTGCTGTGTACTACTGTATGTTCACTGATCTGTGGTGTCAAGGCCCATCTTAAAGTGCCATCGAAACAGTATCTTACTTTGACGAGGGAAAGACTGATTATTGGGGCTGATATTTAGCATTTTTCTGATTATCAGTATCAGGGTTTTGCGCTACTTTGGCTCTGCTGAAGCATCCTCTCTCTGTCTGCAGTCACCACTCTGTGGTCTCACTCAATGTCCCACCCAAAACACTGTGATTGGTTACACATTAGTAATAGTATATCAACAATGAATTATCTGAATCTCAGTCAGTTTGTTTGTTAAGGTGGTTGGTTTGTCAGCAGGATTACAGAAAAACTACTCAACAGCTTTGATACTTGGATGGAGGATTGGTCTCAGCCCAGAATAGACCACGTTAACGTTTGGTGTGGATCTGGATAAAGGGTTGGATCCATATAAGTTCTTTCAATTTCTTTAACATTGCAAGAAAGGGCTTTTTCCTTTATTTCATGGATCTTAATTTAAAAAAATCTGGTGTATTTAGGGGGCTGGAATTTATGAGTGAGAACAATTTGATGCAAATCTTAGATCTGATGAGCTTAAATTATGATCAGGCAGTTATGGGTGGTCTATAATTAAGAGTAATACAAGGTTTCAAATCTGATATGAGCAAATCTGCCTGCAACATGGTGAGAAAACACTTAAAGTAATAGTTGGGGTCTTTTGATGTGTGGTTGTATGAGGTACTTAGCCCTAGTCAGTGTGTTACCGGCAGTAGATGACCGTCAGCTGGCGCCTGTGTGGCGAGGCAGCCCTGCTTCGCTGTACTGTTCATCGTCATAATGTAAAAAAAAATCCCAAACTCTAAATATCCATCAATTTATCTATTGTCTACACATACTCATCCTCGACTGAGTCACATGGGTTGGAGTGTCTCCCAGCTCACAGTGGGTGGGGAGCTGGGTGGACCTTGGACAGGTGCCCGGTCCTGAACAGAGTGGCTGAATCAGGTTTCCCTCTCTCGTACACTTGTACTCACAGTATGAGCAGCCGTAGAGATCCAGACGTACTCCGATGCGTCCCTCCCTGCTCCACTCCACTGGGATGAAGCGGATGTATCGAGCCAGGATGGTGTGCTGCAGCTCATGACGAACCACACCCTCACTGTTCACGTTCCCCTCAAATGTCTGAAATACACAGCAGACAAACATGCTGCAGGTAAAGTAGTACAAGTAATGTTTATAAGTACAATTTTCCATAATTTCTGAAATATTATTCTTTATTCATCAGGGGGACTGTGGTTCAGGAGGTAGAGTGGGTTGTCTCCTGATCACAGAGTAGGTGGTGAGCTATCTGTTATCTTAAGATTTCAAAATTATTAACTATAGTTTTATCCCCAATAGACATTTGAGAAGGCGTCACTGTCACTGGACACACTGAGCTGCACTAATTCCAGCAGTAAGTAAGCAATTTTTGACACAAATTGCACTAAATGGTTTAAAGGATTGGATGAGATGACATTCTAATACCTGACATAAGATTTTTACTCACCCAGATGTTTCCATCCTGTAGATACGGCCTCCAGTTTTTTTGCGTGTCACTGTAAAGCAACCGATACTTGCTGGTCCAATCAGAGCTACTGTAGCGACCCTGAGTCACTATGGCAACCACCTGCTTCCTCGAACCCAGGTCCACCTGTAACCACTGGTTGCGGTTTGTGTCCAAGGGTGACCAACCTCCAGCACCTAGTTTTGCGGGTGTCGTAAAGGTGAACAGGGTGACAGATGGCAGGAAAAAGGGAAAGAAGAAGAGCAGAAAAATTAATGTGATGCATTTGGAAAAAAATCATCATAGTGTCTTTAAGAGACCCCCCCTTCCATCCGGTAGCAACAGTCTATGCAGTGTAACCACATGGTTGGTGAGCTTTGTTGTTCTTACCTGAAGACATCCATTACATTTCATGACTTTGAAAACATTGCTGGTAGGTTACTCTAAGTTTAGACAGCTAACTTATTTGTGAAGAGAACTTTTTAGTTTGATTCAGTGTTTTTAAGTTTAATTTGCAAATGAACATACTGTATGCTATGGTAGCAGCTGGTCATGTAGAGCAGGCCAATTCAACTAGAAGGGTTTAAATGAATAAGACTATGCTGCAATCTGCTGAAGGGCTGCTAAACTGACTTTGTTTGTTTTCAACACTGACAATAAAGATCTAGAAAACAAATCGATCAAATAGAATGATAAAAGGGCCGGAGTTGTTTATGCTGTTATTGGTTTGTGACCTCAAATTGGGTACAATTGAGAATAAAAGTTGTGTAGAACCCACACGTAATTCATATTTTTGAAGGTTCAATGTAAAAATGTTTTAAAAAACTGTAATGTCAAAAAAATGTTTTTTATTTGTATGTATGTACTGTATGTATGTATGTATGTGTTGTTTATTTGCAGCGGTAGGGTTGGGCCAGTGCACGTTACAATGAGTGACTGGAACTGGCACAATAATCAACCTGCAAACTGATGTTTCTACATCCATGGTCTTTTATTCAAACAGCTCTCTCAGTGACATTCTCTTTATGAGCCCTGACCTTGGCAACAGCCTTCTTAGACGGCTCCTTCGCTTTCAGGAAGGAAGCAGTTGTCATTACAACAGACATGTTTTACTGCTACCTTGTCAGGCCAGAAGACAGGAAGTTAACAGCAATTAATTTGGTACCAAGATAACCATACTGCAAAGAGACCAGCTGAGGTCAGAATGAAGATCCACATTTTTGGCGATTGCATACTAAAAGAATTACATACCTAACCAGAATCATCCTGCAGTGACAAATTCCAAAATACCAACCCAAAAAATAATACAATATGATTCATGTGCATAGCAGGAACTATCAAGTCATTACAAAGCCTTACCTTGTTTCCGATTGAGTTTAGCGTAACCAGCTCCATATGCTCGGGCAAACACTGATGAACTGGTGAAGGAGCTGTAAGGGAGAGGAGTGGCCAGGCTGTCCTCACACTTTCCTGAACAAGAGAGGCAAAAAACAGACACACAGCTCAGTATGCAGAAGCCCACAACACGAATTGAAAATTACGGGGCAGCTGTAACTCAGGAGGTAGAGCGAGTCTTCCAGTAATCAGAAGATCCCTGGCTCAAGGGGAAGATGATGAACTCTCAAATTGCTTTTGATGAGCAGTTGGCACCTTTTATAGCAGCCTCTGCCATCTGTGTGTGAATGTGACAAGTTTTGTAAAAACGCTATAGAAATGCACTTACAACAAAGATGGAAAAGATGTATGAATGTAGAAAACAGGCAGTTGAATAGTCAATGATTTTGCTATGTATACAGTATGTGTGTGTGTGTGTATGTATATATATACAGTGTATATATATATATATATACAGTGTATATATATATATATATATACAGTGTATATATATATATATATATACAGTGTGTATATATATATATATATATACATATACATATACATATATATATATATATATATATATATATATATATATATATATATATATATATATATATATATATATATATACATATACATATACATATATATATATATATATATATATATATATATATATATACATATATATATATATATATATACACACATACACACACACACATACACACACACACACACACACACACACACACATACTGTATACATAGCTTCTACAAATTGTTATATTATTGTTTATAACTGTCATTTTTTTCACGGGAAAGCGGGTGTTTTGGATTAAGAGCAGCAGACTTTGAGCCCATCACAGCCCACTGTCGGTATCTTTGGACCATCCTGACCAGCCGGACCAGGGAGGGGGAGAGAGTCGACATAAGAGCCACGCTTATCCTGCTTGATCTGAGGCTGCACCTGGCTAATGTCTGGAAATGGACAGAATGTGACTGCTGTGCCCAGAGAGACCGGTCTCCGCCTCAACAACTCACATTAAATTGTTGCACTCGACGGGCAGACTGGATTCTGAGCGCAGGGCTACACTTAGACGAGGAGAGCTGGACTCTGTGTTTATGACATCGATGCTTGGTGCTCATACAAAGTCAAAACGGTGTTTCCAAGATGTTGAACTTTTGATATGAAGATACCGACCACATTTGCATCATCATCTTGTTGCTGCTGCCTACATACACCCTGACACAGATTCAAAAGATGCACTTCATTTTTATGCATATTTGTAAATAAGTAACTGTGTATATGTTCTATTTGTGTGGAATGAAGGAGTTTACAAACTTTCATTTCGTTATGTAACCACGTGTTGTTTAATGACAAATTATTAAGATGAATGTCTTAAATGCCAATAAAATGCAATTCAATTTCATCATCAATTATTGGACATGGTTAACTTTGTCATAACTTTATACTCTGCAATGCTGCACATTTTATTAGTCTTATTTAGTCTTTTATCTAGGTTTTCAAATCGATTCGATTACACTTTGATTTGGTCTTGATCAACACTGATTAGCAATTTGGCTTGAGGACAGAAAATTGCTTTATTTTAAAAACATTTTTTACCATTGTTTACTTTGTAACTGGACGTATTCTTACCATAAGACTGGTTTGTGTTCATGTGTCTGATCATTTTGGTCGGTCTTTGTTCTCCACACATTTATCAGAATTGATATCAGATGGAGTTCTGGGCAGGGGGAAGGGTCACAGCTCTGTGTGTGTGTGTGTGTGTGTGTGTGTGTGTGTGTGTGTGTGTGTGTGTGTGTGTGTGTGTGTGTGACAGGTGCAGAGAATGGTAATGAGCCTCCTCATATGCATTACAAAACAACAAGCCAAGCATGTATTAATCAGGTTAAAGGAACAAGAAAGAGATTATGTGCTCGATGGAGAGCCTGGAAATAAACCGCACCACTGTACTGACAGTCGGCTCATCTTTCTGAGGAACATTTATGAGTTATTTGGTCAATGAAGAGAATGAAGCATTTTCGTGTCTAAATATAAAATTTTATGAAACTCGTAACACAAAAAATAATTGTTTGAAGGTAAGAAACAAACTGGGGATGTTTCATGGTGATGAATTAGGTGAGCAGCGACCAGGAACTCTAATCTTTTCTTTGATTCTGGCACCTCTGCAGACAAAAGCGGTCTGAGCACCGCTGCCTCCTGTGGTGAAGCTCTTCACCTCACTAGTGAGTGCATTTGTTTTGAGAGTGAGTGAAAGAAGAGGTAATACATTTTTAACGTTATTTTTCTTTAACATAAAAATCTATTTGCAGGATGCATGGTGAGGTGGGACACTGAATCTACGTGAGGCTTATGTCAAATGTATAATAACTGTAACAAGACAACGGTGAAACAATATAAACTTTGTTTTTGTGCAGTTTAGAGCCCAACTGATTTATTGGTCAGCTGATTTTATCATTTTATCTTAAATGGGCCCATCACAAACATACTGGTTTTGAGGGTTAATCAGCTTGGGTGCCAGTGTCCGATGTGAGCGCTCCACAGTCGCCCACCAAACACCCTTGAAAGTGACAAGAGTTATGTGTTCCGCTCTAAATAACATAATTACGTAATCGCCACCAGTAAACTGGATGCTTTCTGAGTCTCTCACTCGCGGGGACAGAGGATTTTTTCTGGGGGAAAGTTCACTGAAGTCTCGTTGGGAGACTGACAGGAGGACAGACACTTCTCCATGTATAACTGCTGTATTTTTTTCCTCATACAAGTTGCCAAAGACACTACTAGTTACCATTACTGTTGTTTGGTCCTGTAGCATGGCTTTGTGGGACATTTCTCTTTATTTTGTTGCGTGAGGGATCTGTTTAGTAATCACACTGTGAACACCATCAGACCGACATGGCCCCGCTCCGTGTCGCTGGCTTATCAATTCACACAGGTACAGTTCGACAATCTTTTCCGCCCCTTAACAACAGCTGGCAGGAAGGAGAAAGATCCTGGATCAGGCAAAGCATGAGCGGCAAGACTTTGGCACAGGCTGCCATAGGAGGAATTCACAGAGGTAGGTAGTTTTCCCCTTTTTTTAGCTGCCGACTCCCAGTACAGATGCAAACTTTTGTTTTGTTTTGTTTTGTCTTGTATTTTTAATAAGGCTTAGAATGGAAAACAGGTCTGGAGCTATTTCTCATTATATTAAATTTGCAAAAGATGACAGACCTAATCACACTAGAGGATGCTGTATGAAAGCAGAAACTCAAAACCTGTAAACATTCTCTGGATTAACTTGCATTGCATAGAGGTCATTTTACTACTCTGCTCACAAGAGGACAATGGGGCAGCATCAAGTAGGCTGACAGCTGTACTGTTGCAGGATACAGGGATAGAGGAGGAAAAAACATGGGACGTGAGGTTGTGACACTCATAGATATGGAAATGTATTTAACTCATTGGCTGCTGCCTATGTAGCAGGTTATCTACCTATATTGGGAAGGTCAAAATCCGCCAGTAAACAAATACAATGTGTATCAAGAGATGCTGATTTCACTACAAAATCAGCTGTTAATACTGTTAATACAAAAACATCCACCAGGGGGCTTCATAACAACATATAGACACCTACAAGACATCTGTTGTTGCTATTCAAAAGATGAATGTCTTGTCATCAAGCTGAATAAATTGTCCCCAGTAACTGAATTTAAATCCAACAAGTTACCACTATCATTTATAACAAACCAAATTTCATGAAAATATGTTCAGAATTAAGCAAGTTACTTCTGATTCTGTAGTGAAAACTGCATCTTTTAATACACACTGTATTTGTTTACTGGCAGATTTTTGACGTCCCCGATATGGAGCCCGTATAGACAAACGTCAAATTGTGAATGCAGTATCTACTTTTCTATATCTATGGTGACTGAGATGAAAGCTACAGATGGAGAGCAGTGTCTGGGACCATCAGAGGGGAAGAACTGCTTAGCTTACAGATACATCTTTACAAAGCCAAAGATCTTGTTCCTGTACACATTTAGCTTGAAATATCGGTAAAAAATAAAGTTAGGGAGCAGTAGCAGTTATGCTTACGTCACATTTTCTCACGATTTTTAAGCGCTTTGCAGGAATCTTGACAATATATCATGCAAATGAGTGCATGTTTCCATTAACTACCTTATGACATATGATGGCTTTTCATTGCTGCATCATACCAAAATGGTCTGTGTATCTTTAATAGATTCATTTGTGTCCATGGGTAAATGTTGTTTGGTGATTGAGAGGGGGGACATTCTGTCTCCAGAATCATATCAGGGCCATCGCAGTTACAAATGTTTTGTTGACAGAAGAAAAAAGGTACAGTGACAACATTATTCCAAAAAATTATTTTCAACAGTTTTCCTCACAACAGCTGCTTTTCAATATGTCAACTTTTCCACAAATTGCACAAACTGTAAATGCCCAACGGAGAGTAAAAAAAAAGAAAGAACAGCAATTGTACATTCCAACAAACATATCTGCATCTTGTTAGAGACCAGTAGGCCATGAGTGCACTGGGTTTGTTCAGACTTAGGGCAGGGGTAAGACCTTAAAACCCCTCAGTCAGACAGGACTGTTCAGATACAGCATGTCTGCTGTTGTTGGAAAGCCTGTATTTTTTTTGTTTTTGGCCTTTTTATGGCTTTATTGATAGTCCAGCTGAAGACATGACAGGAAACAGGATGAGAGAGGGGGAGCAACACGCAGCAAAGGGCCCCAGGCCGGGACTTTTCAATACCTTTTTGCTCGAGTTTGGACCACAATCTCTTGTTTTCCAGCCACCAATCACATTATCACTATCATGACTCCAGTCTGTACCATTCTGATATTCAAAAAGTAAGTGTACTGTATCTACAATGTACAGCAAGATATGTAGCTGAAATGTGAATGGAGGTGTCACAGTGACTGATCCATACAATACCAACATTTTACAGCTCCACATTGGGCCCAGTGTGTTTGAGAGAAGTGAATTATCTGCCTATACTGTGTTTTGTTTCTGTAATGCAGCAGGTACAGTAGACTACCTGGGGGAGTTGAGTGTTTATCATCCCAGGTAGAGGCCCATGGGCCCGGTGCTCTCACACTACAAAAACCCTGGCTTTGTGATGGAGAGACAGGGCTGCATAATTCATCATTTCAGCATCAACACTGCAATTTGTGCTTTTGCAATAGTCACATTCCCTGGATGTGCAAAGTCAAGAAAGGCGAATAGACTCAAACATGTCATGCCACAACTTTTTCCTGCTTGATACAAAAAGAAAACCATAACATTTCCCATGACTACTCTACAAGACAACTCAGTCTGACATATCGTAATTTAGTCGGATTTAGGGGTTGTTGGATACATGGGAGTTTGCTGCTTGTGAGTGATATACAGGCTCTACATGCACAGCAAACTACCAATCATAATCATTCTTGATCAACTTACCAAACAAAGCAGGGCCTAATTTGGTTGTTTAGAAAATGTAATCCCCTTCAAAATCAGCCCAACCATCACAGAATTTATTTCCAAATAGTTACTTAGAAGTCATAGTTATACTGATAATTAAGTCAGATGACTCTTTCCCACTCTAACAGTTCTTTATACTAACTAAGCTGCTTCCCCATCTCCTTCAAGCTAACAATGCAATTTAGCTGCCATCTTAAATCATATTCTAAATCCCTAATCCTCATTTCATCATCATTTCACTTTTTTCAACAAACCTTGACGTATTCCCCATTTTCACACTGGTGTCATTCAACTTGCCAGCTATGTTTTTTTTGCATCAGCTTTTCAACATCCATCATTCACACCACAATTTCTTCAGATATTATTCTCTAGTTTCCAAACACGTTTATTCAAGTTCTTCAAGTTAAGTTATTTTTTTCAGATCTCAGTATATATTGCAGAGAACCAACATAATGCAATGCCAGTTTTTTCCAATACTGTGCAGCCCTACCAAGAGCCTCTCTTCATACCCAAGCATTGACGTTTTGTTTTCCAGCCAATCAACATCTTCTTCTCACACAACACGTTACACTCCACTGACTTCACTCAGTTTTGGTGAACCCACAGGGGGTCCTTTACATGGGTCCCTGGGAAATTTAGTGGGTCCCCAATAAGGTTTGTGATTTCTGGCAAGTTGTAGTGTTAAACTTGTTTCTGATGTTATATGGTCATAATATAAATCATGGTTATATGTTTTATGAAAATGTAATCGAAAATTTAACAAATAAATAACAAATAAAATCCCAACAAACAACAAAACATTGGCAAATCTACAGCTGCCCCCAGAAAGTTGATGAGCCAGTAAGTCAGAGATTGACATCTCGGCGAGCAATTATATATAAAGGAAACCATAAATATAATTTTATATTTGCTGCGGCACTAGTTAAAAAAAAATCACCTGACAACATGTGATGGTGGTTAGCTGATGAGAGCTGCAATTCAGGGGCACCAAATCCTAATCTGGCCCAGGGCACCAAAAGGTGTAGCACCGGCCCTGTTCTGACAGCGCCGTCAGGAGCGACAGGAGAAACGCTCTGGGAATCTATAACTGAACTATGAGCAGGACGGACACAGTTTCACTCTGTGAAAATCTGATGTTTTCACATCACAGGTGACAAAGAAAAGCGTGAAAACACCAGTCTGAGGCTGCACGTAAAACATACTGATGTAGGCTAATAAAGAAATTTAGTGCATCTCAGTGCATCTCCTGAACAGCAAAGCATCATCGTCCCGAGAGAATACAGAATCAAGATTCCTTTTATAATTAATTATTTCATTACAGATTTGTTGTACACAATTTGGCATTGTTGGGGTTCAAATGTGGACGCATGGATAGTGAGTTAACTTGGTCGTTTCAGATTGTGATGCGTCAGAGACACAGGACACAAACCTAGCAACATCACTGCTCACTCATTACCAACTCAAATCATCTCCCTTTCTTTTGACATGACTTTATTACAAAGTTGTGACAGCAACTCATGAGCATCTTTCATTAGACCTTTCCTGGCCTGCTAAATGGATTGTGTTTCCCAATGTTGTATCAATAAAGTTTATCTTGTCTTAGTTTATCTTGAAGGCCAAGTAATATAATATAGGATATAGGATATTTTAATAGAGATATACATTTTGAGGTGCTTAGACACACATGATATTAGGTATACTGTATTATCAAATATTTACATAACAATAAACACTTAATACATGGTCTCCTCATTTATTAAAAGCTGGACTGCAGTTTGTTATAAATATAATATCTTATAATGTGGATACAAACGAATGAAATGTATTTTTGCCGTTACGGATCTCTTAATCAAAACAAGAAACAAAAGAAGTTTGCTGCGTGTTGGGGGGGGGGGCCGGGCGGGATCATTGCTATCTCAGGAGGAGAGAATCGGAAGCAGAGCCGGACCGTCTGGAAGAACAAACACCCAGAGTCTCTCAGATTTGGCTGTGATCCGGAACAGTTTACCCACAGTGAGATTTACTGAATGGGATTGAAAAATGGATTCATCTTCATTCCTGTTTATGAACCTCCACTGTCGGGTGTTTATGTTCTGTAATGTTGACTGCTGACTGGAGCTGGAGGGGAAATGGACTTTACGAGTGTAACGTAACAGAGAGGAGAGGGGAGAAGAAGAGAAAGAACCAGAGTCTTTCACCGTTGTATGCTATTTTACAGCTGATGCACAGTAATCTTGCAGTTTGGGGCGAATGAACACTTGTGTAAGTAACGTGAACAAACGCTGATGATCCTGCAGTCAAACTCGCCTCACTGGTGGTGAATACACAATGAAACAAACATCACCGCCGATGAAAATCTGACCTGACTCAGGCACGAACATTCACGGACAAGGGGATATTTAATAAGCATCACATTTAGTTTAGTTCGCCAACTTCTCTATCGCTATCTTCTTCCAAAATGTCAGTGATAGGCTTCTATTGGTGGTTGCATGTGTGGAGCACAGTGGACTGCTCTGTATGGCTGGGTGGGATGTGTTTTCATTCTATTAATTTTAAGTGTCTTAAACCAGAGACTTGATAAATACATGACTGAATGAGTATATGACTGACCCCATTCTTACTGTTAAAGCATTCTGCACACTGAGGCATATGTCGTCCTCTTCAGTGATATAAAATTCGTACTGATGAAATGATGAAATACGTGTGTGTCGTCGTGATTATTAGCATTACTTACAAGTATGCTGGTTTGGCCTTATGCTATAGTCCACACCGACTGCTCAGAGAGCCGCACTGGCCCCGGAGAGAGCCAGCCACCAAATTAGCCGCGGTTGCTAGTGTGTGTGTGTGTGTGTGTGTGTGTGTGTGTGTGTGTGTGTGTGTGTGTGTGTGTGTGTGTGTGTGTGTATTAGCCTAACAGTTACTTACGGGATGCTGAGGATGCAGCGGTGGAGGTGCTGATGATGCCGCACAGGACTGGCAGCAGCAGCAGCACGGTCAGAGGAGACATCTTCACAGAAAATCCACAGTCGGAGAGGCAGACGGAGACAATGAGGCGGAGCGGGCTTCCCTCCGCCGGGCTGTCTGTTGTGGCGGTGATACACAGCCAAGATACCTCTTTCTTTATCAGCCGCGTTAATGAAAAACAGTGGCTGTCCGTCCGCTGCGTCCTGCACGTAATGTCTTCTTCCTCCTCTCCTCGCTTTATCAGCTTGCCCAGCGGCACTCCAGCGGGGTTTGACCGACAACCTCCGGACCGAGCCTGTGAAAAGGACGCGTTCGAGCTGCAGGCCGGGCCTCTAGCTCCAGGTGCATGGTCAGACAGACAGACAAGAGCAATGAAACCGTTCCAACTGCCTGGCTAATCAATACACCCCCGCTCTCTGTCTCACTTGGTATGGTCCGCACAACAATACAGGGCTCCCTGAATTCAGGAGGGGACAGAGGGGAGCGGGAGGGTCCACACAGGCCCCCAGGAGGGAGCACGGGAAAGAGGTAACAACAAAAAAGGCACACAAAGCTCAGTGGTTTCGTAAGTGAGATATAAAGCATATGGGAAAATAACATGTTTGGTGAACCTACATGCTTTTAAAATATAACAAGGTAGAAATAAAATAGAAAAGAAAATTATAGCCCACAAAAGCTTGATATCAAACCTCAAGATAAAAGATTTAAAAAAAAAAAAAAAAAAAAAACATGAACTACCAGCAGGTACATATGGCATGAATTCAAGATCAATATCAAGACATCTATAGACCAGACTGACAGCGCAGCCAGTTTCCTCTGCCATCAGGCTCAGGGTGGAAGCTAAGATGTTGTACTGCTGTGTTCCGGGTTGAAAGGAAGGTTGTGTAAATGTAGGGATCTGTCAGATTATTGTTATTTCACCACTTCCCGATTGAACAGCAACTCAAAAGACATTTCATGTTAAAACAACATAATTGATAAATCCTGTTAACTTCTGTTAGACAACAGCTAATAAAATTGGAAAAGGTAATTAATTCTAGAATTTCAGAGCAGATCTTGGATACATTTATTTAAGTGAGAAGTGATATGTGCTTGACGTCATTAAACAGTAATGTTAGCTAGGAGGCGGTTTAATGCTAGCGTTACCCCATTAGCTACAGTAATGGGTTATGAATGTTGTTTGGCCTTGAACATGTCCATATCTCAGTTGCCGAACAATCGTGGAGTGGTGAAATTATTAAATTAAATTCATCAGATTTCCTACATTTATATAACTTTCGAAATGGAAATCAGTAGCATTAATATTATCTCAAATGGCCAGCATGTGAATATTGTCTATAACTGAACTTTTGTCCAGGCAGCCAGAAGTCATGAGGATCTTCTTGATTGCTAACTCACGAATAGTAAGGAAGGGGCAAAATGCTACATCCATTTGGGTCCCGGCACACCCTGAAGAAGCAGTCTAAAAAGGAATTGTGGAAGTCAGTATACAGGTAATGGACATTTACATTCAATCCAAAACAGAGTAGGTACGTAAAAGCAGTGGGGAAGCTAAATGGGAAAAGTTAGTAGGCTGAGAATTAGCAAAGCAAGCTTAACAGCACATTTTTTATCAGAGTAAAATACCCAATGGGACTTTGCAATCAAGAGACAGTCGGGCATATTCTTACAACATGCAGGAAATGTACTTGTGAATGACTAGAGGTGATGACACAATTCTGAGAACCATCTACTGATCAGCATCAGCAAAACCAAGGGTGTTGATTTTAGAAAAAAAAGAAGGCAAAGACACACACCCCTGTCAACATCAGTGGAGCTGAAGTGGAGCAGCTGTTATAGCAGCTGTTATAGTTACAGTTATAGGTTCCTTTAGATTGCCATCACTGAGAAACATATCTTGGTCATCACACATCACCACCCTGGCTAAAAAAGCACAGGAAATGATTTACTTCCTGCAGAAACCAAGGAAGGCTAAATTCCAGAGCAAGAGTCAAGAGAATTGAGGTTTTTTTTTTTAAACCTTTGTGGTTTAAAAATTACAATAAGTTGGCCTTGTAACCTTGGAGGAGGAGAGATCCTGGTCTGATGACAGGGGAGTTGATTCTGGTAAGTAGAACTTAGCCACTGGATGAAGAGCTGGAGGAGGGTGGAGTGACATGATTGGCTGATAGTGTTCAGTGGGATTCTTTAGACTTGTTTTTCTCAGTGCCATAAAATTTGAACTATAGGTTGAACCCCGGTTTGGGTAAAATGATGTAAGAGTGGGTTGGCTCTTTGCCTTGCGAATTGATCAGAAACTGGCTATATCATGAATATGCATTAAGGTGACAATAAGCTGTGTCACCCACAGGTTTCTGAGGAGCCAGAATGAAGCTCAAAGTGGGCGTACCGGCCATTACCATCATTACAGCACCCGATTCCACCTAACTCCCAGCTAATAATAAATGGACAAAGAGGTGGAGTGTGGGTGGAGCTGAAGTGAGCCTACTTAGTTAAACAAGCCCACCTGTCTGAAATTACCAGGCTGGCTACGGCTAACAAGCTTTCTGTGTTTACACTCAAATGATTCAAGTGAGTATGACCACAAGTGACCAAATACTGAACTGTACATTAGAGGCAAGATAGCGAGCAACAGCTGCCACGCTCACCAGATACTCCATTCTTTCTGCTATCCTGTCGTGTCTTTCCTTTCCCCATCGCTTCTCTGGACAGTCATTAAGCAGCTAATGGCAGGCGAGAGTGAAGATAAATCCATTATTTAATCCCAAAAGTTTAAAAAACAAACACCTGGGGCCAAATCTGTGAAACTCTGTGTAGGTATAGAAATCTGTGTACACACAAAACAGGAAACATACACAGTTTTTTGGTCAGGTGTATAAAACCCCACGTACGTCTGTTCCCACATGTCTTTTCCTCATACATCTCAATCTGTACATCTGTCTGACCATCCCAACGTTTTACTATAAATGGTTCTTAGACACACGGCTACAGCCCTTATAGTGCCGCTTACACCTGAAGGATTCTTTCTCCCCAGTGATGCAGGAAAATAGTCTTTATTTACATTTATAAAGATTAGATATTTATTTGTTTATTTACATAAGGATCATTATTATAATTATTATCATAATGCACACTGACAAACATATTTACAGAAGACAGTAAAAACAAGGGTAACAACTCGTGCATCACTGGTTAATCGTAGTGAAGGGTTTTTTAAACTGCAGATGTCATCCTAACACAATTTAGTGAAAAAATGTCACCCTATTTCAAGCTTTTCATATATTTTTTGCCAATTGCAACATTACAATAATCAGACTGAAAGGACTGCGTGCATGGTACGCACTGTGTTAAAGATGTGTACCAGTACGCACGATCTCTCCCTCTGTGGATTTTTATACATTCAGAAATGTGCGTGGAAAGTGGGGGTGTAAAGGATTACGTACCAGTATGCACAGTCTCACCACTCAACTTAAACATTTGGCACCCGGTGAATTTTTCTAGATTCTGGGGGAACTTCTGAAGCCCTGAAGCTCCAGGCTCTGCCTGCAGAGGTCGCTTGCTCTCGCAGGTCTGCCAGTTAATGCCAACACAGCTGCATGTTATTCCAAAACACAGGTGTCTGTCCCTCAGTGGTGTCTTTCAGTCCAATTTACCGCACAGAAAGTCATAGTATTAGATAGCCGATGGCCACATAAAAAAATCTCCAGAAGGTACCAACACCACAAATACTGCCAGAGATCAAGTTCAGTGGCTGAATTAGCTGAGGTGAAGCCAAGCAGACAGCTTGTCAAAGCAGCTATGCCCATAATTATTTGTAACTGTAAGCCTTAATATAATTTAAACCAGTGAATTTAAACCAGTATTTAAAAAATTCAGCCCTGTGCAGTTGTAGGGATAAATCAGGTTATAGAGCCCAAAGCAGTTTTTTGTTCCAGGCTGTAAACATGTTTATTTCTGCTTTAAAGTTGGCCACGGGACTGACTCGCTTTCAGAGCCAGCCTCAGGTGGCCAGGAACTGCTGTTTTTGGTACTTCTGCATTTGCTTCAATTCTCAGAACGGGAGTTTGGCGCTTGGCCATGAAGATCCCACCGTAGACAGAAAGCTGCAGCATGTTGGATCTGTGTCCAGCAGCAGTATGAATGAGCCATATGGATGCGTGAGAAATGGCGGTGACATATTCTGGGATGTTTATTCAGATGTTTTGCAGAACATTGGTGATGAGCAGTTTTAATGCCATTTCACGTGTCCCAGTGTACGTTTGAGTATGTCTTACAGCTGATTAAACCAGTCCTGACATGGAAGATGGCATGGCAGCAGGGTGAACAGACTGTGGCTGGGTGGCTGTTGTCTTTTAGTATCTTTGGGCTCTGTGCAGACATCTCACTTCACTGACGTCACTGATGCTCTGTAGATGGTACCAGTGATGTTCTGGTAATTACCCACTGTAGAGCCTTCCTGTGCTGGGTCCTGATGAACCATGCCAGTATGTGATGTGTCCAGTCAGGATGCTTTCTAATACCTCCCCTCTAAAAGCTGACCAAAGTCTGACTCTGACATTTTGCCTTCCAAAGTTTCTGTTGGAAGAAGAGCCTTCTCTGTGCTTAGAATTCAGTAGTTACCCATTACCATTATGCCCTAAACAACTGTAAGGCTTTCCCTGAGATACCATCACATCTATTTAACTGATTAATGAGGATGGTATGATCAATGGCATCAAAAGGTAGTGCTTACAGGTAGGACCAAAATGGAATGTTCTCCCATTCCTTATCAGCCTGCATAGAGTGGTGTAGTCGGTTCGCATTTTGCACATCAGGTTCCCACAGTTCCAGCAACACTTGACTCCAGTGTGAGTCATCACACCACACGTCATAAAGAACATTAAAATAAAAGCCAAATTGTTATTTCTATAACCAATGGGACATTTACACATGTGCACAAGAATTAAAATGAAAGAGATGGAGTCCTAATGGAAGTCCGGTACTAAACTGCTGTAGTACCCTTAACAAATATATGTTTTTAGTATTTAGCCTCAAAGCAAATGTATAGTAATAAGAGTACTTTTAATGCAGTTGTTAAGCTGTTATTTAAATGAGTCAGTCTCAGCTTGTTATGTTCTTACCCACAATGTATGTGGTAATGACACTGACGCAGACTGTATTTATGATTAAGCCTGTTTCATCACACTGTTTCAACAGAATGTATTCCCACTACATCCACACACCGGTACTCTATGTCGTTTCTCAAGACCTGACTGCGCTGATTCACCAGCGGAATGTGCTTAGCTGACAGGAAATGTCTCCAGATGTTCTGTCAGAAAGGAGAAATGATCATTCGTCTAATCCCACGAATAAGTACAGAGAATTAAATTTAGTGTGTGTGTATGTGATTCATATATAAATCGTTGAAAGGACAGATCAGTCACAGTGGAACAGTTTGATTGCTTCATTTATTGGAGGATTAAGATACAGTACATTTTAAAGCACTTGTATGATAACGTATTTTATTCAAAAGACAGGATGTATCAAAGGTATCACATTTCTGCAAAATGACCTTTGCATCCAACAATAAATCAACAAGATTAGAACACTCAGTATAGATCAGATATACGGATCTTTTTTTATTGGTTATAGGGAATCATCAGCATTTACAGAATAATTGCACTTGTAGATTATCTAATATATTATATAAAAAACATATATTCCCACATGGATACAAAACACAAACAAACTAATCAGAAAAGGAAACAAACAAGCAAAAACTAAAAGAAAAAGAATGAATAAAAAAAAAACAGAGAAACAAAAACAGGTGCTGGTGCCAGTATTTACAGGTCAACTAGGTCAGACAACGTCTTTTTAATATGACCAAATGTGCAATGTCCTCATCACCATCCAACAAGGGCAGTATACAAATGTATATCATTTCAGAACTGCAGGGAAATGTCATTGTTTAACATGAGAAAGGAAGGGGGTCCACATTGGAGAGATTTGTTTTACAGATCCTTTCAGAGTGTGTCCCATTTTTTTTTCCAAATGAATGCAGTTTAAAAGTGATTTATACCAAAACACCATTCTGTCAATTGCTTTGACAAAAGCAGTTACATCTTTCTTAATTTTGGCCGATAGTAACACAGGTGAAGAAACTCCAAGCAGGGCAGTAAATGGGTCGGGCTGCATGCAAGGTTAAGCTGCATGGACTAGTCACGGTTCAATAAGGAAACCAACCTTTATTACTTCATATGAACTTCTTCTGTGTCTGCGTCAACTCTCATACGCGTGTGTGTGTGTGTGTGTGTGTGTGTGTGTGTGTGTGTGTGTGTGTGTGTGTGTGTGTGTGTGTGTGAGTGTGTCTAGGACTAGTACTCATAAGTAGAATGTGGTGTCTTCTGTGACGTGGTCCTGGTGCTCTGGCTGCTGAGGCTCATGCGCCTCTTCAGACAGGGGATATTCTTTGCCATCAGCCTTCTGAAGTGGCTCTGGAACTTCTTTCCAACAAATGTGTAGAACACAGGACTAATGCAGCAATACAAATAGGCTATGTTCCTGGTCACATACAATGCATAGTCCAAACTCTCTTCTTTAGAACACGAGTTGCCGTCATCCTCGTCTGTGCCGGAGATCTGAATCGCTCGAAGGAGGATGACGATGTTGTAGGGCGTCCAGCAGGCGAAGAAGGTGAAGATGATGACAAAAATGAGCTTGATGGCGCGGCACTTCTCCTTCATGCGGGTGGACAGGATGCGTATGGTGATGCTGATGTAGCAGTACATCACCATGAACAGGGGAAGAAGGAAGAAGAGCAGGAACTGTTGGTAGTAAGTGACCAGACGCCAGCGCGCCATGGTGCTCTCAGGGTACCCCGACTCGTCACACATGAGCCCGGCGAGCGGTCTCTCCGACACTCGTTTGAGAACTAGCTCTTTGACACTTGCTATGATGCTGATGCACCAAACTACCACGGATGCGATGATGGCATATGCCCTTTTCCTGCTCTTGGCAGCTGCCACCGCGTGCACCACTGCAAGGTATCGGTCGAAAGTCATGAGTGTGAGGAAGAGGATGGAGCTGTAGAAACCAATGAAGTAGGCACTGCTTACTATCTTACACAGAGCCTGACCGAAAATCCACTCAGACATATGGTATGTGGCCCAGAAGGGGAGACTGGAGGCAAAGAGAATGTTGGAGAGGACCAAATTTAGGAGGAAGATGTTGGTCACTGAGGTGAGCTCCTCGTACTTGTAGATGATAAAGAGGACGAGCCCGTTGCCAAGGTAACTCAGGATGAAGTTGACATAGTAGAAAACTGGGATGAATGCCGCACCAAACTTGTTGAGGGATTCCTTCGAGCAGAGCTGGACAGCATGACTGACCACGTAACTCGGGTCAGTCGTGTTTTCATAATCATATTCATTTTTCATGTCCATGAACATCTTATACCAGTCGTCGTCATTGCTCATGGCTGCGGGTTGTCCTGTGGCACAGTGATGATAAAGATTTGTGTTAGTTGTTTTGCTGGTGGTTTAAAAAATTGCTCACAAAATGCAACTGTTTCTAATCACATAAGCTGAACCAGAATTCAGCTCAACCCCCCCACACAGCAAATGAGTCAGATGTCAAATGAGCGCATGATTGGTGGACAAATGTAAGCGCTTGTCGGGTAACATGTCATGTAAGTTAAAGCTAGGTTTGGTAAGTTATTCTAGAAGAAAAGTCCTGAACATCCTGACAGCAATCAATAAATACTTATACCAGATTCTTTTACACATATATCTGTACTTTATCAAGGAACGTGTGGACGTTTAAACCGCTGCTTACATGAAACAAGAAGTAGTTCTTCATCTTCCTCCCTGCAGTTGGCATCTTGGTAAGATCTGCTTTCACTTCTGCTTCAGCAGTCGGAGTGATGGTTTTTTTTTTCGTGCATTTGTTTGATTAATATATATTATTTATAGCAGGGCTGGTAGGTAGGCAGGTTATGTCTTATTGTGTAATAAACAATCAGTGAGCCAGTGGTTAGCTATTTATAAAGTGTAGATTTGATGATAAGTCTATAAGTCAAATAGATTTTAAGTTATTTTACGTATTTTTAGAAAGATTCACCCACTCATTCGCCCTGCGTATCACTGTGAAAGCACGGTGATTCATTTCAGGACAGCTGACATAATGACTTTCAGTGGAACATGGTCGGTGTTTGTCATCTGTTTAGATCAAATGTTGCTGTGGGTTACAATACGGTATTAACGCAGTTCTAAGTGCTGTATCACAGGCAGCTGGATGCCTTTCAGTTTCTTGAAGACGTTTGACGTTCATGAAACTAAAACAAGTCCAGTTGCCTTTGATACAGCACTTAGATTTACCATGAGCTGGATGACTGAGGACTTTCATCAACATATTAATGCAGTTGTAATATTAATCCAAATGCACAAACCTTAACAAATGTGACAAACTGGTGTGTGTGTGTGTGTGTGTGTGTGTGTGTGTGTGTGTTACAGCCATGATACAGGCAAAATTTCCGTTGACTAGTGTGAAAACTGTGGTTGCCAAAGCTTGGGGAAGTGTTTGTGAACTGTCAAGAGCAACCATCCTTATGTAGAGCCTATAAGAACCTCATTGCTAGACTTATTCTCTATTAGCGGAGTGGATTATGGCACTGAGGCGAGGCACTCGAGAACGTGCATAAAGTCACATCTTTTGAGAATGTTGCAGAAAGTCCAACTCAAAGAAATCCATAGTCCAGCAGCATTTAACAACTTGAAGGTGCACTATGTAGTTTAGGGGAGTAACTTTGATCAGAAGAGAAAGATCTCCACTTACTGAATACACTGATTAAAGAAACTGAACTTAAAGGAAAAAACAATTTATACTGTTTGACTTTGTTTATATGTGGCGGACCCTGCCACCTTTCTAGCTTCGAACAGTGTTCTGGGACCTTATTTTCCTCTGAGAACAGCTGGTTTATTCACATAAGGAGAAAATAAATATTTCTGAATTTGTGTTATTACCTCATTGATATTGTCAGTATTAAAAGAGTTTGAATTTATTTCCCAAAACTACACAGTGCCCCTTTTAAACAAATCTGCAGGCTTGTATAGGCAACCGAGAAAGACGGGAAGGTCCCTTTTTTTCACTTCACACCACAATCCGCTCACATATTGCTCATATAAAAAGAAAGAAAAAGAAGATATATCCTGGTTTCAAGTATGCATATGTACATTTCAAAAGGAGGCATAGAATGTCAAATAGAGATTCCTGTAGAAAAAAAAAATACAATAGAATAAACATCTTACCCGTGACTGATTTCACCAGTGCAGCTTGATAGGTGTGAGGTGAGAGGAGCAGAGAGTCCGGAGTGTTCAGCACTGCTGACTGAGCTGAGTGATGTGACAAAGACACCAGCATCCACTGAAGGGGCTGTCTTAAAACTGCTGTCGTGTAGTGTCTGTGTGGTAATTAAAGACAGTCACAAGTCACTCAGGCTTTAGCTTTAACTGGATTGGCTGTAATCACTGTTGACTTGATATGCAGCTGACAAGACCAAAGGTTTTACCTTAAATGTGTGGTAGACAATGTTAATTAACTGTGGCTGTCTTACTACATGTAAGGTGCCCTCTTTAGTTGTGGTGACACAAAAACACAAATATGGTCTGTCACAAGGTCAGAGTGGACTTGTTCCGTCTTTGGCAGGTTTCACACCCGCCAATTCTACATTTACACAGTAGTGGACTGAAACCTTTAAGGTTTAAGGTTTGAAAGTGATTTAACAGAGGAATCAGGAACGATGTTTGACTTGTTCAGCAACAACAGCTCATTTCATTACACTGGTCCTGAAAAAAACTAAACTTTAAAAACACTCCCTAACACTTCCTAAATAGGAAACTGTAGTCTGTCTGCGCACTGGTCAGATGGTAAACCCCTTCGCCTTGTCTTGATCAACAAGCTTGGACACCTGGGATATATCACACAATTAATACCAGGTTCAAAACACTGCAGTATAAATGAGTATTGTGCCTGTAATGTAATTGTGCAATAATATTTACCCTCCAGACACAAGTAGTTTCAGAAAATAGACGAGAAATTAGGTGGAAGAGGTGCAAAACCTCAGAGTAAGAAGCGAACAAATCTCATCTGAAACAATTTGCTCTTCCTGCTCTTGCTTGTTGCTGCTTTGCATATCTTTCACACCATCTTAAGACTTCCTCTGAATATTTTCGTGAGAAGTTGCACCTGCCCAGGCGCCTGGGTCCGACAGTACTGAAGTGCTTATGTAATGTCTATTCGTATCTAACATTTAAAGGGAGTGGGCAGTATACTGATATCATCACTGTCACCGGTGTCACATCACGCTTCACCACAACATGGATTTTGCAACACTGGCAGCCCCTTCATTATTTAAAAAACTGTGGGTTACTGTTGCTGTGACGACAAGCACCTAGAGAGATAAACATCTGCTCATAGAACTGGAGTTGCATCCAGTACCTACTGTTTTATTCACTACCATCAACTTCGGCAACATAGACATACTAACATGGGAAAAAGGTTGTTCATGGGGAAATCTGTGCTGTGTGGTCCAGCTCCCACCACCAGACATGAACTCAATGGCATGTTGACTTCATCCAACACACAAGGCACGGCAGGACTACACAGTTTAGTAGGTGGAGCACATTTTTTTTTTACGAAAAATCAGAAACAAAATCTCAACCAATGGAAATCTTGCACCTGAACCTGGGGTTGTGGCCCAGAGAGAGTGTGGGCAGATAACACCTGCAGCAGATGGCACCTTTTTGGTCAACAACATTTATGACGAACAGGTATATTTGATTTAACTAAGGCTTAATGTCCCATTGAGTTTATTTCCAAGGGCTAACTTGACGATGTTGTGATAATAAAAGTATTTTAGTAGTTTAAAAGAGAGTACCTGGAGTTGCCCTGTGATTTTTATATATCCTGATCCAGGGTTCATCTACAGACTCAATTTGAGTCCAGGAAGTGCTCTTACCTTTACATTTTTTTGGTACATAACTCCATATCTGATTTTTTTTTTCTTCCTGTGTCTACTTTGCTGTCTTCAATCCGTAACACTAAAGCTGGCATTACACCTAATCTTATTACACATCATCTTACTGTGACAGTGATGGTGAAGATGACAGTGAAGACAAAGCTTATTCCCTCATCTCCCTCCCCACCCTTCTCCAAACTCCTGTTCCCTCCGCTCCCATCAGTTCACTATGTGTGGACACACTACACAGTGACAAAGACAAATCATCTGCGAGTAGCTGCCGGAAACGCAAAGGTAAGATTTCCTGTCTGTTTTAGTTTGGTACGATGGATATGTTTGTGCAGGATGTCTAGTACTCTTTCATCTCATCTTCTCTTCACACAAATGTGACTTCTGGAGCGACATGTATAGTTTTTCTGTTTTTTTTTAGTGTTTCTGAAGGACACCATGTTTATTTTTCATGTCACCGTTTAGCAGTCGCAGTCACTTTGTTTGTGACAAATCACATTCCGATTTTTCTTTGTGCATTTTTTACGTACATTTTTTATTGTAATACTGTATTGAGCCGAAATGTGTACTTGCTCCAAAGCTGCACATGGTAATATATTGTAAAAAAAATGCTTACATCCATTTCTATACGCCTATAATAATAATTTGTTTAGTCTGATCATTTGTTCATGTGGTGTGTATTTGCTTGGATACTATTCATATTATGCGCTTACATTTGAAACCATTGCACCTGAAGGTAACTTTCTGCATTTCAGTTAATCAAAAGCAACCGTGTAAGAAATGCATCGCTTTGCCTCCATTAAGGAATAAGCTGCCTCAGACTAATGAGCATTATCTGTGTTATGAATGACGTAGTGTCCATCAGGAGCCTCTTGTGTTGACAGCTCAGCTGTATCAGCATATTAGCTTTGAATGTGGCCTTCACTGATGTTTCTAAGAACAGGAAGTGGTTTCCTCACCAGAATGTTGCTTGGAACTCAGACCTGTGGTGCACTTCCAGCACTTAACTGCATCATCACAATTGCTTCAAGTTTATTTAGAATTTAACTTAAGCATCGTTACCATGTTCGGTTACTCTGACGAGGAAAAAAGAAGTTGAGTGTTCTCTCTAAGATGGAGTCAGTCACCACAAAATTCATCTTAATATTTCACAGCAACAGAATGAAACTTGTGTAGGTTACAAAAAGGTAAACCCTAATGACAGGCTTTGCTCCCAAATTATGTCATATCACACACACGCACATACATGATTAGATGTCCTAGGCCTGTAATCTTGGCATAATCTGATAAGATAACGTCAGCCTGGCTCACAGTAAGTGGTTGGGACAGCAGTGCCAGCTGCATGCACCTACACACACACAAACAATGCAGCAGATAGATAAGTCTGGATGCGTGGAATATTGCTGTTAGCAGGGCAGGAATTTCACGAGCAATTTGACCTTCTGCTCTTGAAAAAAACATATCTGCCCTGAGGCCACGGTGGCCTTGATGCTTCGCCCGCACTGCCCCAGTTGGTTTTGCGGTTTTCTAGTCTGCCTCTTTCCTGTCAGCACAGCTGTGACACCTGTGTCTTCTGAGAAAAAAAAGCGTCGGGCCTGGCATGAACCACTCGAACAGGCTATACTATACTATACGGATAAGCCGGGTTCGCGTATCAAGGCTGTGCCGATCGGACGGTCGGTTACCTACACAGGTCCTTCACTCAACTTAATACAGAGAAATGTCCCACAAAGCAACGTTACAGGACCAAACAACAGTAACGTAGTAACTGTCTTTGGCAACTATAAAAACATATAATAAAAAACATAATCACATGTAAAAACAAGACAGACAAATCACAAGCAACAATCAGACTGATTGTATTCTTTTTAGATATGTTCAATGGTTTCTTATCTCCAGACATAAAAAAGTATACGAGATGATTCTTTACCTGCTTGACCGTTTCGACTGAGACTCTAATCTTCCTCAGAAGCATCATTAGTCCTTAAATTAAATTCATTATGGACGTGGACTTAAAATCATTGTTTTATTTTATGGCCTCGCTGCCCTGGCTTTTGGCCTTTGTGCCCTCAAAAAATTGACAACACAAAAGGCCAAGTGGCCTGGCTGTTAGGCATGTTTACACTCAAATGACTCAGTGAGAAGTAATATTCTGCTCACTATTTTGAAATGAGGATAGCTCTGTAACAAACTCACAGGTAATTTGACTTTGAGTACTTTGTTAACATTCAGCACATCAGAAATAAACAACAGGATTTGTTGTCGGTCCAGCTCAGTTTTGATTTTGCACACCCAACCCTGTGGAAATGTTTATATCAAGCAATTGAGACGAAAAATGTATCAGAGTTTGTCATGTATCTCTCTACAGGATCATCATTTCCACACTTCCCGTCCATTGTCTTAATAGCAGTTGTGCGGTGCAGACTGGTAGTGATGCATTTCCCACTCCTCATTTACATAAAGTTGAGATGAAGGCCACCTAATGCAAACCAGGTGCAGCCAGTGTGACTTGCTTCCTCCGGACATTTCTCATCTAAAATGTCTTCAGAGACACATTTCGGGGGAGCTATTTTTGTAATGTGAGAGAAAGTATCCAAACGAGCTGCGACGTTGGACTAGTTTGAAATCTGGGAGCATTCGTCCATTCAGGTGCAGCCACAAAGTGTTTACGGAGGCTGTTTGTTGTTCAAGTGTGCAATGATGGAGCGCAGCATCAGCTCTCATGTCCCCAAACGCCCCTGAGGACAGGCACTATTAGAGTGAAAACAAACTTTAAATATCTCAAGGAAATTGAATCGAACGCAACTGGATTTGGTTTTTGTCTTTGAAGACGTTTCACCTCTCATCCAAGAGGCTTCATCAGTTCCTGCTCAAGCATGAACGAGCAAATCCAGTTGCGTTCGATTCAGTTTCCTTGAGATAAGTATGACCTGGATGAATGAGAATATTCACAAAACTTTAAATAAACCTGTTTATTCGGAAAGCTGAAGGAGGTCCCGTTGCTTCCCCCGCTATCGGTTGTTTGGCAAAAATCTTTGCTTCCCGAAATCTCTACAATCAAGTTGGCAAGTTGGCATAAGCCACAAAAGCCAGATTTATGGGAAATATGCTAGGTTGAAAGAATTATCAATCATTCAGACACACGTCACCTCACCTGCTCTCTGTATCCAATTTGTGTGTGCCTTTGTATTGCAGACTGTCGAGATGTCTGGCTCTACCCAGGAAGAAGAGGAGTTGCCTGCCAATCATACAGGTCAGAGCGACGCAGCCATTAATCGCTAAAACGCCAGTCTAGCCTCACTCTGTATATATACTAATTTGATTCAAAACATATCGCGTCACAATAAATAGTTTGATTAAGGCACCAAATGACGTGCACGTGATGGTCTTAATGAGCTAACGTTGTTGTGGGCATTTCTGCACATCTGCAGGTCCAAAAGGTGTCATTAATGACTGGCGAAGGTTCAAACTGGACAGTGTGGATCAGACTGTCCCTCAAAGCAAAAGAGAGCTGCTCAGACAAATGTCCAGTCCCCGAGAGGACGACAAGGAGAGACTCAACAGAAAGGTGGATGGAATCACTCTCAGGACTCACACACACAGGAAAACATGGCATCAACGGATTTTGTAGTTAATGAGAGGATCATTTTTATCCTCTCGTTAACTACAAAATCTGTTTATCCGTTGTTTAACAACAGTGTTATCCTGTGTACTTGTGCTGTAGAAGATAATCAGAATCATAGACTGGGGCATTGGTGAACAGACGTCGCTTTGGAGAAGAGAAATGATAAAGAATAAGATTACATTTCAATGTTACAAATGAAGGAAGCAGTAATGTTTATGTCCTTGACTTTAGATGAGCGTGCAGGAGTATGAACTGATCCAGGAAGAGGATGAACGTTGCCTGAAACGCTACAGGAAACAGTGTATGCAGGAAATGCACGAGCGCCTGAGCTTCGGTCCGACGTTTGAAACAGTCTACGAGCTGGAGAGTGGAGAAGACTTCCTGGAGGTCATAGAGAAGGAACATCGGTTGACCGTTGTGGTAGTTCATATCTACCAGCACGGTGTCAAAGGTTAGCTCACGGACTCATGATACAGTAAAGTCTCATTGATCAACTAGCCTCACATGCTGAAATAAAGATGTATTCCTGGGGGATGGTTCTCTACAGTGCTGTTTGCTAACAGTGCATGTGTATTATTTGTCCTCTGTCAGGCTGTGATCAGATGAACTCGTGTCTGGACTGTCTGGCTTCAGAGTACTCCAGTGTAAAGTTTTGTCGCATTGATGCGGTGGCGTCAGGTGCTGCTGAGCGCTTCTCCCCTGAGGTCAGTAAAGGAAACTGTTACAAACAAACACAGCAATGAAAATGGTGGAGGTAGATTATTAATAACAGACTAGAAAAGTAATTGACTAAATTGCACTTTCCCCCATTTGGACATTTGGGTGTAGTATAACTCCTAGTGATAAAAACTGTGAGGTTTTGAGAGGTCAGCTGACTGTTTACCCTTTCCCATGAGCATCAATCGTCCAAGCAGTGGGCAGGCGGAACTAGAAAGAGCAGATTTTATTAAACCAGATTCAAAAACCACTGATTTTGTTGGAGTTATTACAAATAGGGAACTATCTTAAATCATATGCTCTAAAAAAAAAAGAAGATAAAAAAGTAGTATCTGTAGCTGCCACAAGCCTCTAATATGCCCATCTAATCATCTCATTTGGCCCGTGAGAAAAGATTGGACAGGCTACCTGTCGTTGTACCTACATACATTTACTCTTTCTGCATGACTGGAGTTTTCCAGAGGGCTTGGTGGATATACTGCTAAAGCTCCCAGCAAGCTAGTGGCACAACAATAGAAGAGAAAGTGCAGCCATAATTTCCCTGTAGCCTACTAACATGGTAGCTTGCCAGTGTTGAGTGCTAACAATAGCTACATTCATTTTTTACCTTTATTATGACAATGCTAGGTGTTGTCTTACACGTTTAACACAAGGTAATGCTTGCTGGATAGGGTTAGCAATGACAATGATGTGATGCACTCACAGTGATTTAAATTATGCTCCAAAAATCACAAAAGTGGTGTTCATCTGTGAAGATTATCAAAATGTGTAGTAGTAGTAGTCAGTATCATAAACTTGTGTTTGTCACAACTAATTTCTGGCCATATTCCAAAATCCATTTAAAAAAAGCCATAGGCTTTTTGTGGAGGGAATCATAGCGATGCTAACTTCTGGGTTAGCCTACAAAAACATGCAATTGCTACACCAGTCTACAGCCTTTTGGGAGTGAGTGAGGTTTGCGACATCGTGTTTCTACAATTGTGGCATTTAACAGAGTTGTTTATTCATGTATTTATGACGAAACTACGAGAGCTGGTGGAACATGGTGAACTAGCTGTTGTCCAGCTCTGCACTGCTCTGGAGGGAGTACTGCCGACCTTACCAACCCCAGCTTTGAAAGCTTTTTGCTATCTTCTTTGTTTCGTTCTACAACCGACAGTTGCTGTTTCATTTAACAAAACTGATGGTAACAGTGAAAAGCTGCTTTTGTCTTTGTCCCTGTGAAATTAAGAACTCCTTATTTCAAATGATTACTATGGATTACAATATGTTGTTACTGTAACCTGCATCGTGCTACAGTGGAAGGCTTGACATATGTAGCAGCTCTAACTAAATAACTACATGCATTTTAATTATTTTCAAAAAAATGTTACACGATGCTGAGTACTGACTGTGTTAATACTAGTGTCAAAGTAAATGTCGATTCTTTCCATATCCTTTCAGGTACTTCCTGCTCTGCTGGTGTACAAAGCTGGTGAGCTACTGGGTAATTTCCTGGCTGTTACCAAACACCTAAATGAAGATTTCTTTGCAACGGATGTGGAGGCGTTTCTCAACGAATACAGCTTGTTACCTGAGAAGGAGTTTGCAGCGTGTGCTGATGATGAGGACGAGGGAGGAGATGTGGAATAGAATGGAAAGGGTAGAGGAAAGAGAAGGGTGTGATAGTTAAGAGAAAAGGAGGACTTGTAGTGGAGGGGAGCGGATAAAAGCAGAGAAAGAGGAAACAGAAGGAGGAAATGCACTGGAAAGGAGAGCTGAGGAAAGGAAATGGGTAAAGAAGTGGAGGAAAACACACACCCACACACACACAAACACACACCCACACCCACACACACAGGGGTTAAGAAAGCATTTACATTGCATGTGCAGATGCACACACAGAATAGTAAAACTCCATGACTGCTGATTGTATTTAGAAGCAATTAGTTGTAAATTCATGTGGCAAAGTCTGCGCTGAAATACTGCTTCACAGTCACATCATAGCTCTACAATAAAATACTTCCTTACCAAAGTGCTCTCTGTCTGTGTCTTTGTAACACTGAACAAGAGGGATGGGAATCACACAGTAACTCATGATATGATTCACAAGTTGTTGCCCACAATAACGTGTATCGAGTATCACGATACAGCGATTCTGTGATAATTGATACGTTGCAAGACATATATCTAAAGATACATCATGATCTGTTCTAAGTGCTGTATGGTAGGCAACTGGACGTGTTTCAGTTTCTTGAAGACGTTTCATCTCTCATCCAAGAGGGTTCCTCAGTTCTAATTAAACAGTTAGTTAGAACTGAAGAAGAACCTTCATCAACATAATGATCTGTCTAACAGAAGAATGCAAAATACCCCTTAAATGCCAAAGTTCAGTTACTATGTGTTTATTACTACATTGTGACAGTGTCACAGAACTTGACATGACCTGAGATGAAACAATGTATAAAAAAGTGCGTAGAATCTCAGCTCAGGGCCTTTTTATCACAGATACTAACTTGTCCATGTGTGCCTTCATTCCAATGTAAAGATAGCCATAAACTGACAAGAGGTAGGATTACCAGAGAGCACAACATTCTGAATTCAAATCTGTAAAGGAAGAAAAAAAGTATGGCTCAGTAAATTCCTTTCAATCTTTGGCAATTAAGATAAAGGTGCAGTCTGTAGTTTTGGGGCAGAAATGTTAATGATAAGAGACAGATCTTTTCTGCCTAAACAAACTTAATAATCAAACTCTTTGTTGTCATGACTGAATAAACTGAATAAACAAAGTGACCCTAAAGGTCAACACAATTTATACTGTTTGACTTTGTTTATATGTGGCGGACCCTGCCACCTTTCTAGCTTCAAACAGTGTTCTGGGACCTTATTTTCCTCTGAGAACAGCTGGTTTATTCACTTATGGAAAAAGTTTGGATTATTACCGCAGTAATATTATAAATGTTAATTTTTTTTTTTAATTTCTTCCTCAAAGCTACATAGTGTCTCCCTTAACAGAAGTTGACAAGAAGTCATTAAGTGAGTCTGCTATGTCTAATTGTGAGAGGAATCTGTTTAGAGCTGACTCATGTTTCGATAAAAACCAGCGCACCACTCCCAGTGTATTGCTAATCAAATCACAAGAAGTAGTGGAATGATTATTGCTGTATCAATATTTTGTCCCACACCTCCTGTACAGGCTGCTATTGGACTGCAGAAGCAGTAATGGTACTGAATCTGAATTAATGATCATTGTAGCTAGTTTAATATAGGCCTTGTGTTTCAGCAGGACAACTCCGGCAGTATTTTTCTGTGGCAATATATGACCTTAACACAATAGTGTATGGTGTGTGCGGAACAATATGGAATGATGGAGGAGAGTGGATCTACTAGGTTAACTTAGAAGTAAAGTCCTGATAAATCAGCATCCATCTCTGTGTCAGATGTCTGAGTTTTAACCTTCAGTTGTTTCTGCTGGTGTTTCCTTTTTGCTTGTTTCCTGCCATTGTGCTTCTCTCTAAAATGATATGAAAGTGACTGTAGCAAACAGTATGTAAGTATGTCAATCAAGTCAACTAATCCCTAAATGGGATCTTATTTGGTAACTGCACACTATTTTTATGTGGGCATTATATGGGCCTTTAAGACCAGGATCAGGTGTTCATTCAGTGTGTGAATGACACACAGTAAGGTCGGCAATAATACTCACTACCTTTCATCCCATATAATTTAAGTGTGGCTAAAGACCACTGAAAAGCTGTATTAGTGATACATTTCTATACATTCACATGACTGAAATCTGTAAAAATGAATGAGGACACAGGCTTACTACTAGGTAGCACAGTTAATGGGCTGTTGATTTGCTTTGTGTACACCAGCAAGATGATAACCCTTCTATATATATGTTGAAGATATTGTTTGTAGAGTGGTAATGACACTTTTGTCCTGTCATTTTGTTGTGTTGATTTAGGCTTGAAGTCAATTGCCATTGCGTTAAAGGTCTCGACAGATCCAATCTATTATTTTCCACATATAAATGAATGCTCTTTGAAGGTGCTCAAGAAGAACTTTTCAGATTGGAGGCCTGTTACAGAGGATGTGGTGTGTGGTCTACCACTGCTGTTGCCGTTTGAGCGTTTGCGACCAACAGTGGAACCACCGACTTCCAGAACAAACATCATCAACAGTATCATTTTCACGTGCATCACCATCATTGGATATAACCAGCATTTTTAGCAGTACATTTTTACAGTTTTTCTTTTTCATCACACGGCAGCAGACCCAACATTTCAGCGCCACAGTGGTCAAAAACCCTCTGCCCCTCTGGGGTCAAACACGTCAACAGTATCTTTACTGCCTTCACACCTGAGCCCATAGCCTGGTACTACAGTGAGGCCTAATGTTCAAACAGTGAGCTACAATCGATTTTAGGATCATTGCAACAACATATTTGGCTCCTACACATGATGTAATGCATACTTAGGTATGAGTGAAATTACAGACTTGAAATAAAATAGGCTACTCAGCAGTGGATGAACCATGGTTTGGTTTTCATTCATATGTTTTAATATCCTTTCAACAGTGAAACAAAAGTAGTTGTTCCAGGTAATTTATTTATTGGATATATGCAAAAAAAACACCTTGTGGGAACTTCAGACCCTGTCCTTGTCCGGCCCAGACAATGTAGATAGTCACAATGTTGCAGTTATTATTGTCAAACATCATTTTTAATAGACACCTACCCTTTTGTTGGCATTAAACATCCATGATTAAAACATAGAATAGAAACAAAAGCCCTCTGAATTGTTGTATGCTAGGTTAATCAAACCAGGCCCCGAGCTGAATATTGATTAATGGAAACAGCGCCCTCTGGCCTACCCTCCAGCACGGTAGGTGGCGGTACTGCACCTTAAACGCTAGTTGCCACCCGCTATTAAACAAAAAGAAGAACTCCATATTTGTAGTCCATTCTTGCTGTTTTGACAGTGGTGCTAGCTATCAGTACACGGATTTGTATGGTCGTGATTTGAGAGGTTGGTTAAATGTGATCAGGCTTTTACATTCTGTTAAAATCTGACAGAAGCGATTTGAAGAAGATGCAGGATGACGCGCGCTACCTCAAACGGTAAGACGCATCAGAGCCAACATGACTGACACGTTCACTTACTTCAATATAATATAACGTAGGATACAGGAGCGTTAGCTAGTTAGTGTTATTACAGTAGCTCTCGCACATAATTAACGTGTAGTTTTAATTAAAGGATGGTATCCGTGCTTCATGTACAGCTCTAACTATATAGTACTAGTTTAGATGAGACGTCCTGATGCGAACAGGGAGTCTTACTAGCTCACAATTGGTAATATTGGTCAAACTACGGGCAAATGTAATGTTTCTTGAGCAGGAAAAACGAGTACCAATTGTCCAACAAAGCTTTCATCCACCAATCCGTTCAGCATATTGTAACCATGGCATGGATTCTTAAAATGTGTCACATTTGATAAGGAGTGTGATTGCTTCCAGATCTCTAAAACCGCCCCTTCATGGAAGATAGCGCTAACTAACAGAAAGTAAGGAGCTTATCTATGTGAATCAGTAAGCAACCGGGATAGTTCCACAATGCCGAATCCACCACAAAACGACAAAAATCATTATCAACGTGTTTAATTTTTTTTTATTATCCATTGTCTCGTCGGTTAACACAACGCCAATTAACCGACAAAATGATAAACAGGGTTCGGCATCACGTCCTCTCAGTGCAGGGGGCTGCCTGGGATATCTCGGTTCCAGCTAGCTAGGAAGCCGCGGTGACCGATAAAGCTGCCCGCTCGTTAGTTAGCTGTCTTCTGCTGAATGAGTTCCCTCTCTGGCAGTCTGCTCTGTGAGCTGAGCTAACCTTTCTTATTCAGCCCTTTATGGAAACGTTAGCCCTTTAGCTAGCACTACAGCCACTCGCATGCCGCTGCCTGGGCGTGTCTCACTGTGTGTGTGTGTGTGTGTGTCCTCATTGTTATGATGGATGGATGAATATTAACTGTAACAAAGAGTTTCAGCTGTTATCATGATACTTAAATGTATATTTATGTATCTTCACTCAGTATGAGTAAATTGTTCTCACTATTCTGTGACAGAAATATGATATAAACATACTGTGTGTTTGAAATGTGGAAATGAAGACCAAGGTATTGGCCAAAGTCACGTTCATCGAATCACCCTACTGATTTAGAGGCGATTAACAAAGTTATTGAACAAAGATGAAATATTTTAGCGATTGATTACTTACTTATTTGTTCATCCACGCCCAAAGGAAAGTGACTGCTGGCAGTCTAGATGTCCATCCCACAGAGAAGGCCCTTGTGGTCCACTATGAGGTGGAAGCGTCCATACTGGGAGAGGGCGGAGGTCATATGCTGGGCGAACGCAAGGAGGGACAAAAGATGTGAGTGTGCTCTTGATTTCTTTATTGGAATGGAATGATTAAAGAGATAGTTGAACTTTTGTTCCTGGTTCCATCTGATTTTCTCTTTGCTTTATCTGCTCTCTTGCACCCACCCCAGATTTGCAGTTCTGTACTCTATCTCTTTCTATTTCTTTTGTATTCTTTTGTATTTGAATTGGATTCATTAAATCAGATTGATCCTCAAAATCACCACCGTGTTGCTGTTATACATCTCACCCTTCTCTTTGTCCTCTTGTCCTCCCTCCAGTATCCGTGTGAAAAGTCTCTCTCCCAGTACAGATGTGGGCGCTTTGGCCAAGAAAGTGGTGGAGGAGTGTAAGCTCATCCCTTCTTCCCGTTTGCCTCAAGTGGAGCAGCTCCTTTACTACCTGCAGAACAGGAAATCATCACCAGTGGAGGGCAAAAGTCAGTCACATCACCATCAATATACCATTGCTGTCGATTCACAACTTCTGCAAAACTTGTATCTTAAGTCAAACCTCATGCAGTCTGGCACCATACCTCGACTAAATCGTCAAGCTTGTACACATGAAGCTTTGTTTGTTTGTTTAATCCATAAAATGTCAAAAATGTCTGGAAAATGCTGATCCCAATTTTGCAGTGATGTCTTTAGATTGCTTCTTTTGTCCAACCAACAGTCCGCAATGTTAGGACTCTTCATTTACTATTATAAATGGCAAAGAAAAGCAGCAAATCTTCACATTTAATATGCTGGTACCAGCATTTTTTTTCTTTAAAAATGGCTTTAATGATTAATGGGTTAATAAAATAGTTGGCAACAATTTCCTTTTGATCCACTAATCGATCAGTCAACTGTTGATTCATTGTAGCTCAAATTTTGGGAGTGTTACATCAGTGTAACTAGTGCAGTAATTAGTTACATAGGTCCTGTTTCATTGACTCTATATTATTAATTACACTATGAGAAAATGAATGCATAGATGTGCTGCATTTATTAAAACCATAAAACATCAAGAGATCATCTTAATGTTTTGATGTACAGTGTTCAGTCACTGTGGTGTTTTTATGTTGAGCTGTTTGTGTTTTTGTGTCATTAGTGGAGAAGAAAGAGAAAAGAACAGTGAAACCCAGAGAGCTGACCCCGTTTGATGGAATGGAGGTAACAATAATGCAATTATTCTCACTCATTTATTTATTTATTTAACTTAATCAACCATATGGCTGCTGAAGGACTAAAACCTTGTCATTAGTCAGTAACAGTTTGTAAATGTGTCTGTGCTAACTTCTGTCTCTGTAGTTAAATGAGGAAGCCAGCATAACCAAAGTGGACGAGTATGTTGAGCTGCTCTATGAAGGCATCCCCGAGAAGATCAGAGGCTCTGCTCTCATTCTGCAGCTCGCACGCAACCCCGACAACCTGGAGGAGCTGTTACACAACGGTATACTTTCATTCTACTTTCTTTTCTTCTTTTTGTTCTGTTCAAGCTTGAGACATAAGACCAATCCCTGAGCACTCCAGGTATTCACAGCAGCAAATGGAAAAGCTCTCATGAACTGCAGATAGTTATATCGATTTACTCATGTACAATATAAGAGACTATCACTAACTATGAAATAGTAAGCACCATAGTCTCTTCCGTCTTTGAAGCTCTTTCTCCACTTTCTTTATTTTGTATCGTAGTTAGCTTATTTCACACATTTATTCCAGTTTATGGAAACTTTGTTGCAAGGTTCATGAAATATTCTGATATTTGCGTATTGCTAAATCACGGATAAAATGCTTTTTCATTTAATGTTTGATTTTCGCATGAAGCGCAAATTTTGAGAGACTCGCCTTTCAGCAGTTGCCATATTCAGAGTAAATGGGAGTGAACGCCACCGATAAAAGATAGTGATGGGATTATCAGGGCTGATTGCAGTCCGGCGCCGTGCCGGATCTCCGGCGTACCGGCGTGACTGCGAATAAAAAAAAAGAAATCGGGTTTGCCCAGAGATCTAACATACAGTTCCCTGGATCTCACAGAGGTACAACTTTCAGTCAATTACACTAAGGACAGGTCTACTAGCCAATCAGAAATACGGTGGGGGCGGGCCTTGGCCAAACAGATTGATCCAGAGAGCAGTCGCTCCACGTGCTGTTGACGCACCGTAGTGTCAGGATGGACCGTCAGGATGACGTCATAGGAAAAAGTTCCGGCTCAGGATTTTTTTTTTGCAATCACCCCTGGATTATAGAGGTGTACTACAGTAACATTAAAGTAATAATGCAACACATATTTTCCAGTAAATGTTGCGTCATGAGTAAATCAATAATGATTTATTGTAACTTTTACACTTTTAATTCTTGCTGTGTTCACTAGGATGAGGCTGGTGGTAACTCACAACAAATGTGATCATAAACATCAACAAAAGTCCATATAGAAAATCTGGATATAAAAGATTGCGGTAAAAGATAATATGTAAAAAAAACTGAGCGAGTTTGAGCGCAGGATCATTTGTGTTTATTCACGTTACTCATGCAAGTGTTTTATTCACCCCAAACAGCCAGAGTACTTTACTGTACATTAGCTGTTAGCTAGTGAGCACACACTGAGGCCACTTTTATACGTAGCAGGGTATTTAGAGAAACGAATATTTCCCCCCCTCCGTTTTCAAAAATAACATTGTGTACACAACATTGTTTTCAATAAAGTTGTCATTTACATCAACCTGCATAAATACGCCGTCGAGCGCCATTATAACTCTGCCAAACCTCTGGGCGGCAGTGTAGGGAGAAAGATAAAGCCATGCAAGCCAATCGGAATCCTCAGAATCAACAACAACGAATAACACGAGCGACTTCCTGTTCCTTTCAAAACAACGCTCACATGACGTTAAGCATTTTCTGGCGCATAGCCTAATGAGCGTGAGAACCTAAAACCCCGTTTCTCCCAGCTGACACGACAACACATAACCGGAGTTTTCCAAATTCTCCACTTTGCCCGGAGTTTTTAGAAATAATCGTTTTCTGTGATAAAAACAGGGTGTTCGTGTAAATGAGAGGCCAAACCGCATGGAAATATCTGCGTTTTCCCTTCGTGTAAACGGTCGCTTGAATGTGTGTGTGTGTGTGCCTAAATTCAGGTCAACCTCTCTCTCAGCTTAGCACTTACCAGAGACTCCGGTTCTCTCTCACCTTTTCCCCTCTCCTCTCTGTGACATTATGTTTGTGTAGGAAAGTACATTTCCCCTCCAGTCGCAATCAGCATTTCAGAACTTAATCAACCGACAGTGGAGGTCACCTCTGCGGATCACTGCTGCAGTCAGGCTGATAAATGGGAGTGAAGATAAATCCCCTTATAATCCCAAAAGTTAAAAAAACCCTTATCTCTGAGCTCTCTTCCCCTCACATCAGAGCAGAAAACAATGCGTTTCTGGGTGTTCACTCCTCCGGAGGGTCTGGCTCTGCACCTGACTCCCTCCTCCAGAAGCTGGCTCGCTCAGAACAGCTGAGCAGCAGCCACGCCGCCCCTCCCCCACGCTCTGCCTAGTCCTCCCCACACAGCACCTTTGTGTTTAGATAGAGACCCCCAAGCAAAATGTAGGTATTCAAGTTCTCGACTAACTCTTTTACTACATTCACATTCAGATATGCCTGCTTTAATTCATGACTAGGAACACAATCAGCTGTACCTGAGCCTGCAGGAGTAATGGAAATGGTTTGTGTCTCTGTGTGTAGAGGCAGCTCTAGGTGCTCTTGCCAGAGTATTGAGAGAGGACTGGAAACAGAGTGTAGAGCTGGCTACCATCATCATTTATATCTTCTTCTGCTTCTCTAGGTAACATACCCCCTCCACACACACACACACACACACACACACTCCTTAAGTATGCATTCTGTTCTACTTCATCCTTTTACAAGATGTGTCTCTCCTCCCCTCCTTCAGTTTCTCCCAGTTTCACGGAGTGGTGAGTCATTATAAAATCGGTGCGCTGTGTATGAGCGTGGTGGAACATGAACTGAAGAGACATGATGTGTGGCGCGAGGAGCTCCGCAAGAAAACCAAGGCTTATATCCTTTTATCTCATTTGCTTCTTTCATTTGAGCTCTCAGTTGTCTTTCTCCTCCTTATTTTGTATGTGTGTGTACAAACGTGTTCCTTAACACTCCGTTGTGTACGTGAGTCTGCCCCGGAGAATGGCTCACTAAGAAGAGACCAGGACAAAGCTATGAGAAAATACCAAGGCCTTTTAGCGAAACAGGAGCAGCTGCTCAGAGGTAGGTACTAATCCAAGAACTGCTGTCATGAATTGAGGTTGGGTTGCACCAACAAGGATTAATTAACACTGTCAAGAAGAACTGCTCATAGTTCAGTTATAAAATCCCAGCACACCGCAGAGCGTTGCTCCTGACAGAGCTGTTAGAACACGGCAGCTGCTACGCATTTTAGAATCTGGTGCCCCTACATTGCACCTGTGACATGTTGTCAGTTGGATTTTTTTTTAATATATATATAAAAGTACATATATGGTTCCCTTTATTTATAATTCCTCATTGAGATGTTATCCCTGTGTAATTTTCTAAGTTTCTTTGTTTTATCATGTTTTTCTAATGTACTCTGACAATGACTGGCTCATCAACATTCTGGGTAGAGTCATAGATTTGTTTGGGTTTTTATTTGCTTAATTTACAGCATCCAACACGAGTTTAACACTACATGTCAGAAATCACAAATTTTATTGGGGACCCTCTAAATCTCCCTAGAACCCACATGAATGACCCCCTGTGAGTCCCGGGGGATCACTATATCAAAAAACTATCAACATCACTGTATTAAGGAGGGAAAAACAGTTAACTCTCAGCTGTCATGTATTTCTAACCTAACCTGAACCACACTAAGAATTTGAATAATACAGCAGTGAGGAGGAGTGTTTGCAGCTGCTCCTCTGACCTCTAGTCACAGCCACGGACCAGCCCATTGTTTTTAAATGTCTTCTACTCAACTTCTTCTTCTTCTACTTCCTCTTTTTTATTTACTATTGATCTCTTTCAATGTCTCCCAGTGTCTCTGTACCTCCTGTTGAACCTTGCTGAAGACACGAGAACGGAGCTGAAGATGAGGAATAAAAACATTGTCGTTCTGCTGGTCAAAGTTCTTGAACGGGATGATGAGGAGCTGCTGGTCCTGGTGGTTTCATTCCTCAAAAAACTTTCCATCTTCCTGGAGAACAAGAATGACATGGTGAGGGGGAGAGATGTAGTTAAGAATTCATCCTGTTAGACTAAATGAATGGTGCACGGAGGGACCGAAGAACCTGAAATATCCTTTTATGTACTTATAATCACCAAGCGATTTTCTAATCATTTCCAACAGTGTACTACAAGTCATGAGCCTACAAATAATGATTGACTCATCAAACCATAATCCAAGTAACCGAGAGCATTTTCTCATGATATAAAGCTTAAATGACAGATTCAATAAAAAAAGAGAAAGAATCACTAATGCTTCAACAGTAAATGAATCAGTTTTTAGAATCAGTTATGATAATTTACCAACCAATCAATCAATGAATCAAGTCAGAATACCAAACACTTTCTCATTCTGGTTTTTCCAGGTTGTTAAGTAGATGCATTTGTGTGCGTCATAACAATGTTTGATAATTTCCTTTATCCACCGGCTCAGTAAACACTTCATCTCCGGCAAAATATAATAGATTATCAACATTTGAGAATCTCACTTGGGGGCTTCACAAGTGTCAATTCTAGGACCTTCCTATTTGTCAACGTGCACAAGAAGCAGTGTATATGGAGACTTCACGCCTCTCCTTAAACCTTGTGAAGGAGTGTCCGTACAGGGTGAACACTGAGTTTCAGAGTTGAAAAGGAGTTGTATTTTTAGTCCTAGTGATGTACTGTATACATTTTTTGATTGAAAATATGTCCTGTCTGAAGTCTCTCATTCTTATTCAAAACTGTTGTGTTCCTCTCTGCTGTAATGACTGAGTTCAGCATCATTAGTCTGATCTTGTCTGTGTGTGTCTGTGACTGGCAGGCTGAGGTGGACACTGTTGAACAGTTGGCTCGTCTGGTTCCCTGCGACCATGAAGACCTGTTAAACCTGACACTACGTCTGCTGCTCAATCTCTCCTTTGACTCTGGACTCAGAGCCAAGATGGTGGAAGTTGGACTGTTGCCTAAACTGACCGCTCTGTTGGGTAACAGTACACACTAACATTGTTGCACACAATTTACCCTGTACCCTGTGTATTGCATTTAGAGCCCATTATGTTTGATTTACTGTACAGAAGCTATGTGATGAATAACTGCCTCTATAGAACTTGGAAGTCTAAGTGAAAGATAAGATGACATCAGACAAGCAGCCTGTCTGTCAGGTAGTCGGTAATCCATGCCATGAGTTGTTGAACCGCCTGCATCACTGAGAACTTCTCAGCCAGCTGGAGTGACTGGACCGTGTCAAAAGCACTTGAAAAGTCAAAGAACATGATCCTGAGCTTTGCAGGCATGTGTAAGCGGGTCCAGGCAGCCGTTTACCAGGGCCCTGAGGTGCTGTAGAACATGCCTCACCAAGGTTTTCATAACGTGACGTTAAAGCCACAGGCCTGAAGTTGCTGGGGTCACTGTGATGTCCCTTTTTGGGCACACTGGGTACTATGCAGGATGTCTTCCAGATCTTGGGCACCTTTTTCAGCCTCAGGTACCCCTTTTCAACCTAGGCAGTTCAGGTGCTGGTTCAGAGCCTCTGGCTCCCGGCCAGGAAAACTGGTTCTATAGTGGCACCAATCCTTCGCTGGTCTAGAACAAAGAACCACACCCTTCAGTGGCTGAGGGTGGTGTTATCATGACCATGGACCATGTCCTCTGACTGTCCCAAGTCATGACGTTGTTTCTCTTCAGTAGTCTTGGTCTTTAAACTAAACTCCCTAAACTTAAACTGAACTCCCTAAAGTGCTACAAGAGTTAAAGATAGTTTAAAAAAATCTAAATAAGAAAGGGGGGAGGGGATCTGCTATGTTGGGTTGTTATGACCAGTTTGTCTCTAGCCTTTGCAGTGGATCCTCTATGGATGGTGACGCTCGTTAAATCCATCACTTTGGTATGGACTGAAATGTCATCCAAATATTAATTGGACATTCCTGCACTCAGGATTAATTGTATTCACAAAACGGAGTTGAAACATTCTCCTAAACAACTGAAGTAGCTTTGTTAAAACATAAAAAAAACCAAATGAAAGAAAAACCCATGACATGGCTCCATACAGCTCGTCTTGCGTAATCCAAGTCTCCAGATCCCCCAAGATACAAGTGTTTATTTCTCCAACTCCAGCAGTTGTGTCAGGTGAATTTGTATAAGAATATTTTGACTGTTTTTTTTTTCTCTTTGCCGTGATGCAGGCGATGAGAACAACCGTCAGGTAGCCATGCGGATCCTCTATCACATCAGCATCGACGACCGTTTCAAGGGCATGTTCGTGTACACTGACTGCATACCTCAGGTACAACGAGATCCACTTCAAGTCACTTTAAACAAACTGAAGGAATATGAATTGTTGAATTCAACATGTATACAGACTCGATGGTTCTGAAGTCACAAGTAAAACTGTGTTTGTGTCTGTTTCTAGCTAATGCAAATGCTGTATGAGCACAGTGAGGAGGATATCGAAGCTGAGATCATCTCCATCTGTATCAACCTGGCTGCAAACAAGAGGAACGCACAGCTCATGTGTGAAGGTGCACTGAGCTACATTTTATGACCAGCTGTCTCGCTGTCTCTGTAAAATCCCCCAGACTACTTAGATTTTTCCATGAGTCGATGCTTCCATTCTCTGTCAGTTTTGGTGTACTGTTGAGTCTTGACTCGCTCTCTGTTCGGCTGATCCTCGATTTGTGAGAAAACGATACTTCTGGTTGAGAAATCTCTGTTTGTTTGTGTCTGTCTAAGGAAATGGGTTAAAGATGCTTATGAAGAGAGCTCTGAAGATGAAAGACTGCCTTCTGATGAAGATGATCAGAAACATCTCACAGCACGATGGACCGACCAAACCACTGTTCATAGTGAGTTACTAACACCCAACAAAAACGCAATTCTGCTCACCAAAATCCCAAAACACTGAGCAAACTAATTCTATGGTTAGGTGTTGTGCAGGTATTGTTGTTGTTGGGATCAGTGTTACTGATAGTGGTAGCATTGCTAGCAGAGGAAGCAGTCTTTAATCTTACTGGAGGCTTTTAGTGGCTTATGATGCGAATGATCTCTTCTGTCTCTGTCAGGACTATGTTGGCGACCTGGCAGCTGAGATCCGTGCAGAGGAAGAGGAGGTGTGGGTTCTGGAGTGTCTGGGGACTCTGGCCAACCTTACCATCCCTGACCTGGACTGGGAGTTGGTGCTGAAGGAGTACAACCTGGTACCCTACCTCAAAGACAGACTGAAACCAGGTACTGATTACATTTCAAGAATACACCTAGACTGAAGTCAAGAAATATCCCTTAATGTTAGCGTGTAACGTGCCTCTGTTACCTGGAGTGTGCAGTACTGTTTTGTTCCTTCCTCCAAGTGACTTCATTTCCCACAAACAACCACATTTCCGTTACCCTTGCCAAAGATGTGGTTCATATCATGGTTTGTGGGTGAAAATCAGATCCTACACGTCATTATAGCGTTATTTTGTGAATATCTGTGTCAACCTCAAATCTTTAACATCCTTTGAGCGCTTGTGTTGTTTAACAGCCTCCATTCATAACTAACAATGCTTTTTTTGCCTGGATCACTAACACTAATAAGGTTGAATCTTGTGAGGTTCATCTCTTTATTTGTTTGTGTGTTTCAGGCTCAGCAGAGGACGACCTCATCCTGGAGGTGGTGATAATGATCGGAACAGTTTCCATGGATGACGCCTGTGCTGCCATGTTGGCCAAATCTGGCATTATTCCCGCCCTTATCGAGCTACTGAATGGTAACACACATGGTTTGGTTCAAGTTGTTGTGTTTTAGACTCAGTGGCAAATGTACACACACCCTTTGAGATTTTGGATTTAGTACCATGTCAGGATGCTCTCTGAGTTACAGTGGTGAGATACAGATTTACTCCGAACCTTTATCTGTTTGACTGAGACTTGAAACTTGAACAAAAAGGTGCTCATTTGTAAATACTTTTAAACAACAAATAAAGCAAATCGTGCTCACAGGTTGATTGAAAAGCGAAACTAAGATTATGCCACATGTGATGACCAGTATGTTAACCTGCAATCCATGTGTTCTTCTATTTGTAGCCCAACAGGAAGATGATGAATTTGTGTGTCAGATTGTCTACGTCTTCTATCAGATGGTGTTTCACCAAGCGACACGAGATGTCATCATCAAAGACACCCGTATCCTTTTCTGTCCGGCCTAAATTTAAAGATGAATGAGATTCTTGGGGGGGAAAGTTGAGGTGAGACAGGTTTCATCCTCCATCACCATGCTGGAAGAACTTTTTTCTTTAACCTTCTCTGTAGAGGCTCCAGCCTACCTGATAGATCTGATGCATGACAAGAATGCTGAGATCAGAAAAGTGTGTGACAACACCCTCGATATCATTGCCGTAAGTGGAACACACACATTGCTGACGCATACTAGCAACTTTAAGTAACAAAAGTAACACATCAGTCTTTTATTTAATAGAGAACAGAAACACATTCCTGTCTTTGTCTCTAGGTTTTTCTGTAATTTCTTAACCATTTTCTTCATCCTCCAGGAGTACGATGACGAGTGGGGGAGGAAGATTCAGTCAGAGAAGTTCCGTTTCCATAACAACCAGTGGCTGGAGATGGTCGAGAGTCGCCAAGCTGATGAGGCTGAACCATATCTCTATGATAATGACAATGACAGGACTGATCTGTTCTATAGTGCAGGTACACACACACACACACACACACACACACACACACACACACACACACACACACACACACACAAAAGTGTTCCATGCATGTAGAGCAACGTACACTGCAAAAAATGACATGCTGGGCATTTTATCTTGTGTTCTGAATGATCAAGCTTAAATTATACTGCTTGTTTCAATACATTTGTTTTTCAGCATTATTTGAAAAGTAACAACAGGAGTGACATGTCAGCAGCAGGTGTGTGTGTGACCCCACATTGACCCCACCATTGTTGTGAAGGTCCTCAGAACCAGCTGTCTTTTGACTGAGCAGTCCTCACCATGCTGACTAACACCACACAATTACACTTATTTAGTGGAAATCATATTTTTAAACTAGATCACATGAGAAATGTATGATCTGTATCCAACACTTAAGTTTTTTGTGTCGTACAGATTTACCTTTTCCTTCCACTGAATTGAAGCTGCAGTGTTGATGTGATGTAGTTTAGTGCAGCACCTGTTGAGTGAGGAGGAAAACTTCTTCATTACTTTCATTTTAAGCCACTGTAGTAACATTTAGAAAGGAAGGATAATAATGGCTTTGGCTTGACAGAAAGTGCAAACACTTGTGTTTGTATTATATCCTCATGTGTGTGTGTTCAGATGGGATCACCCCAGCAGACGGCTCAGTCAGCCCAGACTTCTTCAGTGACCTACAGCCTCAGAATGGAGACTTGCACCACACAGGGTGAGTTCACATGCTGCAGAATCCTGAGCTGCCTCACACTGGGTATGAAAGTGGTCGGGTGAAAGGAAAAAAGCTTCAAAGCAACAAAATTACAAGCTTCTCAGCAACATATCATTTTGTCCAATTTATTTTTGCCAAACACCAGATTATCAGGAGGGAATGTGGTCTGTAAATTGCAAAGCTCAGACTGCCAGGCGTGGGTTATCTGGCCATTTTAGCATTTTAGAACAACAGACACACAAGCACTGCAGACTAACTTTTATCACCACCATCCCTGAACAATCCCGAAAAACCTATTTTAACCATTCCAAACTGAATGTAAACGGTCCCAAAATCAAAATGTCGTTTCATTACTGTTGTTCTTGTCATATATAGTTGGCAGTCAAAAGTATTCGCATTCTAAGTAACCTTACCTCCAAACTGTACTCAGTATAGTTATTTATTGTAAACGTATTGTGTTTTAGCAGTTTTTGCAGTGGGAGGCATCTCTTCCAGTTGTTTTCTAAACACAGCTGAAGGCAGAACAGAAGAAAAATGATAATAAACTAAACACTGATCAGCCACAACATTAAACAGCACCTAGCTAACATTGTGGAGGCTTCCCATGTGCAGCCAAACAGCCCTGACCTGTGAAGCCATGGTCAGGAGACCTCTGGGGCTGTCCTGTGGTGTCCGGCTCCAGGACGTTTGCAGTGGGGATAGACTGGTTATCGGACCGGTATTCAGCATTTTCCAATTATTGGTATCAGTGATTTTTCAGTCAGATTGATCAAATAAACTAATTTAAAAATGTGTGCAGTGGAAAGGAACTAAATAAACGGAAATATTGTGAAGTACCTGAAAATTGTACTTAAGAACAGTACTTGAGTAAATTTTACTTAACTCCACTCAAAGAGTTTAGTTATTATTATTTAGTTTTAGTTTATCTATTTTTACTGCAAATGAAAATCAGTCCTAAATCTCTGTTTTCAGTCTCCTCGATTTATAACAATTGGTATCAGTATCAGACCAGGAAAAAACATATTGGTTGAGCCCTGGTTTGTGGTGCATCCTTCTTTGGATCCAGTATGTGGGGCCTCCATGGATCAGACCTGTTCAAGCCCATCCCACAGATGCTTGATCGGATGGGATCTGAAGAGTTTAGAGGCCAGGCTTCGTTGTGTTCTTCAAGACGTTCCTGAGCAGTTTTCGTTTTATGTCAGAGCTCATTGTCCTGCTGGGGGGTCACTGCTGAGTGCTGTTGCCTTGAGGGGGTGTCTTCGGTCCACAACTGTGTTTGGATGGGTGGTGTGTGTCAAGTGTAGGGTTGGGTATCGTTTGGGTTTTATCCGATACCGGTGCCTACTCGGTACTTTTTAAACGGTTCCGGTGCTAAAACGGTTCTCGAACTGGTGCTTAAAAAAACGAAAATGCACACACTTTGTCAAAAAACAATACCCTTTTATTTCCAGGGCCAATTTAAACACAATATAAAATAAAGCAATATAATTCAAAATAATATAAAATAAGAATTCACATTTACGTCATATCAAATAAAACAATATTGTATCAAATATAAATACTGAAGATTAATAGAGATTACTACCAGGGTAATCTAATCTCCATTTAGTCCTCCTAATGACCTGAACTGAACAGTGCAACACCTTAAATATTAAAAAAAGATACATAATATGAAACACTCATATAAGAAGATATTGCAAAACAGTATTGCACATTTTAACAAGCTTTTGTGACTGGTAATGACCTAAACTGAACAGTGCAACACCTTAAATATTAAAATAGATACATATATAAAACACAAATATTGCACAACAGTAGTGCACATTTAAACATTTGCATACATGCACGACTTGTTCTGAGTTTCACATTAAGCAGAAAGTCAGCGGACATTGAGTTGAAGTTTAGCACATAGCACACGATGTCACACACACTGTTGAATGGCCACAGTGTTTGCTATCTCACTTGATATGCAAGATTTGCGTTAAATTACTCGATTTACCCGAAGAGGAAAGGCTGCTGTGAGTGCTGTGACTGTCATCATCATCCTCTGTGATGTCCACCACCACACCGGCAGGGCTGGGAGTCCGGCTGCTGCTGCTGAAGTGCTTGGCCTTGCATCACGTAGGCTATCGAACACGGTGCATTGTTCGGCTTCTAAATAAACACCGTGAGTCGTTATATTTGAGGTGTTACCTCCTTTGCACAATATCGCTTTATTGCATCCGTTGCATGTTGCAGAGTCTGAATCCTTGGATGTGAAATGTAGCCGAACCTTGGATCTTTTTGCCTTCGGCATCTTCATTGATCCTCTCACTGCTATCAGTGCTGATGATCTGATCAACAAGTGTGCAGCGTAGCGGCACTGACGTCACGCGGGTTGACGCCGCCCGCAACCCCATGGGGTGTTAAAAAAAGTCAGGTGCCGAAATTTGCGTTCTTATTCGATCTCGTTACAACTGTTTATGTCGGAACCGGTGCCCTACTGGAACCGAGTTTCGGTGCTCAACCCTAGTCAAGTGGTGTCCACATGAATGCCAGGACCAAAGGTTTCCCAGCAGAACATTGCATTGTAACGAGATGATCACCTCTCTGTGGTTTTAATGTTGCGATCGCTGTAACCTTTGAACGATAGTAAAGGTTTTATAGTCAATAGAGACCTGGTTAGGATTTAGTGATAGTAGCAAAACAACCCTATTCATTTTATAATGAATCAAATGAATAGGGTTATTTGCAGTTGTTTTGATGAAAGAAACGCAAAAGTAGTGTAAATGGGCTTGCAGTCCTATAGCTCAAAGTGCTTTACAACACTCGTCACATTTACACATTCACACACACATTTATACCCTGATGGCAGAGACTGCCATGCAAGGTGCTGATTACCTGACGACCCACTCTACATTCTGAGCTACAGCCGCCCCATGTAATGTATTACTCTATTACTCTCTTCACCGGCAGTAAAAATGTGAAGTAACTTATTGCTTTGAAATGGTAGTGATCAGAAATATGAAATATGTTACATCTTGGAATTATCTTGCCCAACTATTTGTTCCATAAGGTCCATTAGCTGTTTCCTCACTTATAGCTTAGCAGACGACAGGACTTGACATTAACACCACAGTTTAGAACCGCTGTCTCAGAGGCTTCTATATTATATTCCTCCTCTCCCACCAGCAGACTCATCAGGGCTTTGAGGCTTTGTTTCACCACAACAAACCACTATTCCTCCTGTCTGATCAGTCTCAGTTCGGGTTCCCACGTGATTAAAGTCTGTTAACTCGACTTATTCTGTTTTCCAGAGATGGCAACGATGTCTTCGACCAGACCAGCTCATCACCTGGACGACCGGCTACTGCCTATGGCTTCAGACCTGATGAACAACCCTTCTACCAGTACTCATAGACAGACACATCGTTTATAAAGTGTCACCTTCGATCCATTCCCCATCTCCATCATGCATGTCCACTTTTACATCTTTAGATTCAATCTTCACTGCTGGAATCCCTCATGATTAAAGGCATCACATCGATATTGTTAGTAAAATAATGATCACTAATGCTGGAATACAAAACACTGATAAGGATTGACACACTACCACTGCAGACTTTTAACTGGTCATTAAACAAACTGCAGTTCCATTCAGTCATCATGATGATAAATAGATGAGTAGTTAAGTCTTCCTCACCTGCTGGTTACAGTCTTCTTAATGATGGGTTCCCAGTGGGTCAGCGAGTCATTTAAAGAATGTGAACAGAATTATGTTGCTATGTTTTTGCATGTCTTTCCAATGTAATACTTAATATTTTTTGCCTCTTCAGATTCATGTCTTCAAATTAGTCAAATGTGTCCTTTCATCCCATTGTTGAATGGTTTGAGATCCACCAGTTTGACTCATCTGACTTTGAGATGCTAACCTGCAAGTAACAGCTACACACAGTTAGCTTATTAGCGTGCACTACTTTAATACACATGTACATAGTTTTCTTTTGTTTATGTCACTGTAAAAAAGGAACATTGTTGGTGGTGTGGCTCATAACTTGGGGTACATTCACACTGGCAGGTTAGTTGAAATGCCTAAGCCCCATTGACGTATGGGCAAAAAGTACAATTCAAGACCAATGAGGGAGGGTGCCGGAAAACTGCTGCTCATTTTTCACTTTCTCTGCAGTCCTCAAATCCAAATCCAGTGTGAAAGTGGCCGAATCAATGTTTGCTCTGAGTTGAGGCTTAAAATGCTGCAGTCTTGTGTAGCATATGGCTCTGGTCACTCTGTGTGGCCACCGCTGTGAATGTTTTTCTGATGTTGAACCACAGCAGTATTATATTAATGCAGTGACAAGGGAACTAGAAACTCGGTCACTGCAGAACAAATTAGCCCTCCTTGTCCAACTGCATATACAGCATTTCACTTAGTAAAAGGAATGTCACTGACCTGCCACCACACACCCCTGATACTCTTTCTGTCTCCTTAAACAACACTGGGATGACCTGAATGCAGCATCCTTTAAAATGGGGCATCCACTAACCACGTCAGCTCCACCTACAGGAAATCACTGCCGACCCATGTAGCAGCTAGCAGCAGTGCCAGAAATGGTGTGACACATTATTAGAGTTTCTATTTTCTCTGGTCACTGGGCTCACATCTACTCTGTATTATTCTTCGTCTGTAAAGGACGGGAGGAGGAAAACTATCTTTCTTTGATCAACTTTGTTTAAGTCAGGAACCTCTGCTAATCCATTCTTGCAGGACAAAAAAAAGTAACAAGAAAGCACTACATTGAAAACACCTGAATTATTTATACTAAACGAACACTTTCTCGCTGGTCGTCACACCCATGCCTGTATGCCCGAACTCTTAGGATGCTGATTGATTAAACTGCTGTGTGTTCAGCCACAAGCGCATTTCTTGAAGCCTGGCATGACAGATTTGCATGATCTTGCAAATCCAGCAGACTTGCAAGGAAAGTTCTATTGGTGGATCCACAATGTTGACCCCTGAAAACGCAATAATGCCCTTTTTTATGTGTAACGAGCTGATCTGGACTGCCTGGCGGAAACATGGCTTAACACTGTTTGGTATTCTGTCCATATTTGGAAATCTAACCGATTGGGTTAGAACTTTTCTTTTGTGCATGTTAGTCAGAAGAGAGGGCAGTGACATTATTCTGCAGAACCGCAATTGTGCATGGCACCAGATCGTAGCTTAAAATGCTTTTGGCTTCTCCCTGAGATCAGGAGACCGGCACCATGAGGGGTCAATGTTTCTGTTGGGTCAGGAAGTCTTCAGTCACACCAGTTTCCTGCAGTAGTTACTGTTTTCTATGTATCATTGTTTGCTGTATTATTGTTAGAGCTGTGGAGGGTTAATGCAAGATCATTATTGCACTAACTGACAACTACTAGGGTTTAGAAAAGCAGCACGGACTGTGGCTAGACTCCCATCCATTAAAATACTAGGGCTAGCTTGTTTAATGGAACAAATGCTGTTTCCTTGAGCATGGCACTTACTGCTACACAACAGAGGAGCTCCATGTCTGCATGTCTCGGTGTGAATCAGAGCAGTATAATTCATTTTCTTCAGACAATAATGTTCTGTGCCATTGACTAGACTACATCTGAAAAGGAGGGTCACATACTGTATTTTGCTGGACACTGACAATTAACTACATACTGTATTATTTCTAGGCATATTTGCACATGTAGTTCAGTTTTGCATGGTTATGTTTTTTTATTGTAAGTTATTGTTACTCTGTGTATATTATCCTGTTTTTATAGCTTGTTTTTTTGCTACCTAATGACACACTGTAAACCGAAGCAAGTACTGGACTGTAGATACGCTCCATCTCTCTCATTGCTCATCCTCAGGTTCTTCAGTAAAAACAAAATAAAGATCCCACATTTCATACAACGCATGACTGTTTTGAAAATCATACTTTGTTCACATTACACCCTTGATGTTGTGGAGTTTTCTTGTACAGATACAGTTTTGTTTACATTCAGTTTTTTACTTCAAAATGTTGTCTATTTTCAGGCTGTCAAATACTTTGTATGTACTTCCTTTGGTTTGGTTTGACAATATTCTAGTACAGAATGCAACATGCAGCATTTCCATCATTGGCCAAGGTGTTTTTCACAGTCAGCTACCTTTAATCAGTCTGGACACAGACATGAATGTCTCAATAAAGGAAGCAGAAAAGGTAAAACAAATCGTACATATCCTCTCCCAAATTCTGTCATTAAAGGCTGTGATTATATGACAATTAATCAACATGCAAATGTCTGTAATTAACAAAGTCTGCACACAAAAACATTAGATTATCAATATTGCCCAAAAGCATTTGTGATTTCTTCTAAATATATTGAAACCTGCAATGTTTACAACAATGTTCACCAGCGTACATTCTTGCCCAGCACATCGTTATATCAGTGCTATTCTACTCACTGTTGTTTGGTGGAATAGTGTGAAATCCTGCTGAAATCAGCTCTACAGAGCTTTATAGCCTCTTTGAGCTCACTGTTTTGGTTTTGCAGCTGGTTTCGGTTCACTGTCGGTGTGCTCATCAGCATTATTTCAGTCACCAGCATGCAGCTGTTTTCAGCGTATCATTTTTTATCAAGCAACTTTACATGGACGGCAGAACAGCCAGAGCACTGGTGAACATGGTGAGCTGTTAACAGCTAAACAGACAGATATTTCACAACATTTGGTGGAGATCAGACTAGAACTAAAAGAAGAGTGGATATTGACTGATTGGCTGTAGAGCTGTGACTAGCGATTAATCAATTAACTGTCAACTAAACATTTATAAGCACTATTTTGATAGTTGATTAATCAGTTTGTCTTTTTTATGATAATAAGAAAAAATACTCTAATTCTGGGAAACCCTGATAGTTCACTTGGTACTACGGTTGCCCCATGACGTAGGCTGGATCCTCATCAGTGGCCCGGCTTCCATTCCAACCTGCTGCTCTTCACTGGAAGTCTTCTCCTGCTCTCTACCTCTTTCCTGTCTGCCCTATCAAAATAATGGCTAAAAGCCCCAAAAATGAATCACTTAGAACAATAAATGTGTTGAAACCAGCTGGAGAAGTGGTAGTTAGCTGTCAGCTGCTGATGGGCTACAGAGTCCTGTGGTGTGTAAAGTAGGAGTTAACAGCTAATTGAGCCAATAGAGATAACAGAGCTGCAAGGATGATTCGATCAGTTTCTAACTATATATATATTAGTAGTAGGTTTTTGTTTTTCCTAAAGAAAAAAAATTGTTTAAATTCTATATTTGCAGGTTTCTTTCCTCCTCTATGACAGTAAACTGAATATATTTGGGTTGTGGACAAAACAAGACATTTGAGGACGTCTGGGGTTTTGAGAGACCCTGATCGACATCTTTCACTATTTCCTGACATTTTATAGACCAATTAATCAGCAGATTAATCAACAATAAAAAAAAAATTATATATATTTGCAGTCTTGGCTGCTGTGTGTGTAAATAGACAACTGTCTGGTAGGACATTAGCTATATCAACATACCATGATTATGATAATAGGTTGATGTTGGCCGAATGGCAAAAAATGAATAAATGCAGCTTTATTGGGTCGTGTTATCCATTTCAGTGTTGGCAGAAAAACAGAAAATGTTAACAGCAGAAGTAAAAAGAAGCTGTAGCTTTTAAAATGTTAAATTTATGATGTACAAACTAAACATTCCTTCTTCAAACTAGTACAGAATTATGATCAGAGGTTACCCTTCTTTTGTTCACCTCTGCCCTTTGAATGTAGATCTGGCACCGTGTCCGTCAGGGCGTATGGCTGTGGTTGGGACAGGGGCTGATCACTGTCTCCACCTCAGTGGTCTCAGTCACAAGTTCTCTGATCAGTGCCACACTGTCCAGTGGAAGCTCCGCTGCACTCTCTGGCTGCAGTACCTCCTCCTCCTCCTCTTTCTCTGTTTTCTCTTCTTGTTCCGTATGATCTCTCTCCTCTGCTTCATCCTCATCTTCTTTTCTTTCCTCCATCTGAAGCTCACCACCTTTCCCTTCATCATCTACCTTCTCCTCAGGCTCTCTCTGCTCAGTGGTTAAGCAGGTGGCGCTCTCTGCTGGAGATTTGGGGGATGGGCAGCCTTCATCATCAGGTTCCCCTCCTGTATGGGCTTTACTTCCCATTTGCCCTTCAACTTTCTCCTCCTCTATCTCTTCTTCTTTCCCTTCTCCTGTCTCTGTCTCTTCTTTCTCTTCTTTGATTTTCTTGTCTACCTCTTCCTCCTCTACTGCCTCTCTTTGTTTCTCCTCTTTTACCCTCTCCACCTCCCAGTTGTCCTTTATTTCTCCTGTCAAATACACAGCTCTGTCAGTAGTCTGCATTGTTTGCATTACAGAAGTTTTTGAGGAGTCACAACCAATGGCCTCGCTGAGTGACCCGAGGGTCATTTTCATTGGACCGCCTGTACAAGGTGGGGGTGACGATGAAGCGCAGGAGTGCTGATCAGAAGTTACGCCTTCTGTTTCTTGATGTAAGGTTGCAAGGTCAGGTGTGGCACAATTTTCAGGCGCTGCGGATTTGTCACTTTGTGCACATTCAGCTGGAACATCTGTGGACTGTGGCGAGGACAGAGTGGGAGAGTCTGGGATGGGATTAGAGGATTCTGGGTCTGCAGATGCATCAGGTGTACCAACTTCCTGTCCTGCATCAGGGTCGATTGAGTCAGCTATAGTTGATGGTGCATCAGTTTCAAGCTGGACTTCTTCTTGTGTTTCCTCGAAGCAAGGCGCCTCCTCGGTCGATGGTTCCTCAGCCTGTTGTGTCACGACGATCACAGGAGACGGAACCTCTATGCTCTGGTCAGAGTTTTGAGTGGTACTGATGTCAGTTTCAAGCTGGACTTCTTCTTGTGTTTCCTCGAAGCAAGGCGCCTCCTCGGTCGATGGTTCCTCAGCCTGTTGTGTCACGACGATCACAGGAGACGGAAACTCTATGCTCTGGTCAGAGTTTTGAGTGGTACTGATGTCAGTTTCAAGCTGGACTTCTTCTTGTGTTTCCTCGAGGCAAGGCGCCTCCTTGGTCGATGGTTCCTCAGCCTGTTGTGTCATGATGATCACAGGAGACGGAAACTCTATGCTCTGGTCAGAGTTTTGAGTGGTACTGATGTCAGATTTGGCATCTGCACTAACTTCTGGGTCACTTTGAAGGCAAACATTAGCTGTGACTGTCTGACCTCTGTCCTCCACCACAGGAGCAGGCTCTTCACTGGGTGCTGTTGAGACGGAGTCTCGAGTGTGAATGGCTGGGCTTCCTGGTGAAGAGCGAGGAGGTGTCTGCCCCAGCAGACTGTACTGACTGATGGCCAGATCAGAGGTGTCTAACATGAGATTGTTGCTCTTCTTACTTGCAGCATCCTGGAGCACTGAGCAGAGGGAAAAGACAAAGTTAGAAGTTTGGATCAGATAGCTACCTTCCATTATACATTATTATTTATCAGATGTTATTTTTCTAAGTAACTTAAACTGGCAATAGACAACTTTTTAGTAGTAACTCATAAGATTACAAGAACTAAGGTAAATCAACTGATGGCTGTAGAAATCTGACATCATCTGAGTATAGATTGGTCTCGCTCTCACTATGCTACTCCGTCTGCCACCGGGCTCTTATCTTCCCTGAGAAAAGAAAGTTGATTTATAGCATAAAGGAAGCTTGTGTGCTATCACCATTGCCCCAGATAATGGTGGAACAACTGTGGAAACTCTACGCTGTCAAAGAAAATTAACCCCACTAATGGAGGAAGCAAAGAAGGTGAAGAGTGCAAGTGATAGAAACTGAGGTAAAACGAGTGAACAGATGGTCATTCACTTGATGAATCGTATTCATGTCTTGTTGATATGTGTGTCCCCTTACAACTGGGACTTGACATGGTTCAAAACTAGCATTCTGATCAGTTAGAAACAAAACCTGCCTACTTATTAATACAACCAGGTGTTTTCCTCTGCCTTTTGATAGCACTGAGATCGGGGTATCTACGTGGAATTGAGGTTCTTGCAGTTGTCTTTTGCTTAGGACAGTAGCCAGGTTGCTTGCAGTAGCTACAGCTGCAGTACAAAAGTTCCTTACTTTCAGGGAATTTGTGGTTTTTAAATACCGCTTTACATTCTACAATTTCACATAAGTTATGCTTGGTGATATTTTTAAGCATGATTGTGTCACAGCCCGTACATGTGAGTGTAGGCAAAGAAGTATAGATTCAAATAAATGGATTTATATTGTTTTTGTTAGAATTATATTTTTGAAATTTATGGGAGGCATTGATCATTGTTGGAATTTAAAATAAATATAAAAAGTAAATATAAAAATGTATAATTTAAGAAATAGTGAAAAGGACAAAAGACTTTGAATCTTTAATTCCACTGGACGTCTCCCCAGCCCTGCTACAGGAACCCAATGACCTTATTTTTCTATTTGCTGGGTCCCACACCTGGGAGCCTACTCACGGTGTGGGGTCCAGCTCAATGGGGACCAAAATAGTAGACCCCATTTAACACATCATTAAGTTTAAGGATGAAGACTTGATTAAAGGTAAGGTGAAAGTTAAGGGTTAGTGAAATAATGATATGGTTAGGTAAGACATCAGGAAATAAATGTAAGTCTAGGTCAAGTCCGCACAAGTAATGACAACAAGATGCTGTGTGTTTGTGTGTGTGTGTGTTACCTGTGTCTATCTCCTTACTGAGGAGGTTTCTCAGTACATTATCATAGACATTATGAACCAGGATAAAGCTGCTGTAGTCTGCAAAGATGTACTGTTCAAACTGCTGCAGCTCCTGGACAGAAAATGCATGGAATACTTTGTTAAATACTTCGTACTGCAATGACAGAGTATAAACGTGTACATGGCAGGACAGACTGCAGCAGTGTGTTTGACCTACAGTTTTCAACTTGCTGTCCATCCTCCTGGTCAGTGCAGGCAGAGTGATCTCCAGTAAAGCCTCCTGATAAAGCCTCCTCTGGACAACTCTGCTGTCATAGTCCAGCTGCTACTCACACACACACAAAAAAACACTTTTCACTTACAGAGTCCTGATGTCATCATCACTTTTGAACATTTTTAAGGACATTTTCTAGAACAACACAATTTTAAACAATCATCTATATGCAGTATATGTCAGGCAATCCCACACGTATTTCTATTGTATTTTGTCATTTATTTACCTTCAGGACTCTTTCTTTAGCTCTATCCATTCTGACAGGTATCTGAGAAGGCTGTAGTTTGGTTGATGATTGGAGGAAGAGCTCTAAGGTGTACACAGCACTGTCCAACAGCTGGAAGATATAAAGACAAACACTGTTTATCTGTGACAAAAACTGTGGGAACGTTTGACCTCATTTTAATTCACTTTGGGTCCTCGGGAGGCCTCGGCTGTATTAGATGCTGCACTGTGCCAAACCCAGCTGAAAGCCATGACTGAACCTCCAACACTGTTTCGTACCTTCTCCATCTCCAGATGTGCAGAGTGAACCAGCTTCTGAGTGCTGCTCAGTCCAAACCGCTGTTTTAAGCCTTCAAGTTTCTCTGTCAGCTTCTCCACCTGCCTGTAGCTCTGATCCAGACTGATGGAGCGCAGTGTCGACAATGCCTGAAGAACACAAACAAGAAACACAATCAGGAGCTGAAACCAAACCACTACATTTAGTTGTTTAAGGTGATGACTAGGGATGTAACGATACCAAAACCTCACCGTACGACATAATCACATAAATGGTCCATGATATGATATTTATGAGGATATTTTTTAAAAAATGACTTGAACAATGTCCTTTTATAATAAATCGTATGTGTACACAGATATTATTTGTGTACAGTTTGTTTTTAATTTTTAATTGAGGTACTTCTGCATTCCTTCTATGGTAAAATGAAAGTAGCCAGCCATGACCTACGCATCTGCAAAACGTATCCATGAATTGTCTTTGGCAGTGACTGATTGGACTGTGGACGATTGCAAATCTAGAATTCCATCATCAGGGCTGTATGCTCCTGTGCCCCAGTCAAGCTGCTCTTGCAGAGCTGAGGCATTGAATAATAGCCTGAACATTCTTTGCAGAATATAATGATGTCACAGTGCATTTAACCTCTGACCTTTTGGATATCAAATGTCATAACTTTGTCATTTTATCCTATTAGCTATTTGCGTAAAATTTAAATGTAATTGTATGAATTCTTGAGCTAAGGCCAAATGCATTCTTGAAATAGTGTGTTGGCAAGAATGGGACAGATGGATGGACAAACAACCCCAAAACATAAAGCCTCCAGTAACGGCTGGAGCTGCAAGAATCTAGCAGCCAGAAGCCAATCCATCCCTCCCTCCCTCTGGTATCCAGCAGGAGTACCAGGGCACCCAGGAGGGTGTGGTAATGGGTGGACAGCCGGCTGTCATGTTGAGCAGTACGAAAGCACCCTCTGCTGTTCAAACAGAGCAACACAATGACAAGAGGAGATCTTAGAATGCATTTATAAGGATTTGCCTTGTTAGAACCATGAGCTTTATGATCAAAATAAAAATGTGATATGCTGGTAGATACCGTCCCAGTTCTGATAGCACTAAATTCTAAAGTTTGCAAAAGAAGTCATCCTTTCTCGAGAATAGACACACACATAAAAGACACACTGGCACACACACAGACGACACAAATGTCTCTCTCACCTTCTTTGTCTCTGGTGTTCCTCCGTTGGTGTGTGTGAAGGCTGAGTCCATCTGTGTGTGCAGTGTGCGCTGCATGGCCTGAATCCCAGCACTGATGTTTTCTGTGAGCGCTTCGAGGATGGAGGACATGTAGGGCGCTACACACTCACCACACACTTTCTGTGCTTCGTCACGTATACACTCTGGAAGACGCACACATATTCACACAAAATGCTTATCAGTGACTTGTTTTAAAGTGACTGGAGGACTTGAATATGTCAGACAGGAAACTCAGATTATAGCCTCAGATATTGAGTTAACAGCACTAGGTTTATCCTTTAGAAACAGACGTTCAAATTAACATCATTTCCAGATATGTTCAGACTTGAGGGGTGAGCGATCAACATGCCGTACCTAGGACTTTCTCCTCCAGGAAGCAGTGAGAGGACATTATCTGGTCCAGGTTGGATCTGATCAGTGCCTGATTGGCTGATGCTGCCTGATGACACTCCTCCCGCAGAGCCTCCAGACTTGCAGTGAGCTGTTCCAGCACCAAAGTGTATGTAGCCTGCGTTGTCTGTACATTCATGAACACGTTATATTAATGCACCATTTGACACTGAGTTTCAGTGAATTTCACGCAAGCTGAAAAATATTTTGAAGCAGCAGCAGAGAAAGAAATTATGTTCCGAGATTAACATCTACATTTTCACAAGCGATGCAGAATTCAGAGAAGTCAGAATTACAACATGGTAACATGGTAACTTTGAGAAGAAAAAACTATTAGTATTTCTTTACAATATATTAACTGGTTATCCTGGGACAGTATACCAAACTGTAAACACAGCATATATTCAGCAGTGTGTGAGCAAACAGCTTGTGTTGACCTGATTCACACTGACTCCTATTTTAGCTCTGTTTTGGTTTCCACCACACCCTGAAAAAAATATACAAATTTTGGTTGCTAAATACTCTGTACACTGTACCAGCTGATCGGTGCTGGACAGGTGGTGTACACTGGGCTGCACGAGATCAGGTGAGAGGAACCACGTTAGCTATGAGGTCCCTCTGGTGTGATAAACTTAGCTGTAGCATGTGATCCGCCACTATTTTTAAATCTTGTAGTGTGTGCATCTTAAAGATTGGAGGGAAGTAAATCTGTCAAGTTTCTGGAAACACAGTAATTGACATTTTCTTTTCCTGATTTTCTGAGATTTTGGACACATAACTGCTTTCTACCAGACAAATATTACCAGAACAACAACATTTACACTTACACAGCATTTATGAATGACCCAATAACAGGAAAGACAGGGTACGCCTGTAACTATGGGTAATAAGACCATGTAGACGGAGACCAGCTGTCACTCAGCACACAGTTTTAACACTCCAGCGCTGCGTTCTTGTCACACCAGCTACACTGGACAACATCCCTCTCACGCTGTGTTGTGTTGGTGTCTTAGTTTAACTCACTGCCAACCACTGCCGTATCCTTTCAGTCTTCTTGCCCTTCACTCTTGATTGAAGCTGACTCTGTAACCATGGCAACACTTCCTCCATCACCTGGGAGGCCAGCACCTACACACACACACACAAACACAGTGTCATCAGCAGGTGGACGAGGAACCACGGACTGAAAGCTGAAGTGTGTGTGTGTGTGTGTGTGTGTGTGTGTGTGTGTGTTTGCTGACTTTTTCTTTAGTTCCAAGCAGCATTTCCCAGGATTCATAGCGTCCTTTGTCCTGTCGGTAGAGTTGGAGGGCTCGGACGTATGCCTGGGTCTCAAAGGATGAATCACACCAGGGATCTGCAGGAAATGTGGGCTTATTTATAATTCTGGAGATAATCATTTTCAGTGTTTATTGCATAACTGTCAGGAAATCTCATGAAATGCCCCAAACCAACAAGGAAAGCATCCTGCCAGCAAGTACTGTGTGTGGAGCAAAGCCTGATATCTTCTTCTTCTGTGCAATAGAGCTCCACTGTTGTCTATCTGTCTACCTATATTAGTCCCACAACAGGAAAAGTTGCAATATTGCAGCAGCAAAGGAGATCGCAGAACACGGAGAGCATCAATTAAAACAGTAGTAATAAATAAGTCAAAAATATATCAGTAAAAGTGTGTGTGTGTGTGTGTGTGTGTGTGTGTGTGTGTGTGTGTGTGTGTGTGTGTGTGTGCTCTACTGGGAGCAGTGCTGGTTGGACAGAGTAACAGCAGCAGGAAGGAAGGACCTGCGTTATCGCTCCTTCACACACTGAGGGTGAAGCAGCCTGTCGCTGAAGGAGCTGTCTCCAGGTCTCCAGGTCCTCCCCAAGAAAAATATAGTTTCAGAGACTTTGTTTCCTGCATTCTGCTGACTTTTAAAAATGAAAATAACACAATAAAAAGTACACAAAATACTAATTCTATAGATTGTAAAGCCCACTGAGGCGATGTGATTGTCATTTTGGGCTGTATAAATAAAACTGATTTGATTTAAACTCAGGAAATAATGCAGAATAAATCGCCCCTCTGGCATGAACTAATATTCAGTTTTCATTCAGAGTCTGTGCATCCCACTGCCCTGTGCTTGTCAGTTGGTGTGATTCTGTGTTCGACAAAAAAAATACATGGCCCCTTTCTTTAAAACTGTAAGTAAGAAACAGGATTTCTTTTCCATTTCTCTGTCCGTCTCACACCCACAGAGGAGGACAAGGCGTAACAGTACAGTAGACTACAGGCCAGAAACAGGTCGAGATGACTAAACGGTATGAAAATGTGTCATTAGTCGGGAGAAATACAGGAGACCCAGGAAGGAAACCAGGGGAGTGCAACGAAAATGGGGAGTCTTCTGGGAAGATCAGGAGGGAAGACGGGTTGAACGTTGTGTTGTGTAGCTAATAAAAGCATAAAAAGCCCTAAAAATCATTCTGTAAAGAAGAAACTGTATATTTATGATGTGTTTTTTATTTTTTGAAGATTTACGTCTTTGGAAAGGAAGGGAAATATTGATAGATGCACTAACACTTTAGTCTCGGACGTCTCTGATGATGATGAAATGATGCACTTATATGATAAGTGAGTGCATTCGAGCGTCTGTTAGCTGGAACCACTGATTTCTACTCTTCACTATTCACAGCGAAGTTTTACCTCTTTAATTTCAACCATCTTATGTTGCGATTTATTTGGTGATCCAGTTCCCCAAAAGAATTTAGGGTATTCTTTTCTTACTTCACGGTTGGACAACACTTGAGGAACAGAAAGCTCAAAAGTGCAAAACATACTTCCGTTTATCACCAACACCAGTATGAATCATACTAGTGTGGCTAAAAACGGACTGACTGGCAGCATGAAATCATTTCCTCCCTGAAGTTACTGATGTGATGCGATATCCTCCTGTGGTTAAAGTGTTAGAGCGAGGGCTGTCAAGCAATTTAAAAAAAATCGAATTAATTACAGGCTTTGTGATTAATTAATTGAATTTAATGCCACACACACCAATATTTGCCATTAGATTTTAAAAATATGGATTTGGGTAGATGAGTGAATCAATGAGTAAATGGACATTCTAAACTTTCAAAGGAGGGAATATTTCCAACTTGAAGTTCTCCAAGAGTGGCAGTGATGGTACAACATCCGACTATTAACCACAGCCCATTCTCAGTTTGAGAGAGATTAACCGTTAGACAGTTAGAAGCACTGGCAGGAGGGGGGCTCAGTGTGCTCAGCAGCGTTTAGTCGTCGCCTCCATCATGATTATAAATCAACTATAGAGCGCGATTCATCTGTGTAATTTTTTTTAACTCATTATTTTTTCTGTAATTAATTTATCCAAATGTCTGTAACGCAGCCAGGGTGGTGAAAAAAAAAATCCCTTTTCAATTTATATTTGAAGTTTAGGTTTAAAAAGTGACATTTGACATATTTTTGACCTCATAAAAACAGCTAATATGTTTGCAAACAACTGCCTATTTACATAGCAGAGAAACATTTGTCTGGCCACCGAGTTTATTTGAAAAAAAAGGGTATCATATTTCTCCACTGACTAATAAGACCAACAGTTTTTTGTATTGGTGCTGCTTTAAGAGTATAAAGTAAAACACTGCTGGCCAGCTGCGTGCAGCTTCCTGTTTCTGCTGAGGATATCTCGCCGTCTGTGCAGATATGTTGCTGTGTTTTCGCAACCCTATGAGTTAAAGTAAAGGGGGGGTTGGTTTTTGTTTGTAGTCTCGCTAACCGCACAGGAAGCCAAGAGCATTAATATTTGTATCTGTCACTAGGGCGATTGCCATGACATCAGTGTCAACTTGAAAAAGAGCCAACCAGCGAGAGCACTGTGGCACAGCAGGTTTACATGGTTTACACCCATCTGATGTGTCAGAAATGTCAAAGTGTGCAGGTTTGGCTCATTGAAAGCCACACACCTAGTAGTGAGAGGATTATTATAACTCACATGCCATTTTTGCAGTTACAAATCCTGTATGGGTACACTTTATAACTGCATATAATGTAAGACATACACCAGCAGTCATTTTCAGATACTTTTAAAACAACTTCACCAGTGGTAAGTCAATGAACAGATCTTCTGAGGACTAGACAGTTATTACAAAAAAAGTTGGGACACTTGATGAGGTAAAACATTAAATGTATTGTCTTTGCGCTGTTTTTAATTGAGTACACATATATGTACTTCAGTATATGTGTGCTGTTTTTATTTGAATACACACGCATATATGTGTGTACTGAATTGAAAACAGCACAAAGACAATACATGTAAAGTTTTACCTCATTAACTTAATTTATTTTGTAAATATCTATTTATTCTTAATTTGATATCAGCACCATGTTTCAAACAAAGTCTGGAAAGAGGCGACAGAAGACTGAGAAAGTTGTGGAATTCTCCCCCCAAAAAACCCTGTTTGGAATGTTCCACAGGTAAACAGGCAAATTGGTGACAGGTGATAGTATCATGATATAGATATATCACTTCACTTCATAATCAGCTTCTTTTCTTCTTTTCTGAATGTATCAAACAGGAGCAGTACAGGATATGTTGAATTGAATGTTTGGTCACTACATGTCAAGAAGTACTTCCAGCACTTAACTCCCTCGAAAACCATACATTGTTGTCTTTTACACTGGACAGATTAAATGAGCAGGTTTAGTAGCAAGCCTTACATGTGTTGCAGGTATTAGTTTAACTTTGGACAGGATCTAACTAGCTGTTTTACTCTCCAGTCTTTATGCTAAGCTATGCAAAACATTCTGACTCTGGGTGTTTACTTAAAAACACGATCATGCTTAACTATGAGTACCGATTAAGGCATGTGGAATGTCCCTTTATTTTCCAAGATTCTTCAGAGTCAGTTCCGACATAGAGATCATCATCCCACGAGCTGACCAAAAGTGTCTTGTTTTTCTTTGGGGATTAAATAATTCAATGTTTTCATCTGTGACATGCTTAAAAATGATTTAATTGTACGTCAAGTCAGTGAGTGAAATCAGTTACTCAGAGACATCTAAGTTTGATCATGATAGATAACATGAGACGCCATGAGCTACTGATCATCATCATCACCAGGTCGAATGGTAAGTTCTGTAACTGGACCAGCAAAACTGTTACTATTTAATCTAGCAAGGGTATATCTTATTGCTTATGAATACAACTTTTCATATTTTAAAAGAAGTTGTTTCAGTGTCAGTCTCCTCATCTCACTGAAACTTTTCATATAGGGCAGCAGAGATTTTGAATTTGTTTTTGTTTTTTCCAAATGAGCAACTTGATTATTTTAAAGTCAACTTTTTTAAAGACAAAACGCACCCTTATGTATTTTTCTTGTGTTAAAATGCTGCATGTTTCAAACATAGATACAAAGCACAAAAGCGAGCCACAGATAAACTGCATGCCAGTGTTTGTGTTTTACCAAGGTTGCAGTGTCTAATGCAGGTCTTGAGGGCAGACAGGAAGTGATCTCGTTCCTCTTCTTGTTGGAAAAGGAAGCAGGTGTGGCCTTTGTAAGGCAGGTGCAGATACACAGCGAACACATCTGGAGACGACACCACCGATGAAGAATCGTCCTTCGCCTCTAAACACACAGAGACAACAGTGTCACAGATGTGGACTGGAATGAATTTTCTCTGAACCATGAGTTTATGTTCAAAAATGGAAAGCAACTGAGGTTCATAACAACCATTGTCAGCAGCTTGTGACTCTTAATGAACATGTTTTTAATAATGTAATAATTTCCCAACAAATCCTCAGAATAACTCATTTGTCAGAGCCTCTTCTTATGATTAAAAACAAATACAAAGACAAAGTTAAACCTGTCTTGTAGCCACCGTGAGGGGATGGTGAGGGGAGGAGTATTCAGTTGGTTATGAGCAACCCTGCATCTAGATGTCCCAAAAAACTTCATACTGCACCTTTAGGTGTGGTGTTATATGCTGTAGGTATAAATTAATACTACCATTGAGTACTCCAGCACAGGTTTGCTCGAGGAGAGCTCTGGACTCCCCCTCAGTGGTGAACACACTGCCCCCTGCTGTGTGGAGGACCAGCTTAGCTGCACATCCACGATTGAAAGTCTACAGGTGGAAACACAGACAAGAAAGTCCAGCACTGGCGTACAAGTCATTTGGATTGTGAACGTCTTGTTTTGTTTGTGAGTGTGTGTATGTGTATGTGTGTTACCTCCATGTTTTCATGTATCTCCACTTTGTAGTCTCTTCTCAGGACAGTGTATCTCTCTCTGAATTTCTTTCCCTGCTCATCCCAGCAAGACAACTTCACACACCCTTGGTACAGCACATCCTCTGGAGCATACTGCGGCTACACACACACACACACACACACGTACGCACGCACGCGCGCACACACACACACACACACACACACACACACACACACACACACACACACACACACACACACACACTGATTTAACTTGTATACTTTTATGTGTTTTGCTATATTTCTAAAAAGATATATCACAGATTTTCCAGCTGCATCCATAGTGAACATGCAGTTGGAGTGAGCCGGTTTAGACTGATGGACAGACTGACGGGTGCAGCTCTTACCCCATGGGTGAGCAAGAGGGCCCTCCCCTCTCTCTTAGGCTCTACCTCCTGGTGTAAGTGTCTGAAGTAGGCGGCAGAATACTGCTGACGGTAAAACACACTGAAGCTCTGGTATGTACTGTCCACAATCCCTGGAAACACACACACACACACACACACACACGCACACACACACAATAAAAAGATATGTCATATTGTATTTATCTCTATTTGTCTGGCTCTTAAAAAATCCTGAACATTTTTTAGCTTATTATTTATTGCACAAAGCCATTGCTAACATAATTGTAGGTGGTAGATTACCCCTATAGAATAATCACCACAGGGGATTGCCCTCAGACTCCAAAGAGAATTTTAGCTACTTTCAGCACCGTTAAGTGTCAAGTAGTTTAGATGAGCAGTTCTTGAGAAAACTAAAAGCGAGTGACATCACGTCCAGAGGTGAGGAGCCCCGACAGCGCTGGAAACTCAGACCCAGACATACGCATGTCTGTGCTTAAGAGAGAGGGTCCTTTCTTTCTACTGTACCTAACAAGGCGTCAGCCAATTTGAGTTTCAATGTCAATGTTCTGATATGTAGTGGTCAGTTTATTTTGACATTTACAATATCAACATTTAATAATATAACATGAAATGATGATGTGTCCTGTGAGTCTTTGGCCTTCATTTAAACAATTTCATTTAATTTAACAAAGAAACAAGTATAACAATAATTATTATTATTATGAATAAATTAGATGTAAGGCAACATTTTTGGGCAGACCTCAATAAACTGCTCTAAACTGGTGATGTTTTTATGTGCATTTTTTGGAGAAAATTCATGACATTCTGAATTCTGGTTATTTTTTTTTCCCTTTTTTTCTAAGACTGAGCTTCCTGGCCCTGCAGGTCAGTGGTATTTGGAAAGCAGCAAGCAGCAACACTAAAGGCCAAACATCGGGACTATTCCACAGATACAGGTTTTGAATGGACACTGCAGAGCGGACTGAAACATGTGACCCTCCTGCTGCTGCTCTGCTCTTAGTCCATGAGTGTGGGAAGAGAGGATGAGAGGAAGATAGCAATTACCTCAAACACACAAACACAAAATAAACTCTCTGGTCGTGACAAGTGATAGAAGAATACTGTTCATAAACACACACAAAGTCAGCGGCTGTGATGCCCATTAATGTGTGCGGTTTATGCGTTTGCAATATCCGATGTCTGTCGATTTGTAAGAGCAGACGGTGGACGAGTCATAATGTGCTGTTTACATCTGTTTATAGTATGGCCATTATCACACATGACTTTCATCTTCCACACATACACACAGATCAGACAGCCCATAATAAGGTAATAGTTGGAAATGGCTGTAATTAGATTGCACTTTGCTGTGGAGATTAGCGGCAGGATGTGACTGTGCTGATAACATGTATAGGAATGCACACGTAAACTGAGCAAAGGAACTCAATCAGCACGTTCATTTTATTTCATTTCTCATTTTTGTCTGAGTGAAATAGGTGAAACTTAAAAAAAAGAAGAATCAATACATTTTTAATTACAATTTCAGTCAGAAAATCTACTGAACTGTCCTAATAGGCTGGTAGGTAAGACGAGTAGTAGCATGTAACCACAATGTCCCCACTGATTCCGGGGACGTCTGTTGTAAATCACACCCCCCCCCATGTTTCCTGTCTACCTCTGAGCCCAGAGCTGCAAAATCAAGGTGGAAATAAACATGTCATGTCCCCTTCACACATATAGAAACACCTTCCAGAACAATGCACTCCAAAACGACAGTTCCTCTCTGATGTTGCCAACGCTGCTGTGTTCGATACCCCTAAGTCAGCACGGCAAATCATTCAAAGATGAACAGTTTATTGAGTACATGATAGGGTACTTTAAAAATATGGGGATTTGAGGGCAGAAAGCGTGTGGTTGTAACTCGTCACTCAGTTCACCAAACTGAACTGCACCAGTAACCCCTGCACTTGCTCCTTCTGCAATAACTTCTGCTGCTCCACCTGCTGCTGCTACTATCACCATCACTGATACCTCGACAGATTCTGCGAATGATCTTTTACTGTGTATTTCATTGTCTCTCTTTCTGTCTGCCTCTATTCACTTTGCTTTCTATGGAAAATACTTATAAGATATCTTGGCTATTAATGTCCCAATAAACAATTCTAAATGAGAAGTGTCCAAAGCTGCACACTACACTGAAGAGTGCTGGAAAGGAAAAAAGAAGATGAGGTAAATTCTTCATTTTACCTTTGATGTGGGCGATTTTGGCCTCATCCAACAAGCCAGAGGAAGATGCTCCCATAATGTCAGTGTTTCCCTTCCTCCCAGATGTCGTCAGAAAAACTCAGCTCAGTTATTAGGCCGACACACACGAATCCTATACGTAACACAAGTCGACTAAATGAGCCGCTCTGATGCGTTAAGGTTTTGGCTCAGCTCATTTCCTCTGTTTTCTGTGAGTCAGTGTGTGGTGAGCTGGGCGGGACTGTGACATGAGGTCTGTCACACAAGTTATCTCAACAACTGCGACATCACACACAAGTGTCATAACCTTCCTGATAAGGCCATCTGCTGGTTGACACTGAGAGAGGCAGAGCTGTATAAAGTACCCAAAGGTCATATTTAAAGGGGCACTATGTAGTTTTGGAGAAGACATTCAAACTTAGAACTTTAATATTTACAATATTATTGAGGTAATAATACTTAAGTGAATAAACTTAAGTATTCCTGTTCTCAGAGAAAAATAAGGTCCCATAACACTGTTTGAAGCTAGAGAGGTGGCAGGGTCCGCCACATATAGACAAAGTCAAACAGTATAAACTGTGTTGTCCTTTAAGGTCAGTTTGTTTGTTCAGTTTATTCAGTCATGAAAACAAAGAGTTTGATGATTACAAAAAAAATGTAGAAAACATGTGTAACTGAAAACAAAACCTGAACTCATAATGGAAACATCAGCACTGAAACATTTGGATCTGAAAAAGTTGTATTGGCACTGAAAAAAATTACACTGAAACATGAAAACCAGGCATTAAAAAATGTGTTTTTTCAATGACAATGTTCCAATTATTCCCTCATGTCTTCATGTCTTTTTTCAGTGACAGGATTTTTCATTAAGTAAGTCATTTTTCAATGTCACTGATTTTCAGGTTTGACTTTCTGTCACCCTTTTGGTATGAGAGGAGGGGTCGGGGGGGACAAAGTCACTGTTCTGGCTCCATACAGTGGAAGTATAAAGTTACAGAAAATGGAAAAAGCACCTCAAAATTGTAACGTAAAGGAAAGATTTTAATTATATTATAGACTTTTCTAATTCTGTAATGATTTACTGACATCTGTGAAAATGCTGTTGATTGCTATTTTCATGATTTTGTGTTTCTGCAGACACTTTTTGATCTATGTGCAGATTCCAGTTAAAACACCGGAGACACGCACGCACACACACACACACACACACACACACACACACACACAAACATGCACAAGCACAAACACACACACACACACACACACACACACAAACATGCACAAGCACAAACACACACACACACACACACACACACACACACACACACGTTGTGGACTGTTCAGAAGTTTTTGTGCACTCACAAGTAAAGTGATACTTAACACTGAAGTCACAAGGTCGTCCCTCTTAAATCATTACTTCATGATTATGACAAACAGCTTCTAAATTCTCACTGAGAGTTCACAATGTGTTTCAAACCAAAGCAGAGAGAGCAGGATTCTCACAGAAGAGTTTCATCATTATATTCACACCCCATATTAATATTCATTTGTCTTTCCCTGAAACAGTGGGACATTTTTTACTGTTATAATAAGCTTAAAAATGATTTTTACATCCATGGTGAGACAACAGGAACTAATGAATGACACTGTAGTTTTTTGGAGAATCGATTGGGTTTTTGACAGGCTAATGGTGTTTTTGCTCACGCAAAAATGTTAACAGCTTTTGGCAAAGGGCAGGGCCAAGTAGCTTGCTAGCGGCTCCTAAATTGAAGTCCCTGTGGCAAGTTATACCTAGATGTATGAAATCTGGTGTGTATGTGGATCACATCAGGATCTACATAAGAGCCTCTTGGTGCCATGACCAAATCCCAGCAGGAAGTCATCCAGTTTGAACTGAGTGTTTTACTTTAATGAACTTCTCCCACAGCTTTAACTCCAGTGAGTAAGACAGACATTCCTGTTGGATATGTATAACTGAGTGGATTGACTAATGTATCATGTGTTACTTAGTATACACAGCAACACACAGTGACACAGTGTGATCATTCTTTTATATGTCATGTTCTCCAGGTCAGAAGCTTATATTCACCTTTTCTCCCACATGTTGTGATGATTGAATGTTTTTTTTTTTTATCATTCTGTGGTTCCAGAGGCAGTAAACTGAGACCAGGCCTGGATCAGAGGATCATACTACAACCAAATGGTTGATACATACCTGTCTAAATTATCATATGATAAGTCTTATTTTAAAAACACTGATGTCCAGAAATAGACCATCTACATGCAGTTTTTCTTGTCTTGGCCTCAGCTGATGTGATGCCATTGTACCTTCATGTTCTGGACATTCTTATGGACAGGCCTTAATGTGCCTCAGGAAGAACAATGCATTCATCTTTTAATTGGTATATTTGATTGTACCTCCACCGCGAGGCACCCACACATACATCACTGGCTTAAAGTAGATCTATCTCTGAGTGAGAGTTCTTACTTCTCATCTCAAAGAACATCTGTCATTCAACTCCAGCTGTTTGTAATTAATTTGTTTCTCTCAAATTAAAGTTTGAACCTGACCGTAATGATTTCTCATTTTAATTCCCATCAAGAGAAATCTGATTGTGATTGTGGCGGCTGTGGCTCGGGGTAGAGCCAGTGTCTTGTTATCAGGAGGGCACTGGTTCGATTCCCCTAGTCTGCATGTCGAAGTGTCCTTGGGCAAGATACTGAACCCCAAACTGCTCCTGATGTGCTGGTCGGCATCTTGCATGGCAGCCACCACCATCAGTGTGTGAATGTATGTATGAATTACTGTAAGTGGCTTTGGACAAGAGTGTCTGCTAAATGTAAATGTCCCGGTGTTTGATGCATGTAGCATTGGCGGTGGATCGACACTCTGATTGGTTGTTCAGGTAAACAGATCAATGCAGAAAAGTCAAATGGAAAAATAGGGAGAGCCCCTTGAGCCTGTTCCTGTAGAATCCAGTACTTCACCCACGTTACAGTTCCTCTTTATTTTTCTCCTCTCCTCTTCACCAGTCACAGTTAGGGCTACAGCTTTTTATCATTCTCCATTCGGAGCGGCTATATTAGTGAGGGTGATGTCAAAAACTGTTGTTTAATCACAACATCAACTTGTATATCAGCGATATAGAGCTACTTCCTTTCATGCAGGCGCAGAGCGTACAGGCCTGTCGGCTGCCAGCTGTAATCTTTGTGGTGTGTTCAAGTGCAGCTCTTTAGGCTGAGATAAGGAGATATGAGGCGACGCAACAGTTAGACTCTGTCTGCCTTGTATATCATTCTTACAACCCAAATCTCTCTCTCTCTCTCTCTCTCTCTCTCTCTCTCTCACACACAGTGGGTTCTGTCTCATCTCTGATTGGTGAAATTTGAAATGTAACAAAAACCACATGTTCAAATAGTTGGAAATGATGTTCATTCTCAGCCCACAGAGCAGTATTAACATTTTTAGCACCTCTGATTTGAATTTGAACCTATGTCCCACAGTGGGAGGGTGACATTGACCCCCTCTCCCCCTCCCTTTGTCTCTCCCCCTCCATCTGTCTCTCTCTCTCACCTCCCTCTGTCTCCCTCCCTCCATCTGTCTCTCTCTCTCACCTCCCTCTGTCTCCCTCCCTCTGTCTCTCTCTCTCACCTCCCTCTGTCTCCTTCCCTCCTTCTGTCTCTCTCTCCCTCCTCCCTCTGTCTCCCTCCCTCCATCTGTCCCTCTCTCTCACCTCTCTCTCCCTCCTCCCTCTGTCTCTCTCTCCCTCCCTCTCTCTCCCTCCCTCCTACCTCTCTCTCTCTCCCTCCTCCCTCTGTCTCTCTCTCTCTCCCTCCCTCCCTCTCATCCACGGCTCAGTCGCTCCTGGTCCGGTCCGGTGCCGGTGTGGAGGTCTGTGTCCTGTGTCGGTGCCGCTCAGCTCCCGTCGCACTGAACAGAACCGAACAGAACCGAACCGAACAGAACCGGGCTCTTTTCTCTCTCTCAGTCACTTGTTCACGTGTCATTCATTCCTCTTGGTTCTGACCCAGTCTCTCGACAGTGACTGGACTGAGCAGAGAGGTTCGCGGGTCTGTAAACTTTTTCCTCAGGCTGAACTTTAGTTTGCAGAGTGTTCGAGATGTTGAGACATTTCTGAGGACGGTCGTTTTCAGCCTGTTGTCCAGTCAGAACCCGGAGGAGGACTGTTGGACGTGGGCGAGTCTTCCCTCAGGCTTGGCGTCCTCTACCTGATCATTACCTGAGGCTGCTCTGTGTCTCCTCCCTGTGCTGTCCATTGTTCGCCTCCTCTGCGCAGAGATGTGGCGCAGACTCTCGCTGCTGGTTCTGTGCTGGGCTGTGAGCGGACTGGAGGCTCTGGAGGCGGACGAAACGACCGCGCCGACCGGAGCAGCAGAGCTGGGTGAACCGGACAAGGATGCTCCCTCCGCGGAGGGGAGAGGCCAGCAGCCCACCGCCGAGCCTCTGGAGGATGAGGTGGACAACCAGGAGAACATCATCAGCCAGGTCAGTGAGGAGCGCCCTCATCGGCCCCCTCTTTGTCTTATTGCATACACAGATAGTTGATCTGATGACACTTTGAGGAAAGCCATCGCAAAAAATGTACAAAATTAATTTAGTAGCCACATTTCATTCAACAAACTGAAGCAGCACTCCTCATAGTTAAAAAAAAAAAAAAAAAAAAAGAAAGGCGTTTTAATGACATGTTACTTTGTGCAGCCTGTATTGGATCAGTAGTAAAAGTTGAAGTGAAGTTCTATATGGACTGAACAGGCTCAAAGAACTAATAGTTCTGAGAACGATGGGAAATATGAAATTGCCAGAACAGAAACCTGAGCCCAGTGTGACTCTCCTCTCTCCATTCGATCTAATGTGGTGTCAGATCAGAGATCAGTGTGACTCCATACACTTCATCAAGTGAAGAACACAGGAGGATTCAGAGCACATGTGCTTTTTTTCCTTAACTGTAAATTTCCAGTGTATTATTTCCTCTGTGAAAATGAGATTAAGTAAATGTTAGGCTCATCAGTGTTTACTTGCAAAAGTAGGTCTACTTTTTCCTTTAGACACAATCCAAACCCCACAGTGTGTGAGTCCAGCTTAAATGAGTGGTTAGTGCTGTGTGTGTGTGTGTGTGTGTGTGTGTGTGTGTGTGTGTGTGTGTGTGTGTGTGTGTGTGTGGACACGGTTTGCATCCCTCTGGTGGTTGGTTATATAACATCCTTCAGCGGTGGAGGCTGAAATAGTGGCTGTCTGTTGAGGCCTGCAGGGATCTGCTCACCACCGCTGCAGCTGCAAGTCATCACACACGCTGCCACTCTTTTGACTTTTCATTCAAGCATTTCTGCTTAATATACATTACAGACCAAACAGTGGAAATTCAGTCATTCATCTCCTCGCCCCATGCTGATGGAAAGTCGTGTGAAGTTTTATTGTCCACAAAACATTTCTGGAGCTTTTCAGCAAAACAGCAGTAGAGCATTCTCCCCAACAACTGAGGCAGATGGAGACTTGTTTTAAAATGTAAAACAAAATAGATAATGACTGAACTTTCATTTTTGGTGAACTTTTCTTTTGATTATTTAAGTATTATTTCTTTCATTTTTCCTTTCATATGAAAGCCCCTTTCACATATGGACTCTGGACAGTATCCAGAGAATCAGATCAGGATATTGTCCACATGTGTTTGTCCATGTCAGATGTGTATATGTGTTGAAAGTACTCTGTGTGCTTCAGCTGAGTGGCGATGCCTGTATAGAGGCTACAGACTTCTCATTAATGATGACTGTTTTTGCGTCAATATCAGTACTACATGTATTTAGGCGTATATTCACAGTAATAATGAAAGAGTGGAAAGTGATAAACAGGCAGACAGAGTATGAAGCAACGACACTCTGTGCACGAAGATCCCACTGTAGAAAGAAAGCTGCAGCATTTTGGATCTCTGCCCAGCAGCTGCATGTCTGAGCCATGTGGAAGCTGGGGAATATTTTGGACAGAAGTTTTGCAGAACTTTGATGCTGAGCAGTTTAAAAAACATTTTCACATTTCCAGTGTGCGTTTGAATGTGTGTCATAGCTGATTAAACCAGCACTAATGATTACATTTCATCGACACACCCACTCGCTCGCTCTGAATTCACTCCTGGCAATTTTCTGCTCCATTCACACATGTGGCGGACCTGGATTTAGGACTATGGAGCTGGAAGGGTAAAGTCTAAGGTGGTTAATGCAGACATTTGTGTTGACACATACAGCTCCAACAGGTCAGCTCTGGATGAATCCAGAGACACAGTGCATGTGTGAAAGGGGTTTAAGTTGAAAAAAAGGAAAAAACAAACTGTGTCCCTCTCTTCCAGTTGCTGGGGGATTATGACAAAGTAAAGACCGTGTCATCAGGGTCCGACTGTGTGTGTCGCTGTGTTGTTCGACCAATCAAACGCTCCGACTGCAGCCGTATCCACGAGAGCGACCTGGCCTCAGCATCTGAGCATTTCTACACCGTGGAGACGATTACCAAAGGAACGGACTGCAAACAGTGTGTGTGCATGGCTCCACCTTCAGCCGTCAACCCCTGCGAGGGAGAGTACAGGTTTAAAAAACTACAGGAGGCCAGCAAAGACGACATCAAGGTAGAAACACACAGACAATTTGTAAACTTAGACGCTACCACTGTTTTTCCGTTGGTGTTGAGGACAAATCTATCCGTGTCATTTATCTCTGATATCTTTCCTAATTAGCTGGCGACCATCATTGACCTGCTGGAGGGCTCTCTGTACGGGATGGACCTGTTAAAGCTCCACTCTGTCACCACCAAGCTGCTGACCAGGGTGGACAACATGGAGAGAGTGAGCACACACACGGATATCGACACACACATACACACACAGAGGACATTAGCATACATTTTAGTGAAGCTGTAGGTTTTCACATTTAGGTTTAACATAGACAATGTTTGTCTCTGTGTTTTGGTCAGATTGAGTGATTATCGGCCTGGACAATTATCAGGGCCATTATTCAGCATTTTGCAATTATGGATATTTGTGATTTTTCAGTTAGATTGACAATAAAATAAAGGGGAAAATGAAAATAGTCAAGTGAATTACCTCAAAATAGTACTTAAGAACAGTACTTAAGTAAATTGTAATTAACTTAAAGTACAAGCTGGTCCATTCCCTCACTGGTTGTTCTTAAATTTGACACCAAGATTTTCATTTTTACTGCCAATATTGGTTCCATATATTGGTTATTGGTCTCCTTGATTGCTAATAATTGGAATGTGTAAATGCTCAATGATAAAATGGGATCATCAAGTGAGATAGACTATTGTCTACGAGACAGGACATTCCCTACAAGGAGGGAATCCAAACTCACCAAAATCTGCTTTCCATAAGGAAGAATGCCACAGAGTGGTATATAGCAAATGTAAGATTTCAGCCTTTCCTTTAGCCAAAGACTGAAGCCAAAAGCCGAAAACACTTGGCTAGATGTAGGCAACAAAAACACCTGGTTAGGTTTAGGCAGGCACTTACTTGGCAGGTGATCCGATGAACCATCTGTCTATAACTGTCCGCATGGAAGATCTGCATTCCTTATTTTTCGCTACTCATTTATTGAGATTTTTAATCTTCGTCACCAGTCTTTATATTCTGTGAGTAGTTTCTGAGTATGCAACTGTGAATCCTGCTTAGGATGGACTGTTCACCTACATACTATCTTCCTGTCTGTGTTCTCCAGGCTTTTGTTCATAACTTTACTGAGATCGCAAGAGAGAAAGAACGTGCAAAGGAAAGAGCAAAAGAAAAGGAGAAAGAGAAGAAGGCCCAGCAGAAAAAGAAGAAAGTCAATGATTTGGAGCGTGCAGGACAGAAAAGTGGAGCAGCTGCCTATGCCAACAAGCAGGTACTGTCTGACTATGTTCGTCTCCAGAATCGTATTTGTTTTCTATAAAATAACTGAAGATCCCAAATTCTTTATGAACAAGACAGAAACCTTTTGTCGTGTTGCAGAAGAATTATGACGGTCAGCTGAAGAAGAACCAACAGCAAGATGGTTTGGAACAACAGCAGCCACCAAAGAATAGGACCGGAACTCAAAAGCCAATCAAAGACAAGAACAGCGTGGTCATCAGGGGCGTGACCTTTTACAAGGCAGAGGAGGAGAGCTACAGAGAGGAGGAGAAAGGGAAAGGAAAGAGTAGTAAGTCTAATATATCATGCTGCTTTTATTTTACATTCATGTTGAAAAACTATAACAATGGCAACAACCTGAGGAATCCCCTCCTAACCTGTCAGGATGTGTGGAGGTGGTGCAGGTGTTGACTATAGTACTGATTGTCCAGATGATTTAAGGCCTTTTTCCTGTGGGGGCAAACATGTAAATGTTTGAAGGCTTAATCAGTCTTCTGTAGTCAATCACCAGTAAAATCCTAAATATGCATTTTATATTGCATTTATTTATAATGTATTTTATGTTTAGAAATAAAATAGAATAGAAAATAGCCTAACGTCTGCCTCTGGTGCACTTTATGTATGTTTGTATACTGTATCCTGTATGAATTGTGCAATTCAATGAGTGATAAATAAGGGACATTATTCACACAACAAGAGTGTGAAGTTGAACATTTCATTAGTGTATGATAAACTTTGACTTTCCTGAGTTAGAATGAATTAACTTTTAAATTGACAAACATCATTTGTGTAATTAATTCATCGCATTCATTGTCGAGAAAAACAAAGCATGCAAAGCAACATAAGAACTCATTTGGACTTTGGACCACTTGATGAATGTAAATCTACCATTCTAATATCTGGTTCTTTAACTGCTAACTGTTATCACTATGTTCAACAGAAAGCTGCTACCTACCTACACTCCTGTTAGAAATGGCAGTATGAGAGTGTGGAGACTGAATTGAAAGGAATCTGCTGTGACGCACAAATTTCCCAGTTTGCAGGACTAAAAAAAGGAATTCTGATTCTGATGCAAGTGTCTCATGATTTAGAAGAAAGAAGCTTGAATAATGTTTAATGTAAACTGACAGCTCTAGCGGGCAGACAGAACTGTCCAATAATAATTCAACATACAACTATCTTCTCTCATTCTAAACCTAATATTCCTTCTTTTGCAGCTACTCTAACCTCAAAAGCTTCAGTGGACTCTGACCAGCTCCCACCTAGCAGGACGTTCCCCATCAAGAGTGCAGGACCTTCAAGCACTATAAGCACAGAACTGGACTCTGAGGACCTGTCAAGGACACTGAACAGGCCTGCACCCACCCAGCCTCCAACAGCTTCCCCAACCGACACCAAAAAACACACAAGTACAACCAAACCAGCTCCTGTCAAACCAACAGCTGAAACAACACCAACAACTGCAAATCCACCAACAATCAAACTGACAACGACCGCACAACAAACTACAACTGCTACTCAGCCTTCTGTGCGTGTCAGTCAGCCACCACCTACCACCTCAATTTCAGATACCAATAAAGGTCCACCCATTGGTGCATCTCCCACAGCACAGTCCCAGCCAAGACCCAGGAGTCGGCTCAGCTGGACAGAGAGCCCTGCTGACCAACCAAAGGCCACAACAAAGCCTGGTAAAGACACATATGATACTATTTATCTGGCAGAGAGTGTACATATTTATCACTGAAATAGGTCAAGATGCTAATCAAGTTATAGGGTCCTATTTAAACAATCTGTGGTGCATTGTCTAAAGCGCATGGCGCAAGTGTGTTCAGGGCATGTCCTGGGGGCGAAGTAAGGCTCACTGCACAAAGGGGTTGTATTTAGACTCTAAATTAGTCATAGATGTGTTTTGGGCGTAACATAAATTAAACCAATCAGAGTAATCTCCAGTCCCCTTTAAGAGTCAGGGGTGCCAGGACTTTGCATTACTATTAAACAGTGGCACTCGTCCTCACTGAGGGACAGAACCCTCTGCTCCCGCCGTTTGTCGTCTGTCCTGTCAACCAGTCGGTTTGAGGGGCGCTGCTGTGCAGATCTCAGTCCATGGATCAGGCAGCATAGGTCATAAAAATACCATTCCAATTAGTAGCTGGTGGGATGCAGGTGGGTGAAATACATCTTTGATGGGGAAAATATTAATGACATTACCTCCAGCAATCCTCCAGCAGCTGAAGCGATATGGATATCTCTACATTAACATGCACATTTGTGCACAAGGAACAGCTGATAAACTTCACTGATTGCTTAAAACTCAGTTTTATCAGTTTTACAGTTACATCATTGTGTGCATGGAAACATTGTATTCCTGCCCGTATAAGCACATCTTACTAATAATAATGATGTGTTTTTGCAGCAGTGTGTAAGGACACAGTAGCCAGCATCTCCGAACCGGTCCAGCTGAACTCTTACGGCCTGAGTGACGGAGCCTGGATGAGAGATGCTCGCGGCCATGGCAACGTCATCTACCTCACCAATGGGCACTATGGCAACAACCTCCTAGAGTTCCGAGACATGGACACCTTCAAATCAGGTAGAGGAGTGAGTGTGTGTGTGTGTGTGTGTGTGTGTGTGTGTGTGTGTGTGTGTGTGTGTGTGTGTGTGTGTGTGTGTGTGTGTGTGTGTGGAGGGAATAAATCCTAAATCTTCTTAACCCAGGTCAACCAGGTCATTCATTTCTTAGAGAGGTTTTTAAAACGGTGGGGGGGTCCAACCTTGGAGAATAAGATCTTTGTTTGGAAATGAACAGTCAATGGTGGGAGAATGATTGTCCATTGCATTTAAAGTAGGAATTTGTGTACCTAAATGCCACCAACCCCTGCTTAGACACTCACTAACAACAGCAATAGCTGTTTCAGCAACACAAAAAATGGTGAAATAATCACAGAAGACATCCAGTATCAGATTTATCCTTCTTGGTTTAAGTTAGTCTCGGAAAACACTGCAGTTCAAGACTGGATTACAAAGCTTCTGGAAGGGATACGATCGAGTCCTCATTTGAATGGCACAGTGGTTAGCCTAGTTTAGTCTAGCCTACGTCTTCCAGAGATATTTAATATTAGTATTATGTGATATACAATTTTGTCAATCCCAGAGTCAACTTCTATTGTTCCCAAAGTTTTTCTCATCAGTCCTGTTTAACACTTGGTGGTGAGACAGAATCTAGCACGCACCTCAGCTGGAAAAACTTCAGCTTCAGTGATACAGCACACAGTTTAGTTTGACAGAACATTTAATTGGACATTACGATTATTACCAGATTTAACAACTGCATGGGGCATTTCACTGGACTGATCACAGAGTTTACTTGCCCTGGGCAAGCACTAATGTTCAGAATAAACAGCCAAATACAAAACACATATGGGGTGGTTAAAGGTGTCAGACATTTTGCAGTTGCTAAGTTATTGTTCTGTTTATTTAATACAAAAGGCCAGTAAAATATTCCTAGAAAAATATTTTCCACAGAAAATGGATTTGTGGATCACACCATGATATGCAGTCATGGTAACACTTACCCTAACCCACTCCATGTGTGTTTCTCTGTGTGTTCTTACTGCTTAGGTCAGGCAAGTAATTCATACAAGCTGCCCTACAGTTTCACTGGAACAGGCCACGTGGTGTTTAACGGAGCATTCTACTACAACCGTGCCTTCAGCAGGGACATCATCAGATATGACCTGAGACACAGATATGTGGCCGCCTGGACCACACTACATGATGCTATACTGGAGGAGCAAGCTCACAGGACGCAAACTGAAGTAAGACCCATGGTGCACTTTATGTATGCACGGGAACTGTGATTTAACTATGTGACAAAGACTACCTGATGATTTACTAGTGACATATACACTTGGGACGCTTCAAAGGGTCGTAGAAGGTCAGCACAGGGAACAAAAACACTACAAATCACTTAAGAGTTCAAAAGGGCAAAGAGTGAGCAGAAGAATGTACTGCTGGAGCTGTTTTTGTAGGTTTTTTTTTATTATTATTATTCAGTTCAGTTCACATTCCAAACTGAACTACCTGGGTTTTACTTGCACTACTACTAGAATAGTTTAGCATTCTTAGAAATGATTTTATCCACTTAGTTTCCGAGAGCGGCATGTGTGGATCAACTCCTTTCTCATGTGTATGTGTTGAGTACAGATTTGGACTTGGAGCAGGGGAAAGCAGTTTGCCTGGCTCTTAACAAAATGAATCTTTGAACTAGAATTGTGTGTTTAATTAAAACATTGGCATACATGTAAACATTTCAATTTGTGGTGATTTTACATGCTGTAACAATTTATTGACAAATATTGACCGAGGTAGCCTACTTCTGTTGCAGTGGTTTGTAAAGACCATATTCACAAGGCAGCCATTTTTCTCTCACGTCAGGGTCAAGGTGGGAAGCTCGGATGCTGAAATATTGTTAAGCTACTGTGTAATATGAATGTAGGGAATCTGACAAATTGGTATTATTCAACCACTTCCTAATTGATCGGCAACTGAGAAGATAATTGATAGTGAAAATCTGGGTGAAGGTAAAAAACACATTTGATTAACCATTAGCTAACGTTAGCATTCAAGCACTTCCTAGCTAACAATAATTTGATAACGTTCAGTAGTTTCACTTCGAGACTCTTCTGTGTCCAAGATGTGATGATATTTTAAAATTCATGTACTCCACTCCTATTGTATCTTGCATTACTATCAAACAGTAAAGTTAACTAGGAAGTAGTCGAATGCTAACATTAGCTATTGTCTAATGGAAGCTAATGGGTTATCAAATATGTTGTTTTACCTTGAAATATGATCTGATATTTTCCTTGCCAATAAATCAGCAACTGAAATGATAACATTTTGTCAGATATCCAGTGTTTATACAACTTGCAGCCTGGAACTCAGCAATATAACATCTGAGCTTCCCATCCTGAGCGTGAAACAGAGGAAGAAGGCCGCCATGTGAATATGTTTTTTTGTGTGGCTGGTAAGCGTAGGTTTTAGTTTAGGTCTCAGGACTGCAACAATGGTGTCTGGCAATGTCACTGTAATGACTAGACTATTGAATAAATACAACTAACTAATGTATTATCAGCTTTTAAGTTGATCATGGATCTTGTTAGCAAACAGTTGCTTACTTACACATCCAACAGACACAGGGCAAAATTCTCATTCAATTGTAGTGAAGTCAAATATGAATTCTCCTTTGACCTCTGTTTTGGTTTGCTTTAGGGGTAAAAAAAAAAAAAAAGGTCATGTAAAACTTTAAATAATTATGTGTTTCAGAGTTTTAGACAACTGGTTCTCTGTTACCATGTTATATACTGTATTTACCAGGTGGAGTTTGCTGTTGATGAGTCCGGCCTGTGGCTGCTCTACCCCGCTCTGGACACAGAGGGCTTCCATCAGGAAGTAATCCTGCTCATCCACCTCCACCACCGAGACCTGCAGCCAATACGGACCTTCCGCACAGGTCTTCGACGTGGTCGTTACGGGAACAGCTTCCTGGTTTGTGGTGTGTTATATGGAGTAGATAGTATGGAGCGTCACTATGCTAATGTGACATACGCCTTTGATACACACACACTCACACACACTGTGCCAAGCCTGGCGATCACAAATGTGCATGCACACACCTCGCAGCTGGCTTACAACCCAATGGACAAGAAACTGTTTGCATGGGACGATGGACATCAGATGACGTATGATGTTGTTTTTGCTTATTAGCACAATGAATGGACACAGAAGAAGAGAAGAAAAGCTGAGAACAGAAGAAACAAGATAATATTTTAGAAATCTTTTGTTTCTAAATGACTGTGGATCAGTCTAAATGAATGTGTTTTTATGTTGACCCCAGCTGCCGCTTTGCCTGTGACACTAAGTCTTAACCAGCAAGCAGCAGGTAATTCAGATATATTGACATTTGGAAAAGGACAAACTCCCAGGGGTCATATGAATGAATGTAAATACATGTATATGCAACTGGAAAGTCTGTTTATCCAAAATGGAAATTTCCTTCTGAATTATGAAAAATTATGTTTCTCTGCATGTTCAGGCTGTGGTGGAGAAGTCAGAGTGAAATTGAGCATGCATGAGTGCACAACTGTCCACACCCATTTACTCCAATAGGACTAAAAATGCCATTAATTACCTTGCTAATCCCATTCAGCTGCTTCCAGACTTTGAGGTTTCGGAAAAATTAGCTTTTTCCACATTAAGTGTATTCTTCACGAACTGGTTTTCCATGTACTGGCTTCAATTTCACATAAAAAAAACAGATTGACAGATCAGGCTTTGGTTTCTGTTCTGACCTTCCATGAATTCAGTGCCTGCCAATAGAAGGTATTAGTATCATTTCAAGTGGGACTGATCTAGTTTGTAAAAAACATTTAATTCCTAACTCTTTTTAGAAACCTCTTATTGTGAGACCTCTTATTATCTTATTAAAGCCAGGGTTGGTTATTTTATGAGCATTTTTTGTTTTATTTGGAGAGACGGCAATCAATAAATCAAGTGCTCCGACAAATAAAATTTAAAAAATCCTGTTTCTGCGGCAGTCACAGGCTTCTAATTCACCTTATCTTCAACAGAAATACAGAGACGAGTTCAGCCAGATTCTGTTTTATTGTACAAGGCTTCCCGACAAGCACTTCTGCCCACTGGGTAACTGCAGCTGTTTGAAATCACATACTAAAGTACTGCCAACTACATACTCCATCAGTATATATGGCATACTAAATGAATGATTAAATCTGCATCACAGGACCTGTTATCACAAATTTAAATCAACATTATGTCTGACACTCAATGTAAAATTTCTCAGTATAATTTAAAGGCAAACTAGAGAAAAGGGGGGACCCAGTAAAGGATATTGTTTGTATTTCACGTTTGATGAACTATTAAGAATCAAGGAAAAATAACTGTAAAGATTAAAGATGGACAGAGCAATGTTAGCAGCTACTGTTGGTATGCTTTAACAATAAGCAGAGGAGCAGGCTGACCAGCAAACCAATTAGCCAGCTGGCTGGGTAGCTACCTCCACAGGAGCTACTCAACTCAAAACTCCAAGCATATTTTCGGTTCGCCATCAATTTTCGTAAAAATGCCCGGATTTGAAATCGAAACAGTTGATATCTCATGTAAACTATTCTCTGAAGTGAAGTTGCAGATGAAACAGTGGTGTTTCCCATTAATTAACTAGACTCTGGCAGCCATAGTCTCATATTGATACAAAGATTTGTCACTTCTCATAATAGCGCTGAAGATCTCAAACGTTTTGCGTTGATTCAGCAAGGCGTTTTTCATTCCCAGTCAGCCAAGCCCCCCTGCCCCTTGCTGGATGCGCACATGCTCACATGCATACACATACTCCATACAGCAACGGACTCATTCAGTGGCTAACATTAGCTTAAAGCACACACCTACAGCACTGAGCAGTAACTCTTGTGCCAGGTAGCCTTTTTCGAACAGAGGTATGTTTGTGACAGCGATGTTGCTTGTGTTTATGATTGTGGCATTTAACAGAGTTGTATATTTATGTATTTATTAGAATAAAAAAAGCTAAGAGAGCTTGTTGAACATAGCAAATTCACCACTAAAATACATCTCCCAGCTGGCCAGCGAGAGCTGCGGAGCAGTCTGCATCAGTGTAATCAGACAGTGTGCATTCATGTGGCTGGAGGAAGGCCTGAAGGGGGAGGGGGGATTACATTTTTCAGTTAAATGCTGGTAAAATGTTGCTGCTCTTCCCGGTTTCTACAATCGTACCACCCGCAGCTTTAGAGGAAATCTTCTCCAAGTTTACATAGTTAATTAGTCAGAGGGAGCAATAGTTCACCTTGTGACAACAATTACCCTGGAGGAGTTTGGTAAAAACTGACACAATGACGTTCATGATGTCATTAGGGTTATTGACTCAGCTTTGGCTTAAAGGCTACAGATTTAGGAGCCTATATTGAATTTGTTTTTCTTTATCTGAAATAAAAACTAATTTGAATTAGTTCCACTTAGCTTACTAGCTCAAAAGGTTATGTGAAGTTAGAAAAATTTGGGTATGGATCAGGCATGCAGGGGCGGATGAGTAGATGCTATTTGTTGCATTGTGGGATTTGAAGGATTCAGTGTTTTGGGGCACTAAAAGTCAAGATATTTTGGCTTCTGCTGCATCACTTCCAGACATTTTTTTCCCCCTTTAAGAACCTTACACAACTTTGCTTTTGTTGTGTTAATTCATTAATCAGCATCATCTATAACATCAAATCACATGTACCTATACCTCTGAAAATGTGTAGCTTTTCATCACCTCTGGTTGTTTTGCTACTGTCATGTTGGAGTCAGAAATATGTCAGGTAAAACCTACCTGTAACACTCAATAGCACATTAAAAACAGTTTCTGATAATGACTGAAGACACTTTATACTGTAAGTGTTGCATCTAATGTTAGTATAATGGCTTTATTTTCAGTATGTAACAAAGCAGTAGCCTATTGTCATGTATGGTCAAAGTCTTTACTGTATTTTTTTTTTGTATGTCAGCCTAGCGTGTTTTATATTTATCGTCACTCTTGTCCATTAATGTTTATTTCATAAGCTTTAGGTACAGGTGCTTCATCTACTATTGAAGTTTATTCATTTAAAACCACTTTCAAACTTGCACATGCCTCACACTGCTTCACTCGTTGAAAAAACCTCCCAAGACAAGGTTGATTTCAACTGCTTTACTACGAGTTTGCCATTTCTTTTTGTTAATTTATAATAAAATATTTCAAAAAGATTGATGTGAAAAAGCTCTTTCTTTCTTTCTTTCTTTCTTTCTTTCTTTCTTTTCTTTCAGTTTTTTTTCTATCTCTCTCTCCCTCCCCAGTCTGTCCTGTGTATGTCCAGCCTGCTGTGGACATTATCCCTGGAGCTGATTTAGTTTTCCTGGAAGCAGCAAAGCCACTGGAAGGATCCCAGGGTGGAAAAAAAGCCCCAGCCAAATGCTGGTGAACCTCTTACTGAGAATACTCAAGACATAGACCAGACCCTCTACATATTAGTGAGTCTCGCATAGATTCATATAAGATCATGGACTGGTGTTTGATAAGACTTCATCACAGTGAGTCTTTGCTTGCATCCTAGTCTGGTTTAGTCCAGCACAGCCCAGTCCTCAACAGATTAGACCAGTCTATATTAATTCAAAACAGAAAGTAAATGCACTAAAATTACACATTTATACCAATTACACGTTTTCAAGGCAGGCGGCCTAATAGGGAGTTATTAGGTTTGCTTCATGGACTAGGTTATGGGTCCTTTGCTCCAGTCTTGCAGTTTCTGACGCAAGGTTGCTAATGGACTCTCAAAGAACTCAACCTGAAAGACAGAAACTTTTTAAGGAAATATGAATTGCAAAAATAACTACTGGCTCCTAATCTTAATAGTGCAATCTTACCTGAAATGCGTTTTTTATAAAACTGCAAATAATGGGATACATTAAGACAAAAAATTACACTATAGAAAAAAGAAGGTTTCGAACTAAAACAATTGCAAAAGAAACAAAATTAACAATATGATGACTACAATGCATGAATTTCAGCAGGAATGTTAAATGTAAAAATATAGCTGATTCCATCCTCTGGAGATCAGATCAAAAGTTATATAACCTTCATGTTAATGTGGTGTGTGCGTGCGTGTGTGGGTGGGTGTGTGTTTGTGTGTGTGTGTGTGTGTGTGGTAAGCGACCACCTAGCAGGATGCAGAAGAAAGGTGCCCATTCACGTCAACTGCATATTCAAAAAGACTCACCAAGCTCTATGAATGTATGTGTGTGTTCTCTGCAACTGTCTGTCATTAAACCACTTGATCTAAATGTTTGAGAGTATGGGGACCACACACACACACATACACTCACACATCCTTTTTTCATTACTTGTGGGGGCACTCTGTAGACCTGCATGCAAACTCTTACGCTTAGTTTAACTCAAGAATTTACCCTAAAATTCAGTGATGTATGTTATGGAGTCTAACAGTTTGGTCCCAACAAACCATGTGTGGGATCTCAGTTTTGATACCACATAACTCGCAGAATTACCCTAATTCAGCTGCTTTTCAACTGATGATGAATGTTATGGGGACTTGGGGTGTTTTGTCCCCATAAGGACAGCAGGTCCCGACAATGTGACTGTCAGCAGATTCATGTCCCCACAATGTAAGTGATACATGCTGTTACTCCCTCTCTCTCTCTCAAACACACACATACAGAGAGAAATGCTGTATTGCATAATGTCTGGTTTAAAGATAGCAGCGGTATCTGCATAAGCATTCCTGACTGCCACCTACTAAAAAATCTGTACAAAGAACAAAAGAAAGGGAAAGAAAGACAGAGAAGAAAGGAGACGTTATCATAGAGATTAAGACCTTTGGTTCATATAAATACACTCACTTAGAGGTAATTTGTGCATAGTTATAATGGGAGATGTGGAGGGAATGGGAGGCGGAGACAGAAATTTGACTAAAGCAGTCTGTGGCAAGGGAGGAAAATAAAGAAAAAATGAAATGGTGGGAGAAAACATGGCTTGGGTAAAAGTGAAAAGAAATAGGTAGGTCAAAGGAAGAATAGCTAAGTAAGAGATAGAGAAAAAGGAGAATATGAAGGGAATGCATTTAGAGGTTGAATGTCAGAGATCACAGAGAATGTGGAGGAATGAGGAACAAACAATAAAATAGAATAGAATAAACACAGAACTGAGCCACAGGGGGCTTGTGGGGGTTATACAGGCATCAAAATGGTCCAGAGCTCCACATATTAAGTTACATTTTGTCCAGGGAATAGAAGCTGTGAAACTACTGCTGGTGAGTAAGAAGAGATTGTAGATCCAGTATTTAGGCATTCTGTGAGGAAGTTTAGCTGAAATATTTAATCTTGTCTAGATTGTCTTTTGGGTAAATTGTTGTGAAACTGTTGAAGCTGAGTGTTAACAGGCAGTTTTGGCCAAGTCAGCTGTGTCAGATAGGCTTGATTGCAGGGCGGAGCTAAGCCTGCATGAGGTAAATCTAGCACATATGGACTTGTCACTACAGTGTCAGCTGCAACGAACGAAGACTGTCGAACAAAGACTTGGGGAGTCTCTCTGCAGGAGGCTATTGAGGAAGTCCAAGTTACTCACTGTCCACCACCGATTGTAACCATGAGTCCTACCCATCCCTGTCAGGACATCAAACCAGAGAAGATTTCACTGAAGACCCAATGCTCGAGGCTGTAACCCAGCCAATCTCTGCTTCCCAACATTCTCCACCGGTACAGAACTTGAAGTACTAGGAGGGCTATGGAACTGCCAGTCTGCAGTCAAGAAGGCGGACACCATTTCAGCCTATGCCTCCCAGCAGACTCCCCTTTCTGGCCCTTATGGAGATCTGGATCACCCCAGAAAACACTGCCACTCCAGCTACCCTCTCAACTGCCTACTCATTCTCACACTCCCTGAGACAAACAGGTTGAGGAGGAGGAACTGGACTCCTCATCTCACCCACATAGTCCCGCCAGGTCCTTCCCCTGGACCACCTACCCAGATATGCATTTGACTTCCACGCTGTCTCCGTCACACTTCCTTTCAAACTCAACATTGTGGTGATCTATCACCCTCCTGGTCCTCTCCGTGACTTCTTTGATGAGATGAATGCCCTCCTAAGCTGCTCCCCTGACGATGGCACACCACTTGTTTGACCTCACACTCTCCCCCTCTCCACCCACCCACCGTTCTCACTGTCTCACTGTGTCCGACCGTCACACTGTCACTTTCTCTCTCCCCTTGAAGTCCACCACCTCCCCCACCCCTAAATCTCACATGATCACCAATCACCGCAATCTGAAGTCCCTCTCTCCCTCCACTCTCTCCTCAACTGTTCTTTCCTCACTACCATCCTCAGATCATTTTTTGCTAATGTCTACCGAAGAAGCTTCCTCCACTCTGATATCCTCCCTCTCCTCCTCTTTAGATGACCTGATTCTGCACACGACGGTAGAAACAGAGGAAATCACATGAGATGGCGAGCTCATGTGGGTGAGCTCACAGATGAATAAACATGATAGGATTCGTGGAACTATTAGAATCAAATGCTAGAAGGACAAAGCAAAACACAATAGCTTGAGGCACTCGATATAGTCACCGCAACTGGTGGAACAGTCTGGCACTGGAGTGGAGATGAGACCGGGGTTATACAGGTGAAACTCTAAAAATTAGAATATCGTGCAAAAGTTCATTTATTTCAGTAATTCAACTTAAAAGGTGAAACTAATATATTCGATCGACACATTAGCTAAAAATCCAAAATACCTGCAAAGGGTTCCTGAGCCTTTAAATGGTCTCTCAGTCTGGTTCAGTAGAATTCACAATCATGGGGAAGACTGCTGACCTGACAGTTGTGCAGAAAACCATCATTGACACCCTCCACAAGGAGGGAAAGCCTCAAAAGGTAACTACAAAAGAAGTTGGATGTTCTCAAAGCACATTAATAGAAAGTTAAGTGGAAGGGAAAAGTGTGGGGAAAAAAAGGTGCACAAGCAGCAGGGATGACCGCAACCTGGAGAGGATTGTCAGGAAAAGGCCATTCAAAAGTGTGTGGGAGCTTCACAAGGAGTGGACTGAGGCTGGAGTTACTGCATCAAGAGCCACCACACACAGACGGATCATGGACATGGCCTTCAAAGGTCATATTCCTCTTGTCAAGCCGCTCCTGAACAACAAACAACGTCAGAAGCGTCTTACCTGGGCTAAAGAAAAAAAGAACTGGTCTCTTGCTCAGTGGTCCAATGTCCTCTTTTTCTGATCCCAGAGTCTGGAGGAAGAATGGAGAGGCACACAATCCAAGATGCTTGAAGTCCAGTGTGAAGTTTCCACAGTCTGTGTTGATTTGGGGAGCCATGTCATCTGCTGCTGTTGGTCCACTGTGCTTTATTAAGTCCAGAGTCAATGCAGCCGTCTACTATATATCACAGATATATCAGGCTGTGATACGCACACAATACTTACCTACTTACTAGCAAATGCATTCATCAATGGCTTTAATCTTCTCACAGGATTTGTTAATGACAAGAAAATACAGAATAACTACAAAGTCGTATGAATACATGGCAGCTTACCAGCTTTTACAGATTCTCAGTTCTGGATTTTCATTTTTTTATTCATTTGCCTGTTTTTAAACAACACAGATGCAGCAAAACAGTGCCAGAATGTGCCGTAGGTCCTTGCCAGAGGCTTTCAGCACGCTGTGATCAACTTTTCCGACATTATGCATGGTGTCTGTGAGCAGGGACTGTTCGTCATTGCTGCCCAGGGAGCTGCACACTGGATGTTGGACAGGTTTCTCTGATTTTATTTTACATCGTTTATCCAGGCACTGACTGGCCCATCAGGAAGTTTGGGAATTTTCCTGGTGTGCACAAACATTTTGAGAGGTTTCAGTTAAATTTCTACAAAGTGTTTTAAAAAAATGGCCATCCTGTTTGACGGTAAAATTAAAAAGCTAACTTAAATGAAGTAATATTCTAGTCTACTCATCAATTCTTTTTCACATAACAACATACAGTATAAGAAATATATTATTTGATAGTCAGCATAGCAATAAAGATAACTTGTTAAATATATACTCTAGGTGAATATGGTTCTGAACAGGAAAAGGATGGAAGAAGGGGGAGCAGAAACCATCACAGATCCAATTAGAGGTGTACTATTGAATGTTATCGTTTGCCTGATAAGTAAGTTATTGTTGACTATTTTACAGTATTTTAAATGATTGTTAAAGTAGGATATTAAGTAAAGTTAGATAAGTAAAGTTAGATGTAAGGTGATCAATATATTTATTATTACTACTACTATTAATTTTTGCTTTCTGTACACAGAAACCTGGGGAGGAAAATGTTGGGGAATTAGTCAATTGTTTTTACATATAGCCTAACACAAACTATACAAATGAACAGATTGTTGTTGTTTTTTTTTTTTATTAAACATTAATTGCTCGACAGACGTGTTGTGTCAATACAAATTTGGTGTATCTATTTGGTGCCACTTGACAGCAAATTTCGGGGCGTTTTTTGTTGCCAGTCCTGTCCCTACCTATATCTCAAGAGAACTGGACTCAATATAGAGTGGCCATCTGCCTCGACCAGTTTGGGGGGGTGGACCAACTCACTCGGTTCACCATAAGGAAGTGGCCAACTTTGTAGTGAGCATTTATACATGTGCTGGTGTATACAGTTGCTGGCCGTGGTGACCGGATTGCCAGCTTTTCCACAGTAAACACACTGACCGATTCAGCTCACAGCTGTGTCTCTGAGCTATGCAGAGTGGACAGGAAGAGTGCCTGCAGGGAGAGCTGCCACTCTATTCACACAGAACTAGAACTTTACTTTTAGCAAGGCGATGTTTGCCACCAGGCTGCTCATTGCGGGGCAGCTTGCCCTTCGGACATCCGGCCTGTCCACTCTCTCTTGACCAGAGGCTCTCGAACAGGGAAAAGGGGCTCCAGAGGTGAAGTATAACCCAAGAAGACCAGCAGCCTGCCAGTCAGGAAGGACTGCAACAGCTGAAGAGGGTAGCTTTGAAATATAAAAAAATTTGACAAAACAAAGTCCTTCAGTAGATTGCAATTTGTGAACAAAGCTCTGCTAAGCTGAAAAAAAAGTGCAAAAAAAAAAAAAAAACTACAAATTTGTAGCTGGAAACAGTGTTTAATGTGTCTGTGTTTTTGGCTTGTGTTTTCTTGCTTGTGCCAGCTCCATTAGTACCCACATACTCCTTGTCAACCACATAGGCTTCCTGTTACTGTCTCATCTTGCTGCTAACTGTAGCTACCATTACCTCGTTAGCTCCATTAGCTGTGCAGCTGTGGTCCTATTAGCTGATACTTCTTTGGCTGAGAGTGCAAAGTCTGGCCAAATGTTGGTGTTGTTTACACTGCAAGCAGAGGAGCATAGAGAATAGGTTTTCAGGCATTGTATTGAGGGAACCTAATGAGAAATGCTCAGCTCAGCTCAGCAATCATACATTTTCATCCTTGAGCTGCGGAAATCTACTGCACTCGGTAATCGACTCGTCAGGGCTTCCCCACAACGAGCAGGCTGCTGGAGGAGAGGGTGAGTTGTGCTGTGTTTTCAATACAAATCCGGCAAAGCTAGCAGATGTCTGATGCTTCGTACTGTGTGCTGGGACTGTACATGTATTGTTGCTGAAGTTTGGCGCTGTTCTGACCATTAATTGTGGCTATGAGTGGCTTTTTGATGGCAGTTTCTAATTGGAGGCATGAGCGGCAGTGTATTGTTATCGTGCGGTCTTTTCTGAGGTTGCTAAAACTAGCTAAGATAGCGGTCAGCTAACTTGACCTCTCAAGGGGGAGTCTTACTCAGTGTCAAGGTGCGTTAGACCATGGATTAAACTTACACCGGAATATCCCTTTAAGAGATCCATTCCTATTGCACATGTAGTTAAAATGCTGCAGGTCAAAATCTAGAGCCCGAAGTTGCAAAGTTTGTCTGAATCATCAGCGCTCCTAGTTAGACAAATAGAGCTGGTATCTTTCAAAGTTACAGTCTTTTTGGTGCAAATTCTCCTCTGTGTGTTACCATCTTTCAATGGTAGGATATACATGTACACTGTGATACTTATTTTTATTATTATTCATGTGGTTTTCATACATTTAAAGAATCCTATTGAGACAATCAAGAATCTAAGAGGATAAGAGGTTTAAATAATTTGGTCGTATTATATGATATAAAAGACAGACACTTTATGTCAGCTTCCAGCCAGACCATCAGTTTTGGTAGAGAGGAAATACTCGAAAGCAGAGGGGAAGTGAATGATGAGAAGAGCAAGCAGAGGTGAAGAGAGGTGAAAGGTGATGGAAAATAATTGTGGAGGAAGGAAATAGAGAAATGGAGATGAGAGAAGGAGTAGAGGGAGAGAGGAGGGAGAGCTAATGTGTCCCCCAGACATTAGATCTCAACATCTGGTTTGTAACTCTGAGCCTCTCAGACAGACAGAGAAAAAAACGTGAATGAACTATAACAGAAAAAATGTGGATGAGGTCAATGCAAAATGATGGAAGTAACACAAGAATGACAAGCAGCTCAGGTGTGTTTAGAGATATAAAACCATGAAGAACTGGATGGAAATGATAAATAGTTGGAGACTAAAGATGCTAAATCACTCTTTAATCACACACAAGGGGAAATCATTTAGAAACAGAAAAACTGAAATAGCTTATCCTGGAAAGTTGGGTTCTTGCATGAATCTGCAAATATTGCACTTTTGTCAGAATCCCACAGTTTACTGCCAATAACCTTTTACATTTTTTTGAATATGGGCTGAAAATCACCTTTCCTGCAAGTCCAATCGGAGCAGCAGATCTCTCCAGAGTGCCTTTACAATAGAAATCCTGTCTAGTTCTCCCGTGAGCCCAGACACAGAAACCGCAGAGTCACAGGGTCGAGGGTTTGGATGTGACTCACATCCTCCATTCACTCCTTCACTCTCCTGCAGTCATTCCTGTAACTCTTTATTGGATCGTCCTACAGGAAACAGGTTAATCAAAGTCCTCTTTTAGTTTAAAGCTCTTGTGTTTAATCCAAGCTAAAGTGTCAGACAAACACACGAAGTCTCTGCTTATTTATGATGCTGCTAACTCGTCCGGACCACAGCAGGACACATCTGCTGTTTTAATCTGATCTCATTGCTACAAACACAGTCAGTTCAACTCCGCCCCAAACTCAGTGCAACAGCCTCACAACAGTCTGCAGACGTTCATTACCTGACAATGTGCTTTAAAGTGGTAAATATGGAGGCCCTGAAGTGCGTAACACAACATCAAATAAGAAAACACAACAGGACAAAACACAACAACTCACAAAACACAACACTGATGCAAACAGGAAAACACAAAAAATCAGATTGGAAATCAAATTAACAAAAGGAAAGACAACAACAGCAGTGAGTGGCTGACACAGAGACACCGTTTACCCTATTACAAGACGCTGTACAATCAAAGTTAAAAAAAACTATACATAATGTTGCTTTAATTCCATAAATGTTGAATTTTTTTCAGTAATCTGTCATCGTCATGAGATCACAAAAACTGAGAACATGTGAGTCTCCAGATTCAGTAAAATACACATTCATCCTACCTACCTGTATTTTTCATACTTGTATCCCAGTGATCAGTGATTATTTTCCTTACAGTAATTCATAACATCCTCATCTTAATGCAATGTATCACATGTTGTCCAATGTAGTTCATACACATTTACACATTTGTTATTTTTTTGTTTTGTTCTTTTGAACTCTGCACATTTGCACAGGCACATTTATTATATATTGCACACGTCATGTACACACAAGGACAGTTACTGTATATAGTATGTTTATCTTTATTCTATTAGCATTTATGATATTTTTTATTCAAATTGTTATTTTATTCTTTCCAATATCTCTCTATTATTGTCTCTATTTTTTTAGACTTACTCTTTTGCTGCTACTTATTTCCTTCTGTACTGCTGTGTTACCTGTGAATTTCTCCCAAGGGGGAACATCCTAATCTTAATCCTAATCTTAAATCGTACACCACAGAGGGCAGAAATAATTGTTTTGTGGGTACAATAGTTACTGGACCAGGCAGTCATCAGAGAGAGACAACAGGCATTCAGAGTGGAGGATTTCAATTCACTGAATGTGATGTATTCTGTCAGAGAGAGGAGGAAACACTAGGACACAGAGATTTAAGAGAAGTGACAGATTTGATCACTGTTACCAACTTGTCACCTTGTCATCACATTTACTGCATCAGAAGAATGCTCAGCATGGTCATTAAAGTCAGAATCCAGGCATTGTGACAACTTTTGTGATAACGAAAAAGAAATTACTGGACATGTTCTATGTTTCCAGCAACATCTGGCGTCTGTATCACTGCGCTCAATTTTATTACGGCAATCATTCAAGGTCCACTTTATTGGCAGACACATGTTACAGACAGTCAGGAGCATTAAAGTGAGAGCACTGGCTGTCCTTGGACTCCACCAACACGTCTCCACTCACCAGATCAGTAACTGCAAACAAAACTATCCACTCCAATCCATAAAAGACATGCCATGTATGTGTCTTATTTAAAGCACTTAGACAAGGATTTCTTGTCCTGCTCTTATAGGCCATAAAGTCAAACAAACCCATGTTAAGACAGGGAGGATGTTCAGTTTTATGTTCGGTTGAACAAAGTGCAGAAAGAACCAACTTGGAGCTTCTCAACCAGCAGCAGTGTCTGCCAGGAGGAGTCCAATGCCCTCCAGAAGACCTGTATAAAATCAGCAAATTGTTTTCATTTCAGCCTATAAAAATGGCTAGTCATTTTATTATGGGTCATAAAAGGTCACTATAAGTATCAAATTCTGTCTCTGCTTCAGAGAATATACCAGTGTTGGCCAGACAGAAGTTTATGTTTTGAACAGACAAAAAGCATCAACAATGTCTAACAGCTGTTCCTTTATTTATAGCCTCAACAATGAACTGTTACATCACATCCTAAAAAATGCAACGCCATGCTTTTTTGCACAACAAAGCCACAAATGTGTATTTTCATTTAATTGGTGCAAAACCTCTCGTATATGAAAGAAATACCTATATTTTTGTGCTTGAATGTAAACTACTGGTGATACGTTTGTTACTGTGTGTGTATCAGGTGTATCAGAGCCTCATATAAAGCCTTTAAAAACACATTCATGAGCCACACTGTTGCACTCGGTGACATGTTCCCTCATTAAAACACACTGTAGTTTATTTTGACCTGATCCCACATACACCGTCCTGCTGACAGAAATACTCACTTGAGAAGAAGAAGAAATAAGTGAGCTCTACTCACAGGAGATGTGGGAACCATTTCAAAGATCTGGAGTCAGGCTAACACAAAAGTTCAAGTGGGTTAATGCGACTTCTGGTGCTGTATGGTTTTGCTGATGGCTTTGTAGTCTGGCTGACACGTGGGGAAGTTAAGCTTCATGCAGGCGTTGAAGCTTTCATCCGTTAAACGGGGTTGTAGGTTGGTCTTGATGTTTTTTAGATGTGAGAATGACTGCTCACATGAATACGTAGAACCAAACATGGTCAATACAGCAATACTCACAGGCTTCAGTGTGTGGTATGTGACAGGAAGTGTGTTCCAAGTTTTGACAATGAGCTGGTCTGCGGGTTGAAGTTTTTTCATTTCTGTCCACTTGTGTTTGCTTGCCAGCTCTGCTTGCTGTCGTTCAAGTCTTTCCAAATCTTCATTCAGTGACTTGAACTTATTCACCCACATGTCTGAGGCCTTCAGGTCAGCAACTTCAAGCTCAAAATCTCTGATGGAGACACCAGGGATGTAACTCAGGTCGGCTTTGTCCACTGCACACTCGTGTGGATGAGTGATGAACTTGAAAAGATGAGTGTGCTCACGAAATTCTCCAAAGCGTGCTTTGAATGACTGCTGGAGATCAGATGTGAAGCCAGCTAGCTGCTGGAGATCAAAATGTTGAACAGGGTCAGTTGCTGTGCACGCATCTTTATATTCTCTCAGTTTTTCAAAGTTTTTGCAGTAAACGACCTGTTTCAATATCCACGATGAAGAGTTCCGGCTTGTTTTCAAATGCAAACACTGCTTGTCGAAGGGATAAGACTGTATTTCCAATGCCTTGTATTTTCACATTGAGCTGGTTCAGATGTCCAGTCATGTCCACAAGATAGTTAAACTTCAGGAGCCACTCAGTGTTAGCTAGCTCAGGATGCTCAACATCTTTCATTTCAAGAAAAGTCCGGATTTTGCTCAGGCAAGCCGCAAAACAGCTGAGCACCTTCCCTCTTGACAACCAACGCACATTGCTGTGCAAAAGCAGAGCGGGATAATGATTCCCAACTTCATCCAGCAGTGTTTTAAACTGGCGATCATTTAAAGCTCGGGCAACAATAAAGTTGACCACCTGAATGACCAGTGACATCACCTCACTAAGCTGCTCGCCACACATTTGAGCGCAAAGCGCCTCCTGATGTAGAACGCGGTGAAGACTTAGGATTGGTCTGTTTTCATGTTGACGAAGAAGCGCTACAAATCCAACCATCAGCACACTGAAATAAGCTTATCCATTGGTAGCTTTTTTTCTTTAGCTAACTCAATGAAAGACTTGAATAAACCCTCCCCTCTTGTTGACCCTTTCATTGGCAAAACAGCAAGACTTTCCTCACACAGTGTGTCGCCGGCAGCATACCTTGCAATCTGAACTGGGATAAATGACTTATGTCTGTTGACTCATACAAGGCAAGGGAAAAGTATGGCGCTGCATTTATGTCCTTCACTTGTGTTTCCTCCACTTGATTTGCCATCATTATGGTACGATCGTGAACAGTTTTTGCTGACAGAGGCAAGTCTTTTATTCGTTTGATTATATTGTCTTTATCCGAAAAGTCATCAAAAAGTTCGTTGGCCTCATCAAGCATGAATGTTTTGGCATACTCACCATCTGTGAATGGCTTTCCGTTCCTCACAATTGCTAAAGAACCAGCAAAGCTAGCTAAATTCCCGTCACTTTGTCTGGTCCATACTCCTTATTTTTTTTTCTTTTTGCCATCTTCTTCATCAAAAGGGTTTGCTCTGCATAAATTAGCTAGCTGACTATTTGATTAAAAGGACAGAAGTTTACTTCTTGACCTCACAACGCATTATCCAATAAAAATAGAGTTTTGGTGTCGGACAGCTGGGATTGGCTCCAGCCACCTGCAACCCTGAGCAGGAGCGGTAGAAAATGGATGGTTGGATTAAAATGCATGACAATGTTTTATATTTTAAACCTTATTTTTAACACTGTGATTTCTGTAATGTTTTACTTTAATGTCAGCGGAATTATTCATTACATATCATGTTAAGAAATGTCAGCTAAGATTTATCTGCGAGCCAGAGGCAGTCATCAAAAGAGCCACATCTGGCTCGTGAGCCATAGGTAGCCGACTCCTGGAGTAGCCTCTGCGCAGCTGCTCAGAACTGGCCAGCTCTGACAGAGACGTCGGGGCAGAACCAGACCTTTAGGAGGAAAAAACTCCTGGAGTCACATCAGATTCTGCTCTGAACCAGAGCCGATTACTGATGGGAGGAAGGGGACAGAGATTACTTTTGACTTTTGGGGTTAAAAAGTGGATTTATCTTCGCTCCTGTTTATCAACCCAAATCCAGCAGCTGAACTCTGTTCTCAGGTGTTCATGTTCTGTAATGTTGACTGCCGACTGGAGCTGGAGAGGAAATGTACTTTACATCATGAATATAACATTTCAGAGAGGGGGAGAAGAGAGAAAATCAGAGTCTCTGCTGAGTGCTGAGTTCAGTGAAAGGCTCTACTGAATTCAAACACACAGACACACACACACACACTTGGTGCGTGCTCACCAGTTTACGGCTAATGTACAGTGAAGTAATCTGCCAGTTTAGGACGAATAAACACAAATGATTCCATGGTCAAATTGCTTTGCTGGTGGTGAAAACACCATTAAACAACCACCAGATCTGATGATGTATCTGATGTGACTCAGGTACAGATGTTCCCAGGTGAGGCAGTTCATAAGTTTTATTCATGCTATGTTCAGTAATGTTTGAAGACTCTGACCCTCACAAAGTTGTAGCTCACCATTACCTTGAGTAAACTTGTAGATTTCTTTCTGGTTTGAACATTGATGGAAACATTTGGGATAATGTAAGTACACAACTCAACAAAATATATAACACAAGTTGTTTTTAGACATTTGAAGGCAGAATTCTTACATATTATATCTTTAACTTCATTGTAGAGATAGAGCAATAAACTACAGTCAGTGCTCATTCGAGTTCATTGATAAAGGTTGGTACTGTTCTGCTTAAAAGCAGAACTACGCTAAGGCATCAAAACATTCAGCAGTCAAAATACAGTATGTAACATGCTATAATTTGAAAATACTTTGTTAATCATCAGAAGTCGACTTTTAGATACTGTAGCCTCTTGTGAACAGGTCACAGATCAGCATGGGACACATCAGCACTCTATTTTTGTCTGCAACAGCAGTATTACAGTTTCCTGGATAACTGCATTTATCCGAGCTATGGTCTCATGTCTCAGTCTCTCACACACACAGACACACACACACACACTCACACAGACCCACAGTACTGTGGGAAATCCCCTTTGATTGATTTCTAATTCCACTTCTTATGAGAGCATGGAAAACTGGACCACATCCCTTATCCTTGCTTTTCTTTCTTTTCTTGACTTTTTCACACATTTTCACTTTACCTTATGTAAACCCTTTTCCACATCTATTACATAACCCTCTCTTTTCGTTGGTGCTCACTGTTTGCACTCCTCCTCCTCCTCCTCCTCCTCCTCCTCTCTGCACCACTTTTCCAGTGTGTGTGCTCCAGCTTTCCAGGCGTGTGTTGGCCAGGACCGCTGAGTTACAGTCCAGCGCTGGTGGAACAGCCTCACTTAATACCACTCACTCTAACAGCCCACATACTGTACTTTAATGCTTCCACAGATTTGTTGGCACTGAGATCTGACCTTGCTGACATTATCACACTGTAAAAAGACCCTGCACACCAATTACAATAATGGAATGCTTAGACCATGTTAACATCTCACAGATCTTAAGATAGATGAGATTCTGTGCATTGAATATTGTCAAAAACTTCCTCAAGATCTGTGCTCTGGTGGACAGGATACACTTCACACTGTACTGTATACACAGTTAGATGAACCTGATTTATTTCTAGAACAATGGTAAGACCTATAGTTGTTACAATAACACACTCATTTTGTTCTGTGAAGTTTCAGCAAGATGTATGATAATTGCCCAAGAAAATTACTGGGTTACAATAGTAACTAACATCAGGAATAGCTGCTCACACCTTAACACAGAACGTAATCCCTTATTCTTTCTTTTCATTTCATTTCTATCATACTTTACAAAGAAGCCTCTGTGTGTTCTCATCTGTCCCATCTTTATCTGATGGTGTTGCTGCTGTCTGCTGTTACAGGCTCAGCAAGTCATGCTTCAACTCTCTGTTAAAAAGCTTTTCTCCAGCCGCCACAGTTTACATTGGAGCTGATCTGCCACCTTGTGGTGGCCACGTATTCTTCCAAATAACAGAAGGCAGGGCCTCCTCAGAGCAGGAGAACTTCATTTGAAAATACCAATTTATTAGTAGGATTTTTTTTCCCCATGACTTTTTCTAAATGATAGATATGCTGTTTGGATAATATCGTAACAGCAACATGTATAAAAATTCTAAATTAGCAAACTCAACATTTTGTTTCATCTGGTTGAGGATGATGGTGACATTTAAAAAAAAAAAAATTTAAACAATCCAAAGGTGAACTTGAAACATGAGTGACAAAAAGTCATTACTAGTGGTGGAAGAAGTACGCAGAATCTATACCTCAGTAAAAATACTATATTACAACTAAAGCGTCTATTTAAAATTCTTTTATGTGAAATTACAGCAATATTATCAAGTGTCAACGTAAAAGTACTCATTAGAACTCAACATTCAGAATAATGTCCCCTGTGACTGGATTATGATTATAGCTTATGACACAGTGATGCAGCAGTGTGTAAGCTGCACTGGGCCGTTGTTGCTGACTGAGTTACCCTCAGCCAGCCCCTTGAAACATTACAAGACACAGCTGGGGGAGTTGTGAGATGATTAATGGACAGGAGTTGGAAGTTTAGAGGGGAGACCACACATTGGTCAAACTGCTGAAAACTCATACAACATGACAAGAACTCAAACCAGATGCTCAAGCGTGCTTTCTGCTTTGGTAAGGGCTCACAAGCTAAAAAGGCTGGTAACCACTGATTTAATCTTGAACGAGTTTTACAAGGTCATCCATGTGTTTATTATACAAAATCTTATTTTGAAAAGTAACTAGTAACTGCAGGTGTCAGATAAATGTAGTGGAGTAAAAAGTTCTGTATATTATTTAGAAGTATAAAGTAGCATACAATGAACATTATTCTTAAATACTTGAGTAACTGTACTTAGTGGCTTTCCACCACTGCTTATTGCAGTTGTGTATCGAGCATGTTCTGCAGTCATGTCCATGGTGATGACAATCTTTCATAATACAGGTGAAACTCGAAAAATTAGAATATCGTGCAAAAGTTCATTTATTTCAGTAATTCAATTTAAAAGGTGAAACATATTATATAGATTATATTACATGCAAAGTGAGATATTTCAAGCCTTTATTTGTTATCATTTTGATGATTATGGCTTACAGCTTATGAAAACCCCAAATTCTAAATCTCAGAAAATTAGAATATTACATGAAATCAATAAAAAAAAAAGGATTTTAAATACAGAAATGTCAGCCCTCTGAAAAGTATAATCATGCATATGTACTCAGTACTTGGTTTGGGCCCCTTTTGCATGAATTGCTGCCTCAGTGCGGCGTGGCGTGGATGCTATCAGCCTGTGGCACTGCTGAGGTGTTATGGAAGACCAAGGTGCTTCAGTAGCGGCCTTCAGCTGTTCTGCATTGTTCAGTCTCATGTCTGTCATCTTTCTCTTGACAATGCCCCATAGAGTATCTATGGGGTTCAGGTCAGGCGAGTTTGCCGGCCAATCAAGCACAGTAATCCCATGGTCATTGAACCAGGTTTTGGTACTTTTGGCAGTGGTGCCAAGTCCTGCTGGAAAATGAAGTCATCAATCAAGCCATATCATGAAGCATCTCCATAAAGCTGGTCTGCTGAAGGAAGCGTGAAGTGCTCTAAAATGTCCTGGTAGATGGCTGCGTTGACTCTGGACTTAATGAAGCACAGTGGACCAACAGCAGCAGATGACATGGCTCCCCAAATCAACACAGACTGTGGAAACTTCACACTGGACTTCAAGCATCTTGGATTGTGTGCCTCTCCATTCTTCCTCCAGACTCTGGGATCTTGGTTTCCAAATAACATGCACAATTTGCTCTCATCAGAAAAGAGGATGTTGGACCACTGAGCAACAGACCAGTTCTTTTTTTCTTTAGCCCAGGTAAGACGCTTCTGACGTTTGTTTTTCAGGAGTGGCTTGACAAGAGGAATACGACATTTGAAGCCCAGTCCAGGATCCGTGCTGTATTAAAGCATAATGTGCTTTGATACAGCACTTTGAGAACATCCAACTTCTTTTGTAATTACCTTTTGAGGCTTTCCCTCCTTGTGGAGGGTGTCAATGATGGCTTTCTGCACAAGTGTCAGGTCAGCAGTCTTCCCCATGATTGTGAATTCTATTGAACCAGACTGAGAGACCATTTAAAGGCGCAGAAACCCTTTGCAGGTGTTTTGGATTAATTAGCTGATTAGAGTGTGACACTTTCAGCCTACAATATTGAACCTTTTCACAATATTCTAATTTTCTGAGATTTTGAATTTGGGGTTTTCATAAGCTGTAAGCCATAATCATCAAAATGATAACAAATAAAGGCTTGAAATATCTCACTTTACATATTAGTTTCACCTTTTGAGTTGAATTACAGAAATAAATGAACTTTTTTTTCGAGTTTCACCTGTATGTGGTGTTGACAGTAGTGAACTATTGTTTTCTGCTTTCTTTGTATTACTTTGTCCCTCTTTGTAAAGTTTGACATGACCCTGTTTTAAGATGATGAAGGCACTTGTACTCCTCTGATTCTAGATTTTTTTTTTTTTAAAGTAGATGAAAGCCTTAAACAGTATTTTACTTTTAGATTATTGAGAACCTTCAATCCCTCTAAAATTGTCAGTAAGAGGCACCTGGCATCAAGAGTCTCAGATTATGTAAGCATGTGCAGCTGTACTGATCCTGCTTCTCTACCAAAGCAACACAATAAATCCCAGTGAACTGTAGGGGACATGATGGATTAAATGTTCATAACATTTCTGTGGAATAGTTTTTCTTGTATTTATTAATCATTGTGATGGACAGGTTCTACTGAGTTTATCTGGGCTGTGGTTTTAGAAAATATTATGTCATTTGAATTGCAAGTGAGGAACGTGGTATGTTTTAACATCTGCTTGTCAAAACTAGAGTCCAGAAGAAATAGATTGATGAAATTCATCCCTTGTGATCTTTGTGTTGGATACAGAGTCCAACTACACAGACTGTCTGTCTGAATCAGGTGGAAAAAAACACCAGTCCCTGTGCAGAAAAACATGGAAACAAGAGAGGAACAAGAGAACGCCAAGAACAAACTGCATCAGACACTTTTGTATACAAGTGTTTTGATTTTCATTTATTTACATCATTTGTGTACTACAGAACAGTCATTCAGAATTAAATAACTGGTTTTGACAAGTGGATCCTCCTTGTCCTGTAATATTAACTGTGGTATAAAATTAACTTTTTCTGATTGTTGGATGGTTATCTCATTCATTCTCAATGGTTGCATCACACCAATATTGTTATCTAAGCTTTAGCGAGCTGTTGTGGGGCTGGTGGAAGTTTCCTCATTGCTGCTAGGGCTGTGATTTATTAGCATCCATCCAGAAATGTCTTCACATTGCCTCACTGTCTGACCAACAGTCCAAAACCTAGAGATTACTTAACGTAGAGTGACATGAAACAGACAAAAGCATTTTATAATTCATGAAGCTAAATAGTTTTTATTTTTATTTAAACTTATATTTAATAATTATCTGTATTAACAATGGTTAAACAAATGTTTGTCATGTGAAAGTTGAGCTTTTACTCTTCTTTTAGCTCAAAATGAAATTAATCAGGGGACTTAAGCATGACTCCAAATGAATGATCATGTTGCTCTATGACTGCTGGATGTGTAAATAGGGTGGTAATACGACAGTGTTGTGCTCACGGTTTGTTCTGCTGCTCCCATGTGGCCAAAAGCAACCACAACAAAAAACAATGCTGCTTTCAACCTGCAATGACCTGATAACCATCATGGTCACTGGGGGGCAGCAGACACAAATTTGACATATTTAAGTTGGAGAACTTTTAGTGAATTTCCTATTAACACATCCATTGGTTACTAAGCAACGTCACCATTGATTTGGATTGTTTGTTTGTGTCCATATCATTCAAATATTAATGTAAGTACATTTTTCACTCTGTTTTGTTCTCCTGATGGGAACAGCTGTCTCTTCAGCTCCACTTCATTCACAAACTAGTCTCTAACTATGTCCGCCTGCAGTCTGTGTAAAGTGAGTTTTCAGAGCTTTTATTTGTGAAAACAGCTGCATGGTGGAAATAAGATGCTATGAGAATGAAACAGAACAGTAATGTTGCAGTCAGACAGCTAAACAATGAGCTGAAACTCACTATGAAGCTAATTTTTACACAGTGTCATTTGATACATCATCGCTGCTGTAAAGACTTGTGTTATTGCTTATATGCTTTGTTATTAAAGATTATATTTTCAGATTTATCAAATAATACATTATTGTTCTAGTAACAATTTCTGGAAAATTTCTGAACGGCCATCTGATGTCAAGTGAGGCTTGTGTAGAATTTTAATTCTTCTGTCTTCTGTTAACTTCCTCTCATGATTTGTCTTAGACAAAGTGTCTGTAAAAACTGGTTTGACTTTCCCTGTCATACAGAGGAATCCTGCAGTGATAAGAAAACACACTGACTGTCCTCTGTTCGGTCCTTCACTACATTAGTCTTTATAACCTGATGAAAGAGGAAAATTCTTTATCTTGCTTGAGTGTGTGTGTGTGTGTGTTATTTGTGTATGTTTAGTTGTCGGATCTCATCCACTCTGTTGTGGTGCAGCTGGAAGGCGGGAGTGACCCAGCGACCACACGAACACTGGTCACCACACCAGCTGAAGGAGCCCAGCTTAGAGCTACATTTAGGACACAGCAGCTACACACACACACACACACAGGAAAAGAGAGGAGAGTACAATAAGTGTGTTTTCAGGAACATTATGTGTGTGGAACACGAATGAATGAATGAATTTCCTGACCTGTGTGAGTGCATGCAGGCCTTACCTGTCCATCCATCACTCCAAGTAAAGCTTGTTCCATCCACTGCACTGGTTCAATGAAGTAAGACGTACAGTGGATGTCTCCTGGGCAAAAACACACATTACTTGATGTTAAACCACACGTTCAGTATTTCATTATTGTTTTCAGACACAGTAAGAAAAGCACACAGTTCCTAAAAACACCAACAATGTTCTATTCAAGGGCCTCAGTGAGCCAGAAGCACAGTGAACCAGCACGAGTGCTACCAGGACCCGGATAACTGAGAGAGCAAAGGGCTGCTGATGACAAGACTTTGACACAATTTTCCTGTCTCAGGTGCTGGGTGGTTTTGATGCCCCTGGCGAACAGTCCAAAAGTTAGACTTCTAGTTAGAAAGAGGTTACGTCACCAGCCCTCTGTAGCCGCTCCTCATCTCTGCTCGAGACTGTAGAGGCTCCGAACTACATGAGCCACTACTAGCATAAGAAGACTGAGTCCCTGCAGTCAAGAGAATTGAGTTGCATTGTGGGTATAGGTGACAGGTTTTGATGAAGGAATGGAGAATGTGTAGAATAAAACAGATAACTGGTTTTGCTACATCAATTTTGTTCCTTTTCCTTTAACTGTCACATCGTATCAATATTACAACAGTGTGATGTTACATCAGGGGAGTACTCTCATAACTCTGAGTCCAATTAATAGCTCTTAAATAGCTTTCATCCACGCCTTACTGTGTTCTTCAGTGGTTGGAGTTCGCTCTGGTGTCAGTGATACCTGTTCAGATTTGACTCATGACTCAGTGGAGGACAAATCAGCGCATAAAACCACAACAACCACCTTCTTGTTGTTTTCAGATCATTAGCACCTGTTCCTTTGGATTCACGCAGTATCTCTGAGTATCTCTGCCTCGCCTTGTCCTTTGTTCAACTCACCCCCGACCACCTGTGGTGGTGCCACTCAGTTTAAAAATCCTCCAGGCTGGATGAACTGACCAACAGTATAGTTGTGTTCTTACCTGTAAGGTTACTGGACTTCTTGTGACCAAAGGCTGGTGCTCCTTCTCCAACTGGGTGACTGAGAATACTGGAGCTACGGAACAGAGTTCGTCTGCGGAGGAGAAGGAGGGGCTGGGGTCAGAATGTGTGCTGAATTATTCCTTTAATCGTAATTGATAACAAGAGGATTTATGATGTCGCTTATTTTGAAATCAGTGCAACAGGTGTTTCCTTGTTCTTCGCATCAACATTCAGGAGTAAAATGTCAATGACAGTAGAACATTCCAACTTGAAGGTGTTTGACTCTTCCAGTGTGGCATAAATTCAAACTTTCCTCCACTCAGCTACTGTCTGAACCTTTCCACCTTTCACCTGCACTTCCTGCAGCGGTACGACACTTCAGAGGAGCTGGAGTGGGCAGGGTCGGCAGCAAACAGCTCCCTGGGTACATGCTGCAACTCTGTCCACACACACACACACACACACACACACACACACACACACACACACACAAACAGAAAAACGTGACTAATATAGATCTACACTCCTGGCCATGTTTTTAATTAAACATAAGTGTGTGTGTGTGTGTGTGTGTGTGTGTGTGTGTGTGTGTGTGTGTGTGTGTGTGTGTGTGTATTACCAGGGTACTTCTCAGTGATCTTGGTCAGTCTGTACTGTTTGTACAGAGGACTGGAGGTGTCCACTTCACACTTCATGGCCTCATACAGACACAACTGCTCCTCAAAACCACTGTTGACCCTGAAATACACCAACCAGCTATCAATTATCTGTCCTTCCATTACAACCATGCATCATTAAAGGGACAGTTCACCCAATGACAAAAAACTAAAAACACTTGCAATTAAAGTAAAAACAGTAAAAGACAACAGACATATTTTCAATCATAAAAGCATGTCAGTTAATGAACAAGAAATCCAGGCAGCAGTGAGAACACACTCACACACACACACACAACACACTTACTGTACATCCTGTTTGACACTCTTCAGTCTGTTGTAAGCCTCAGTGAAGCCCAGCTGGTATTTCTTCATTAGATAAGCAGTAACAATGGTGGCACTGCGACTCCGACCGGCCTGGCTGAGAGACACACACACTGAAACATTTAACTGTCTTTTATATAAATGAACTCAAAAATATAATAATGTATTCATAACTTAAATGGGCACTGTGTGATTTGGAGAAGAATTTCAAACTTAGAATTAAAATGTTTCCACAATTAATGACCTAACAATACAAAAAACATGTCTTTGTCACTACTGTTTAATAATCGACTGATCATCACATCAGCTAAAGGCCCAGTAGACTTTAGGGGCCGAAATGGAAAACAATAATCTTACTTTTGTTTTTTCATAACTGTATAAACGTTTGATGTTTCTAGAGGCTTTCTAGAGAAGAAGAGCGAAACCGGGGTGTTAAGTTGGTGGTAATCTGCAAGATCAGCACCATCTACCTCTAAATCCTACACACTGGACCTTGTGTAATGAAAACATGCGAAAGACAACAGCTGAGGCATCTCGTTGACTTCTGACTCTTACCAGTGAACAAGTGCAGCCCCGCCTCCACCCACAGCCTCCTGAATGAACAGGAAGCAGTCGTCCATGTGACTCAGGAGGTCAGAGGTCACCTCATCCAGAACGTTGATCCACTTCCTGCGGAGGTCCCCATCAGCAGGGAGCAGAGGGGTGGGGTCCACAGAGTCCACAGACAGGATGTGAGTGACAGCTGCATCAGCCAATGCCTGGCTGTCGTTGAGGTCAGCGGCAGTGCCGATGTACAGACCAGGGTCCACAGGGAGCATGACTGCTGAGAGGGACACGGAGCTGAACTTAACGTCCTGGTACACACTGAAACTCCAATCTGAGGAAAGTTTTTAAATATGTCATGTGATCATGTTTTTACACAAACAGTCCAACTGTTAATTGCTATACTTATTTAAAAAGGCCAGATATCAGGAGCCTTGAACCTCCGACCCATAGAGGAGATAGTTTAGGTTCAGATAATCTTGAATGATCATATACTGTATGCCTGTTTTTGTTTCTTATTTAAAAAAATATTTTATTTATTCAATAGAGATGAACCGTGATGAACATTTAAGGTGATGAGATGTGAAGATACTGAGGTTGAGATTTATTTATTTTTCTTTTCTTTTCTTTTTTTACACTATACATTAATCTTTTACTCATAATAAAGCAGGTTCACTGTATAAGTCTATGGCTTCCGGTCCTGTATTACAAAATATAATGTCCATTTTGATAATATATTACCATTGTATAATGATGTATTTAGAAATTGATGACATATTATTACTCCTATTACTTAAAGGTGCCATATGTACGATTTTTAGTCGAAAACATTTAAAAATCAACTAACATTGTCAACAGAACATGAAAAAATAGCAAGTCTACATTGTGATGCAGAGATATCTACTGAAGTTAGTCCAAATATCCTGTACTATCAGTGTCAGTATCAACACCAACATTCCCCTGGTGCACTGAGCTCTCAGTCTGGACCACTAAATGCACAGCTAACCAAACTAATTAGCTAACAGCAGCTAGTGATATGCTGTCGATTTGGAATATGAATTAGACAGCTGGTCAAGTCTTACATAGTATAAATATTACATATTATTGCTATATATTGCACCTTTGTAATGTATTTTAGATTTAAAAATGGCAATAATTGGTGTACGTGTGTATATATGGAGTGTGTCATTTGATATAGTGCTACATTGCAAGTACAGTATTGAATCTGTATTTCAACACATATGAAGATGAGACTAATTTCAGACATAAGCCTGTGCAATGTCAACGCTTCACATCAGTGCAGTGTGTAATTACAAGGTGGATATATCGTCATAACACTGCTAAACTGAAGAAAAGAAAAAAATCCCAGCATGTTATATGTCGTTTTACTGTCTTTTTTAAAAAAACATTTTTTATTTTACTGTACATGCTATATGAAACCTACTGACTGGTCCTCCGTAGAACCGAAAGCACTGATGAAAAGAAAGCCTGCCAGGTCAGAACTCCTCTGTGAGCTGGTCTGTCTGCCTTGACTTCCTCAAACGTGACTGACGCAGGGCGGACTCACCTGTTAGCTGAGCTCAGCTCTCCGTCTTTGTGTCTCTGCTGTGTCCGCTGCTAACCGCTTTCACATGTAATGTACTGAGTAAACAACGAATGACCAAACCAACACGGAGTAAGGAGTTCATTTAAAAACCCGTTTGGTGGTATCTGACATAGATATCTATAAGAAAGGCTAGATGGCTCAAGGCGGAGTCACCAGCGTCCCTATACGGCGGCCATCTTACCACAGGCAGCTCGCCCACTCATAACATCAGAGTCTATGGTGCATGAAGCATTTAAATAACCATAGATTGCTTAATTTTAAACCGATTTTCAAACGGTTTGGTTTGTTATAAACCTCAGAGTTGTAGTTATGTTCCTGCATACTCAAAAATAATTTTGAGTTAAAATGTTAAAATTATTTTTGAGTATGCCAGGAACATAACTACAACTCTGAGGTTTATAACAAACCAAACCGTTTGAAAATCGGTTTAAAATTAAGCAATCTATGGTTATTTAAATGCTACATGCACTATAGACTCTCATGTTATGAGTGGGCGAGCTGCCTGTGGTAAGATGGCCGCCATGCGAGGACGTCGGTCTCCATTGGCTAACAGCGTGCGTGAGCCATCTAGTGTTTATATATATATATATCTATGGTATCTGAGATGTTTGGTTCGTCGTTCAAACGGTCCGGCCAGAAACATACAGGAGACCTCTTTAGTTCCGGTATTACAGCAAATTCTGTTTGCTAGGCATTTTTCTAGTCACATATTTAATCAAACATGGCGCCTAAATAGCATTTATATAGAGTATAGGCTATAGCACTTTCTATACATCAAAGTAACACAAAGTGCTTCACACAATGAGAACAACAAAACAATGCCTACCACCACACCCCCAAACACACAACACATACACATCAACCAATAAAAAACAGACACACAGTCATTAAAGGTCCAATATTTAAGAATTGGCCATGTGTTAAATTCATACTTAAAACAAATAAAGGGCAGCATATCATTAGAGTAACTACAGACTGCTGCTAAATGTAGTTGCCCTTAGCTAGTTAGCTCAGTTAGCCGTGCAGCTAGGGTTTGGTGTGGGAGCAAGGGACCAGGGGAGTGTTGGTGTTAGCACAGGGCTACCCGGTTAAGATGTTAACTTCAGTATATCCTTGCAACACAATACATAAACATTTTAAACTAAAATTCCTCCATATTGCCCTTTAGGTACACTCATTAATACTTCATAAAAAAAGCCATAAATAATGAAAAAAAGAAAATTACAGTACAGTGGGGCCAAAAGGTCTGAGACCACCAGCCAGAACACCTCAACCCAGCACCCGTCCCGACCGTAGAACCACCCTCTCCACCACAGATGACGGGACCTGAGGCTTCTAGAGGGTTCATAGAGCATAATAAAGCAAATTTAATAAAAAGGCAGGACCATGACCATTAAGAGCTTTATAAATGAGTAAATGGATCTTACTATCAATTCTGAAGCTCATAGGGAGCCAGTGCATAGAATCCCACAGCAATGCGCAGCTCACCATGAGAATTTAAGCTGATGAGGTTTCCAAGCATGTAAAGATTAAAATGTACCTGGATGGACCTAAAATTTAACCCTGAGGAACACCACAATTCATTTCATAACTCTTGGATGAACATTGATTTATACTCACAACAAACTCTCTATCAGTAAGATAGAATTTGAACCAGTCCAAAACAGTGCCAGAGAGACCTATCAGGATGTGAAGTCTGCCTGAAAGAATGGAGTGATCCACTGTGACAAAGGCTGCAGTTAAGTCAAGTGGCACTAATATGGAAGGTTTCCTCAGATCCATGTTGGACCTAAGGTAGCCTTCTCTAAGATCTATCTATCTATCTATCTATCTATCTATCTATCTATCTATCTATCTATCTATCTATCTATCTATCTATCTATCTATCTATCTATCTATCTATCTATCTATCTATCATAAAGACAAATGATAATACCAATAAACCAATAATATGGGCAAACATAAAGCTTTAACTTTAGCTTTTTCTTTGTGTTAACACTGACTTTTGTGACATTTGTTAACAATATATTCGAACATAGTAGACAACCTGAGAAACTTTATGCATTTATACAACATGAGTATAATGTCACACCATTTTCATCCCAATATTGTACCATTGTATTAAATGTAGCGAAGAAATTCAGAATTTGTTTCATTGTATGTGGGCATGTCAGACGCTCCAGATGGTCGGGAGAGATTTAGGAACTGATTTCCAAATTTTCAGAAACAGAAATCAGATAGGATGTTTGGAAGTGTTTTGTTCACTCAAAATAATTAAAAACTGATAGACATAGTTTTGAAAAAGAAAAAATAGTGGAAGATTTAGCTAGAAACAGACAAGCAGGGCTTACTCATAGATGCATCTCAATCCACAAAAATCCAGAATTTTACAAACAACTCCTCGTGAAAATCCTCTGCCCCAGGTATGATTCCTGACTGAAATTATAGAACTACGTAGATATATTATGTTATAAAAACTAATTCAAACAATGATCTCACATTTTCCTATAATTTGAATTCAGCTCATGGGACGACCAACTGCGGGTAAACACAAAGAGGACATTCTTTATCCACAAGGAAAATAAACTCCATCATGAAATTGGCTCCAGCTATAAAGCTGAAGCCAAAAGAGTGGGAACAAGTTAGAACAATGAGTGGAGGATACCGGGAAGATGAGGTAATGTGGACAGACACCGGTCAGCAGCCCACAGTCCCATCAGACTCATTAACACTGTCGACTGAAGACAGTCAGAGCAGAAAAACTATATATATGATCACATGGTCAGGTCGAATGACTCTCTTTTCTTCTTGAAGTGATGTTTTGTTGCCAGACACTCTTTAAATACATGTTTCATAATGTCTGTCTGGCCTCCTGTTTCTCAACACCTACTAAGTGTGTGAAATGTGTGTGCCAGCATGCGTCCCACAGTCTGTACATGGTCACAGTTTGGGGTGCTAATAAAGTTTTATTAGCCGCTTTAATCTGACCATCTGACCAATCGCAATACCTCGCAGTGACCACACCCCTCCCTGAGGGCTCGTTAGAGGGCTGCCTATCACCCATAATTGACTGTTACATACAGTCAGTGAGCGCAGCAGGTGAATGGGAACAGAGTGGGTGTGCTGATGTGTTCCTGCCTGCAGCGGTGACTCATTGTAGTATCTCTCTAGCAGATGGCCTGCAGAGTGTCAACAAGCTTGTTTGTAACAGGCATCAAACTGACTTTTCCCAAATGCTTCCATCAAACCACTGTCTTTATGAAAGTCATTGTGTGCAGAATGTGAACGTGATTATAGCATCTTTCACTTTAGAAGAAGTGGTAGAAGTTTGAGTTTGTAGAAAAATGAGACAATCTGAGTGCAAATTGAGACAGTTTGTATAAGGGGTGCCTGATATGGTAAAGAACAATGGCAACGTGCTCTTTTAAGGTCCTTGTAATAAGCGTTGATTAATAGGCAGTAAGCCACTTATTAGGCCTTATAAGATGCTTAAAAACACTAATACTACTAGAAAAGAGTTACATTTATTACTGCTTTATAAGACACTTGTAACTACTTACTAAAATGTGTTAACATGGTGTCTGTAAAATGTGTTAATATATATTGTTCATTCACTCATTCACATTTTGCAAACATTATGTGGTGCCTGGTAGTTAACTGTTCGCAACCTGGTTTCTGCAAAAAAAAACATAAACTCTTAATAAGTGCATTAGTTAATTTAGATAACATTGTTAAGCAGTCTGTAAACTGTTAGAGTTTCTAATAAGTAGTTATAAGCGTATTATAAAGCAATAATAAATGTGTTAATTATGCTTCTATTAACCCTTATATCTCATTCACACAGGAGAAGACGCATTATCTCCGCAGCTGCAGTTCGCCAATTCTCCGCCAATGGTGATTCACACAGAGGAAGCAGCTCCGCATTAAAGACGAACTGACGTGAATTCACACAGAAATCCGGCGCTGCGGCTCCTAAAGAGGCGTGACGGTATGACGTCTGTGTTTTCAAGGTGTTTCCCCGGTGTCCCCCCTGTTAATCTAAACCCGTGGACAGTTTATAATCATATGGATGCTGTTATAATGTGTAGTGATTGAGATCCTGACCCACCAAACATCCTGGAAAGTGACAAAGTTACCTTTTTCGCTCTAAATTACATAATTAAATAATCACCATCAGTAATCTGGACGCTGTCTGACTCGCGGGGACGGAGGCTGTTTTCTGGGGGCAAGTTCACTGAGGTCTCGGTCTGGAGGGCTGATGGTCCTGGTGATTTATTTTCATCACAAACACTCGGTGAGTTAAAGTTTTTTGCCAGTGACAGACAATGTTTTTCGGGCAGAAATGTGACGAAGAGTCAGTCAGACAGGCGGAAGGACAGACAGGAGGACAGGCAGGAGGACAGGCAGGAGGACAGACAGGAGGACAGACAGGAGGACAGACGCTTCTCCGCGTATATCTGTGGTATTTTTTTCCTCATATAAGTTGCCAAAGACAGTTACAGTTACTACGTTACTTTTGTTTTGTCATGTAACGTTGCTTTGTGGGACATTTCTCTGTATTAAGTTGAGTGAAGGACCTGTGTAGTTAACCGACCGTCCGATCGACACGCCCTCGATACACGAAGCTGGCTTATCTGTTAACACTGGTTCGGTTCGCCAATAATGCGGCCCTGATACTACCTCCAGAGGCGGATCAGCGCCGGAGCCAAATTTCACCCGCATCCGAGAGATTCACACTGGGATGGATGCGGAGAATTGGCGCACTGAAGCCGCACCCAAACCCCAGTGTGAATGGGGGTTTACCGTTTAAAAAAACACTTTTTATCCAGTGCTCCTGGGCCCATGTAGTAATACTCCTTTTTATTATCATGTGTTTCACAAAGTGGTGAGGCTCGTCCCATCCTTGCTGTGCCAAATTTACCTGTGTAAACATTCCAAACAGATGATTTTGAGCAACTGACTCGTCTCCACGACAGCTAAGCAAACTCTACCATCTGATGAAAACTGTAAGATGTTGTTGAGAGCTCTGGGAAAAGGTAGTAAGACTTTTCTTTAATTATTATTGTTAAGGTGATTTTTATGGATACATACTCATACATATTGAACTCCATCAGTGTTCTGTTTCTTTAAGAGCCCAGAGTATATCCATAAAGCATTGTTAGAGCTAAGATGCTCTTTAAATAATGTTTCTGCACTTTATGATATTTGAAAGTAAAATATCTTTCTTCATTATCCAGCCTCATTTTTGATTTCTGTCCTGATCTTTGCTAGTCTTGCTACAGTAAGCGATGAATACATTCAAAATGAAATGAATGCAGTCTATCCACATCACCACATCAGGTAAAGCCTCCCCAGATTGACCCCTATCATTTATTTTCTCTCTTTGGCTCATACCACATGTAGACAGTTTTATGACCCGTGGACTGAGCTGAACCAGCGCCAAATGGCCAAAACCACATGACATCAGCTTGGCTGGTTCAAGCTTCTCAATCCTCAAGTTAGCTGGCACAGAAAGTGTGGCCAGAAGGCAACAGGTAGGATTGACATCACAAGTGGACAGAGCTGCAGACCTCACAGGTGGAAAAGACACTGTTGTACTCAAGTATTTGCTTTAATTTACCTAAAGGTAGTTCCAAGTTCATAATGTTGCTTTTACGGTAAAAAAAAAGAGTCTAGTCCCATTTCCCTGATAACAAACATATATTGAAAAATATAATTAAAAAAAAAACATTTTAATACACTGACAGAGTCCATTAATACTTGACAAGACATGTAAATGCAATTTTGCTTCAAGATTATATAACAATAATGATGATGATAATAATAATAATAATAATAATAATAATAATGATAATGATAATAATAATAATGATGATAATAATAATAATAATAATAACACATTTTATTTAAAAGCGTTTTTCTAAATACTCAAAGACACTGTACAGAACAAGAACATCAAACATTACAAAATATAATGAATTTCCATTCTGATAATGAATTGATCATATATTTTCAGTAATATATCTTTAAATACATCAGTATATATTACAAATCTATAATTAAAATGGACATTAATTTTGAATAATATTAATTAATAATATATTTTGACAACATATGTTAATATTTTTAACAATATATGAGAATCAGCAATTATATGTCTATTGTAACACATTGTTAAATATATTTTTCAACAGAAATGAAGATAACACTAATTTTAAACAGAATTCTGGAACAACTGCATATCAAATGATCAGATATCAGAATGTTGATGTATTAGATTCAAACATATGGGAAACATATTTCTGTTTCATAAAGGTTGTTCCCAGATGTCGGGAGATTTTTGTTCATTTATCAGTTAATATTTTTATTATAATGTATCATTATTTTAAGATTCTTAAAAGGAGAGGAGACCAGACCATGTTCACTAATATAAAAAGGCTACTGGAGTAACTGGAGAAATGTGTAATCAGTTACTTTCTATGGCTGCTTCTGACAGGGATGGCTGTGTAGGAGTTCATTTACAGTCAGTGTAGGAAGTTTAAATAGGCCTACGTCTTGGCGGTTTTTAATTAGTCAGTGGGTGTAGTGTTTGTGTGTGTATGTGTGTGGTGTGTGTGGTGTGTGTGTGTGAGATGCTAATTAAAAGTGTCCTGTCATGGTGCCTTTGTCTCATATATAAGACCAACAGACGGACAGACTGAATGAAAACTCGGAGAGGTGACAAACTGAGAAGGTAACTCCTGACTCTCTCTCTCCTTCTACTACTGAAGCAGTGTCTCTCTCTCTCTCTCTCTCTCTCTCTCTCTCTCTCTCCCTTGTCTGTCACAATCGTCAATCGGTACGGATTCCATTCAGTCAGAGTGTGTGATGAAGATGATGATGAGGATGATGATGAAAATGTCACTGTGGCTTCTGCTCCTTGGCCTTGCTGTGAGCTACACCGCTGCTGGACCAGGTACTGTACACACCGACACATGTGTTCAGCCTTTACCATCTATGGCACTGCATTCTGTGCTGTCTCAGTTATACACATATTAATGTACCTCTCATATCTTATACTGTCTTAGAATGTACATATACCTTAGAATGATTAATAATGCCATGTGATAATGTTTAATTAGAACTATTTTCAAAATGATGTCCAGTCATATTCCTCAGATATGTTAGATGATCCGGTAATGTTTTATAGTCAGGTCATTGTAATATGTGTTAGTTAAAAGATATGAGCTTCTCAGTCTTATAAGATGATTATAAAAATGTTCCGTGTTCATACGTCAATAAAAGTGTTAATAGCGTCATAAACACATTTATTGTTAAATTGTAAGACTTTATAAGCACTTACAAGAAACGTGTTATTAACATAAAATATTTTTAATAAGCATCTAATCAGGATTTATAGGGCTTAATCACCTAATAACTAACTAAATAAATCACCTCTTGTGATATATAAAACTGTGGTGTTATCTAATGTCTAAAAATTGACCCACGATATCTTTTCATGTGTTACACTAATGAAACCTTGCAATCAAAAATCCAATTCTGATTCCTCATGATGCAGATATATTACCTTATAATGCCAAACAACATCCCTAGTCTGCCTTGTTATCTGGAAACACATATACACACTGAACACACCTTAGAATGTCAAATAGGAGTTATGGTTACATCTCATGTTAAATACAGCACCCACCACACCCTGGGAGGTCTTGATAACATCTTACATTAATGTTATGTCTGTACATAACACAATTATGTCTCATGAATTAAAATGAAACGATTGTTGATATCCCACACATGTGTGTCGTCTCTCTTCAGGCAGCTGTGTGGGTCGTTGTGGTGAGGTTTACACCAGGGGCCAGCAGTGTACCTGTGACTTCAACTGCCTGAACCACGACGAGTGCTGCCAAGACTTTCAGGCTGTTTGCACCAACGGTTAGACTCTCATGATAAGACACGTGCAAACAGACAGAGAACATTTGACAGCTCTTATTACAGCAGACACTTTGACTAGTAGGAGAAGCACAAATGTTACTAACAGTGACAGTGAGCAAGAAGCAGCTAAATGGGATTCAGCCATCACTATTTTTTTTAAATTTTACACCTCTGATTTTCCTAACATGTCCAAATGTCCTCCCTGAAAGAACATCATATTTTCTGTTGTGGAAGTCGTATATGACAGGTTTCATTTTAAGCTTTTTTATATTTTTATTTTTTTAATTTTTATAGCTAGACCTATGAAGTCTTCCTTAGCTGACTGTTTTAGCCTGAGTGTAACTTTTTAGCCTCTTTTAGCTTATTGTTTTGCTTTTTTGGAGCGGTTCAGGCTTTTAGTCAGCATGTTTTAGCCTCAGTGACTTTTTAGTCTCTCTGAGCTAACTGTTTTATTTTTTTCAAAGCATTTTAGCCTTTTAATTGTCTAGTTTTAGTATAGCCTGTTTCACTTTTTAGCCCCTTTTTTGTTTTAAATGAAACTCTTTAAGATTGTTTAAACTTGCTGTTTCACTTTTTACAGACATTTTTAGATTGCTGGTTTTATTTTAGAGTTGGTTCGGTCTCACTCCTTTCATTAACCGGGCTTCCAGAATCAGCTGCTTTTAGTGAAACATCTCTGAAAGTCTCCACACAACTGCCCCCCGCTTTAAAACTTAGACAAGACAAAGTTAGCTGTTATTTTGTGAGCAAAGTGGAACATTCAGAGGCTTAAGACACCAATTCATCCTGTGGACAGAAAGATGACTCCAAATGAATGCAACTGTTGCTTTATGTCTGCTGGATTTTGATAGACAATTATTGGCTAACACATTAGCCGTTATAAAGAAATGTCAGGGCTGTTATTCTGCCCCCTTCTGGCCAAAATGGACTAAAGCAGTTTTAAACGTCAGACGTTTGGACCAGTTAAAGCAACACGTTCTCTGTTCTTTTTGTCCAGCTCTTACTTCAGCTCAGTCCTGCCAGGGTCGCTGCGGTGAGGCCTTCAGGCGTGGACAGCTTTGTGAGTGCGATCCACAGTGCGTCAACTACAACACCTGCTGTCATGACTACCAGCGACGCTGCGGTAAGGGACACAACCATGACTATTACAACACAACCATACATAGCAACACATACACAAAGTGGAGTCTGAAAACATCTAATGAAGCTTGAGTATGTACAAAATGTCCTGAATTGAATATGTGACAGTTTTCTCTCTGTCCACAGATGCCAGTGTGCCGGTTTCAAACCCCCGGAATTTCCATCCTCTGAGGGCTGCAGCTTCAGGTTACTAACCATCGATAACAATTCACTCTAACTTAACGATAAGAGGTGTGTTTCAAAGTCTTCATAAACCTGATATCTTTCTCTTTTTTTTCATTATTCCCCCTCCTCCTCAGGAAATCGTAAATTACAGAAGAGCAAGAAAAAGTCCAACAGCGAGAGCGAGGAATTGTACAGAGGTTGGTTTTTCTCATTCCGATTTTCTTATAGATTCATGACACAAAAACTTTCACTGTATACAATTATATCCACTGTTCATTAAACCCACAGTCAGGGCTTGTACTACTAACCCTGCATGCAGAATGTATTTTTTAACATACTGATGAAAAAGAATAGATTACTGATGGGCAGATCATTTGAATCATTGACAGTTTTGTTGGGGAAATTGCACCATCAAAATACAATGTCGCATAAGGCGGGTGCTGCATCACCCGACATGTGGCCCTGTTTGATACAGGGGCCCCACAATATCCTTTTAATTATCATACATTTGAAGGCCTTAAAGTAATAGTTTGGTACTTTGGGAGTATATTGTATTTGGGATATCAAATTGCCTACTGGTTGTATCTCATTTTTTAAATCCACACAAAACCCCTAGTTTAGAATAACATGTTGTGTTTCACAGAGGTTATGTGCCAGTGGATTTACAGTAGAGTCACCATCACAGAGAGCCAGGCTTTATGACCGCTGGTAGAAACTTCAACATTTGAGAGTGGTGAACTAAATAATTTCAGGTTGTGCTTACACTATACCACAAAAAAGTAACAGTATATTTAATAGGATTAACACAAATGTATAGAAAATGACGCTGTAGGAGTCCAGGAGATGGCAGGTTGTGGGGGATGTTGATGAAGCCACAGCTATTAGATTTTATCCTTATACCTGAAAATTGACCAGGCTAACTCCTGTTGTTGTTTTACTAATCATTCCAACATTCACAATGTGAGCCAGTCTGCTGACTTATTTTTTTAACTTACTGATTCAGCAAACTATAACAACACCTTTACTTTTCTAGTCTATTGGTCGCCTGAACAGAAAAAATACTTTACCCACAGTGTTAAAGCAGTGGGAACTCATTTCTTTGGATTGTACCAAACCTACAAAACTTAACTCTGTCATGTGTCAGTTTCTGTATAATCTGTTGTCATGATGCTGTTTCATTTTGTTAACCTGAATTCACGTCTTGTTACGTAGCGGGCGGTCCCTGCCCAGAGTACCCCGGGGGTCAGTGTCCGGATGGGTTAGGCCCCCTCCACCCGCTGATGAGCAGCTCCTCTGGCCCCAGCCCTCCGGTGGTACCAGCCACTCCCCTACAGCACGGTTTGGAATATAACTTTATTCCTTCATTTTAAATCACATTCTTACTGAAACGACATTTTAGCTTGAAACCTTCTTCCTCCCTTCAGGTGTGAGTAACATCCCTGTCGATCTGCTGCCAGCGTCCAGCCCTGCCTCTCACGGTGGAGCCCCAGAAGCACCAGCACCTGGTTACTCTTTGCCTGGCAACAGCGCTCCGTCTCGGGGGAGCGGTGCTTACTCTGGTCCTGGAGGTGCTGGTGGAAATCTGAATGTCCACCTGGTGCTGTCACCCGGGGGAACAGCTCCATCTGGGCCAGGTCAAGGTTAATAAACACAGATTATTTCAACTTCATTTTGAATTGCTTAAGTTCAATTGGGCAAAGTTTAGAATAATATAATCATTTTTCTATTTGCTTCTCACAATATCGTTTTGAAAATGAGATTTTTGTGAACAGTTATTTTTTTCAAGTATCAACTTCAATTATTTTCCATCACAGGTTAAAAATCTGTTTTTGTTGGCAGGTCCCATGTCTGCGGGCTCCAGGCCCAGCACTCTGCAGGACATAGCTCAGGGACTGGGTCTCTCTGTGCCTGAACCAGGTTCTGAGGGACCAGGGACAGGTAGGACAGGTGGTCATGTGGATGCGTGTGTGTGTGTGTGTGTATGTGTGTATGTGTGTTTGTGAGGTAAGTCCCCGTGACATAAATCATTAAATTACTTGTTTTAAGGTTCGGGTGAGGTTATGATTAGATGTTAGCAAGTAGTGCTGATGATTATGTTTAAGGTAACTCTCCAGGAAATAAATGTAAGTCCAGGCAACTTCCCTAAAAGTGATGGAAACACAACTGTGTGTGTGTGTGTGTCCGTGCAGGATTCTTAGCTGATGTCAACCTCTGCAGTGAGTCTCCCATCAACGGACTGACAGCTCTCAGCAATGGGACCATACTGATATTTAAAGGTCAGTATCAGTGTGTGTGGTTTGCAAAAGTCACGTCCAGCTTCCTTATGGATGAATGTATTGTTTGTACTTGTATTAGTGTATGTAACCACTCAGGGATAAAAAATATAGTGTTGATTTAATCTGTGTGTGTGTGTGTGTGTGATCACCCATATTTATAGTAAAGTAGTGTGATTCTATGAGGTGGCTGTGTGTCCTGTGTGCTTCAGGGCAGCTGTTCTGGTCAGTGGACCCCGTCAGTCGCTCAGTTGGCCGTCCACAGAGCATCACAGACACTCTGGGTGTGCCCTCTCCCATCGATACAGTCTTCACACGCGCCAACTGTCACGGAAACACCTACATCGTCAAGGTACAACAGTTACTGTCGCCCGTGTTTACAGCTGCTGTCACCTGCTGTCCGCTGCAGCCATGTGTCCCAGCAGACAGTCCAGGTTAACTCCGGGCTCTGGTCCAGAACAGTGAGGCGCTGGAGAGTTCAAATCTGAAAAATCTTTGCAAAAAATGAAAAGTACCAGCATGTGCAGATTCTTTTCTAAAGATTTGTAAGAGTTTTGTAAGAATGTTTGTTGATTTAGTCGTAAAACAAACTATCACACACAGTTCTTTTCTGTCTCACAGATCCTTCTTAAAAAATCAGATAAATGCTGCCTGACATGTTGAGGAAAATGTTTTAATTCATGTGTTATAGCACAGTTTTTGTAATGAAAGTTGGACTGATTACAGAACTGTTTTAGGAAAAAAAAGATCCACTTCGCATTCTTTGAAAAGTCTGCTGTGTTGTCCCTGAGGACGATGGTGAGGACGTAAAGCCTGTAAAGATGACTGACTTCAAATTAAAAGTTTTGAGCTCCGGTTGCTGTAAGGCTTCCATCAGAGTAAAACATTTATATTTTAGTAATCTGAATACAGTTTGTTCATGCCAAGGTCTGTAACAGTGGTGGCAATATGAACACAGCAAAGGGGAATCATTTTCACACAGAGAATCACCTCAGAGAGGCCTCTCTGTGACTGATGGGGTCAGAGGGCAGGAATCATTTGTCCTGTCTGTCCTCGCTCCAGGGGGACCAGTGCTGGCGTCTTGATGGCAACATGGCGATGGAGCCGGGCTACCCCAAGCCTCTGGCCTCTGAGTTCCCAAGTCTGAAGGGAAGGATCAGTGCTGCACTGGCAGTCCCAGCCACCAGGAGCAGACCAGAGACGGTCTACTTCTTTAAAAACGGTGAGAACGCCAGGAAAACACAAAGACGCTGATCAGCAGAGACAGAGAGGCACAGGGTAGAGGAGGGAGGGATTCACTTCATCTAGGTACGACAATGAGCTGCTGAGTCTCAACAACAGCTGGGGTGGCATTGGTGGGATACATGAAAAAGTAATAGTCCCTCACATTAAAGGGACAGTTCACTTCAAAATCAAAAATACATATTAATCCTTTAACTTGTAATGCTTCCTTGCGCATTGTATTGCAAAAGAAAATAGTCCTGATATGAAACTGAATTGAAACTGAACTCAAATTTATCTTATTGGCACCACAAGCCGAGCGCCATCTAGTTCCATGATATTGGAGAGGGCAGACATCTCCAAAGCTCTTCAACTCACATCAAAACAATGTAGATGGTCAAAAAATAGCGGAAGAGGAAAACTGCATTCATTGATGAGGACCATGAGATGCAGTCGAAAGGCCTGAACCTTTGAGTTGAGGTTAGTTTGCCAGATGTACTGTCGCCCTGGTCAGAAACAGTGTGGTTGTTTGTTGTACCGGTCTGATCGCAGTCTGAATGCATGGAGCTGTGCTGATATAAAGCAAGCAGCTGCCATCTCTCTCCAGGTCTGTAAATGAACAAACAGAACTCAGAGAGAGACTGACATACATTGTGTCTTGGTAACGCTGTTGTGAGTCTGTGGACATGACCCTGCTCTCTCTCTTCGTCCTCTAGGAGACACCATGCAGAGGTTCACCTTCCCATCAGACGGAACTCCACCCTGCAGCAAGACACCAAGGAGTTCCTCTCAGAGGCGTTCTGCTCGTCAGGCTGGTTAGTATCCTAACAAAGAGTTTCCCTCCAAAAGTTGGACTGTTCCTTTAAAAGCAGGATATTGGTTGAGGTCCTCACCATGAACCAACCACTTCTTGTGTTATCATAATCAACTCATTTTCATTTTTCTTATTGGGCAGTTAAAACATTTAGTAAATTAATGAAATATACTACAGCATCAAATTCTTCCTCTCATCACTTCATGCACTCTGTAGTTTTGTTGAAGAAATGTTAATGAGCAGAGAAAGATTTTCATTGGCTGATTTTTTTCTGCCGTTTATTTAAAATGATTAATATTGAAAGTGTCGTCCAATCTGCATCAAATTCAGCCCTGCACTTCCTTTGGTCCTCAGCAACAAACCTGCCTAGTGTGTCGTAGATCGGATGGACAGTTCTCCAGATATATGAATAAAATACAGGCACACAGAGATTCCTCGCATTAAATTGGAAGCACATTCATTTGGTCGCCTGTCAGTAGAACTTCCAGGATAGTCAGAGGGGGAGGAGGGATGATGTCAAATGTGTTTAAACATGACTTGAACCGTGAAACTTTAAAACATTAACTGTTTTATTTATCATATCCAGAAGTTCTTCTAAGTGGAGAGATCAGCCTCAAAGTGTCTCTGAAGGGTTTCCCCACCCCGGTCACCTCTGCTCTGTCCATGCCCAGCCCCCAGAGGAGCGACCAATACGAGCTCTACGTCTTCTCTGGACGTAAGAGACACCGGAGTGCATTCTGTTTGTTCTCACCAGAGCAACGCCATGTTGACTCTGAACCAAATATACACTGTTTGTCTTGTGTCTAGTGTTCCATGATCTGTCTGATGTTCATTTGTGTGTTTAGTGGTTCTGAGCTGAAATAATATTCTGTCTTCTCTGCAGCTTTCTTCTTCAGAATCCAGATTTCAGGTAACCTACCAATGCTGGCCAAGCCCGATCCATCTACAGCCTTCCCAGCCCAGCCCATCCTCGGCCCTGCTGCTGTGGCACCTGATGCTGCCAAGGCACCTGGTGCCGCCAATATGGCGGCTCAGAACGCTAACCCCCCGCCGCCAGCCCCAGCCAACTCCATCACAGTGTGGCTGCGCTGTCCATAGGAAAGAAGAGAAAAGAAAGAGGCATTTCTGCATTTCTAGTCAGTAAATATACCTACTGAACAAAGAGTGGCAATTTACTGTTTATTCTAATACATTCGCATCATTTAAACTCCCAGGAGTGAATTCTTCTTAAAATGTCATCTAAATGCCAGCACAGGAAAAAACACATGCCAGAGAAAATGTACTATTGATTGACTTAATTCAAATAATTGTTAAATAATCTTCTATCAACTAATTGATTAATTGTTTCCTGTTTCATTAAATATGGAAGCAAGACACAAAGAAAATGCTACATCATAGTGCCGCTCATTTAGAGTCCTATGGTAGCCATCCTAAGTGTTGAGTCATCACTGATTGGCTGTCCCTGTCCACTCACATTCACTTTGACCCCCACGCTGATGATGTGATGAAATAAACACGTGATATCGCTGCAATTATCATTGACTTTATTATTAAAACAAGTGTAATAACAGCCCAAAGAAAGAGCAAAATGGTGACACTAACAAAATGACAAACCCGGTGCTGCTCTCATGAACACACAGGAAACGGCAATTACAAAACAACTAAAAACAAGCCGGACTTCACAAAGAAAAAGGACCACGCACAGACATAGCCGTCACATCTCTCCTGTCATAGTGTGATTACTGATTTGGATCAAACAGAATATTTTTTGATATACTGAATGTATTCAAATGTAACTGAAAAAAAAAAAAAACAGAAACTGTTATTGTTATTTTTCTTGTTGGGTGAAATGTCTCTGAGTTGCTGCTGGTGACATCATCAGGCGATGCCCCCTCTGCCCATGGCTTCTCCCCTTCCTCCTCGAGAGAAGGTTCCTGAAAACAGATGAGCAGTTCATCATTCATTCATTTGATCATCTGTTCATGATATTATCACCATTATTTCTGTGCCCATGTGTATGCTGCTCTCTGCTAACTACTTAAATAAACAGCTTCATCATTATCCTTTTCCTGACTGGACTTTATTGTGTGTGTACAACATCAGAGCTTCATACTCCTGACTGAGGCTCTGACAGCTCAGCCCTCCAGGACTCACCTCTGCGGCTGAGCAGCGTCCTGGCCTCCCCCCTCCCTCCTCTGGTCCCTCTGCCTGACAGGCTGCCCATCAGAGGCTGACTGCTCACTGTGCGCCGCTGAGGAACGCTGCTAGTGTCTGTGAAGGGAGTCAGAGATGAGCAGGGATACTAAAACTTCAGTGTCAGAACACATTTCATCACATCAGCTGAGAGCCATGACTTCTATAAGAGCTCAGACAAAACATCTGCTACAGTAGAAGAACCTCAGAGGAATCCTCTGAGTTTGATGAAAGTCCAGTTGTTCAGACAGACATCCCTCTCTTTACTCAAATAGCTGTTGGTTCAATGTATTTCGAATGGATGGAAGAAATACTTCATATAAATAAACATAAAATGTTTGTATATGTTATCTGAAATGCTGAAAATGGTGTCATAGCAGAAACTTAAGTAGGTTAAGTTTTTCTGTAGTGACAATTCATTTGTGGGCTGAATTCTAGAATGATAAACTTCAACAATTTTCAGAAATCTTTAGGGTAGGATAAATCTTTTGTAGGATGAAAAGAGGAAAGCAGAACAGGACTGGAAACAAATGGACTTGAAATTTCATTCAAGAATTTGGAGAGAGGAAGGTTCTAAAGGATCATCTGACCACCTGTTAATATCCTATATGGATGTTGTAACTTACACTCTTTAGCTTTAACTGTATATGTATCACAAATGTTTTTTAGTTGTATAACAACAGTGTGTGACCTGCTAAAAACTCAAGGTCTTCTAGTTGCTTATAAGTATCTTAGATTTTTGGTTATCACATCTAAATGAGAACAAAAATAAGAATAAATATTGCCAATATTGTTATTGGTTAGTGAGTTCAGTCAACAGAATGAATTACCAGGGTCTTGGCTGGTAGATGGCAGTGATGCATCATCACTCTGCTGCCCTGATGACTCCATGTCTGCTTGGCTCTCCAAAGAGGATTCAATCCCAGGGCTGGAAAACACAAACGTGGTTAGGTGAAGCTCCATCCATACAAATGGTCCACAATCCTTTTACTACAAACACACCTGAACATTAGGAAAACAGATGTGTTAATCATTTACTGTCCCTTTCTCAAACCTCCAATATGAAAACATCTATTTCCCCTCTGCTGCTTTAGCAGTCTGTAATCAAAGACACCTCAGTCCTGACTGTTCAGGAGTTCCTCACCCCTCTCCCTCCTGCTCCATGAACACTTCATCTCCATCATCTGCAGCCGAAGCCATTCCTGTGGAGGCGGTTACCATGGGAACTGACTGGGATGCCAAGTTGTCACCGCTGTCTGAAGGCAGCGACTCTGTGAAGACCGTCACTGACCGAGACACAGGGGACATGATGAAGCAGTCATAGTTAAACCTGATCCATGCTGAACTGTGTGTGAGTGTGTGTCTCACCTGGTGCAGCCACTTGTAGAGGTGTGGTGGGGACACTCCTTCCTCCTCCGTCTTCGTCATGAGCAGCCAGAAACAGAGGAGACTCGTACATCCCCAGACCTACACACAGCAGCAGGTAGACATTACACATGAATGAGCAGGTTAATGTTTGAGCTCAGTTCAGGCGTGTGTGTGTGTGTGTGTGTGTGTGTGTGTAGTACCTCCTTGAGAGGCCAGCTGTCCCAGGTCAGAGTGTGAGGCTGATGTCTGAGGCAGCAGGTCCTCCGGAGGTCCAAACCTGAACCTGGTGGACAGACCTGCTACCTGAGGAGAGCTGAGGAAGCAGACAGGAAACTCATGTTACCTCCCGTCTCTGTCCAACGTTTCCTCTGAGCTTCGGCTTTTTTCAAGACCGTCCCCAACACTCTCAAACAATCTTATTTGTTTTTATGATTCAAGTTTCTTTTAAAAGAAGATTAAACATCTGCATTCCATCGTCATTAGCCTGATGAACATCTATGAATCATTATTTATCCATTTTTGATTTCTCCCACAGTGGAAATTGGACAACGACCACATATTACAATAAAAAGTCCTCAACAGAGTCTCCTTGCTGTATGGAACACAACTTACATACATCTATGCCCACCAGTGCAATGGAACAAAGTACATTTTCTCAAGTACTGTACTTGAGCTCAAGGCGTTGACCTGACCCTAAAACTCCCTAGATCACAATACGATCGAGCACCCATGGGAGGTGACGGACCAAGTCCGATCCATGGTGGTTCCATCTTGCAACAGACAGGACTAATCAGCCATGATGGTTGGTGGGTGTCGTAGAACATCCACCTGAATGCCAGACCCAAGGTTTTCTAGCAGAACATTGCATTTCAAAGATGGTCAATGATTGGTTGTAATGGATTGGCTGAACGGTGTACTCTCAGTGAATCCAATCACTATCATCAGGTGTGTTTACTTTAAACTATAGTCTGTGTGTGCTCTGAACTGATGGTACATTTTGAATAAGTGCTTTGGTACTTAGGTACTTCAGTGTTTAGGTGTGTGTGTGTGTGTGTGTGTGTGTGCAGATCTTACTGTATAGCCTCAGCAAAGCCATCATTGCGGTGTGGAACAACCAGAGTGGGAGTGCTGGGAACCATTCTGTCATCATCATCGAAGAAATGTTGCTGCAACACACAAACAGTCCATCTCACTACAGATGCAGGTCGACTTCTTCTACACAGTACCAACCTTTAATAGTGTACAAGTACAGTATATATACAGAGGATATATGTTTTACATGTTCAGTGAATGTAATCCTTCTGCTCAGCAAACTCCTACACACACTTCATTCTCTTACCATACTGCTTATTCCAGGAGTTAGCTGAGGTCCTCGTCCTACTGATGGTCTGCGCAGGTGAGAGGGCTGTCTCTGATGAACACACACACACACACACACACACAGTCACAATTTATCCAAGAAATCATTTTCCACTGGTCTAAATATCAAATGAACTGTCAACTTTTTATCTTTTTATTTCATCTGATCAACCTACGGGAGTGTATATGTGTGTACCTGTGAGTGTGGGGGTCCCAGCTCCGGAGCTGGAGGTTGGATGTACAGCCGGGGTGGGAGCGGGTGGGGGGGCCTGCGTGGGTGGGGCAGACGGGGTGTGAGGGAGGAGAGGGAGGAGGGGGAGGTGGTTGGGGCGAGGTGTACAGGGTCTCTCGGGGGGTCTGACTCTGATGTGGCGCTGCTGCTCCCTTCACCTGAAAAGAGATGAGTGAGTCACATTAGGTGATGTTACTATGAGGACCAATCAACCAATCAGAGGCTACAGTGGGCGGGTGCTCACTGCTGTGTGACGGCTCAGAGGGACGCTGAGAGTCTGATGAGGCTTCACCCATATTCTCGTCAGCGTTGGAGGCTTCTGACGGCTCCTCCTCCCCTCCCTCCTCTTCTGCCTCCCTGCTGTCCTCGTTACTCTCCTCCCCTCCCCTCATCCGACAGTCACCAGCATCGTCCTCATCGTCATCATCCTCCTCTTCCTCCTTATACTGAGGCACATAGAGAAAACTGAGCAATTGAATCCAGACAGTCAACGAAAGCTGAAATCATTTTGACATGTTCGTAAACAGAACAGCACCTCGTCATCTTCCTCCTCTTCTTCCTCTTCTTCCTCTTCACCTTCGTCCTCTTGCTTCTCCTCCCCATCTTTGCTCTCGCGGCTGTCGCTGTCTGTCTCGATCACGATGACGTCCCGAACGATAGTAGAGCACAGATCCTGAGAGGATATCTGGTCAGAGGGGACAGACTGGGACACGCTCTCCTCCTCGATGTCCTCTTCTTCAGCTAAGACGGGAAAACTCTCCTCTGGAAGCTCCTGCACCACAAAAACAGACCAATCACTGAGGATTTTAAACCACTGGAGGTGGTTTTGAAAAACATTATTGCCCCGAATCAAATACAACTACACTGGACTAGAATCCGCAATGTATAAATAATTAGTTTGAACTAAAATGTAACTTGTCATTACCAAATCTGATGAAAGACTGAACGACCTGAGAGGCTCCACACTGGTCGAACCCAAACAATTATTTTCTTGATTCTCTTCTAAGTTGCCATCACTGGTAACTGACCTGACTGTCATCTGGTGAGTCCTGTTGTTCTCCCTCATCCCTCAGCTCTCCTTCAATCTCTTCATCACCTTCCATCTGAAACACGACAAAGTTACACAGCTGTAACAATAGAGACGCACACACACAAAGCTAACTTGGTTCAGCAGCTGTTTTGAAGAACATTATCCTGGTGCATTTGTTTGAGTTTTGTCTCTGGGTTTTGTGTGTTTGTGTTTACCTCCAGTGGTATTTTGGGTTTGAGTCGTAGCTTTTTAGAGGTCAGAGGTGTGTGTGAACTCTCTGGTCTGTTTTCTTCCTCATCTTCCTCCTCTCTTCTTCGCTTTGAGCCTGCTTTTGTCCCATGCACAGACACACAAAGACACAGGACACACAACACCAGGGTTTCCATCAACACATTTGTTTCATGCGTCTCCAGCTAGTATCTGTCAGGCATCAACATTTGGTTGGAGTTATAGGGATGTAAAAAAGACTGCACTTTTTCTGGGCTGGTCACCTTCACCATCATGGCCACCAGTGTTCACTCAGACAGGGTTGTTAGTGTTTTCCCAATTTATTTTTCAACCATTTCACTTTTTTTGTATTTTGTTTCCTTCCTGTTGATGTGTTTAAAGTTCCAGGATTGTTTGATTGTTGAATTAGGACAAGATCCTGCTCACCTGGTCCAATGAGAGAAGAAGACGTAGAGGGACGCTCTGCCTCCACACTGGGGCCTGCGTCCTGACTGGCTGCCTGCTGCTGGGTGGGCTGAACAAAAGCTGTGGCCTGGCTGCTGGTCGGAGGGATTGATGTGGGTGTGCTCACCAGGGTGGAGCTGGTAGAGTGAACAGTGGCTCCTGCACCCATCAGCACTGAAGATAGAAACATTCTATTACACTCTGACACACACGTGTCTGATTTAACTGCTTTATGTTAAGATTTTTTAAATGTTTTTTAATCACTTGCTCTCACCCTCTTGGCTGTCAGTCTGTGTGGTCGGCATGACAGTGGCGGTAGGTGTCGGGATGGGGACCGTTGCTGGGGTAACCATAGGCCGGATGCTGGCACGGGGCGTTGCCTTGCTACCGGTGGATGGGCTCGGCTTGTTGCTAGGAGATGGAGTACTTGGGGTTGGCCGGATGTTGGCCGTAGGTGGGTCAGACAGGCTGGAGCTGATGGAAAAATGGTAAAAAGTTCAGTTTTTTATTGCAAAATGTTTTAATGTCCAATTAGAGTTTGTGTTTCTTCTCTACTGCTGTGAAAAATAGTTTTATAACTCATACTATCCAGTCTAATCTGGCTCTGAATACTTGTTTGCAAAGCTTGAGCTCTCTGATTACAGTCATTAACTGGAAAATGAACATTTCTATCAAAAGAGAAAATGAAAAAGCCATTAACAACCATTCATAATAGTTTCTGGTGTTTGTGCATGTATTCATTATTTACCTTCCTCTGTCTTGGCCAGGACTCTTCAGAGATACTTGTCTCTGGTCTGCAGATCTGGCCTGATCACCCACCTAAATACAGACAGGTTTGGGATATTACAATTACACCACAGATATTTGATTTAGAGATTAAGTCAAACTATTTTTGGAAAAAAGAACAGAAATATCTTAATGAAAAAAAGTCTTAATATTTAGAGAAAAAAAGTTTTCATGTTTAGGGAATAAAATAATAATAAAAAAAATTATGAAAATGTTTTTCAGTGATTTGAGAGAAAAGTCATCACATTCAATTTAGTGTCTGTCAGGTTGTTCCACTGGGTTGGTTACCTCCATAGCAAAGAGTACAAAACATAATGCACACAATTTAAACGATAGGCAGGTTCTGGCTGCTACTCCCACTCAGCATTAATCATTTCCCAGGGGTATGACTGTGCTCCTCTCAGCTGTCTTGGAGGTAACCAGGCCTGCGCTGTGCTCCAGCTGCTTCAAAACTTAAATGGTTATTGACTTACTTATCATGTAACTGTTTTTTTTGTTTAATTCTCTGATAAGACAGGTGATAACTTCTTTCTTGACATATGACTTAAAAATTTCCAACTTCCTTTTTGAAATATTTTGACTTAATCCACAAAATCCAGTTGTGCCCCTTCCTATTTGTGACCAGTATTCTTTGTCATATAATTCAAACAACATTTACACATTGTATTTTCAGAGAAGATTAAAAAAAGCTTTATTTCCCTTATGTTCTGGCTCGCATAAAATTACAGCATGAAACAACTTCTCAAAATGTCTTATTTGCCAAGATACAGTCAATGATCACTGGGCTCAAAGTGTGGACCTTCATGTTAACTGCCTGCATGACGCGTGTACCTTCGCTCCACTCTGGTCCTGTGGTTCCTCTCTGGTTTCAGTCTGTGCTTGTGTCTCTCTCAGTTCTCTCAGCTCTCTGTCCAGACGAAGCAGTCGTCCTTCATACTGAGACTTGAGGGCGTTCATTCTCACCTCCAGTTCCTCCTTACTCTGTTTCAGTTCTTCCACCTCCTGACTGAGCTGCTCCTTGGCACCTGCAGGTGAAGGTGCAGTTACTCTTACACTGACAGAGTAGCCTCTTTGTTTAGCTGTATTTCTTCAACTTGTTTAGCTTCTGTGTGCCTGAGTGATTGTGGAACTTACTGTTTAGTTGGTTGATTTTGGTCTTGGCTCCCATGAAGACCTTCTTAGTCTTTTCCTCTTTGTCAGCGATCTGCTGTCTGAGCTGCTCCTCTCTGTTCTTGCCCTCAGACAGCTGTACAAAAACAACACAGGTCGTGTATAACAGCTATTTTTGGAGTGGTGAATAACATTATGAAGACATTAAACTGCAAAAAATGCCACACAGCTGTTTGTATTGATTTCTCCAAGGCTTAAGACACAGTTGACCAGGTCACATTGGTGTTGCTCCACAACACTGGCACACTGTAAAATGGCTTACAAATCACTAGTCAGCTACAGCTCAGTGAGTAGAGCTTGTTGGGTCCTCTTCCCGTCTCCCTGTAATAAAGGGATGCCCCAGGGTACTATACTAGGACCATGACTATTCTCCATAAATATAAATAATTGTGACAACATCTCAAACACAGTCAAGAAAAAAGCATGTGTATCGCTGGCTAGGAACAACCTGACCAAAAATCCAGTTTGACCGTCTGAGAAAGGAAACCGCTGATAATAATAATGGCAGCTTTTCTACTTTTTTCTTTTTTTTACCTTTATTGGGTTGCATCTGTGTACACGTCAGTGCAGCAGCATCACAACCTAAAGTTTACATACTAAACCACAGAAAGCTCTGCTTCCATTTAAAGGCACAGTTTATCTAAGTGGGTAAAAGCCAAGTTAAGTTTAAAAGGTGCAGGTAATTAGCAAGGATGTACGGTTGTCAACAGACAAATACAAATGAATACGACAGCTGGATGAAAAATGATTTCATGACGCCAGGATTTGAAGTACAGTACCTCTTGTCTGAGTTTTGCTATCTCTTCCTGTAGCACCTGGTTAGCATCACCAGCAACGTTAGCATCACTGGCCTGGATGGGCTGGGAATTCTGGTTCTGGTTGGCCTGTGTGGCTTCATGAGCTTCATTAGCCTGTTTAGCTTCAGTCAGCTGCTCCTGTAGACGCTTGATGTCTGCTTCACGCTCACTGATTGTCTGATGATCAAGAAGGCAGGGCAGACATGTTGTCCAAGTGAGACATTTTAAAGAAAAGAAAGCATGAAGCAGGTGATATGAATATAGAGGAAGGATGGAAGAACAAAAGGACGGGGGGAAATAAGTCAGGAGGGATGGAAAAATGGATAAAGAGAATGAAGAATAAGAAAGCAGTACGGACTGTGTTCAATCACTGATTCATGACAATGAAAAAATGTATGTAAATGTATTACAGAATTAAATGCAAATGTGATGTTAAAACTTTGGTTGAATCTAGGTATTCATTTTGTAAACACACAGCAGCACACATCACTGCACAGCATTTGTGCAGTTCTGTTGCTAGTTTTAAAGAAAATCTGTGTAACCTTCTGCATGTTGTCCAGGTTGCCTTGAAGCTCAGCCACCTGTTTGGAGGTAAGCACAGATACAGCATTTCTCATATTGTGTATTGAACTACAACCACAGAGTATTTTAAGACATGTGTCGTTTCAGTGGTATGTTTGAGAAGTTTTAATAAGACAGATTCCTTTCAGACTTCTAACTGCTCACTTTTACACTGTCAACAGTCTGTATGCAGTTTTTGTAAGAGTAAGCACTTTTGCGCAAACATAATTTGAAAATGTTAGATGTGTTTCATTTTTTAATTTTGATTTAAAAACCTATAGCAAGCACACTTGGCTCAGCCTCAGGGTCATTCTTCGCAGATGCAATTTACCAATCCATGTGAGTAACCTGTATCCTGTAAAAACATTTAAAACCTACATACAATGCCTCCACTCTGTTTGAAGCAACTTAAGATGTTATATAAATATGTGTATATACTGTATGTAAGTAAGTATATGCTAAGTATAAAAAACAAAAATCACAGTAAAGAGAAGAAGGCCCCTCACCTTACTCTCTGCTTGGCTGAGAGCAGTCTTGAGGCTGCTAACTTCCTGGTTGTGGCTTTGCTGAGTGCTCTGCTGTGTCTGCTGTAGTTCTTTCTGACTACTGAGGTTCTGCTGAAGGGCTTCTTTAGCCTGCTGGAGCTCCCTCTGGATCTGCTGAATCTGGTTCTGACGGGCCTGAGCTTGAGACTGGACTGATTTTAGCTGGTTCTGTGCCTTTAGATTAGAAAAGGAGGTGGTTAGGTGTTGGATGAATTTGTTTTGACATATATGCAAACTGACTACCAATATTACAAATTAAAATAACAATATAATACACAACATATAAGTAACCTAGAATAGATTTGTATCATTTTAAAATAAGTCATCTCAAACTGACTGAGGTAGTGACAGTTGTTGTCCAGTGTTGCTGTGTTACCTGCTGAGTTTGGGTCTTTGCTTGCTGAAGGTCTTTCTGACTCTGGGTCAGCTGGTTCTGATGCTGCTGCAGTTGAGTCTGGGCCTGGGACAACTGGGACTGAACCTACAGAAGCAAAGAGGTCACAACTGAGCTGGATTCCTGCCTTTCTAATGCACGTATAATGAATGTAGAGCTACAAAAGTACTTTTCTCTATCTCTTCTGTACCTCAACAAAGCTTCTATTTTGATGGCATCTAAATGTCTCTAACGTATTAACAGTAATTAATATATGCTCAGACAACATTGGATTCATTGCATCTGTACTGAATGTGCAACGTTACTTGTGTCAGTTGGTTCTGGTTCTGTGTCAGCTGGTTTTTGACCTCCAGAAACTTTTCCTTGGTCTGCTGGTTTTCTTTCTTGGCCTCCTCCAGCACCTGCTGAGACTTCTGGGCCTGGTTTGGAGAAAAGAAAAAATAAAATCCTGACACTTTCCAACAGTCTGGCTTAAACTTTAAGGGATCAGAGCCATGTATCTGCATACACAGTATAACTGATGTTTTGTAGTTCCTAAACTGTGTGTTCTAATGAATCATCCTGTGTTTTGGTCGTGTCCCTTTAGACACCTTAGACAGTGCAGCTATGATCATGAGAGTTAATTCCATGTTACACTGTGTGAGAAGAGACTCGACAGAGGCTCGACATCAGCCCACTTCATCCATCTCCATCTTGAAAATGTAGAAAAACAATAAAAAAGCTTTATCAACTTCTTTTTTATTTTGCCGTCAACATTGGTTGGTCTGTTTTGTGAGTTGTAGCTGACATGTTACAATTTGGTCCTAAACCTTTGATATGTCGCTGCAGGCTGTTTTTGGCCACCATCATACTTCTTAACCGCAATCAAGGACCGCTGTTTCTGATCGATGACCAAAGACTCTCTAACAACCGTCAACTTTTGTCTCATACAGCCCAAAACAGCATAATGTGAAGAGGCCTTTACTGAAAGCTGAGCCAGACTGTGAGCCTGTGGAACAACATGTACTGAATGTTAAGCAGAATATTGGGTTAACAGAGGCTTAAATGTCTTCCTGCTCACCTCCTCCTGCCTTTTCTGCACCTCCTCCTTCAGTGTGTTCAGCTCTTCTCTGGCCTTGTTGAGCTCCTCCTGGGCTTTTGTCAGCTCCTGCTGCACCTCCTGGCTCGGAGCCGCCTCACCTCCTGCTTTAGCAGCCGTTTCCTCCACCATCTGGGACAATAAGACACACGACTCAGTGTTCCAGTTTTCATTCATACTACAGTGGTCATCTCCTGCAGACTTTAACCTGACCGGTCTCCAGTCCCACCTTGTCGTGCTGGGCTTTGAGCTCCTCATACTGGGTCTTGTAGCGTCGTCCAATCTTCTTCACCTGGGTGATGGTCTTGTTCTTCTCCAGAATGTCACTGTTTTTGGTTTCCAGGTCTTTCTTCAGAGCATCCCTCTCCGACGTCAGACGGGCCACAGAATCTCTGAGGCCTTGCAGCTGAGACTGAGCCGAGTTACTGCTGGCACTGGACCTGATACACATATAACCAGAATCTCAGTTAGGTTATTTTTAGGGATGATCAATCTGCCACAGATCATAATCTCTGCCTGCTGCACTCAGTGTAGGATTAATGCTCCGGTCACTTTGAATGTCGGACTACAAAGGTCTGGCACAAAAGAGAAAACATGTATAAAGCTATCATTAACAGTCAGGCTGTGGATTCATTACTCTGAACTGATGCTACATTTTATCATTTTGTATACCAAGTGCTTTGGTACTTATGTACTTCAGTGTGTGTGTGTGTGTGTGTGTGTGTGTGTGTGTGGTCGCAGTGGGGTTCTACCTTGTCAGTTCAGTCTTCAGCTTGGCTGTCTCTTCAGCCAGTTGTGCAATGCGCCTCTGCTGAGCTTCTCTCTCATTGGTGATTTTCTGTCTCTCTTCAATGTCGCCGTCTTTCTGTTGGCTAATCAGTTGCTGTAGAGAGACAGTCAGTCAAGAATAAGTGAACCTAACAGTAACTGTGTAAATTTGAAAAAAGTACAAAAAAATAGAAAAAGATAAGCTGTATTAAATATAAGACTGCGACAACACACAGGAAACAGTATGTGCAATAAAAAAAACAAGAATTACAGCCTAATTTTTATCAAAGCATTTGTACGCCCCCGAGCACCAATCAAGTTACAGATCTCGTCACCTAAAGATTAATATCAGCAAAACCAAAGAACTCTTGGTGGACTACTGCTGTATGTCTGTTAGTGTGTGAGCTCCTTGACAGAAACAAAAGACAGTCAAATGCCTTCTATGTGTTCACATGTCAATAAGGCTGATTCTGATAGAACATGAAGAAGCTTCAAATTGCAAAACATAGATGTTTCACACACATCTCTAACCAGCACAGCAGATCTCTTCCATCAGCAGAGTTTCAAGGTGGACAACAACATTAGTGTCATCAATTCAGTATCTGACCCATCAGTAACATGCTCACTAGTGTGTTTTTTAGTATGTTTTTTTTTTTTTTGAGGTCACAGTGACCTCTGACATTCATCCTTAAGCCAAAGTGGACATCTGTGCCATATTTGAAGACATGCCCTCAAGGTGTTCCTGAGATATCGCGTTCAAGAGAACATCTTGTCCATGTTCCAAAACACACACGCAAACCAGTTACCTGTGTTTTAGCCTTCCAGCGTTTTAGGTCTTCTTCCAGAATCCTCTTATCAGCCTGCAGGGAGCCATTTTTCTCAGACAGCACAGACAGAGAGTGATGCAGAGGGCTGATGTCTGACTGGAGCTTCGTAACCTGACAGAGACAGAGTGAGACACGAGCTGTGTAGATGAGGGTTGAGAATCAAAGATGAACTCACAATATGTTACCATTATGATATTCTTCCTGTTATAATGTGAGGTGAGAGCAAGGTGGGTCGGCGATACACGATATAACACAAACGACTAGAAATACAACTGCCATCCATCAAACCCTCACCAGTCCATCTTCATAAGGAGGCGGGGGGGTTGCTGAATCTTTTCCAAGTGGTTTTAAAAAAAACAACCAAAACGGTAATGATACTTTACTTTGTGTCATTAACAGATCACATGTGGAAACATTGCAATATGTTTCTCTATTCATTTTATCTAAATAATAGTATAGATAAGCATGGATATAAAAGAAGAACTCTCAGAAGAACTTCCTCTTGTTAATACAAGGTTCCATTAGTGATCTTAAGTCTTAATGTTAAAAACAAGTCGGTATATATCACTATTTTGAGATACAAACAGGCCCCATTTAGTGCCAGATCCCAAGTGGTGGTCACCTAAATGACATGCAATTAAAGCTGGTTTTGAACATGTAACTCCAGTAAACAAAGCTTAGTACAAGCTTGAAGGCTGTGCTGAAAACATAAAGCAATCTGTTAATATAGATAAAGGGTTTGCTTGTTAATGCGTTATTCAAATTATTCAAGTTACAAACTGTCAAAAGAGCAACTGATATTGGGAAACATTTCTGCTCCCTCATGAAATTTCAGCCAGAGGGGTTTAGGGACCAAATGAAGCTGACAAACATGGACTGAGTCTGGGATCACAGCCACAAGCACAGGTTTAAATTCAAACCACAGCTAACGATGAAAGGGAGTCGCAGGACAAAACCATATCATGCAACACTTGACTCTTACTTTAGCCTGAGCTTGCTGCAGCTCTTGTTCCAGTTTATCACGATCCATTTTCAGCAACCTGTTGCTTTCTTGGAGAGCGCTGATAGTCTCAATCTTCTTCAGCTGTTCCTCCTGCTGGGCCAGAGTCTTCGATGTAGCCTGAACCACAGGAGGAGGGCAAACAGACAGATAGTTAGAATTAACAGTTGTCTCTCTAGCCACTTTTATTCCTTTTAGCCTGCTTCTGATGTTGTTGCTCTCATCATTTACAGCTACAAAATTCCCTATATTTTGTCATCTACTCACTATTATTGTTATTATTATCACTATTATTGTTTGTTTTCATACCTGCATCTTCTCCCTCTCGGTGTTCAGGGCTTCCTGGAGCTCCTTCAGTTCTCTGTCCTGGTGTTCCACCCGCTGTTTGTGGCGAAGAGCTTCTTCCTCAGATGCCTCACATCGAGCCACAGCAATCTCTTTCTCACGCCGCACAAACCTACAACACACACACACACACACACACACACACACACACACACACACACACACACACATTTCTAACTCACTCCCAATGACTTCAAACTAAGACAGTTTTCTGTAGCCCCAGTTACACAGTGATTACATAATACCACTGCAGTGAAGGCCCATCTTTACCTTAGTATTTCTAGGATCTGTTCAGTGGTCTTCCCCTCTTCACTGAATGACAAGTCAAGCTGCAGCTGCTGATGCTGCTGTTGCACCTGACGACTCTTGGAGGCCATCTCATCCATCTGTTGGTGCAGAAGTGCATTCTGCTTCCCCAGCTCCTCACAGCGACGACTCTTATTGGACAGATCGTCCTGAAGGAGAGTCAAACTGTTACGACTAATCAGAAACACAACAATCATCTAAAGCGATGTTTTCTCCAGTGGCCCTTTAAGGCAAATTAGTTACATTTCACGTGAATTTCATTCAGTGGACGTCAATTTCTGGATAATTCATGAAAATCCATACAAAGTGTTTCAAAAGGACCTATGGCTGCCTCGTTTCTTCCCTCTCAAGTTAGAGGACCTACCTTAAGCTGTTTCTCCAATGAATTCAAGGCTGCAGTCTTCTCCTGCAGGAGGGAGGAGGTCTTGTTTATTTGCTCCTCTAACTCCCTCTTTTTTGATGCTTCAATCTGGAATCTTTTCTTCAGCTCCTGAAGGGCCTCCACATCGGCAGCATGAAGCATGAGCTCGCGCTCATACTTAGCCTGCGCCTCTCCAGCCAGCTTTGTCTGAGAAGATGACAACAAGAAGTTGTTGAGCCCACACCAGCTAAAACCGCTTTCACATTCATGTCAAGTCTGATGTTCTGAGTGTGTTAAGGAACCTGCAGCAGGCTGTCCTGTATGGCCTTCTGCTCCAGTGTAACGGCAGCAGTAGCCCTCTCCAGTGCTTCCTGCTGCTCTGCCTGGCTGGCCTTCAGATTGCGCTGCAGCTCTAACACCTGTATCAGACAGCAGGGAAAAGAACTTTAGACAATCTGAGGTCTACATTATTTAGGCTGACAGCCGAGTGTGAGTCATATAACAGTCATATAAAATCTATGTCTAATTTATTAGGTGATTTACTTGAAAAGTAGGTTACTTATTTAAACTTACTTAGTTTAGTAAGTTATTTAACACAGTAGTTATGTAACAATTTCAGACAAATTAACCAGAGAACCAATTAAAAGAAAGAACGTGATGACAACATTTCCTCTCATGGTCACATGGATTAAAGTTTTCAACAAGCTTACTTGTTTTTCCACTGCATCTACAGCCTTTCTCTTCTGTTCTTGCTCATGCTGCTTCATTTTCTCCGCCTCCAAAATTCTCTTCTCCAGCTGCTTCTGCACCTCCTCCGACTCCTTCAGCCGCATTTCCAGAGGGGAGCGAGACTAAAGAAAGGAGGAGGGTCACGTGTGTGTATGAGAAAAAACAAGAAGATAGGCTGACGAAGACCAATAACCCAAAGTGCTTTACCTCCTTCTCTTTCTTCAGACTGTCTTCCAGAGTCAGCACCACAGCTCTGTACTGCTCAACACTAGCATTAGCATTCTTTAGCTGCTCTGCTAGTTCACTTTTTTGTTCCTCTGCAGTGCGCAGAAGACCTTTCACTTCGATGAGCTCCTGCTCTGATTGGCTGGGCTGCTGGGAGGCTGCTGGCACTGGAGAGCGTACTGATGCTAGACAGAGACAAGGTCAGTCAGTTACAACTTGTTCTATTGCTCGGCATCATTCAGAAGCTCCTATTAGTTGTCCACATGCTACAGACATAGACTTGGCCCTTCACGACTTAGTACTGCTAGTTACCTCGGAGTGGTGCTCTGAGTCCTGCAGTTCTGGTAGCTGGGGTGGATGTGTTGCTGGAGGTGGTGTTGGCCTCCGAGGATGAAGCAGAAGCCAGCTGGGCTCTAAGTGCTGCCACCTGCTGCTCAGAGCTGCGCAACAACTCCCTGGTCTTCTGCTGCAAGGTGTTCTGGGTCTCCAGCTGTTTCTTGGCCTCCAATAACTGAGCCTGGTGAAGAGTCAGAGGTGACAGATGGACAAGACGATATTACAGGCGGTGTCTGCCAACAATTACTTTGTACAGTTTGTAAATCTGCATTAAACTGTACATACATCCATGGTGCGCCCGAGACTGTGCCTCTGTGCTACTTCCTGGTCGAGCCTGGTCTTCATTGAAGCCACTTCTGCCTCCAGAAGCTCGATCTTGTTGTTCAGTCGCTGGCGAGTGTTTGTCTCTGTACGCTCCATAGTCAACTACATCAACATGAGAGAAGAGGAGAGCAGGAGAAATCATGAGAAAAAATAATAAAAGGAAGGTTTATCTGATTGCCAATAACTTGTAACAGTATAGATGATCAAATCCTGAATCACAGTGGTTGCAATAAGATGACATAGGAAGTCCATTTCACCTGATAGTGCTCAATCCAAGTCAGATTTCTTTAAGACTGACTAATTTTGTAAGTTTCGGTGTGAATGGAAAATAGAAACGTCATGATTTCATTCTTTAACTTCAACGTTATTGCATTACAGCAGCAGTCTTGCTTATTCTATAAAACAAAATGAGATGTTCACGTTGTTCATCAGAGAACAAACTGTGTTGTATGATATGGTACCTGTATAGTCTTGAGGTTGGTGAGGAGCAGGTTCTGGTTCCTTTGCTCAGCCAGCATGGCTTCCTTATCTCGACTGAGTCGACCCTCTGCTTGTCTTAACATGTCTCTCTCTTTAGTCAAGTTCTCTACACGCACCTACAGACACACAGGGAAATTAAGGAATTAGCTGATAACTGAAAAATATACAGAAAGGAAAGTGGGGCAGAATTGATAAGAACTGCTAGAACTGCACAGCTCTTGTCTCATATCTGCTTCAGGGGAAAAAGTGAGCTGTAAACCTGATGTTTAACAAGTAAGTCCTTACGTGTGAAAGAAACGTTTAACCTTTAGTGAAAAAAAAATTCAACAGGGGCAACTAACTATTATTTTCATTATTCGATAATCTGCTGAGTATTTTCACATTTAATCATTCAATCGTTTACAAAATGTCACAAAAGAATTCTCAGAGCTCCAAACTGGAGTGCCAGAAAAAAGACCGAAAACTTTAGGTTACAAAGGTAACATGAGTGTGTTATCTCACTAAGGGGTACACTCCTCTGCGTAGTCCTCAGAAGCCAAATATCATTACGCCAGCCACATTGGCTGGCAGTGGTGATGACCGCATCAAGAGGAGGGACATCCTTTCATTCCTACTGTCACACGATACAGAAAGATTTGCCTCCGGTTATCGAATGTTAGCTCAATCTGTGGACAGTTAGGCTCATAGTCCCGTTGGCAGTCATGTCTAAAGATTTTGCTTTCTGAGTGAAGCGAGAAGAGGTTTTTGAGTGAGCTGATGACAATGCATCAACCTTTTTATAGGGAGAGGATGTCCCTCCTCTTGATGCAGTCATTATGACTACCAGCCAATGTGGACTACACAGAGCAGTAAAGTGAATGTTTAGCCCCTTTTAGATAGAAAAGGTGGCACATTTGCAGCAAGGTAAAGGCTGCAATGTGCCGCCTTGTCTATCTGAAAGGGAGGTGTAATATTCCTCCTTTTCGAAAAAGCCGCCACCTGCCTGCCTCTGGGGTAGGCGTAAACATGTGACGTGACGTGAAGCAGGAAGTTGGGCGTGAAGAGGAGCAGGTCAAATTTGTCTTCAAAATAAGAGCTTTACATTGCACCCCATCGGAGTTTAGAACTGGGTTCTTAGCGGGGGGCTTTTAATTTGAAAGTAGCGACCACTATTAGCTCGCCGCTACAACAACAAGCGGACAACCAAGACAGCTACAGAGACTGAGGAGACGCTAGCATCTCCCGGATCTCAGCGGCTTTCCAGCTGCTCTTCTTGACGTCCGCGGATGAAGTGAAGGACTGACTGCTGTGATCAGCCATTACCTGGTTTTAAAACTCCCAACTGTGGGTGGACAACAGTGCATCGACAACTCCGCCCATCTCACGCAATTGCCGGCACATTGACGCTTCGGATTTACACAGCAATGGAGGTGGAAATAAGTGTACCCTCCGAGGGGTCAAATTGGTGGACCAAAACAGACCTCCAATTTACCACCTGCTGTCTAAATCCGCGGACCTATCCGATGGCAAATTGGTGGCTTACTGCCCAGTATAAAAACAACTTTTGAAAGACACTTCATGTCAATATGAAAAAAGCTGACCATCTGCTCAACAACATAACAGAAAGCGAAAGAAATACGGTCCATTTAATATGTCAGATGTACAACTACAAATCTGCTTGGCTTTGGTTTCAATATTTAGAAAGAACTGCGCTGAATATCAGATTTCACCTCGGTTTTATCCAACTTTTTAGCAATGTGCAACTCTCACAGTTCAACTGATATCCATCCATCTATCCATCATCATCGGTTTCAAGATAATAAAGCCTCTTCTCTTCCTCACCTCTTCCAGTGCCAGTTTTTCATTAGCCTGTCGCAGGTCCTGGCTCATTGTGTGGATGATGTGCTCGTGTCGTTGGGCCGTTGCAGCCATTTTTTGGCTCCTGTCCTGCAGGGCAGAGATCTCTCTGCGGTAGGCGGATACAGTCTCCTGGAGCATCTCGTACCTGACGTACACAGAGACACAGCACACAAACAATGACAATGATGTTCAAGTACCCTTCTGGCTGATGCAGCAGCAACACTGGACCTAACAAACCTCTTGTTGCTGAACTCCAGCTGTGAGGTGACCTTGGCGTGGCTGGAGCGGAGTTCTGTCAGCTGCTTCTGCAGCTTGTCATTTGTTTCATTCAACATCCGGTCGTTCTCTGCTTTCTCCTTCTTATACAGCGTGAAGGCATCGTTAAGCTTGAAACACACACACACACACAGACAAAATACTTATTGAATTAAAGATTCCTCTCTTTCCCCCCAACTTGATATGAAGATGCAGAATATGTTGATCTAAGTACAGTGGTGTTCAGGCAACATGTACCTGTTTTAAGGCAGCTTTAGCCTGAGCAGTCTGTGCTGACTCAGCAGCAGCAGCTCTTTGAGGAGCAGAGCGAGTAGCTGGGACTGAGGGCCTGACAGGTGCAGGCTGGGATGAAGAATCTGGAACTGCAGAGACACATGAAACCTTCATCTCACTCTGTGAACAGCATTTCACTGACAATTCCAATCTAAGCCAGCAGAAAGGCCCAAACACAGTTTCTTAGTATTGTGGTGTCACCTTGGGGAGGCAGGCTGAAGCCGGTACTCTGCGTCAGCAGGGCCTTGTACATGTCTCTTTGTCTGGCGCTGGAATCAGCCAGCTGTTTCTGCTGGTTCCTCTGCTCCTTCAGCTGCTCTGCCTCCTTCTGAAGCTTATTCACACTGGCCTCCAGCTCCGACACACTGAGGGAAACAGAGACAGAGCGAATAGTTGACAATACATTTCAGATATCATCACTGTTAATCAATGCTTTTTTTGAGCATTGGACACAAATATTTAAGGAAATGTGTGTGTAATAGGGCTGGGAGATGACTTAAAATCTATATCAAGCACTACTAATGATCAGATTTACGTCATTAACCAATGTCATAACTTTTTGATCATCAGTGCATGTACTTCCTTTTTTCGTGTTGGCTCACTTGTTATATGATCTACCTGTTATTCACAATAAGGCTCGTTACAGATAATGAGCTGATGGCTGATATGTTGGTTGAACATGTTAGTGGTTACTGTAGCTATCGTCAAGGGCTGGGTTTTTTTTTAAATATTGAATTTTACAATTTATGAGAGAAGAATTCTCTTAAATTCAAATTTATTTAAAAAGAGATGTTATATATATTTGAATGATTCAATATATATCTGACACTGCTGCTGTGTGTGGACGTGCTGTTGGAGAGAAGAGAGAGCAATAACAGTTTCAAACATTCAGTATTGATATTTAAATTTTTTTGACAACACTAATGAAAAGTGTACAGGAGAATCTTAGAAGGCTTTTCGCCATACTAATGGGTAAATGTTTATACAACATAGTTAGGTAAGATAAAAACTATACCGAGAGTCTCTATCGCATTTTGGAATCATTTAGATTTTAACCACAAATCTCAGAAACCATTTAATAAAATGATCAATGCACATTTTCTTTTTTTTTATAATTAATTAACCAGGTTACAGGGTTTTAATATAAACAGCAATAGTTCCCCAAGAATCTATTCAATATCCAAGTAAATTGCTCTTCCAATTGAAATATGCTTAATTAAACTAATACTGAATTGAGTCAAAACAAAACCTGGTGAATTAAAATTTAATCAATTCAGGAAACCGGTGGCGATACCCAGGTCTACTAATGTAAGTTTACTGACATTTATGGAAAATGTAAGTTGACTGACATTTATGGAAAACCCTTATATTAGTTGGGGTCAGTAACAGATTCATAATTTGACTTATTGTATGTGATGTGTGTCAAATAGAGCTGGGGTACAAATAAATTATTATTAATGTATTTATCTATTAGGTTCTCCTTGATGTACTGGGGCTTGGATTGTACACCATTTGTATGTTGCTATGGGCAAAAGTGCCACTAACAGAATCAGAACATGTATCAGCATGTAAATGGTAAACAGTTAGAGCTCTTGTTACCGTGCTGATGTGACTTGGCTCTTGTGTCTGTCCTTCTCCTCCTCCAGTAACCTCAGCCTTCCCAGCAGGCTTTGGTTCTGCCTCTGCAGCTCCTCCACACTGCGGAAGGAAAGCTGCCGTGAACTGGTGACATCAGAGGTGCTGGAAATGCTGGTGTCGCCCTTGGTCACCCGATTACCCCTGGATTCCTCCAGCTCCACCAGAAGAGTACAGACCTGGATAAAAGAGACAAATCAACAGGAATCTTTTATATTATTCTGTATTTTGATTATTGTCATATTGTTGTATCATTTCATCAATCCACTATTCATACTTTTGTTACATAAACTGTATAAGATAAGTGAAAGAATTGCACAAAAGAATTCAATCAAAACAAAGAAATCAGTTGTGTTGGATGAATAGATATCGCCATTAATCATCCCCAGTTGATTAAATGCATACATTTCCAGAACAGAAATCTGAATAATGGATGAAGCCAGATTCAAAATTCTTGTTGACATATATACTGAGGTTTTTCAAGAGGGAATTCTGGATATCTCCTGATCTCTTCATTAATCAGACAATACTGTCAACAGCCCTAACAAAATCCATTTTCTCCATGTATTTAGGAATAAAATGTTTTGTAAGTCAGGCTAAAAATGATATATGAAATAACCCCTCTGGAAAAAAAAAACAACCTGAGATATAGACAGAACTAAAACTGTAAAGTACTGCGTATGGAGAGCTACTAAAATGGAGATTTCTGGCTCAGAGTCTGAGAAAAAAAACCCTATTTTTTTGATATGTGCTGTAAAATCCCATACATTTTAGAAGCAAAATGATGAATTTAACTAATAAGCCACAGCCACAGACTCATTTACCCACGTGCCTCCAAGCACTTAGGTGGCTCTTTCATACCATCATTGACTACCCAACACCACCACCACAGCTCCCATCACCTCCTTTCTCCACTGATTAAGGACTCAACCATACACTTCACTGTCACCTAAAGACTGATTGTTTTTTGTTCTTGTTCTTATTTAATATCTCAGGAACCCTGCACATGGCACATTTTGAGACTTACTCTTGTGCTGCTACTTATTTCCCTCTGTACTGCTGTGTTACCTGTGAATTTCTCCCAAGAGGGATCAATAAAAGAACATCTTATCTTATAATTCACCATGATTACTTACATTAACACAACTATTATCATTTTTATATTGCAAGTTTCTTGATATTTTATGTTTGAATATGCCAAATTATTCTTATCTAATTAAACATACACTTAATAGCATTAACATCCAGAACAGAAGTCTGAACTAAAATAATCACCTAGATGTGTATTTTGGATGTGTTTTTTCCTACTAATCTGAAAGACGACATGTTACAGAAGCAAAATAGTGCAAAATCGCACACATCATCCAAGAACTGAATGCACATTGTTACTATGCATTGCATTTATTCAATATACTTAGTAATTATCTCTCCTCCTGAATGAATTATATTTACAGAGTTCATTGCACATATCAACTGTATTTGTGAGGTCTGAGGTGTATTTCTTTCTATTATTTATGTAGTCACATGACCTGTCAGGTTATCCCACTGTACAGGTATTCATAAAATAAAAGATTGAAAACACTTTATTGTCCAAATTTTGGGCCTCTGCAAGAAGGACTTCACATGGAGGTAACAAATATTTATGGGTGTATTATAAAGCGCGCACACTCAATTTTTGTATATTTCACATCGAAGCATGACAGACCAAAACAGATGAATCTAACTGCACTATGTGAAAGTGTGTATTGCTCCCTTTGTCTGCATGTGTGTGTGTGTGTACCTGAGCAGATGTATCCTCCAGCTGTCTCTCTGCTCTCAGTTTATCTCTCTCCATGCTTTCACAGCTCTGCTTGATCTCTTCTTTCTCTTTCTGCAAACTGTAGATCTCCTAAAGAAAAGAAGTAAACAAAAATACACATTGAGCTACAGAATACATTGTTATCAGAATTAGAATCAGAATTCCTTCATTAGTCCCGCAAACAGGGCAATTTGTGTGTTACAGCAGCCAATTCAATTCAATTTCAATACATTTCAATAGTAACAAATAAACAATGTAATAAGAAGGTAAGAAATAGAAATAGACTTGAATATATACTATGTACAAATACAAACAGTGTAATCATAAACAGTTTGGCAGTGTAATGTTATGAATAAATAATAAAAAAAATCTTTACATGATGATACTATAGAATGTGCGCAGATACAAAAGGAACATGAAGTGATGGCAGACCGTTCGAGCTTGCTCCAGCTTGTTGCACAGGGAGGCCATGGATCTCTGCATGCTCTCATACTCTTCTCTCTGACGCTTGAGGACAGGAGCCTTCGACTCGACCTCCTGAACGATCTCATCCAGCACTCTGCTCACCCTCCTGGTCTCCTGCTTCTCAAGCTGAAGCTGCGTCTGACACTCTGCATACGCATTATACAGCTAAACACAAGGACAGAGGAGGAACAATCAATGCTTGCTACAACAAATACACAACATCATAGTATTTGTCAGTTGGAGGAGTTATTCAGCCTTCATCATAAAAAGACATACAGGGGCAGGATGCCAAATACTACATATCTGTGGATAATACTGTGGTTTTTGTGTTTTACCCCCAAAAGTAGAAAACAGACCTTATATCATTGCTCACCACTGTTAGTGGCCTGTGACTGATTGATTACTAATCAATAACATAACACTGATGATCTCTTCATCATGGCACCTGTTAGTGGGCAGGATATATTAGGCAGCAAGTGAACATGTTGTCCTCAAAGTTCATGTGTTAGAAGCAGGAAAAATGGACAAGCGTAAAGATTTGAGCAAGTTTGACAAGGGCCAAATTGTGATGGCTAGACGACTGGGTCAGAGCATCTCCAGAACTGCAGCTCTTGTGGGGTGTTTCCTGGTCTGCAGTGGTCAGTATCTATCAAAAGTGGTCCAAGGAAGGAACAGTGGTGAACCGGTGACAGGGTCATTGATGCACGTGAGGAACCAAGGCTGGCCCGTGTGGTCCGATCCAACAGACGAGCTACTGTTGCTCAGATTGCTGAAGAAGTTAATGCTGGTTCTGATAGTCAGGGTGCCCATCCTGACCCCTGTCCACCGCCGGAAGTGCCAACAATGGGCACGTGAGCATCAGAACTGGACCACGGAGCAATGGAAGAAGGTGGCCTGGTCTGATGAATCACGTTTTCTTTTCTGTGAAAGCGCTTATTATGTCAGCAGCGGGTATTTTGTTTTCTTCTGGGATTTGGACAAGGACCCTTAGGGAGAAGGAAGGGTCATTCAGCACTGAATCTTGCTTTGGTGCCAGACTGTGGGGCTAGCTGTACTTAAGTCTATAAGAGATGCCTGCGGAAACCCACTAAAACCCAACAAATCTAAGCGGGGGAGCTGCTGCAGCAGACTGTAGTTGACCAGATAAACACACCACCATGACTGGCTGCCACAGTTGAAGTGTCTCTGGGCTGATTAAGAAACGTTATAGCAGACAGGTCGGGTGGTGGAGGAGTGGCAGGGCAGCCTAGTGGCTCAGCATAAGATTGGTTGAGGCCAGAGAGGTTGTGTGTACCCAAAAACTACAGCTAAACTGCTGAAAACAGACATTATCAGAGCTACTGTGCAAGTTAACACTTTGATCAGGCACAGAAAATGCAACCTACAAAAGCCAACCAACCAGAGAAGGAGAAGGGTAGTAGATCTTGCAAGAACATATGTAGGTTCCATAATAACGCCTCAGCTGTTAGTAAATGCAAGTAGGTTACAGCACTGATGGCCTCCCCTCTCCAAGCAAGCAGAAGTGAACGTACAAAAAATGATTGCACGTGTGACAACTGCACTGCTACTCCTCCATCCTTGGGGAAACACACTTAACTTAACCCACTGGTGGCAAGCAGGGTCAACAGTGACATACAAGCCAAATCAAATTACAAGTTAAATTAAAAGACTACCAAATGAAAGAACCATGATTATAAAGTTATAATAATATGACACAAAGAACTAAATTGTCCAAAGATGATGTATAACATAAGACAATGCTCTTGTGTGTTCCATTAGACTCACATCAAAGAACTTCATGCCAGGCTTGACGATGGCAGCGATGGCAGCTGCTGATGGACACATGGAGTCCAACTGCTCCTCAGTCAGAGAGGGGGCGCCTGGAAGAGATCACACACATGGGAATAAAGGTGGACAGGTTTGTACTTGCACACACACGAATACGTAACTGTTTGATATAAAATATGTTCTGTGTGTGTTCTTACAGCAGTGTTTGCCAGAAGCCTTCATTGTGGCATTCTCCAGCTCTTTCTCCATTTTCTTGATCTTCTCTCGAAGCTCTGCCTCGAGCTGAGTCTTCAGTTCCTCTCCCTCTGACACCTTCTTTTCTAGAGCCTTACTGGCTGCAAAGACACAATGAGCAGTCACCCCTTCAATCTCAAAACATGGATTTACATTTTGCATGTGTGCAACTCTTTTCGAGATGCCTGTAACTGTAAAACTGTAGTAATACCTTCCCCAGATTCTTTAACCAGCCTGCTGAGCTCTTCCACTGCTCTGCTCAGCTCCTGGTTCTTGGACTCAGTGTCTGTTGCTGCCCCCTACAGAGAGAACAAAGAGATCACTTCTTGACTGTCTGCAGGAAATAACATGAGTACAATGTGGAGATAAAGCCTGGGATCATTTATTTTTAAACATTTAGAAAGTATTCTGTGTCTACACGTAGTGATTCTCACCTTGTAGAGTGAAGAGAGCTTGACATGAGCATTGAGCTCATTGCGGTATTTCTCCTCCATGGCACTCTGCTCATCTTTAGCCTGGAGACATGCACACCATATATACTATGAATAACACTACAGGTGTAGTCATACCTGCATGACTTTTAGGGCTACATGACCTGACTAACTAATCACAGTGAAGTCAATTATATGCTAGTCTTGATTAAAAAAATACATATATTAACTACAAGTTTTAAGTTTTAGACATATCTATATCTATATATCTGACCTGCTTCAGTTTGTTGTTGAGGTCTGCGGCTCGTTTAGTCTGACTCTCAGTGGTTTCCTTCAGAGAGGTGAGCTGATTCTCCAGTCTGGTCACCTGTTGAAGAGACAAGTCATTTATACAGAGATCAGATTCCCGGACGTGTGCTACATAATCTACTCTTCTCTCTGTTTTAGTGGGCAGTTGTATGGTCATGGTCCTTTGATGTCCCAATGTGTTGTTATTTTTTTGTAGAGGTCAGCTGCATTGACTCAACGAAAAGTTCTACCAAACAGGTAATTTTTATGTAAAGGAGACCAACACAGATACTGACATAATTATAACGATGTCAACAGGAATAACACTGGCAGATTTATGTATCTATCTCACAGTTAGCTCAGTGTATACTCAGCTTTCACTCACTCATTTTTGCTCTTTTGTCGCTGTGTTACCTGCTCTTTGCTGTTCTTAAGGCTGCCCTGGAGCTCCAGGATCTCGTTGCCTTTCTCTCTGTTGGTCTTCAACAGTTCTTCAGTTTTGGTCTTCAGCTCTGCTGTTACCCACTCGATTTTCTTCTCCAGCAACTCTTTTTCCTGCTCCATGCGCTTCTCCCGGTGCTACAACATACAAACAGAGGACAATTACACAAAGAACATTTTACAGGGGTATTCAACTAAAATTCAAATAGGTCCAGTTAGAGAAAATTTCCTCAAGCAAAGGTCCGGAACATCATAATGTCTAACGTGCGTTATGATTTAGTGTGATATAAATGGGAGTAGCCTAGTAGTTGTAACAACTTCTGCATGTAATCAAGACCTGACTGTCAAATCAAATAAAGAAAAAACATTTCAACAATATTTATTGTCACTTAACATTTATTTATTCAGATATATAATCACACCAAAAGGAATTAACCATAAAATATTGGAGGAAGTGATATTAGCCGAAAAGATTGTTACAACTTGTGAAGGTAACGTGTCTGTATATTCATTCACTTCGGCATTGTGCCCCAGTTTAAAACACATCTGTGGATGCAGACGATCACTGTAGGACCGGCATGTTTAAGCTACTGTGGCAGAGACATGACTGGAGATCACATACAGAGTAGAACAAGTCAGTAGCAGGACGTGTTCTTTAGCATTAATAAATACTACACAGGGAACACAACATTTCTCTGTAACAGGTGACAATCTGTTGTGTACCTGTACAGACGCCTCAGTTGACTGGATTTCATCCAACTTCAGCTGCAGCTCCATCTTGACTTTGCTGGTCTCCGCCAGCTTCTCATTCAGACGCTTCACATCCTCTGCAAACAGACGCACATGGTCACACAAAGTTCACAAAACTAAACCAGAAACATTTATACTGAGGTATGCCGTTTGTAGTCCTACACTGGGCTGAAGAAATGAAATGACCTTGCCATGAAAACAGAAGACTAACTGTAAGCAGTGTAACAGTATATCTAAAAAGAATAAACACGTGTGTTTATGAAAACATGACACAGTATCAACATACAATGAAACCAGACTGTGTGCGGTTTCTGTGCTTGTGTGTGAACCTGATATCTTACCACTAAGGTTTTCCACTTCCTGCGTTCTCTTCTCCAGCAGCCTTGCCAGCTCTCTCTTCTCTGCCTCGATCTCATACTTGGCCTTGGTTTGCTGTCACCACACACAAAAACGAAGGTTACAGATGTAACACACGTATGTAAGATGTTCAACGACACTGCCAGAGGCAGTGCTTATCACTGATATCTTCCATAACAACAAGGATAATAATATTTTTAAGAAGAGAGAAAATTAAGAAGAAGAAATAGGAAGAGGAAAAGAAGAAGAACAACAAGAGTTTGTAGAAATTTAAGTTTGGTTGTTTGACTTATTTGGTAACAGTCCTCTAAGACAATTGTATGAGTTACATGTGTAGGTCCACAGGTCTGTTCAAACAGAATAATAAAATCGTATTTATTTCTGCTTTTAGCTCAGACAATAAAACAACTATGTCAACAAGCTTCACCACACATTCTAGCATTTCTGAGCTGAAAGGCTTCATACAGGTTTTTTTATGAAAACGTGTATATGAAATTCATTCTTTGAAAAGGAGAAAGAACTGACAGAGGAGAGCTGATCGTCATGAGGGGCTTGGATAGGTTTACCTGTTGCGGTGGTTTGTCTTCAGAGGTCTCTCCCTCTATTCCCTTCAGAGCGCTCAGCTCCTCATCTGCACAGAGAGAAGCATTGAGACACAGTTCACACTCGGGGCCAGAAGGGAGAGTTCACTGGTTCAAGTTTTAAAACTTAATGTTTTGTGAGTCCATGTGTTTCAAAGCCAAAGCTTATATAACCATCTCTGCACTGTGTGGTAACAGTTAGCGGTAACAGCACACTGGATTAGAAATAAAATAACAATGAAGTGATTATGAGGTTAAAAATTGACTTTCAGTGTTACTGCAGACAATAAACTACATATAAATACAGTACAGTGCCACATAATTAAACATATTATTAAATTAATTATCTGATCATTTGGTGATCTTAGGGCTTAACTGAACTGTCAAGAATAAATTAGTTTCAAAATCATATCAAATACATACTTGGATGAAGGTTGCCACAGTGTTTATTTACTTTAATACCAAATACAGTCATGGCAGAAAGCCTATAATGAAATCATTATTGAACCAAACTTCATAAATGTTTGTGACAAAGTACTATGTGTTCCTACTCATTCCATCACAGAAAACGAGTTGTAGAAACCATTGGAACTGAAGACTGCCATGATATACATGCTCTTTACGGTATGTAAACCTTTGACCATGACTGTATATATATGCTGTTTGTTCCATACTTATAAGAATTAAAAATCAAAGCAGGGCATTCAGCCTTAATTTGATGTTCTTTTCATCCAAATTATTGACCTCTGTAGGAACCATGTCCTCTGACTCTTGTAACACAATGTGTTCTTGCATAAAGGCTTTTTGTCATTGATTTTTCTAAAACCTGAAAACATGACACTGGGGTACTGTACATATCTTAAATCAAATGGGCCTCAACATTTGAAATCAATACTATTACCAACTATACCATCAGTTAACACATGGAAGCTGTGACTCTTAACTGAAAAAACAAAGCAGATAGAGCAAATACTGAACTACCAGCCTTGTTCTATGTTAACCTAATATGTAGCACTTGCTAGAGCAATGTAAAAAACCTGAATGACTTTATCTAAGACTAACGGACAGCATTAGAATTTCCATAAGAAGAATCAATGACACTTTTACATTTTCAGAAGACTGTGCATACCTATCTGTGCCATGTGGCCATTCTAAAGCCAAAAGCATAGTGAATGAATTGATTTATTTTATTTAAACAACGTTTTAAAAAAAAGAATTATGTTTATTTAAATCAGGACGTTCAGTCTATCAAATGGCGACTGATTACTTGTAAGCACTGATTCCCCAATAACCAAAGCTAAGAAAGTGTGTGTAATAGCAGTTGTGTGTAAGCTCACTCAGTTTTTTATTCTCCTCCTTGAGCGTCTGCAGGTCTCTGGTGGCAGACAGGATCTGTTCCTGACTCTCTGCCAGCCTCTTGTCAATGTCAAAGTACTGCTGTTCTGTAGGGGCAGAGAACATTCAACAGAAATACATGAGTACACACCTCATACAACTTAATGACTACAACACACGGACAAATGTAGTTTTATGCTATATATCACTGCTGTCTGGTGCAAGTGGGAGAGAGCATCACCTGTAGCAAATCCGCTTTGTAAGTTGTCATTATTGTGCAACTGGTGTGCACACTTGCAACTGACTGTTAGTTAATAAGCTACATATCTAAATCTGATCATACACACAGGTAGCTGCAGATTTACAATAATAATCATCAATGTTCAATGGAACACTGGTGTAATCTGTATTGCGGAATTAATGAATGGGAAACCATGTTACTATAAATTCAGAATTGATCCAGGAGTCATAATTGTGAATTCAGCCGAGCTGCTTTTCAGCAACATGGTGAAAAGAAACGCTATGTCAAACTAAGCTTTAATGTATAGTAATATAATGTTTCCATGGCTAACAGCAAATATATACACGACAGATATTTGACAGATATTCTGGACTTCTTCTTTAATTCGGCATCGATTTCCCTTACAGTAATTCCTTAAATAAAATAATAAGCTGAAGAACAGTTGGCATAGCTAATTCTCTTCCGCCAAAGTTAGCCTTAACATGACAGGGTAGCTAACCTGTTAGCAGGCTATTGGATCACACACGACATTGATTTTTTGGCCGATTTTTTCAGAAGACAGTTTCTTTGTATGCTGGAGTGTGGTATGAGGTTTTTGTCATAGTTTATAAGACACTCCGCTGTCTAATTTCTACATGGTTGTAACTACTTACCGCCGTCTGCTTTGAACCGCTCATGCTGCGTCTTGAGCGCCTCGTTAGCATTTTGCAGCTCCGTTACAAACTTCTCGAGCTTGTTCTGGACGCCTTTCGGGAGTTTGTTCAGCTCTGTCCGCTCCAGAACCTGAAGCAGGACGGCCGCCATTTCCGCCTATCCCCCGTGAAAAATAACAGTAAATGGACACCAAACTCTGGCAAAATAGTTTTGTACGTTACTATATGCCCTGTGTAAACCCTCTGATAACTTGTTAAGACACACTGTCAAGCTACACTCATACAAAGGCAGGATATCCCCTCCAAACTTTCAAAATAAAGCAATCATTGACAACCTAGCTAGACCAGGCAGTGAAGTGGAAACAAGTGGAATGGATTTGCTTTGACTAAACTAAATTTAAATGCTGCTTTTGTTATAAAGACATAACTCGGTGTCACTGAAAACCTTAACTTGTCCCAAATTAACCACTGGTTTTGAACTGTAACTTGAAGGGAAGTTAACAATGTTCCGTTCGCTGCTTGCCTTTTGTTACGAAGCTTGACCATTATACCTCGCGTAACCCCTCTACGACAGAGACGTGCGACGGAAATACGTCACTGAACTAAGCGCTGCTGTAAATTGAGTTTTTTTGCTCTGCTGACGAACCACTGCCAGCTGTCAGAATTTTCTGCTTCATATTTTACCCACTGTCTTGCTTCAGTCAGGTATTTCCCTTTACGATATGTGGATAGGTTCTTCAAGTTCAAGTGGTTAGAACCATTTTGAATTAAATTAGAACATCAAAGCTAAAGCTAGCTGAAGTTAAAGTGGCAGACAGCCCCCAACCATACAACTTAATGTTGAGCTTAAGTTTTCGTGGTTTAACTAGCAACTTGTTGCTTTTAATTCAGCCAGCATTTTTAGTTTTCTAGATAACGCTAAACATGAAGCCTTTGTTAGGTCTTTACTTGTTTAGTCGTGTTTTCCTTTTCCACACCCCCCTTGCTAACACTTTCACATTGCACATGTGACTATGTTGTCTATGTATGTGGTACCAGCTTTTCATCTCTTTTCACACTCTCCTTAGGCAGCATGGGTCGTGGCTATATAGTAGAAGATGCTGTGGAGGGATATCTGTCTAAACTATGTGAACAACAAGCAGGTCCGGTCACAGGCCTGCTGATTGGACAGGTAAGGTTTTCATTGACATCTGACTGTAGATTAGCTTTTTCCAAGTGATCCTGTCGTGTGGTTGCCTTCCGCCTGAGAATATACCAACAAACCAGATGTAATCATTAAAACAGCCAGCTATCACTCTCTGCAGTAACACTTTTTCATTCATAATGACCGAGTAAATAGCCACTCTACCTGTAAGGACAACACCTTCCAAGCTTTAGAAACATTTCTTCAGGATGTAATGTATCTGTTTGTTTTGTTCAGTGCATTGGAGTATTGCATCTCTTCATATCGTATGATATGATGTAAAAGAGTATGTACTAAATGTGGAGAGAAAAGACAGTGATTGGTAATAATGACTAATAAAGTTATCTAAACATTTCAGAGCTCAACCCAGAGGGAATTTGTCATCATGGCAACCCGGACACCGCAAAGGGAGGAGTCTACTGCAGCAGCTGGGAGCTCTGTCGACAAGGAGTGGGTGACGGAGCATGCTCGACAGGTAGGCAAAGAGGGACGGAGCTCTATCCCAATATACACCCAATGGGATTTAAGTGTGTCTAAAAGGTTTATATGCATCATAACCCGGTGTGTGGAGGGTTGATAGAATGCAGTGGTCAAATAAAGTCTATTAATGATCATAAGCAAACAAATGAAAACAATAAAAACGATTTTCACAGGGTTGACGTTGTTACATTACAAATACATTTACAGTCTCATGTAATGATGTAATTATACAATCAAATACATGGAGCTGTATATGTTTAGTAATTTACAACAAACGGGTTATGTCCATTAGTGTCAGATGGCGAAACTGAAAAGGTAGAGTAGCAACAAGACAGCTCTGGTTGCCAGTGTCTGCAGCCTTTTAAAATTCTGTGGTACGTTACAGTTTACATTTACTACAGGTTTGATCCTTTTTCAGGTGTCTAGGATGCTCCCCGGAGGCCTGTCTGTATTGGGAGTCTTCATCATCACTGATGCTGATGCCAAGGACACACTAACCACACTCCGACAGGTGAGAGTCATATAAACACACTGTATGTGTACATGATGTACCAGTACACTCCCTTTAGGACACATTAGGGAACATTTGGCTTGAAATGATTAAAATCAGCTGACTACATATCATTTACTTCAGACACTGTTGTTGTGTAGGTAGCTGGTCAGCTGATTCACTGTCAACAAATACTGAAAATGACTTCTATCTTGTTTTATGGATGCATTTTTGATGAACGATAGCACACACATTGCATTTTTTCTTCCATAATAAAAGTCAACTCATGTTTCACCGGTCAAATGCTTTTAATGTGAAGCTGCAGCAGTAGGGAATGCTCAGTTCAGTAACTTAACACAGTTCTTTTCTTGTAAAATGTCTGCTGTAATCGGTAACACAGGGGCTGACTTAAGTTTTTGAAAGAGTGATTGAATTTCCTCACAAACAGACATGACATACAGATTTAAGAAAGAAACAAATTAAAGTAGAAACAAAATTGACATGTTCCCAGTGTCCACAGATCTTCAGTCCAAAGGCAGAGAGTCCCACATTGATGGTGCAATAACCTCCAAAGCACTGTGTTCTGTAGCTTCAGACCTGGAGCAATAAACAGCAAATAAATACCAGCCAGAAGACTTTAGAGACCTGCTTGGGGAAACTGAAATAGATTCCTAATAGCGGCAGGTCCCTGACCATGCAGAGCTCTATCAGCGATCATAGGAAACCTAGAAGTGGATTCTGAATTTGATGGGGAGTCAGTGAAGAGAAGATTTGTCTCACGTGAGACTTTTTAGAGGACCTGGTCAAAACCATTGCCACTCCTGACTTTTGCAATATTTCTAAGCTGAAAAACAATAACAGAAATGTATTAAGTTATTATGTGCATGTCCCTGTGTTCAGTTATTCAGTTTTGTGTTTTGTTTGTACTGTCTGTGTGTAGCTGGTCTTTGCAGTGGAGAACCTGATCTCATCGGAGCATCTTTGGATCCCTGCAGATGACGACGTCACAGACTGCGTCACTCTGCACATCAACCCCAAAACCAGAAAGTATCCTTTTGCACAGCCTTTTCATTGGATCAGGTAACTACCAGATACTGTGTGTGATATTCTTTAACTCTACATATCAGAACCATCTGCAGAACCTTTGATGTCAAAGACCCCAAGGTTGGTTTACATCTGTCAAGTCATCTTTAATCTGCAGTCATTATCCTTAAGTCATTATGTATTGCTTTAAGCACTTAAGCCCCTTCATTTTTTCCTAAAGCTATAATGTGTAAGCCTCAATGCAAAATGTTGATTATCGTTACCTGTACGGAAACATTTCAGTGGTCCATCCAGATCATTTTTAATGTCAGTGGACATGGTTAGGATCAGGGACTAAGTGTTGAAGCTGTGACTGACACTTATATTGTTTTAATTGACTGAAGAGCTCTCACACTTGACATAATATGTAGATTTAATATTGATGTCACTGGCTGTTGCAGAGTATGGCCAAGCCTGCAGACTGGAAGTACCAGTCGGGTGTGTGTTCCTCCTGGAGCATGGTGTCATGCTGTTTAAATGTGGACATGTTGGTGCCACTGCCAGCCAGAGCCGGTACAGAGAACATCGACACCTGTCTCAAGGTTGGTGAACCCACTCACATGACACACATGAAAACATTCTGTGTTATTTCAGCGGAACCGTTTTTAGGTCATGCTTTGTTTCAGGAGGGGCTGAAAGTGTGGGCGCACCACATTCAGAGTGGAGTTTGTCTGATCGACGGAAAAAAGCTGCTGGAGGACACAGAGCTCGCGGGCGGACAGGTTGTATGAATCTAAACAACAAATAAAACAGTTTATTAAGCAAATCTATAAAACCTGTATTTACAGAATGAAGGTTGCTAACATTGCCATATCTTCAGACCTTTGCTCAAGGGCACGTTGTCAGCAATAGTGACATAGAAAAAAAATATTTTTTACTTTTTTAGGTCATTTGCAGACTGACAGTTGCACTTTCTCATTACTGTCTTATTGTATTATAAACTATTTTGATATTAATAATAATAATCTCCCATTAAACATTTTAATTTAGCTGTTATTTACACTTATATTGTCTTATTAATGTTATTAAACATCTGAAAGGACTCATAAGAGACTTATTACTTATTAACTGTAACTTATTACAAGAACCTTAGTGTGAAGCATTACCAACGGGCCCTCACCCTCCCTGAGCTTATAGAGGTTAAAAAAATTATCCAGTAAATGTACGTAAAGCTAAAGGTCACCACAATAATGCATCCAACTGATTCTCTGGATTGTGTGAGACATGAGTGTAATGTTAACGCGCTGTGTCCAATATTTGTCTGTAGAAGAGGAATGTAAGGCAGACGTACAGAGCTCAGCTGCTCGTCACACCGGTGAGACATAAACACACTCACACTACATTCTCGCAACATGTAGCCGTTACAACAGCTGTTTATAAAAATGCTATGTCATGTATATTTGTGGCACATTTTCACACAACCATACTGTATAAGCACTATGTTGCATTGTCGATCACTCCATAGTGAATGCTGCTTTAGGCTTTGGTAAAATAAAATAAATAAATAAAATGACTGAAGCGACTAACTCAAGTCGACTGTTTACATGCTGTTCATAAAAGAGAGCCATGATTTCCTGTGTGTTAGGATGACCACAGGTTACCAGATGTGGTCCAGCAGTGTGGAGGCAGCGTGTCAGTCAGAGGAGTCATCCACAGTCGAGCTTACCTACACAGCAACAAACCAAAGGCCAGACTGGCCCAAAAGGTAACGCTTTGATTCAGTGGACGATGTCAAATGAAACCAGATTGAAGAGTCCATCATTTAATCCTGAAATCCTCACTGTGGACAGCTGCTGAAGAGGGATGTGGTTTCCACGGTGGCCACAAGGGTTCAGATGCTGGTGGAGGAGCTGCTGGTATCAGAGGAGGAGAGCCAGGGCAGCAGCAAAGACAAGACAACAGACAGGTACACACACACTCACCAACACACACAGCCTCACACATACAGGCTCAAGAGTGGACGAGCACTGAGCTGGGTCAGGTAGGATGTTTACTTCTTGTTTTGTTTTTTATCTTTATGATAAAATCTTCCAAATTGTGACCCGTTACATGCTAAAGTGTACCATAACAGTATGGGCATCGGAAAAACAAAGAATAAGAAAGTCATTCAGAATTTCAGTTAAACAGCAACACGTGTTTATCTTAAGTTAGCCAACATTAGCTAACCATTAGCTACATGACCATGAGCCAACTAACATTAGCTCCTACATAAACACACACACTTACACAAACACACTCACACACACACACACACACACACACAAGCTAACCAGAGGTCGCTCCACCAGTCATATGCCTTCAGCTTAGGGTCAAAGTGGTGGGTGGGTTTGAGGTTGACCAATCCTGGCTAAGAGATAAAGTAGGATGTGTAGGTGTAGAGAAAGATCTGCACTGGAAGCTCAACTATGGGCAAAGGGTTAACTTACAAAAGTCAGTTTAACAAGACTCAAGTTCAAGCATTACAGTTCTGGGTGACAATTACACAAAGATAAACATGCATTTAGATGGGGAATGGGAAAAAAAAGTTAAGTGAATATTGCTTGATTTCCCAACAAAAAGAATCCAGCATGAACATGAAAAAAAAGAAGAAAAAAGCTTATCCATGTGCTTCCAACTCTGTAACTAGGCTCATGGTTATGTAGCTAATGGTTAGCTGTAGAGCTAACTTAACATAAACATGTGTTGCTGTTTAGCTGAAATTCTGAATAACTTTCTTATTCTTTTTTTTCCCCACATGTCCATACTGTTACGCTACATTACGTTAGCATGTAACGGGTCACAATTTGAAGGATTTTATCATGAAGATAAAACAAGAAGTAAACATCCTACCTGACCCAGCACAGTGCTCGTCCACTCATGAACCCCTTTCACACATGTTCTGTAACTCTGCATGTATCCTAGGTCCTTAGATTACCTGGAGGAGCTGCATGTGTGAATACAAATGTCTGCATTAATTGCCCTGGACTTTACCCTGCCAGCTCCCTAATTCTAAATCTGGGTGAGCCACATGTGTCAATAGATCAATAGTGAATTATCTGGAGTGAATTTACAGCGAGTGGCTGTGTCAACAATGTGTAATCTTTGGTGCCGCTTTAACCAACTTTAATGACGTGTTCAGACCAAACGTGAGGAAAATACGTGAGTAACATGAATAAAAATAACCGCAAACCACATCACATCATAATGCTTTTCTCACCACCTCTGACTCTTTGTGTCTGTCTTGTAGAGCCATTCTGTCTCCCTCGGCGTATCTTCTGTCCAGTAAAAGTCAGCGGGCCGGTGTGTGTGTGTGACTACCTGTTCAGTGACGAGGGCCAGTCTGAGGTGACTGAGAGGCTGAAGGAGATGCTGGACATCGACGCAGCCGAGGAAGACTTAGATACCAGGCAGGAAACGCCTTCAGAAATCATCAAGGAAGATGTCGCAGCAGGTAGGGAAGTGTGTGGATGCACTGTATCTATCATGATGTTCATGGTCTTAGTTTCTGAAATACACAAACATCATTTTGCACAGTGACAGTCAAACATTTAACTGAACTGACAAGAAACAAAACACATATTTAAGAGGAGGCAGACTCAACAATTGCACCGTCAGAAATGTGTAAATGTAAACTTCCCTGCTCTCCAGTGTCACACTCTCAAACACCTTTACATTTTCTCAGACTGGCAGGAAACACTGCTTCAACCACATATTCCTTCAGCCCCAAATCAGTAAAGCACAGAAATGTTTTGTTAGAGAAACCTGGTCATGTATATACTTGACATGTCCCTGACATGGTTTTTTACTTATGTGCGTGTGTATGACAGGGTTAGGGTTAGACAGGGATAACATTGCTGTATCATTGAAAAGATAGATAATTACTTTAGTTTTGTGTACTTGTATCCATGAAATGTAACTTTAACTGAAACTTAAATAAAGTCTAAATAAGCCATTTCCACAGTTGAAAAGTATGTTATTTATAAAATACAGGCTGACAGTGAAGAAAGGCTGTGTGCACTCTGACTACCATCTCTATGCTGTTGGTCCTGATATCTTGGCCACAAAGACTCAGTAACCCCTCCTTTTCATCAACATAGCTCTTCTAAACAGATCTCTGAGGACTTTAAATGACTGGGATTACTGACCATCTGCATGTACAAGTTGTATCTAGGTCATTACAGGGGAAAGAACTTCTCTGATTTCCAATTGTAACTTGATTTTTTTCCACCAGTAACCAGGTTTGAGTAGCTGAGGTATTATACTGTAGTTTATGAAATTGTGTGTTGTGTGTTTCCAGAGCCCACTGTAGAAGCTGCTGAAGCCCTCGAGCCCAAGAGGAACAACTACGTTGGTAAAATACATCATAGTAACACCTACAGTTAGAACGACTCTCATAATGTCAACGTACAGCCAAGCAAAGCAAAAAGTCTTTTAGTCATTTGACCAATTAACTAATTACCATAGCAACTAAGAGGTATGATGTGCATGTGTGCATGCTTGTATGAGAATTGTCATGATTCCTCTCTGTGTTGTTTAGGTGTTGCCATGGCTACTGCTGCCGCCCTGCTTGCCACTGCTGCCTCGATGCTCTATCTCAGTGACGTTTAATACACACACCAAATAAAGTGGTTATTGTAACATTTCTGTAAAAAGTCTGTTGGTTTAATGAGAATATTCAGTAGTGCAGTCATTTGGGATCAACAGTGTTCTGGAATTTTTCCTATTGGTTTTTGGTGAGTTCTACTAGTATGATGACATATATATATATACATAAGCACAATACACACACACACACAAACACATATATACATATATACACATATATAATGTAAGAAATGTTTTCAATTATTATAAAAATATGAAAGTGCTGACATATAGTGAAAACCCTGCAGAGATGATTACCAACTCTTCAGGTTAGAGAAATCATTAGAGTGGACCAACTGACTTGTATATAGAGAAGAGAAAGGGACCAAGCACTTATCCCTGCTGTGCCCCAGTGGAAAGAAAATGTGGTTTGGGGTCTTCTCCTTGCATGGCCACTTTAAACGATGGCCCTGTGATGGAGCACTCATACACTCAAACACTCATGAGTAATGCTAGGAGTACAACTGGATACCCAGTTGGGATAGTGTCCGTCTAGAAGCTGCCCAAATCAGCAAAGTAACCAAGAAATAGAAAACAATCCATAATTAAACTGAAGGTATGGCACTGCCCCAAACAGTGGGCACATGACTCTGTACACACTTGCATGTCCATAGCCATTCTGCATCCAGACTTTACAAGAATATTTGATTGATTGATTGATTGATTGATTGATTGATTGATTGATTGATTGATTGATTGATTGATTGATTGATTGATTGGTAGATTGATCATAGCTGAAATAACAACATGCGCCTACAGTAAAAAAGCAAAAATTTTAACCAAGACGTAATTTTACATGTCGACCACTGGAGGTCAGTGCAGCTGATTTGGCCTCCTGATAGAAAGTGTAAAGATGTTCGGTTTGAGCAAAAAGGACCCAAATGCACAACATCAAGGCAGGTTAAAAAAACACAATATTGAGCCCTAGTAAAATAAAGCTGACATCCAAGGAACAAGGCAACAAAAGCAGGCTGATGATCGTCCCAGATAAAGAAAATAAAGGGGAATTTGGAACAAACTGGAAAGCCACAGGGAACAAAAGCAGGAACACTGAAGACACACAAGGGGGGAAACTGGCTGGCTGACCAGATGACACACAAAGAAACACACCAACTAAACACACAATGAAACACAACAAACAGGCAGGAATAATGCACAGACCTGGGACCTCATTTCATTTATGTTCTTATTAGTTCTTAAATGTTCTTGTACTTGAACTTTTGTAACGGTGTGCTTACGTTTGATTCATAAAAACGCTGGGCATGAAAAACCTCGCAGGTTTTCGGAATCCCTTTTGCAACTTGGGCACCCCTGATCTATACATCTCAAGTCAGCTTCAATTGATGGCAGCTGTCGCACTATTTCCCCATTTATAATGCAGAGTCAGGAAAAGCCATGGAACAAAAGAGGAAGTCAACTTTTTGGGAGATGAGATCACAGAGGCGGTCGAGGAGGCTGACACTGGGCAACACATTATTCAGTGGACCAGTAGCTGTACAAACACAACCATACACACACACTTGGGAGTGTGTTACCGCTGCACATTGTTCCAAAAACATATGCAAAGTTCACCGCAGACTTGGACACGTGTTTAAACTGCAACACTCCTACCATACAGGAGAATCACTCATGTCTAGACTTTTTTTTAGAGATTGTAATTCCATTTTAAAAATGAGACCCATGAAGCAAAACACGAGTCATGAGGAGAGGACCAGGACAAAAGGAAGGGATAACGGGCCTATATTTCTAGATTTGGCTAAATACAAGAAAATGGTGATGACTGCACAGGAGGAAGAGACTGAGAGAGGAGAGCAGGGTGAGAAGACAGAAGGACAGAGGAGAGACAGGAGAGACAGAGGATGACAAACTGACAGAGATCAGAGTATAAGTAGAAGAGAACAGTGAGATGAAGAACTGAATGAGAGATGAGATCAGCTGAGTCAGAAGGTTGACAGAAGAAGAATGAGAAATGGGCAGAAAGTGATGAAGATGGGTCAAATGTGAAAGACTTTCCAATTCCATCAGGGTACTTTTTTTTTTAGGTCCAGCACTGCTCCAGACCCTCCAGTGCAAATCTGGACATCTGGATTGCAGAGAAAAGACTTGACATCAATACCACATTTCATAACGGTCAGCAGTGCGTCTGTCCTCGATTAACTTGTGTCTGCCTTCAGATAGTTAATGTTTGTTCTGAGGAGAGAGGAAAGCCTAGAAAGAGAAATAAAAACATGGCGGAGAGTGAGGAAGGAGTTACACAAGACAGAACGTGCATGTGAAAGTAAAAACAGTGCGCAGAGCTCTCACAGGAGGAGGTGGAGTTCGGACTTCACAGTTGACTTTGGACATTGATTTATCCGGAGCTCCGGTGCAATGTACCCGGAGACCTGTCTGCTGGACTTTAAGCCTCAGAGAGTGCTATCAGCTCTGGCGATCTGCCTTATCACCCGGAGATTTTAATTTTCAACCTGTTAGCGCGAGCAGCGGCCTGATAAGGACGCTCAGCCCGCCTCCAGAGAGCAGAAGAGTCCCGGACAGTGCTTCGGACCATCTGATCCAGAAACCACCGACAGTCGCCAGAAGATCTTCAGACAGTATTTAAAAGCTTTTAGTCCTCTACACCAGGAAGAATCAACATGTTGAGTAAAGATCCTCCAGACATTGAGGTAAATGATCAGAACTGTTTCTTGTTTTACACTTCCATACAGCAGGATCGTCTTTTTACTGTTCGGGTGACAGATGAGTGGAGAGGAAATCTGTATCTCTGCTCATGTTGTCGGTGTGAAGGGACAGTGCACGGTGCGTAGATAGTATCGGATTCTTAGAAGAGGGAAGCAAAACGAAACATTTTCTATGTGTGAAGCTTTTCTCATACTGATGGCTGCTCTGTTGATCACTGACTGAGGTACATTGTTATTCACCATGTCTCTGCTGAACAAACCCTCTGCGTCATCATGGGAGGAACAGAACTCCTCTGATGGGGTTTGTTGTAACAGGGTGAAGACGAGGTTTAAATCTGTGGTCTATGTGTCAAAACACCATCGGAGAACAGAGTATCTATAAATTAACTCAGTAGCAAATTCAAAAAAACGTTTCCACACTTTTTGTTCGAGTACAAATACATTTATTTCGTTGAGTTTGGGTCTTTATCACTTGAGGCTGAACACTAGTCTGTGTATGTGTTAACCAGTGTTGGACAGATGTCAGGGTCGTTTAACAGCATCTGGCTTCAGTCTTGAGACTTATACAAGTCCAACTCTGTCCACAGAGGTCAGCCCAGCTGGAAGTGGGACAGAAGCGAGGCAGACTTCTCTTGTAAGAAGAAGGAACTCAAAAGGGGTTTCTAGATGAGCATTTTAAAGGAAAAGTCTGTAGTTTTGTCGAAGAAATGTTAATGAGCAGAGACAGATCTTCATTGGCTGATTTTTTTCTGCCTAAACAAACTTAAAAATCAAACTGTCTTTATTTTCATGACTGAACAAACAAACTGACCTTAAAGGACAACACAGTTTATACTGTTTGACTTTGTTTATATGTGGCGGACCCTGCCACCTTTCTAGCTTCAAACAGTGTTCTGGGACCTTATATTCCTCTGAGAACAGCTGGTTTATTCACTTATAGAGAAAATAAAAAGTTCTGAGTTATATTATGAAATCATTGATATTGTAAATAGTAAAATTCTGAGTTTGAATTTCTTCTTCTAAACTACATAGTGCTCCTTTAAACTAAGTCGTTTTATACATGAAGTTCAGCTCACTCCACACGTGGAGGACTCAGTATACATTTGTATTCATTTCTAGTGAACATCCCTACTTTATGGAAATGCAATGATAAATCACTGGAACACCCCTTTAAATGTACCCGTGACTCTGAATACAGGAGAGGTCATCGTTGAAATGTGGTGAAATGAATTGATCAAATTGCACAAAGCACACTGTTGTGCTCAAACCGAGGTGATCTGTGACGCTTTAAACAAAATGAAGTATATCAAAGGGAAAACAGGTAGAAGCTGTGACGCTAAAACCACTGAATAAAATGGACAAATAGAGTGTCCGTCAAATATCATAATGCATGTGCACAAGAATAACATTAAAAACAGCTTAAAAAATAACGTCCTGCCCTATACAAGAATATACACATACTTATTATACTCTGTTCCAAGCCATAAGCTCTCTCTGTTGTAAGCTCTCTCTTACACAATATGAACACACTGCTTAGGTAAGCAGCATGTTGCCGATTAAAAGGATAAAAAGCCATTCTATGTATTGCTAATACGGTCTGAGGAAATCAGGCATGTGTTTTGTTGTATAAGCTGTAGATGAGTGATGTAAGGTCTGAGAGGATGTGCACATGAGTTTCTGTACGCATAAAGAAAAGGGTAATAATGACAAAAATAGATAATACAAATAATACAAAAAACTAATAGAAGTTTTGTTTGGTTTATGAAAGTAACTTTGCCATAATATGTTAGGGCTTTAATTATTCCATACCATAAGAGTTAGTAATGCAGCCTATTCCATACAGATTCAAGATTCAAGATGTTTATTGTCGTATACACAGTGGAAACATAGTTTGCACCGGGCAATGAAATTCTTAGTTTGCTAGTTTCCCTTCACACAGAATATACTTAAAAAGAAAAATAGATATAAAATCTGTACATAGAGCAGAATTCAGTTCAACAAAACAGTAAAATATAAGGTGCTGTTTAGCATGTGCAATGTTGCATACAGTGGAAGGCACTGAAAGACATTGAAATATAAGAATATTAATACATTTGGTATAGTAGATAATTTATTTCTTTATGTCCACTCTTATGTATCCAAACCTTAGGTCATATAACCTCGGTGCACTGACCTGGCAACCCATCATTATCTTATCAGCTTAACCCACCATCCAAACATGCAGACTTTCCAGGATGTTCCAAAGTTTCAGTGTTTTTGTCGGCACGTGTGCTATAAAGACAGATAACAGTGGTCGCTCAGGGGCGACTGAACGTGACATTGAGTGTACGGAAGCCGTCGACTGATATTTTTTACAACGCCATCATCTCTAAATCATGAGTAAATTATCTGATTATCTCGACATAACAGATGAATTTATCTCATTATGGAGAGAAACATAGCTTTCTAAATAAGTACCTCATGATCTGGAGATAACGAATTAAAAAAAAGAAACAGCACCTACGGCTGTTCTCTGCCTCCATTAATCAACAGTTTTTATTCATGTGTTGATGAATTTCGCCTCGTTTCGTACAGAGCATCCTGGCCCTGAACCCCAGGGTGAAGACTCATGCTCAGATCATGTCCACCGCCAACAAGAAGAAGGAAAAGAAACACTGGAAAAGAAACCCTGAGAGGGGCTGTGATGTAAGCTATACCACACACACACACACACACACACACACACACACACACACAACTTGGCTTTACTGCATGGTTCAGTCAATAACATTTGTTCAATATTGTTTCCTCCTTCTTCCCTCCCTTCCTCTCTCCTCCTGTTTGTCCCTGTCACTCTTTGTTTGTTTGTTTGTTTGTTTCAGTCTTGTGTGAAGTTAGAGAACAACTTTGACGATATCAAACACACAACGCTGAGTGAACGCGGAGCTCTGCGAGAAGCAATGAGGTGAGAATGAATGACCTGTATTTTTTTAGAAGTACCATTTTCAAATGACTTGGAACACACACCCGGTCCCACAAACTCACTCAGTCACTGTTTGTTTGTTTAGTCATTAACAGACCAATTCTACAACTGTTAATTTACACCACCTTTAGGAAATGAGTTTAAAACTGCAGATGAGCGATGAAACATTGTTGTTGCCCCCTTATAGTCAAAGCTGCTTCAGTTTTAACACTTGTGCCACCTGCACAGCGTGGCTGGAGCTGAAACATCCCAGTGACTTAAACTGGAAGCTCTAGCAGCTGTCTGACGGTTAATGCTAACAGGGTTGTGTGTTAATCCAAAACACTGGCGTCTGTGTCGCCTCTCCTGTCTGTTACTCCAAATAAATGGACAGGAAGCCATATTTTTTTGGGATATTTAAATTAAAAATCCCCCAAAACAGCACAAGACAGAGCTCAGGATCGGTGAATAAGCTGAGGTGAAGCCGTGCAGACAGCTAGCAGCTGGACTCGCCTTTGGAGCCAGCCTCAAGTGGCCTCTCGAGGAACTGCAGTTTTTGGCACTGCGCCCCAGAGGTTCCCGCTTGGTCGAGACAGAAACATATGCAACAGTTGGCTTGATTGTCATGATTATTTTTCAGACATTTATGATCCTCAGATGACGGGGAACACCATTAGGTTGCATTATACATGTGTCTAAAACTTTAAAAATGGCCAAAACTGACATTCCCATCATCCTCTTCTGTACACCGTTTAGTGCTAATTAACAAATGTTAGCCTGCACACAGTCATCTAAGATGGTGAACATAGTTAACATTACACCTGCTCAACATCTGCGTGTTAGCACTGTCTTTTGAGCAATATTAGCATTCTAACATTAGCATTTAGCTCAACCCAACGCTGAGACACAATAACAATCAGCTGAATTGCAGCCTTGTAAAGTAGTTTGTGACTCATTCATTTACAATTATCATGATCAATGCATCTTGCTATTTTCAAGCTTATATATGCATTTTGGTGATTTCTAGCGATCTTTGTACATTGCTGGATGTTGCTGACTGTTGTTTGCTCTGACGCTTGTTGCTTTGTTGGACCAGTCTGAAAGAAGGATTTTTCATGACTTAAACTAATGAATAAAAGTAAAATCTGCGTTTAGGTGTCTAAAATGTGCGGATGCTCCCTGTCAGAAGAGCTGCCCCACCAACCTGGACGTCAAATCATTTATTTCAAGCATCTCTAATAAGGTACTGTCAAACATACACAACATATGTGTTCATACATGCACACACATTTTTGCATTCCAGCTCTATGATGTGGAAGATGTCTCAGGAGATGTTAAAGAACAAACACACCTCTGTTGTGATGTTGTCATTCATGTTTGTGTGTCTCTTTGTGTGTATGTCCATGTGTGTACCAGAACTACTATGGAGCAGCGCGGGCCATCCTGTCTGACAACCCCCTGGGTCTGACCTGTGGAATGGTTTGTCCCACATCAGAGCTGTGTGTGGGTGGCTGCAACTTATATGCTTCAGAGGAGGGGCCCATTAATATCGGAGGGTTACAGCAGTTTGCGACGGAGGTACAGTACATTTATAGCTGTCAAGTTTTCTCTACGAAACATAATAAACAGTTTTGGCACTGAGAACTAGAACTAGTACTTGATATTCAGATGATTCAGCTGTAATGACATACAACCAGCTGTAATCATGTCACAATCATTTAGTTTATATGGTGATGTGTATGGGTATATTCTTGTACTGATATGTTTTTTTTAGGGACCCAAAAGCTTTATTCAGCATAATGCATACAGATCCACACCTATCATACTATTATCTATGCTGCTGTCACATGACATATAACATATAAATCATGACAACTATGTCATGCTTTCAACCCAGCTTTGGGTTCAATATTTGAATAATCATTTTGGTTTACGTTTAGGTAAATGTTTAAGCAAGACTGACAATTAGAAATAACACATTCTTTCTGTCATAAATCAAAATAAATCAACCCCTTCGTCAATTCAGCACATTCAGGGGTTTTGCTGATACAGCTTAGTCCAATAAGGCCACTAGATTATGGAGGCTAATGCTAGCAGACTTAAGATAGATATCTGAGATACTGAGTTAATGTGAAAATGGGCAAATGCTAAAGATTATTTGGTTGAATCTATCACCTTTTCCCTTCTTGTACTGTATATTTTAAAATTAAACATTATTATGTTATTGCCAGCTCTGGCACTGTACAGTGAAAGATACATCGGCTCACTTCAAGGATGCACTATGCCGCTTTTTACAGGCCCATAAACAAAGAGACAGAACTCTTGATAGTTTTAGATGCACTTAAAGTCCATATGTTTACATCTGTATTTGTAAGGATTAGAGTACAAAAAAAAACAAACTGACCATCTAGAAGTGTGACATTTCAGGAATATAGGACCAAAATTGTTACTGAAAAAGTTACATAGTGCACCTTTAAAGTCGGGTTCAGACTGTTGAAACCAGCAGCAGCAAGCTACATTTTAAAAGTATCCAACATTAACAACAAGTAGTTCCGAGTGTAGTTTATTCTGTGGCGATGGTGCGAAGATGATGAAGGAATCTCCGCTGACACTGACTTAGTTGCATATAAAAAGGTTTATTACAAAAAGTACAGCATCTGGACAAGCACCAAAAATTGCCTGTGGGAAGATCAGAAGCCAATGTGAATCTCCCTCGATCTCCACACAGACCACACTTCTTATAGCCAATTTCTGATCAATGCACAAGGCACAGAGCCAGCCCACTCTCAGACCATCTTATGTCAACCAGAGTAAGACATGTGATTCAAATTAGTGTAAATTACAAGTCTGTTGGGGCTCATTTCCTTATGGAATCTAATGTTAACCTGAGGCCCTATAATCTAAGGCTTTACCATGTCAATTATCAGAAAATACACCACACGAACAAGCAATCTGAATGGTCAACAACAAATTTAGACCGTGCTCAAATCAGCATGACAGCTGACAGCAGCATGACAGTAACTCTTGTTGACCTGCTGGGACGGATGGTGTGTGGACGGCTAGTTCGCTACGTTCAAGTTTTCTACGCTTCATTAGTCTCCAAAATACACACATTAAAAACTGTGTTAATGACACAATCATATAAACTGGAGCAAAACAGCCATCCCTAACGTACTGCGGTCTGACGAGCCTACCTGGCCTTGCTGTTGCTGTGTGCTTTGTGCTAACATTACTAGGTTAGCTAGCTGCTAAACGACACTGTGTCACTGCTGCAGAGGCTTGTTCAGCGGCTCAGGAGCTGTGTACTCTCAGCACAGTGCATTGTTCTCATGGCCACCCTTGTCCAACTATATCATGTCTTATTCAAATGTAAGAAATAAGCACATTATTATACATTATTATAAAGAACGTGAACAACAAACATGGCTATTGTTAGAACTCACCACTGTCGAGATAGCACGTTAGTATTGGGACATTTTGTCTGCACTTTTTCTGCCATTCTTGTGTAATTAGCTTCCTAATAGCTTAGCAATTCATCTGCCAAGTCTTGTGCAAGACTCCAGTCATGGGCAATGTCTGCAGAGTGCACGTGCAGAGTGCATGTGGGCAGACAGGTACCTGGTGAGACAGACAGTTATTCTGAATGAGATGACTGGGTGAAGCTCAGAGAGGCTGGCGACACCCACAGACTGGATTTATTGATTGGGATGTTAAGAGATTTTCTACAAACAAAATAAATCTATCAATCTAAAATAATTTACCAACCCTCTCTTTTGGGTCGGCCTTGTTGTGTTGAGAGTTATATTAATGTCATGATCTGAATGCTGTCTATCAAAAGCCTCGACATGGTTTGTTTCTCCCTAGGTGTTCAGCAAGATGGGCATCCCTCAGATCAGGAATCCTGAACTCCCACCTGCCAATGAGATGCCAGAGTCTTACCACGCTCCTATAGCTCTGATTGGCTGTGGTCCAGCATCAGTCAGCTGTGGTTCCTTCCTGGCCCGTCTTGGATATGATAACATTACCATATTTGAGAAACAGAAGTACATTGGAGGGTTGAGGTAACAACATCATCATCATCATCATCATCATCATCATCATCATCATCATCATCATACTGTATGAAAGACTGCAAAGTGTGATATTAGATGTTTTATAGGCATAGTATCATATTCTATTCTATCAATTAATCTCTTTGACTATGTTTTTTGAGATTTAAGGCAATAGCTCTTGTTGGATTGTTTAAAAACTACCGTAACAAGACTACTTTAAACATAATTATACAAAGCTGGGTTTAAAATTCAGCAAGTGCAGAGTCAAAACCACAATACCTCAATAAAAGACAAATAGAGACAAACTAATTTGAGCCATTCATTTAGCAAAAAGTACAACCAGGTCATCTGACAACCAGATGTTCAGTCATTCTTGAAACAAGAATAATTTGGTTGGTGCTAATGAGGGAGTGTTGGATCTGTGATGAGGACTGAATGTAGGCCTGTTTGAAATAATCAAAACCAGAAATACAGACTCCTTTGCAATGCAGAGAATGAGAGTGACCTTTTCAAAGAGCTGTATTGTAAACAGTCAGGATGGCAGAGAGAGGGATGTATGAGACAGTGTTAAATAAGGTAAATAGTGAAAACTGAATCTTTTCTGTCGTGTGTTTTTCTCCCTGCAGCACAGCAGAGATCCCTCAGTTCCGGCTTCCATATGAGGTTGTCCAGTTTGAAATAGACCTGATGAAGGACTTGGGAGTCCAGGTATGGTCCATAGAAACTCTGTCATATTTACACGTGCATTTGAACATACTAGTGCCCTTAGTGTCCATACACTAATGCTGGTATACATACTGCAGTAATTGTCATTATTAAGTCTTTACGTGGCTGTTGGTGGGTTTTTACAGTTTTTATTTTTCAATGATCTTAATGGACTCATTGTGTACTGACCAATGATTAGAATGTAAGTGGCGATGACATTTATGACAAAACAAGGATAAAATAAAAAAAGTTGATTCTTGATATTGGAGTTTCATTAAGGTGAAGATGTGTGTAATCATTTCAGTCTTACATAGTCTTGTTAAATGTGTGTTTGCGTGTGTGCACACCAGGTTGTGTGTGAGAAGGGTCTGGGTATAAATGGAATGTCCCTGACGTCCCTGAGAGAGGAAGGATATAAGGCTGTCTTCATTGGGATTGGTGAGGGCCTTTTGTAAAACATTTCAGAAAATACACTAGCTTAGTGTTTGGCTTCATGGATGTGCAGGAAAAAGTTTATCCATTGGGATGTCCAATTTTTCTTCCAATGTGTGTGTTTTTGTGTGTGTGTGTGTGTGTGTGTGTGTGTCTCCAGGTCTCCCTCAGGCCAACAGAGCTAAAATCTTCCAGGGTTTAACCATGGATCAAGGCTTCTTCACTTCTAAAGACTTTCTGCCTATGGTGGCATTAGCCAGCAAGAAAGGTACACACACACACACACACACACACACACACACACACACACACACTCAAAAAAATCACACACAATGGTTTCGCTAGTGACATCACTTCACCTATCAAACATATGCAGGCTTGGGTAGTAATGGAATACATGTAATAGGATTACATAATAAGGGTTACTGTGTTCCACTGAAGTTACAGAGATGTAATTAATAGGGACGACAAAAAAACGCCTTACATTTTTGGTGTATTTTATTATTCCAAATAAGTCAACTAAAAAAAACACTTTCAAATGTGAAAATTGCCAAAAGTGCCTCTTGGCCTCGACTGCTGGTATAGGAAAGAGAAAAATAATAATAAAGTTAAAGTGCACTTTTGTCCTGACAGCTCACAGCTGGTCCATATATAATCTGAGAGCAACAATAATTCAAAAATAAGTAGTGCTCAGCCAGTTTTAAGTTAACATAATTCACTAAAACTGTTGCCTCTCCACTCCGCTCACCATGCTGTCTGCCATGTTCCCTGTGATGCTATCCTACTCCAGCGCCACCTCCAGTGTTTTCATGTTATTTGCATGCAAACAGTGATTTACTCACAGGGAGGGGTATTCTCTGATTAAACACCAACCTGCTCTCACCGCAGGATACAGAGATACATTCACACACATACACCCAATTTCGAGAGAAATGCATGGGAAGTAGTGACACAAAATTTCACTGCAAAACCAAAAATCCAGGCGAAGCGAACCATAAGTGCGTTTTGAACCGTGGATAGCATATCGTACGGTTCAATATTGTATAGAGATTTGTGGCACCCTGAGTAAATAGATTATAGATACATTCAGAGAGGAAGAAGAGGATTACTAACAGGATTATAATTTAAAAATAGAGAATGATATACTGGTCTCAAACCATGCACATGCGCACACATTACAACAGTTCACAAGTCTCGCACAACATCATTTCAGAATGCCTTTATTGTCATTGTAAGCACAGCGTGCAATGGAAATAAGAGTGCAACTCTGTTTAGTGCTGTTAGAGAAAACTCAGGCACGAGGCAGCGAAGCACACGGAACTAAACAAAACACACGAGGGAAAGAACATGTTAATACTTAGTTGGCAAAAACTAAGCGGCAAAGATTCTCAGAAAGGAAACACAGTCAGCTCTACAGACGAGACGGAATTGTCTAGCAGGGGAGCAGGGTGAGGACCAGAGGCTTTATGGAGGTAGTGATTAGTGAGTGGCTGCAGGTGTGCCTCGTCAGCTCAGCCCTGCAGAGGGGGAAGAACAAGGAGGCGGGAAAAACAGGCAGGGCAAAGACACACAAAAAACACAGAACCCTCACAGGTGCAACAACAAAATCATTGGATATAGAATAAAAACAATACAAAAACAATAAATAACATATCAATATATAGATATTCAAACAAAGTATGAAAAGTAAGGACATCGTTCTGATCTCGAGTCAAACCGAAATATGTCAAGTAACGAAAAGTTATCAAGTTACATTACTTTCATATAGTGACATTTGGAATATGTTGCTGACTCCATCTTTTAACAGGTAAGCAGCTACTGTATCAGAATCCATGTGTAAAGTAACCCTCCCAGCCCTGAACATATGCAAGTGTTCGAACAGAGAGTGTGCTGGTTCACATTCAAAATGTTCTCATTTCACCTGTCAGAGACAGGTCTCTCACCGTGTCTCTCTGTATCGCTCTGTCCTGTAGGTATGTGTCAGTGTCGCACCTCTCTGCCGGAGTTACGAGGCATAGTGATCGTTCTGGGGGCCGGCGACACTGCGTTCGACTGCGCCACATCAGCTCTGCGCTGTGGAGCCAGGAGAGTCTACGTGTGCTTCAGGAGGGGCTTCACCAACATCAGAGCTGTTCCTGAGGAGGTACTGATGAGGGACGGCTGGGTGGACGGATACACAGGAGGATGGATCGACAATACTGAATACATGTGTTCTGGTTCTGTCAGATGGAGCTGGCCAAGGAGGAGCAGTGTGAGTTCCTCCCCTTCCTGTCTCCTCGTGAGGTCATCATGAAGAATGGCCGGGTTGCCGGGTTACGCTTCTGTCGCACCGAGCAGACTGAAGACGGAGACTGGCTGGAGGATGAGGAGCAAGTCGTCAAGCTGAAGGCGGATTACATCATCAGCGCCTTCGGTTCCATGCTCAACGAGCCAAAAGGTAATGAACCAATCAGCTGAGGAGCACGCCATCGACACTCAGCCTTTAATTAATTTAATTTAATTAATTAATTTTTCATACTTTTTGATCAGTGAGATAAAATGGGCAATAATGTCATTATTCGACAGGTACTCAAATCGTGTCTAATCTATTTTAAAGACTGAATCCTGCTGGTAAGACTGTTGGATCTGTGGGGGTAAAACGTGACTAGACTTGCCAAAGAAAAAATGATTGAAACTTGGACTGTATGACTGAGTCACATGTCTGGTTTTGTGTGTAGTCACTGAGGCCATGAGTCCGGTGAAGCTGAACCGCTGGGGCACCCCAGAGGTGAACACAGACACCATGCAGACCAGCGAGCCCTGGGTGTTCGCAGGAGGAGACATCGCCGGTTTGGCGAACACCTCGGTGGAGTCAGTGAACGACGGCAAACAGGCCTCATGGCACATTCACAGACACATTCAGGTAAGTCTGCTTCAGTCAGTCATCACGTCTCTGAAATCCACTTCTAATTCAGCTGCTGTCAGTGGCAAGGAGCTCAGAGTAACGTGTGTCTTCTAGGTTGAAATTTCTAGGTCATTCTTAAGTCCTAGTTTGAGAAACCTACATGCCTTCTACAATCTGTGACTGAATGAACACATAAGCTTTACTTCTTCCTGTTGTGTGGTGCCGTGGTGCGTTCATGCGCTGTAGAATCTACCACTTACAGGATTTTGCAAATGATAGGAGCCTTTGTTGATCTAGTAAGCTATACCAAATTATTCTCTATATTATATTTGCTTCTTGCTTGATTTATGAGTCATGGGTCTTGACGTCAGATTCCAGAATAGTGATGGTTTCACCTCGGGTAGGATCACTGATGTAGGTCACATATTTGTCCCATCTTCCTTCCTCCTGTAGTCCCTGTATGGACAGATAGTGGACCCAGTTCCGAAGTTGCCGTTGTTCTACAGCGCCATAGATCAGGTGGACATCAGTGTCGAGGTCTGTGGAATTAAGTTTCCCAACCCGTTCGGCCTGGCGTCCGCTCCTCCCACCACCAGCACAGCTATGATCAGAAGAGCTTTCGAACAGGGATGGGGCTTCGCTCTGACCAAGACGTTTGGACTGAATAAGGTAATGATAACACACACACACACACACACACACACAATGTAAGGACATTTTTTTAATTACACATAACATACTGTGAATATGTACAAACATACAGTACATCCATAAACACCTACATACATGTGGAGTATATATCATTTAAAAACATTAACAATATATTTCCACCTCATTTCAGGTCACAAACCCTGTTTGATCAGATAATACTAACTTATGAATACCATAAGATAATCACTCTTCTGTCAGAATCTCCAAGTTTGTATTTAAACCTTTTAGTCTACCTTTCATAACAAGATTCTTCTGAAAACAAGCATCCTTAAGAACTAAAATAAAGGTCCTCAATAGCAGTTTCTTGGGAGAATTAACTGTTTAAATGTTGCTAAGATCTACAATGATGGTGGGATTAGTTAGCCCCAAAGTTTTGTTTGTGTTACTTTTTTTTAAAAGCCCAGGTGCCAACACCTTTTAGCTTTTTCTAAAATTTGATCTCAACAGATGGTAAGCATTCAATTTACATACAGTTATTAAAATAGTAAGTGAATAGAACAAACCGATCTACCAACATCTGAATGTGGTCAGAGGAACCTTCTGGAGCTCACTTTCATAGCCAGTAATCTATTTTCTGGTGGTATTTTGCCCTGTTTATTATGTTGCAATATTATTGCAACATAGTTTGTGTCTGCCAACATCAAATTTTAAAAAAAGCTGAAAGGTTTTGGCAGCTGGCCTCTTGCGGAATCAGTAACTTTATTTTAAATCACTTATTAAAACCCACTATTATAGACTAGCTTTTATGTGAAGTCACCCTTTTTAAACTGATTTTTCACCTTTCCATTAATTCTTTCCATTAATTCTATCAATCTTTCCATTAATTCTATCAATCTATTCCTCTTATGTGAGTAAGTCTTTTTCTTACTGTCCTTTCTGTGCTTTTATTTGTTTATTTTCAATCTTTTTATTTTCCGTTATTCTTTTTACTGCCCATTATTTGTTCTTAATTCCTCTGATGTGATGTCGTCTTCTTATCATCCTTTATTGAGTTGATTCTTTTACTTATCTCTTTATTTGCTTTATTTTTTTCTGTCTCCTCTTCTGTGTGTTTGCCTGTTTCGTCACGTTTATTTCTTTTACTTGTAATGACTCAGACTGACTTTCAGTCTTCGTACATTTTCTGTTCCCCTCAGACGAGGCTTCCTTGTGTCTGCTGGCTCCTCTGTTGGGTGTTTCTTCTATAATATTGTCCTCCTGAGTTTCCTGCTTCAACTTGATAATCAATGCACTTTGTAAACTCTGTTTTTAAAGGTGCTATATAAATAAAGTATTGTCAAAATAAAATTATCAAAACATTACAGGGCTGCATCCAACAATCATAGTCACTGTTGATTTAGTCTGCCAATAATTCTGCTATAAATCTGTCTCTGCAGGATCTGGTGACCAACGTGTCTCCTCGTATTGTGCGTGGCACCACGTCAGGTAATCTGTTTGGACCGGGTCAAGGCTCCTTCCTCAACATCGAGCTCATCAGTGAGAAGACGGCAGCCTACTGGTGTAAGTCGGTCACCGAGCTGAAGAGGGACTTCCCAAACAACGTAAGTCTCACCTCATGTTGATAAATCCAGATTTAGTTAAAGTTATGTGTCTGAAAACAGGGCTGTTTGGTCGATAAAATACCAGAACATGGTAAAAAATGTCAGGAGGTCCCAAAGCCCAAGATGGCATCCTCAAATGTCTTTTTGTCTGTTTTGTCCTCACTCCAAAAAGGTTCATTTAGTTGACTGTCATAGAGGAGTAAAGAAGCGAGAAAATATTCACATTTAAGAAGCTGGAATCAGATTTCTGACTTTTATTTTCCAAATAATTGACTAATTATTACATATTATTTTCTATAGTAGTTAAATTGATTAACCCTTGCAGCTATCCGCTACCTATCAGACATATCATATGCGATACACAGTCTGACAGTCTCTTACGTGGCTTCTGGACACTTGAAACCTGCCTCTGTCTCTGTCAGGTGGTGATCTCCAGTATCATGTGTAGTTACAACAAGGAGGACTGGACTGAACTCGCCAAGATGGCCGAGGTGAGAAAAATGACGTCAGTAACAAAATCCTCACCATTCACCAAACGTACACACAATATGTCTATTGTGTGGACATCAACAAGTCACAACAGTGTGGTTTGAGGAGGTGATCTGTGTGTGTTCAGGACTCAGGGGCAGACGCTCTGGAGCTGAACCTGTCCTGTCCTCACGGGATGGGAGAGAGGGGCATGGGACTGGCCTGTGGACAGGTACTGTAGGAACACACACACACACACACACACACACACACACACACAAATACAACATACTGCACACAATATAAAGAGTTTAAAGTTTGCTGTATTTAACACAATGTAGGAAAAATTGTGTCAGCTGCTCTTGGAAAAAGGTAGAAAAGGGTGATTCCAAAAACAGGGCAGTTATTTTATTATTGCCCTTTAATGTTTCAGCCACAACAATAAAGGCTTTTTATATTTCCTTCCTCGTCAACTGATTCTGTGACCTTGTGACATCGCACCATGTCACCATGTCACCATGTCAGACATTTGCATAATGTTTGCAGAAGCGGCCCTGAGCACAGTTACCTCTTGTACATGCGTCATCACATGGTAGCGCTGCAGCAGCACAGTGGAGAACACAGACACAGAGAACATGACTTTATTTACTCTTTTTTCGGCCCTCTCACATTCCTGGATTTCTTGATTATGCGAGGCATGATTACACTTCATGTCCACGTTGCGTACTGGCACGGTACGGCTCAGTGTGAGTGCAGCGCTGCAACAACGGAAAGTATGTGAAGAACTGATGTGTTTTTTGATCATTAGAGCATTTAAACCTGTTGTAGCGGTAACCCAAAATAGAATGATGAAGCTGAAAATGAGCATAATATGTCTCCTATAAGACATTAATTTAATTATGCATAATAAAGTAATAGAGTATGTACTAAGACTTATAAGAGCTTCTAAGTGATAAGAGCTTAGGAGAGCCGTATTACCTGTTAACTAATGATTATCACAAGGACCTTAGTATAAAGGGTTTGTTGGTGTATGTGTGTCTTTCTCATCAGGACCCGGTGTTGGTGCGGAACATCTGTCGCTGGGTGCGCGATGCCACTACCATTCCATTCTTTGCCAAGCTGACGCCAAACGTTACCAATATTGTCGACATCGCCAAGGCGGCTCATGAAGGTACCACACCTCACCACAGCACACTTTTTGTTTCCTGCATGTCAGTGCTGCCTCTGTGTTTTATTACATCATGCCACTAACTCCACAGTTTGATGTGGGGGAGGAATGCTCACATGTGGATTGTTGTGTTGTTTCATAGGTGGAGCGGATGGAGTCACAGCCACCAACACAGTGTCAGGTATGATGGGGCTGAAGGCCGACGGCACGCCCTGGCCGGGCGTTGGAAAGGGCAAACGCACCACGTATGGAGGGGTGTCTGGTGAGGATACACAAAAACAGACACAATCCCATGAAACTGTTTTTAACCCGTACAGTAGTTACAGAGAGGCTTTAAGAGAGAAGTGTTACACTTCATGTATACCTTAGTTAGAAAAAAAATAAATTAAAAAACAGTTGAAAAGAATGGCCAACATAAAACATTTCCCATAATGCTTCTTCATACCAGCTTTCATTGAAGCCTCTCTGTCTGGTAGAATCCCATGTTTTTTCAACACCCTCAGTTTATAACACAGACTTCCAGTGGATTATAATACATTTGTGGTCTCCAAGTCAGTTTTCAAATGAAAAATAAGGCTGCATGGTTTCTGATCACAAGCAAATTCCAAATGTCAGTGTTCTGATTGGACAGAGGATAGACTGATAGACACAAAGACGTAATGTGTAGGATTTGCAGATTACATGTAAAGACACGAGTATTATCCTTTAAAAGATCCTGTAAAGGAGCACTCTGTAGTTTGAAGGAGAGGTACCACAGGTCCAAGTGTGTGAAGGAAATGTGGCAAAGAAATGTCCCTGTTTGCGGGACAAATAAAGGAATTCTGATTCTGATTTTGATGATAATTCAAAATCCAATTAAAAATCCCACAGGCTTCAGTGGAGGGACTCCAAAAATACATCATCCCTATACCATTCTACTGTACTCTGAGCCAGCTCTTACTGAGGCACTTCTCTCACCTGCTCAGTAACATTACTGTTAATGTGTGCAGGTAATGCCATCAGGCCCATCGCTCTCAGAGCCGTGTCAGCCATCGGCAGAGCCATTCCTGGTTTCCCAATCTTGGCCACCGGAGGCATCGACTCAGCAGAAACTGGACTACAGTTTCTTCACGCCGGCGCCTCAGTGTTACAGGTGATGACATCAAGCAACAGCTTCCTCATCCACCTTTTTAAAATGAAAATAGGACATCAGTCAGTCACTGTGGATTTGATGCTGTCGTCATTGATTTAATAACATATTGTAAAAGTGACAAATACATCATTTCATTTCATTGTTTAAACCTTTAATTGCTTTTCCTACATTATATTATTTATTTCCTGCTTCTGTGTTGACTGTCATTCATTGTTACAGTATCTTGTAGTCATTTATAATCAGATTTAACTTTAATGTCTGTGCCTTTTGGAGTAGCATTGAATGATTAATTATCCAGTGAGGTCAGTGAGAATAATACTTACTGCAAGCTGCTGTGGCTTAGAGAACCGAGCGCCTCCCATAGAAACCAGGCATTAGAATGGGTTTTGAAAAACAATACATTTATTAACTAGAGTAGTTTGAGGGATAGGAGCAGTGACAAGCTGTAGTCTTGAGCCAAAATATACCAAATGTTAACTTGATTTGATCTTTACAAATGTCTATGTTTTGTAAAGAATAAATAAAATCTCACATTGTTTCGGTGTTGATCATGTTTTGGTTCATGTCTGCGTCTGATGGATACAGGTGTGCAGTGCAGTACAGAACCAGGACTTCACAGTGATTGAGGACTACTGTGTTGGTACGTAACTGTGTTTGTGTTTCTGACCTCAAACGTTGTGTTGTCAGAAATCTTTCCAGCGTACCCTCTGAGACACCATAACACCACTGTGGTGAACGTATGTGTGCAGGTCTGAAGGCCTTGCTGTACCTGAAGAGCCTGGAGCTGAACGGATGGGATGGTCAGTCCCCCCCCGACAGGCAGACATCAGAAGGGAAAAGTGGTTCCCAAACTGGAAGAACTTGTAGGAAAGGTATAGAATCACATGTTTCTGCTTCGACTTGATTTCTATCACTTCTTTTTAAATATCACCATAAACACTGCCATTAGTAAAAACGTAACAATATTTCTTCTAAACATTCGGTTTGTGTGTGTGTGTGTGTGCAGAGCCTCCCCAGCTTTGGTCCGTACCTCCAGCAGAAAACAGAAGTCATCGCAGACTACAAGAAAAAGCTCCGAGGTGTTCAAACCGATGTGATGGAAATGAGCAACGGCCGGGTCAGCACGCCTAAAAAACCTGTTCCTGCCGTCAAGGTACACACACACACACACACACACACACACACACACACACACACACACACCCTCACTATTTCTTTAATGTACTCTGTGGTGTTATAAGATCTTTATAAGCTGATGGTGTGTGTCTGCAGGATGTGATAGCCAGAGCGCTGCGCTACATCGGAGCGTACCAGGAGCTGAACAACATGGAGCAGGTACCCGTCGCTCGCTCACACTCTGCAGCTGTGTTACACCAGGCTGTCGGCTCTGAGAGTGAACAGAAGCCCAACTGGTTTTGGATGATTAAAGGCAGCCTCAAGCAGACATCTTTTGTTCAGTATTAGTATTTTCATTGTCAATGATTTAAAATGACAGAAAATGGTAAAAAGCATTGATCAGTGTCTCCATGCGTCCAAGCTGACATGCTCAAATGTTTTTTTGTCCACAACCTAAAGATAATCAGTTTACTGTGATAGAGGAGAGAAAGAGACCAGAAAATATTTACATTTAACAAGTTAGAATCAAAAAATGTCTCTACTTTCAAAAAGACTCAAACTGATAAATCAGTTATAAAAATAGTTGTTGATTCATTGACTTTATTAATCAATTAATTGTTGCAGCTCTATTAATAAGGTGACAATATAAACCAGTACAGTCACTGCTGACCTCCACAGATAGTCATCAAAATGTAGAAATAACTCAGGAATGTTATGGGATGTTTCCTGAGAACCTACAGACTCTGTGTGTCTGTGTGATGCTGTATGTTGGCAGAGACAGTCTAATGAAACTGAATGGATTCATATGAAAGGTCACAGATAATTATCCTGAGATTAAAATGCATATACGATATAAACTGATCGTCCCCCACCTCCTGTTCTCAGGTCCAGGCCCTGATCGATGAAGAGATGTGTATCAACTGTGGTAAATGTTACATGACCTGCAATGACTCTGGATACCAGGTACGTCTATCTGTCTGTCTGTCTGTCTGTCTGTCTGTCTGGCTGTCTGTCTGTTAGATAAAGATAATTAAGTGGAGTCCAAGGAAACAGCAAATAAGCAACATCAGCAAAACACGCAAAAACTTAATAAGCATAAGAAATAAGTGTTTCAGCCTCAGCCATGGAAAGAACATTACTGAATCTTGTCAATGTGTCCTTGGTAGAAATATGCTTGTCTCCCTTCTTTTGCATTTGTCTCTGGTCTGTGTTGTAGACTGATCTGTCTCAGTCCTGTAACGTGTCCCGCTCTCTGTCTTTCCAGGCTATAGAGTTCGACCCGGAGACCCACCTGCCCGTCGTGAGTGACAACTGTACGGGCTGCACTCTGTGCCTCAGCGTCTGTCCAATCATAGACTGCATCAAGATGGTCACCAGGACAACGGCCTATCAGCCCAAGAGGGGCGTGCCCGTCAGCCCTGTCCACTGAAGGGGAAGACGAGCCACAGCGTTCCACCTATTTAATAATGTCACGTATAATGACGTTCACTTTTACTACTAATTCTTCTGTTAATGTTTGTAAAACTGTTGTAACTGTCATCTGGAGGATGTAAAGAATCACAAAGGAGAGAAGAGTGAAATCCAATGTGTTTGTCTGTGAATGGGAAATATAGTCTTATATAGAATTCACTGGAGAGAGAGGCAGTCAAGGTTCACAGCAGTAGCAAAATACATTTGTCAGTAATCAAACTGTAATTCAGACATTGTGAAGAGAGATTATTTCATTTGAACTGTGCATCTACTGCATAATAAATGTATTCATTTTAAAGGAAATATGGTCTATGATTTAAATAAAGGTTTTGTGATACAGCAAACCATCTGTACACCGGAGCACTACGTACTGATCATTGTAGTGAACAGAAGAAGGACATGTTGGACAGCACACACACACACACACACACACACACACACACACACACACACACACACACACTGTGTGTGCTGTCACATAAAACAATTTGCCTAAAACAGTGACTTTAAGTCTTTGAATGTACATTCTCCACATTAATGCAAAGTTGTCTTTTTATCATGTCAGCTGAATGTGGCTGAATTAAATCAGTAGGTGTGTGATTTAAATGCAGTAGACAGTAAACACACAATAACAGAGTAAACACATAAGGCTGAGGGGCGAGCGAGAAATCTTTTCTTTTTTTTTCTGGTGATCAATTTTCTAAGTCTGATCTAAATTATTTTCTCTCTTGTATTTATGAATTGCAATCTGGTGGGGAAAAAAAAGTTTGCCGGGATAAAGTTTCTAAGCTCCTTCATTTTACACATATGTGAAATGTATCTTTTTTATTTATTCATTTTTTTCTCCCTAATTATAATTTTTTTCTTTTATTTTCCCCTCAGGGCTTCTGTGTTTTTATAGAAGTCTGCATTATTTCATTAAGACACATTGACTCAAAATGAATGTAATCTTTTGGATCAAATGTGTAATAAAATGAAAAAAAGTACATGTGATTCAAATACTAACAGTCACTACTTTAGGCAAATTATTCTTTTTAGTGTTTGTCAAACTGGAATGAAACTCATGGACTGTGTGTACAGACGGTGATGGAAGAAGTACTGAGAATCTTTAGTTATTTAAATAATGAGTAATACCCTAATGTAAAAAATACTGTACTATTACCATTATTATCAGTAAATGCAAATGTACTAAATGTAAAATAAATGATTGTGTAGAAATGTGATATATATTATTTTCAGTAGAAAGTACATTAACTTCTACGCTCTGTTTAATGTTACCTTATAATTTCCTGTGTGGTTGTTGTCCCTGTGTGTCGGCCCTGTGATGAGCTGGACACTTATCCAGGGTTTAGCCCACCGCTCGCCCAGTGTCAGCTGTGATTGGCTCCAGCCCCATGACCTTGAAAAGGACAAGTGGTTTCAGATGATGGATGGATGGATGGTTGGATAGATGGATGGATGGATGGATGGATGGTTGGATGGATGGATGGATGGATGGATGGATGGATGGATGGATGGATGGATGGATGGATGGATGGATGGTTAGATGGATGGTTGGATGGATGGATGGATGGTTGGTTGGGTGGATGGATGGATGGATGGATGGATGGATGGATGGATGGATGGATGGATGGTTAGATGGATGGTTGGATGGATGGATGGATGGATGGATGGATGGATGGATGGTTAGATGGATGGTTGGATGGATGGATGGATGGTTGGTTGGGTGGATGGATGGATGGATGGATGGATGGATGGTTAGATGGATGGTTGGATGGTTGGATGGATGGATGGATGGATGGATGGAAGGTTGGATGGATGGATGGATGAATGGATGGATGGATGGATGGATGGATTTTCCTGTGTACACAATATACATAAATATGTAGTGGAGCAGTTCTGAATATTACAGCTACACTAGACATATTTTTTTCCAAGTATTTTAGCTTTCATATAATCTGTAACATTGTTTTATATTTCTGTGTGTGGAACGTCTGAGTGTGAATGAAAGTCATCTTAGCTGTCAAATCATGTGGTGGAGAAAAAAGTACAGTCCATGCCACTGAAATGCACAAACTAACACGAAATATGCACTCAAGTAAAGTACAGTTAACACAAAAGTCCAGTACAGTGTGAGCAAATCGGTCTCACAATGAACAGAACACCACAGTTCTATGGTTCCGTTCCACTTCCCTTTAAACCTTATCTGTAAAAGACAATCTGGCAGAGCAGAGGTGCTGTTTTATGTTTTTTTTTAAGAAAGGGTAACTTGACATAATTTGGAGTCAGAGTCGGCCAATACATTCCCTGCATAATCTATTTGATATGAATGAGTGTAAAATCATTTTAAAGGGAGCACACAGCTGAGGAGTGCTATAGTATACTTCATTTTAAGAAAGAAATTCTCAGAAAACATCATTCTAAGAATTCTCTTAGAATGTGTTACGAGGAGCAGCTCTGAGTACTAGGAAGCTTTAAGAATACAGGCCCTGGTGTTGTATTATGCCAGTAGAGGGCAGTAGAGACACACAGTGGTCCTGGGCCTGGATTCACAAACAGTCTGAGGATTCTCTCAGAGAGCTGTTTCACTTTGCCTCAAGAGTCCAGGGATGAGTCCCAGCTCAATAGTGATATAGGAAACTTGTTAGAGCAACTCTGAGCAGGAAGAGACAGAAACTTTGATCTGAGAGAGGATGCGAGGTCGATCCGTTAGTAGGTGTGACCCATTCTTTCAATAGCTCTGATTGGTTGATCAAAAAAGGAATAAAAGTGCATCACTGCAAATGATCACTCCTGCTGTTACTGCTTTGTTGTGTTGGGTCAGAGATGTGACCGCAGACGTTCTCCCTGCTTGACATAAACTAGTGTTTCATTAACTCAATGTCATTCAGCGTTTGGAGATATTTCTCCCTCCTTGTTATCTTTCCACTATTTCTCCTCTGATTAAGAAACTCTGAAGGCTCTTAAAAGTTCTCATTACTACTCCTAACAGACTTTTACCTTGGGAGCTCTCTTAAGGTCTAATATACTTTGTGAATAACTTTTATCTTTACAAGGATTTTAATTTTCAGGAAAAAGTTTTAGAAAATGTAATAATTCTAGGAATATTCTCAGGATTTTCTCATGAATTCAGCCCCTGATGACCCCAACAAGCTCCTCATAGGTTCAGTTCAGATTCATGTTTCACATATACACATGGAATACACACCCCTTCACTGTTACTCACAGGAATGACTATATGCCAAGAAACATTTGAATAATTGTAACAAAAAGATATCCTTAGTAGCAAAACAGAGAAAACATATGCTGACTGTAATATTGAAGTACAGAAGTATTAAAGGAGCACTCTGTAGTTTTGTTGAAGAAATGTTAATGAGCAGAGAAAGATCTTCATTGGCTGATATTTTCCTGCCTAAACAAACTAAATAATCAGACTCTCTTTGTTTCCATGACTGAATAAACAAACTGGCCTTAAAGGACAACACAGTTCATACTGTTTGACTTTGTCTATACGTGGCGGACCCTGCCACCTTTCTCGCTTCAAACAGTGTTTTGGGACCTTATTTTCCTCTGAGAACAGCTGGTTTATTCACTGATGGAACATTTTTGAATTATTCACTCATTCATATTGTAAATATGAAATGTATGAGTTTGAATTTCTTCTCCAAAACTACATAGTGCCCCTTTAAAATATTGTCCAAAAACAAATGATAAAACAAAGAATCCTCTCAGGATCGGCCATTATAACGTGACGGTTGATCTCATCTCTCTGAATAAATGCAAAAACAGCTGACAAAGTCAACATTATCCATGTGGGACCGAGCAGGACTCTGAGAAGACACAGCATTATATTGATACAAGACAAACCATTTACTGACTCATATGCTCTGCTGTGAGCCTGCACGGCCGTTGGAAATATTGAATTAATAATTTTCACCACTACATCTACTGAGGTGCCCCTGAGCAGGGCACTGAACCTTCAGCTGGTCCAGGGGAGCGGCCCAGTGTGAGGCGGTATGATCTTGTCTGCTCTCCTCTTTGTCTGTGGCTAAAACAATACATTTTTCTCTGAGACTCATTTATTTCCAAAAGCATAATGAGACGCCTGTAATGGGCTGAATTATGAGTCATTAGTTCCATCATATGCTAAACAGCTCATATGTAAATTGCGGGGCCAGACGACTCCCAGCGCCCGCCTCTCTTTAATTAGTATGTAATTCCTCTGCATCCTGAGAAACATGGGGACGCTGGCAGGCCCAACATGTCTGACGCAACAGAGGGAGGGACAGGGGACTAATTAGAAATGTCTCTCATACAGCATTTCGACATTAATTATAGAATGTTCTGTGTCCCAATACGTTTTCCTTCCTTCTCCTGCACAACTGAGCCGCGTCAGAGGAGAACACCACAAACCAACAAGGAGCCCGGCTGCTGCTTAATCAAAGCTGTTGCTCCTTATTTGCATTTCTAATTGGAATTAATTAGAGATACTCAAATATAGTGCATGTGTGTGTGTGTGTGTTTGTGTTTGTGTGTGTGTGTGTTCATTGAGCTCAGAGATGTTCATGCTAATGTGGATTTCTTCTTTCATCTGATAATGTCATTATCAGCAGCACATGGGCTGTAGGAAGGGAACAGGACGTCTGCTTTGGATCAGCTGCTTTTTAACAGCGACAACATGTTAACACTGTTCTGTGTGACAAGAACAACTCCCTACCTGAGAACACCAGACTGCTCAATCATGTTTTGTATCTTGAACCACTTCTTTAAACTCGCTTTTATCAGCAGTCTATTTGTGTTCAATGTTTGCATTTTTCTGGTCGTCTTATTATTTTAGCATTCGTATTGCTTGTTGTCTTTCTTCTATTGTTGACCACGCTAACTGTTTAGAAAGGTATTGTATACAGTTGATTATTCCAATTTGTAAGAAAAGTTGATTTTTTACTCTCATTCTCAACTCGTACCAAACTGATGACACTACCTACAATCCCTTGGCGGATAGTACTCAGTATTTGACGAGTTTGAAATGACACTCTAACACCAACTTTTCTTAGACATGGGACCTTTAACAAATGCTTACCTTCTGTAAAAATGACCCCTTTTATGGCATCATTTTCCAACAAAGCACCCTTTATTAAAGGGTTTATAAACTACAAAGTGCAGGTGACTTAAGGTTAATCACTCGCTCACAAATGCTTTATGGATCCGTTATAAACCACTGATGGAGAACTGAAGCCACTCCTCTTCTGGTGGACCTCATGGGACCTTATTTCAGACAAACTTTGTATGGTAGTGAACAGAGACGGACAAAGAACTGTTGGACCTCGCTTGAATTGTGTCATGAATCTTACATATCATTTTTGTCAGTTTAAAAGATAATTTTCAAGTCAACAAAGTCAGTTTGTCATCAAACTAATGAAATATCAGACTGTGAAAATACGTCATTATAAAGACGACACAGCTGAGAGTGTCGTTAGTGACGTCGTCTCCTAATTTAATCATTGTAGAGCTGCTCCTGTACATTAGCAGCTCACAGAACTGAACCAGAACCAGCTCTCCTCTCACAGAACTGCAGCTGTCAATATGAGCAGATTCATTGTGATGTTCATCTTGTTCACCACCTTTTCTGACCCAGTTGGCTCCATGTTGGTGTTGGTGATGTGTGTTGACGAGACGATGTAGTTCACTGAGCTTTAACACAAAACTACATGAGGTTTGACTTCAATTACAACAAACTGACACTTTATTGACTTGAAATTATCTTCAAACATCATGTCTTCCAAAAAAAAATCCCATGAGGGAAAGCGGACTTTGGCTCTCTATAAAACCTTTGGCTTGTAAGATTGATTTCACAACAGTACTTATTCACTGAGGTGTAGAGGTCAGTGACAAATGAAAGAAAAAAAAAAACAACTCACACTGTTACTGAAAAGCTTCAGTGCTGCTTGTAAGAGCCCACACTACTGGAAAGATGAAATTTTGCCTCATTGTTGCTTTTATGATGGTGGTGGAGAGCGCTGACTGACATGTTGCTTGTCAAATTTCCCACAGTTCAGTTTGGTTGAGATCAGGTGACTGTCACGGCCTCATCATACGATTCACACAATATTTAATCCTCATCAGAGCCTTCGTGTGGGAGACTCTGCATCTGTTGTGTTCTAGTTTGAAGGTTTTCTTTTCATTTGTGACCTGTATGTAGAACATGTGATGCTGTGCTCGAACTTTGAAGATGGAGATGTTTTCAGGACTACATCGTCCAGTTCCATCTGTGAGAGCGAGCGTGTCACCTCTCGTGTTCGTGTAAATACATGTTGAGAAGTGCTGGCAGCAGACACGCGTGAAATATATAGCACATGACCTTGGCTCAGGCTGTGTCTAATTCAGTCTGCTGCAGTTTTGAGGGCAGCACCACAGGCGATGCTGCGCACCCCGCTCCCACCCAGCACCCCCACCCACACATCACCCCGGGCGATCAGTCTGACAGCCAGCAATTAGAATTTCACCAGTAACTACCCCAGACCCTCATTAACAGTTAATTAAATCAAATCTTTCAGGAATTATATATGCAGAAACCTGGAAGGAATACCTCCAGGAAAGCTTTCAAAAGCTCAAATGGGAGAACAAATAGAGGAAGAGCTTCTGCTTTGAAAAGAATCGACTATTTCAGCCTGGACTCTGACCCGAGAACCAAGCTCAGTTATTGATTACAGAATCTTCTGATCTGCCTAAAAAGTAAAATATATTGGGGACATTTATTTTTTCTTAATTTCTTAACTTGGTCAGAAACGAAACAAAGACATTTTTCACAAACAAATGTAGTTTTTAATCCAAAAAGCAGCGTATACAAGCTAAAGCCTTCACACATTCTATTTGAAAAACAGGAAAAAAGTTAAAATCCTCCATAATTTAAACATTCATTTCACAAAAATAACATCGGTTTATTTATTCTCAAACATGTAAGAAAAAGCTACAAAATGACTGGAGATCTAACATAGAAAACTCAGCGTGGCTGGACTGTACACAGGCGGCTTCCTGATCTCTTCCTCCTCCTCCTCCTCCTGATGCCATCATTGCTTCACCGTCAAGTGAACTTGTACGTGTGACTGTCAAGGAAACTTACATTTGGCCACAAAAATACAGAAACAATACAGGCAACGAAGTCTGAGGCAACACACCAGAGGCGTCTTCGCTCAACATGTTAGATGTGCCGTGGCCTGTACGACAGGGGGAGGCACCGCTGGCTGAAGTGTGGCAAAGCTCCGCCCACTTCCTTTCAGTATCCATGTAACCAGTCAGCTGTTCACACACAGTGCTGTGGTGACAGCGTCAGGCGGCCAAAAGAAACACACTGGCTTTACTTATTTTCTAAACGTAATAACCCAGTAAGAAGAGGCGAATAGTTTGCCTTTTTGTTCTTTGTGTCGCAGCAAAAACAGGGAGCAGTCAAAAGCAGCGGATCATAAACCTCATCAGACTACATCCAGAAGGCTTTAAGCTTCAAACAAAAAAAAAAAAAGTCTTAATCGCATTTTGAATAAGACACCTATTTTTTTCCAGAGCTGGTAACGGAAGCTGTTAAACAAGCTGTGAGACATCCGACTTCCTTTCTCATCTCTGCTGAGAGCTGTGCAGACAGCTGACAGGCACTGAACCACTCCAGCGGTCAGTTTTCTTTTATCTTTTACTTCAGTCACTCTTTCAAACTCAGTGCTGACTGAACTATGCTCGAGCCCTGCATGACAGACAGATTTGGCCAGATGTTGGTGTGAAAGGGGTATGACAGATTCCCATTAGTGGTTTAAAAGGGAGATTCTCCAGAGTGCCTAAAACCAGGGATAGATCCCACTGTGGTGCCAGCAGACGCTGCATTTTTTGTCCAAACTCGACCCTGCCTTAGAGAGCAGTAACCCCAACTTGACATGTGTTCTAAACCCGACTTGAGCCTGAAAGTTCATTTAAGATGAGCTTGTGTTAACCTGTTACGCAGTCATTACCATGGTTACAGCCTGTCTGTCAGGTAACATGTGGATGACCATGAGAAGGCACTGTTAGATAAAAAATAACTAAATTATATAAATGCATCATATGTCAATTGAAGTGAATGAACCCGACCAACACATCATTTTGAATATTTACAAATGTAAATGTTTTGTCTGAACCAGGCCCCTGGGGTCACCACAGGTTCAGGTTGAGTATCCATGTGTTAATGTCTCAAGCACTACATCTGAAGTAAAATCAGTGGAAGTGACTGAATTTTCCACAACACGATTGAGAGTGAAACTGAGCAGCATGGCTTTCAAATACAAAGAGAAGTACCCAGATGCAGAGGAAAATGTTGAAATGGTTTGGATCTAAACTAAGCTTTGTACCAAATATGATGAATTATTACTGAGCAAACAGGAGATCAGAAACTAAGGCCTGCTTCTAACACAAGCCAGCTTCATGTGAAGGCCTGGTACCTGCTGCAGCTGAGGACCTGGTCACTATTTCAGGAAATACAGTATGTACAAACACATCTATATGCATATACTGTATATACACAAGCACATATGTACAGTTCTGTGACAATGTTGTGGCTGATCATTGTAAGCATACACACACACACACACACACACACACACACACACACACACACACACACACACACACACACACACACACACACACACACACACACACACACACACACACACACACACACACACACACACACACACACAAAAACACAGGTGCTAAAGGGATCTGACAGAAATGATGCACAGAGCGACTGCACACCGAACAGCTTAGTGGCCTAAAACGTGTTTGTTTGTAAAGGATATGAGTCATAGTTGAGTTTCTGGGTGAGAACTCCTGTCAGGATGAATTCAGCATTGTGGACATCTGGACGACAGAGACAGCAGACAACATCAGTGACACAGAATATCAGCACAGAGTGACAGGAACAGAGTTCATGTGGCGCAATGTGCAAGCAAGGTCAGAGAAGAAGAAAAGTGGCAGCTGGTGAACACAGAGGTGAACATGTAGGATTTAAACTAGGTTTTAATGGCTTCTTCAAATATTTAATGAGGAAGGAAACAGATTTCACATCGTCTGTAAGACCTCAAAGATACAGTCTTGGTGAGTAACACTGAATGTAAACTATAGTTTGTTTGTTTTCACTAAAATTCCACATTCTACCTTTAACACAGTTAATAGGTGTATAATCAGTGGCATCTGTGTGTGCACAGATGGTCAATATTATAATAATACTATCAACTATGGATGTCCCTGTCAAGTTTTTCTGCCATTCAGTGTTTGAGTCTTTACAACACTGTGTAAATAAACATTACAGAGCACTGTGAGTCCAGTTAATGGGAACTTAGAGTACAGTAAAGACACACAGTAGAGCACTGTTAGTACAGTGAGAACACACAGCTGAGCACAGTAAAGACTGAATTTTGATCAGCCTTATTTTAGCTAATACCTTTCTTTTCAAATGGATCTGCTCTGATACTGATCAAGGATTGGCTCAGGACATCTCTACTATCAACTCATGAAAACAGAATCCCTTTTTTCACTTTTTAATTTAAAATACTTGGCAGCTAAACAGGAGTTAGACTGTGTGTGTGTGTGTGTGTGTGACTTACCAATGTTTTTTAAGAAGTATTCTCTACAGAGGTGGAGGTCATTGTCGCAGGAAATGACGATGATCTCTGGAAGGTTCTGTAACAGAAGAGCAATTAGAACTTTTAATTTAGAATAAAGCCATACTTTCTGTCAGTTAACTAGAGGCTTCTAACCTTTATTATTCATGCTTATTGCCAAGTTAGTTATTATCATCATTATTCCTCAACAGCATCACCAATCACCAACTGTGAGGACTTAAAAAACTTCAGACTGAAATAAAAAATGATTTAAGTATTTGAAAGGACCTTGTTCTGTTTATGCTCCATGATCTTTCTGTAGGAGGGCTGTTTGGCCAGCAGCTTTCCTCCAGCACTCTCCAGGATGGACTTCATGGTGCTGAGGCTGGGGCACATCCCCGGGGTGAGGTAGAAATACTTCCCCTACATCACCCATCACACCACAGAGGGACACAGAGGCAGAGAGACACACAGTGAGGGACAAGTAGCCAAAAGGACAGAGACAAGATACATGAAGCAGAATCACCACTGTGAAAGATCTTTTCCCAATATTCAGCAAGTGGTCCAAGAATGACAACAACTACACCACGTTCCTGTCTGAACCTGTCCTTCCACCAGGTTTCACAGTGAAGCTTACTTTACCTTGAAGAGTGGAGCGCTGTTGGCTCGCTTTAATGACTCCTCCAGACTGAAGCCGAACAACACCTCCGCCTCCGCATCCCTCAGAGTGTAGCCCTGCTCGTCTGCAACACACACATACACACATGCACACATTAGTTACGACTAATACATTAAAATATATAGAACATTTTCTTATTATACTTTGTAATTTCACACATAATTAATTAACTGTTAACTAATTATTTTAGGTACAATCTGAAAGGCCACTCCTACTGCTCCACAAAAAATAACTGGTGCTGGACTAAGAGGAACAATAAAACATACGCAGGAAGAGGAAGACTTGAAAAGGAAAACTGAAGCCAGGGATAAAGGTTTTCCTGCAGTTTCAGCCCTGACAGAAAGCACACAGACACACACATACCCACAAACTTCTGGCTCCTCCAGCTCTCCTCCAGCCACTCCGGAGTGACGATGTGTTTGACCACAGACATCGCAGTGAGGAACTTGACGGTGCGAGTCACCTTACTGGCTACGAGGTGGGTGGCTTCCTGACTGCTGTCTGCTACTTCACCACCTAAAGCATGTAACCTCTGCAGAGGAGGACGAGATGAGGACAGGCGTCAGAAGACAGTGAGAACATTTAACAGCAGGAGACAACAGAGAAGCTAATGTTGATTTTAGACACAGAAAGTTAGTGACCTTAATGTCATGAGCCAGAGAGAGAGACATTAGCATTCTGTACAATGGTTGTTTAAATGATTCAGCTTTGTGAAGTCTGACTTTACCTTTGTGTACTGCTGTACTTGTGAGGGCTCAAAGCCGGTGAACATGACTCGAGGGGTGGACTCAGGAGGGAGCTTTTTACTGGGCGACTGGATCTCTTCCACTCTGCACACAAGAGATTGTACTTTTATCCACAACATCATCACATAGTGGTCACCTGGAAAGCTGATGCAGTTTTATATTGACAAACAGCAGAGCCTGAACCCAGATCTGTTACTGACCTGGCCTTCTTGTTTGCAGGCTGGTTTGTGGAGTCTGTCATCTTTTGCTTCTGGAGCAGCTGGAGACTCTGAACGCCACACAAAAATTACAGACACACAATCAGATGAGCCGACACAGCATTCATATGAAAGTGAAGTAGTGCAGCTTCATTCACTGCATGTTTGCATCACATCGAGTCTCCTTGGGCCATTTGTTTCAATCACACTGTCCATTTGGGGACAACCATGGAGGGTTTTTCCTTTTTTGTTGGAATAATGGAGGCAAAACAGGTTTTTCAGACTTTAAGGGCTTTAATCATCAATGGATAAGGAAGCGGGTGTATTGGAGTAAGTGCAGCGGTCTTTGAGACCATCACGAGTGTTTGAACTTTTGATATGAAGATTCTGACCACATTGTCATCACCATCTTGTTGCTGCTTCCTACGTACACCCTGATGTGTCTGTGAATTAGTATTAAAATAACTGTGTAATACTGTAAATACTGTGTTCTATAATTTGTGTAGTGTGAAGGAGTTTACAAACTTTCATTTTGTTAAGCAACCCTGTATGACAGATAAATCACCTTGTAATTTGTATGCAAACTGTTAAAGTGATTCTGAAGAAAGATAGTTGATTTCCGAGTCTCATTTTCACGTCATCAAATATCAACCCATAGGTAGAATAGGTCCAATAAAACAGAGGAGCTGACTAATGATAAATGTTTTAACACTCTGAGTCACAGACAGTGTGAAGCACACTGTGGCATTCATTTAATGAAACAGTGCATCAACAAACTCACCGCCAAAGCTTCAGGAGAGACTTTTATCGGTGTTCTCCAAGCAGCTGCAAAGAAAAACAGAAGCCAGTGTTGGACAGTTTCTTATGTATACATACACACACATATACATCAAGGCATATAAAGGCAATTCAAACAGACACAGTGGCGTTTAAATTCCTTTTTAGACATAATATTAAGCTGAAGGTTGTTTCTCATTCTCCTGTCATGTAAAATTGCACACACATATACGTTCATACCATATAATACTTTTTGACTGCATGCATGTGGGATAATCCACAAAAAGATGTGCCGTTCCAAGAAGGATTCTGGGTACCTGGCTCGCTGTGTGATATCTGTTTGTTATTCTATTACTATTGCCAACGGTCCCATTAGAATTAAGTCAGTCTCCAACATAATATAACTGTCTGTATTAGTCATGATATATGAAGCTTTACATACCCAGCAGGTTCTGGACCAGCTGGGGGTTGGGCAGAAGTGGCTCAGGGTGTGTGTAGATGGAGTATCTGCTGTGCTGAATCTGTCTCAGTGCTTCGAAGTTCCCCAGCAGGATATCACACAGCCACTGGGCGTTCACACACGGGATCTTCCATTCCTTGGCCTTTTCATATTTCAGCCCACTGGGTCTAAAGAGAGAGCAGCGAGACGATCATCACCAACACTGTACCTTATCCTGCACGGGCCAGTGTGACTGTATGGCAGATAACAGACTGGATGGCAGATAACAGACTGGATGGCAGATAACAGACTGGATGGCAGATAACAGACTGGATGGCAGATAACAGACTGGATGGCAGATAACAGACTGGATGGCAGATAACAGACTGGATGGCAGAGCCGATGGTCCAAATCCCAATATGTGATACAGGTGACATACAGTTTAGTTATGGTCATAATAGTTATACTAGTAATTTATACACGCTTGTAAAGAACATTTATATCATGGCAGCCCTGAGTTCCAATGATTTTATACAACTCTCATTTTCTGTGATGGGTCCAAAATATACACACAGCAACTTGAACGATCAATTTTTGTGATTACAGAAAGTTGTATGACTCAAAATGTGTTTGTAGCCCCTTAACTTCCACTGAGTGATTGTGACTGATACCAGCTGCCGACTTTTCTGGGCCCATTTTAATAGGGCTTGTTTGATACACCCATTAGACTCAGCTACAACACTACAATGGGAAAGTCTAAGGAGCTCAGCATTGATCTGAAAGAGCACATTATTGATTTGAATAAGTTAGGGAAGTTACTTGGAGTCATTTCAAAGCAGTTACAGGTCCCAAGATCAACAAACTGTCAGGATGGTCAAGAGTCAACCAAAAACACCAAAAAGCAAGTCTGCAGTAAATTAGAAGCTGCTGGAAGACAGTGTGTCCACAGTCAGGTGTGTTTTACATCAACATGAGCTGAGAGGCTGCTGTGTTAGAAAGAAGCTCTTGGTCCAGATGTGGCACCCTAAAGCTCCACTGAAGTTTGCTGCTGATCACATGGACAAAGAAAAAACCTTCTGGAGGAAAACTCTGTGGTCACATGAAACAAAAACTGAGTTGTTTGACCACAATGAGCAGCAATATGTTTGGAGGAAAGAAGGTGAGGCCTTTAACTCCAAGAACACCTCACCTACTGTCAAGCTTGGTGCTGGTAGTATTATGATGTGGGGCTGTTCTGCTGTCAGTGGATCTGCTGCTCTAAAGAAAGTAAATGGAATAATGAAGAAGGAGGATTACCTCCAAATTCTTCAGGAAAACCTCAAATCATCAGCCAGAAAATGATCTGGGGTGGAGTCTTGGGTGCAGTTGGGTGTTCCAACAGGACAATGATCCAAACACACATCAGAAGTGGTAAATGAATGACTGATTCAGGGTAGAACTGAGGTTTGGGAATGGTCTTCCCAAAGTCCTGACTTAAACCCCATCAGAACATGTGGACTGTACTGAAGAAACAAGTCTGTGCCAGGAAGACAACAAATTTAGTTGAACTTCACCGATTCTGTCAAGGTAAAAAATTCATCCAGAGGACGACCAGAAGCTTGTGGATGGATATTAAAGGAACCAAACTGAGGTGAAAAGAGACATTATCAAAATATCAAAATTACTGTATGTATATTTTTGATCCAGCAGATACGGTCACATTTTCAGAAGACCTATAATAAATTAATTACTGAACCAAACTTCATGAATGCTTTTGTGACAAAGAGGTGTGTTCCACTCATTCAGCACAGAAACATGAGAGCTGTAGAGATCATTGAAACTGAAGACTGCCATTATATAGATTTTCTTTACAAGTGTATGTAAACTTTTGACCACAACTATCGATCTCATTATGTGCTCTTTAGGATTACTGCCTAATGGTAAACTACTATAATCTGGACAGCAGGTAGGTCATCCTACAAAGTCGAGCTTTTGTGCAAGACAATCTTACTCTTTGCAGATGAGGACAGTGTTACTGCGACACAGATATCCAGTGTATCTGGCACCAGCCAGATAAGCCATCAACTTCAGGTCATCCCTGTCAGCATCCACAAAACCTGTCACTGATATTATCTGAGAGGAGAGACAGCGACAGAGAAAATGATTCGGTGAGTGCAGAGTCAGCAAACAGACGGCAAAAAAAAAAACAACAACAAGAAAAAGAAACAAAAAATACCACAGTCCTTCCAACCATTTTGTACAAGAGTTACACAAGATTAACTTCATGATGCTTTGACTGCACTGGTGCAAGCACATCATAAGTAAGCTGTTACTGTATCAATATGTGTCTTGTCACTGATATTATTCGGGATTTTCATTGACAGAAACTCAAAATGTGGATCTGGATAATGCAAGATTGACATACAGGGCTGTGTTCCCTTCAAATATTAATGTTAGACTTCAATGATTCAGGTTAAATTCAAAGTCAGATGAGAATTCTAAAAATCACAATCTCATGAAGACTTGTTGAATGAGATTCAAACGCAAAATAATCACAAACATTTGCAAAATATAGCAACAAGAAAACAAAGACATCTCCTTGATTTAAAAGTGAGTGTAGTTCTTTACGGTCAGTGCCTTCATCAAGTGCACAAACAGATTTCTAGCTGCTAACCAAAAGGGTTTTTAAATCAAAGTAGCAGTTGTTTGTGGGAGTTGGACCTACATGCTGAGAGCAAGGTTTGGCGCCAGGAGGAAAGGCAAAGGGCAAATGCAGTGTCCGATGAGGAGGAACCACTCTCTTCCTCTTCAGCACAGTGTTGAGCCAGTGGGCTGTGACACACCGCTTCCCCTCTCTGAGTGCCTGGAAGAAGAACCACCAGAAATATCAACAGGAGTGACAAAGATGCCAAGGTTTTCGTCAAACTGAATCAGAACTGGTTAGTTTAAACTACATCAAGAAGCAGAGTAGCTTCATATCTCGTGTTCTGTAGACGCAGATGCTACAAGTATAAACTGAAAGTCCGCTTTGTACAGCAGTAGCAGAAGAGTTATAGCTCAGAGTAGCAGGAGTCAGATTCATTTATAAAGTGACATGAATAAGGTTTGACTGACAAGACGATGGCAGAGGATTTGGTGTCAAAAGCAAAAGGGCCCAAGCCTATATTTATATCTGATATATACCCAATGCTAAAAGGGAAACTGAAAACTTTAAAAAGGCAGTCTGTAAACATTGTCTGTATATGTCAGCATCTGCAGGCAACACTTCTAGGTAAGCAGCTCTGAGAAAGCTTTCTACAGATGTTGAGTGTCAATGACGAATGCGTGACTTAAAAGTTGGTGTAATCTCATGTGAAGAGAACTGGAGAATCGTTACCACTTACCTGTACATACATGGTGCTGACTTGACTCTCACACAGCAGGTGTGTGCAACGGCTGGTCAGGGTGGAGTCAACAGAGCCTCCACAGGCCTGGATGACCTGAGGGAGGAGTTTAGAAAACAAACTATTTCACAGTGTCTTTTAAAATATGGTCTCCAACTTTGGTGCTAAGCACGGTTTTAAGGACTTTACCCCAACCCTTTTCATGTACATGTTAAGTTTCAAATAGATGTCAATGACTCACAAACAGTATGTTACATCACTCATTTAGAAAACGTACAACATAAACTGCCGGTCTTTTATTCCATGGTGGATATAAAAATCTATCCACATAAGAATCTTGATTTAGATCTCCTACGATTCAGAGTTGTTATTATTTGCATTAAGAAATAAGACCAGCTGACCAACACCGCAGCACTGAACAACCTAAACAAACTCTGTGGTGAAGAAAATAACTATGTTGTACCTCAAAACCCAATTACTGCTCAGCCACTTGTATAACTACGGCCCATCTCAGGGAAAACAGTGCAGCAGAGAAGCTGCTCTCACTGCTGAAATAAACTGCCGATGCACGCTGCGTGATGCACACCTGTGTGATGAAGTGGGTGGGGCTTTGGGGTGGATGGTGTGTGTGTGCACCTAGGCAGCCCGCCCGAGTAGAGCCAATGGATAGGAAACACTGCATCAGCTGTCAGTGGTTTTAATGTTGTGGCTGGTCATAAAAAATGATGACAGAACTTTGTGTAAAAAAGTGGGGGTGCTAACACCAGGAGCTGCGACTTGTAGTTCACCCAGTAAACACACCGCTCTCTCCCTCTTGACCGTCCAGCTGCTGCTCTTCTTGGGTTATAGTTTTCCTCCGGAACCACTTATTGCTGCCGGAGACCCTCTTGGCTAGAGAGAGTGGACAAGCTGGATTCAGAAGGACAGGCTCGTCATGGAGAGGCCACGAGAGCTTGTTGGCAAATGCCGCCTTGCCAAAACCAAGTCGTTCTGGCTTGTTATGTATGGAGGGGCAGGCCTCCCTGCAGAAACTCTGCCTATCCATTCTGCATAGCCCAGAGACACAGCTGAGAGCCAAAGGGCTCGGTGTGACAGACACACCCATACACCACTTGTGCGCGACGAATGTGAGCGAGTCGGTTCGCCCCAAAAATGCAACTGCTTTAATCTGGCAGCATTTTTGGTTCCAACCAAAGTGGGGAGCCAGCAAATCTCGACGAAGCTGTGTGCGAGGTTTGTCTTTGAGTTCACAGCCCCACGCTGATGCTGCAGAACATGTATCCTATCATATTTCTGTTGTTGTGTGAATATGATAATATCACTATGATAATAATAACAACAACAACACTCTTTGTCTGTAAAGCATCTTTCATATGAGAAATGCAGCGCACCATACTTTACAGCAAACGTATTACATGCAGTGAGTGAAAAATTAGACCTTAAAATTAACATAACATCATGTTAATGTGACATAAGACAGAAAATTGCAGTTGAAGTGTACTGCAGCAGTGCAAGCACCTTGTGGTGGAACATGGTATAGCAGTGATTGGCAGCTCCCTCAAAGTCCTAAAATGTGCTCTGTAACCAGCTGGTGGTTATGTCGTAAACCACAGTTTGGGGAAGTAATAAAGTAGCAGTATTAAAAACTGGATAGCGCCCAACCCTATGTCCTAGTTCTAAAGAAAGCCTTTTATCATTTCTCTTTGTTGTGTGACTAACCCTCTTCCATGTGGCCAGGAGTTGTTTGTCAGCCATCTGTTCCGGGTAGTCAGAAATAGCAAACCAACAGCCCAGAAGGAAGCCGTCCTGTGGAACTGAAAAACAGACCAGAATCAAGTTACACAGACAGATCTGCAACTGAGACAGAGTTTTTAACCAATCTCTTAAATGAAAATTAGAAATTAAGGTTCTCAATAGATTATGTGTAACAAGTCTTCTCAGAAAGGTTCAGAGCTCGTGATCAAATCCTCCTCATCATCACTCACTCTCCACATTATGGCATTATCATGGGGGGCCAGAATGCTGACGTCACTATTTTACCACAACAACTATTTTTATTACTATTGTCATTATTATTATTGTATTGTTTGGTGAACACTTTCATGGCTTTGATACCGGAAGCCACTGACAGGAGGCCTAACAGACAGCATCTCCTTGCCACCTCTCTACTTATTCCTCATTTGTCCCTAAGTTCTTCTGTTGTGTTCTATCCCTGTGTTCAATCCACTGGCAGAATGTCTCAAAGACTGGTCAGTGACGCTCTGACCTTGCATTCGAACATGTGCAACAAGTTTAGTTAAAATCCCTGAGGCTGCTAAGTGACACTGTCACTTGGTAACACTTGACAATAAGGGTACATTAATGAACATTAATTAATGGGGTAGTAAGCATTAACTAGCAGTCAATTAATAGATAACAAAGTGTCAAGTAATCATTTACTAAAGGTCCATCCCTCCATCGTCTGTAACCGCTTATCCTTTTCGGGGTCACGGGGGGCTGGAGCTGATCCCAGGACCTTCTTGCTGTGGGGCCACTTTGCTCATGCTGCTCATTTATTTACTTACTAATTTTGTCCAGTATTGAAAACACAGCACAACCAGGACGGGCTCTGGCACAACACACAGCGCTCCTCCAGCAGCCTGCCTGTGTGTGGAAGCCCCGCCGAGTCGATTACCGAGTGCAGTAGATTTCCGCAGCTCAAGGATCAAAATGACTGATTATTACTCCATGGAACGCTCAGTTCTTATTATCGAGAGCTGACAGGGAAAATAACGGAAGTAATGGAGTAATAATCATACATTTTCATCCTTGAGCTGCAGAAATTCTGCTGCACTCGGTAATCGACTCGTCAGGGCTTCCCCACACAGGCAGGCTGCTGGAGGAGAGGGTGAGTTGTGCTGTGTTTTTAATACAAATCGGGCAAAGCTAGCAGATGTTTGATGCTTCGTACTGTGTGCTGGGACTGTACATGTACTGTTGCTGAAGTTTGGTGCTGTTCTGACCATTGATTGTGGCTTTTTGATGGCAGTTTCTAATTGGAGGCGTAAGCTGCAGTGTATTGTTATCGTGCGGTCTTTTCTGAGGTTGCTAAAACTAGCTAAGCTAGCGGTCAGCGAACTTGACATCTCGAGAGGGAGTCTTACTCGGTGTCAAGGTGTGTTAGACCATGGATTAAACTTACACCGGAATATCCCTTTAATTTAGGTGTTACTTCATGCATTACTGAACAGTTTATTAATAGTAACAATAACAAGGACATATTAATCTACCATAAATTAACTGAGTAATAAGCATTAGCTAGCAGTCAATTAATAGTTAACTTATGTGATAAGTATAATTACCTGATGTGCTGACGTAATGCATTATTTTCTGTCGCTGTGTTTGTGTATTACCTGTAGCTTACCTGCTACCAGACTCATAATAATATAATATATAATAATATATTTCACTCTGAACCAATGTGTTCAATGAGTAAGAAATGAGTGACCACAATCACCCTTCATGCTGACTCTGGGTGTACTCACTGTCTTGTCCTGGCTCGTGTCCAAACAGTTGAGGGATGTGAGGAGGCTGCTGGAGCTGAGGCTGCAGAGTGGTCTGCTGCTGCTGCTGCTGCTGCTGCTGCTGCTGCAGGGCCTGCTGGTTCTGATGCTGCAGGGCCTGCTGCTGATTCTGTAGGTGCTGCTGCTGCTGCTGCTGCTGCATCTGCTGCATGTGCTGCTGTTGTAGGAAATGTTGCTGCTGCTGCTGCTGCTGTAGATGTAACTGCTGTTGATCCTGCTGTTGTTGCTGTTGCTGTTGTTGCTGCTGTTGCTGTAACATCTGCATGCGCTGCTGCTGTTGGAACTGCTGTAGCTGCTGCTGCAGCTGCAGCTGCTGTAGACCAGGCCGGAGGAGCTGGTGGGGCCGCAGCTGCTGCTGGGGGAAGGCGTGCTGCTGCTGCTGCTGCTGCTGCTGTGGCTGCTGCTGTGAAAACATCTGCTGTTGGTGCATTTGCTGCTGCTGCTGCTGCAGAAACTGTTGCTGCTGTTGGGGCAACTGTGGGAAACCGTGTTGTTGTACAGCCGGTGGCTGCTGCTGTTGATGTTGCTGCTGTTGGTGATGGAGCTGCATCATCTGATGCTGCTGCTGGAGGTGCATCATGGGGTGCTGTTGTTGCTGTGGTAACTGTTGGTGCTGTTGCTGGCCAACCTGGTGCGACTGTTGCTGTTGCAGTAACTGTTGCTGTTGCTCTGGTGTGATGGGCTGGCCAACCGGTTTGGACTGGTTGAACAGAAGAGTGTTGGTGCTGTTGGGGGTCTGAGCATTGCTCTGATTGGTCTGCTGCTCCAATGGCTTAGTCTGATTGCCTGTCAGATTCTGGATGATCTGTAATAGCAGAGGGCAAAGAAGAAGTTGAAATGCAGAGAAAGTATAAAGTCAGTGTGTTCATCCCAAAGTCATCACTTATCATATTCAGTAACAGTAGAAATAAACAGGGAGAAAGAGCTGGGCCACTGGTGTTTCCTTATGAATGTGTGAGGAGAACCAGTGGGATTCCTTACATGTGCGATGTTGGCAGGCCGATTGGCTGGCTGGATGTCAGAGTTGTTGGTGATGTTACGAAGGGTTCTAGCAGCTTGGCTCCACCCAGTGATGCCCTCTGGAACTGAAACACCTAAAAAGCAGAAAGAGAGAAAACCTTCAACAGGATACTGGGTTTGCAGATGCCAGCTTGGTGTGATGAAACTACATATAAATATGTAAGAAAAAATATTGATCTGCAACATACTTTCTGGTGGAAGCCAAGAATGGCAGTACATTTTTTTTTATGCCATTATCTCGAGATCACATGTTAATTATTGCATTGCCTCTAGATGGATTTTTCATTATAAAGGGGTTCATTTATCTCGTCATGCTGGCAAAACAAGCTTTATAATCCCAAAATAAATGATAATTACAAAAAAACAAGATGTAACAAAATAAAATAACTCTTGATAACTCTCAAAATAAAATCTTGGAGCAAGTGTGCAACCGTTGGAAGAGCTTTATGATCTTGACTGATGTACTGACCTTGCTGTGTGGTGTGACTGATGGCGGCAGCAGCAGCAGCTCGAGCCTCTGCAGGCATGGCTCCTCCGCTGCCTGGCACAGGAGGCACAGTGGCACACAGGTTAATCAGCCCACTGCCTGTAGATGACACCGGGTCTTTACTGCCGGGCGGCCCACCCCGTCGTCTGGCTGTGCCCGTTGGATTAGGAGGGGTTGGCGTGGCGACTTCCGCCGGCGTCCAGTTGAGGTTGGTGCCCTCCTTCTCAGTCGAGGAATCATCGTCAGAGTCGTCAAACATGAGCTCGCTGCGGCGCTCGGGTTTGCGGGGAGAGACCGGGAAGACGGAGTTCAGTTTTTTGGGTCCTGGTCGTCTGTGAGGGCTCGACTCCTCGCCAGATGAGCCGCCGCTGGACAGCCGGGATTGCCGGGGGCTGTAGCTTCCGTCTGAGTGGGAGCGCTGGTCATACGACTCTGCTTCACTTTCCTCGTCTTCCTCACGCTCCACACATGTGAGTCTGGGGTGATAGGTTGCCTCATCTTTCCTACTTTTGTCTGCAAAAGATAGAAAGGCTCAATAAGTCACAACTGTCGACATTAATATACCCATACATCCTGCAGATGTGCTTGCAATCGTCCGAGGTTAGCAACTGATGAATTTAAATTTGCTGGGCAGGTAGAGGTGTGCAATGTCCTGTCAAGCAGCTCAGAGGTTGGGACGGGACGGTCGCAGTCCAATCAGATGAAACTAATGGTCAAAAAGCCACAAAGTGATGCTGTGTCTGCTAATGCAGACAATCGCCGACACAACCACTGAACTGAACCAGTACTGCCGAACCAAGTGCTCGCCCCGCTACACTGACCCCATCAACTCGTACACTCCTTGAATGGTAAAATCTGCAAGAGCATACACATTCAGGCAAACTCTGTGCCATCATAAAGGTTGTTTAAAACTACACTTATTGTAAACAGACTGCATTCATGTCTTCATTCTGACCAAGTAGGCACGTCAATTCTTCGATATTTAAAATATGGAATAAGCTGTAGTCATTTATGAAAATGGTCCTGTAAAAAAATAACACTCATGGTAGTATTACTACGATTATGAAGACATTTTCAAGATAATTATCAATATGGCTTATAGTGTAGGTGAGTGAACTTTTCCCCCTGACTGAAACTTGTGTAAAAGCCAATGCAAACTAAAAAGTAAATCTAATGATAAACCAATCAGACTGACAGCTCTAACATTACCTCTGACAGAATCGGTTATCCAGTCCAGGGTGACAATCTTGATGCCAGGGTGTTTCAGGGCACACTCGAACTTAGCCTGGAACAAAGAAATACATGGTATAATGGAAGTGGCCAAATTCTTGCATTAACATGCTGATACATTGAAAATTGGGGAAATTACACGCTGAACATTCACTTACCCCCTTTGGTTCCTTCACTACTAAGTGGGTAACCTTCTTGTTGAGGTTTAGCTGGCATTCCCCTCCATAAAAGGTGATGTAAGCCCACAGAGCGCTGAGATCATCTGGGAGCTGTGCACCAACACACACACACAAATACATGAGCAATAATGAGATTTTTTTTGTTTTTATTAGCATCCCCATTAGCACTGGCGTTAGCAGTGGATATTCTTCCTGGGGTCCACCTCATACACAGTCATACCCACTGATATGCACTACAGCCACATCCCACCTCACAGAATTAACAATCAAGTACATTTAGAGAACCACCACTGTCATCCTTTCACTAAACAAAACTTTATCTGTGAAAGGGAACTTTTCCTTTTGGTTGCACACATCTGTGCTCATTCATTCACACACTCCAAACTTCATTCACAATCGCGGGAACTCCTTGGTTTCGCACCTCCAGCTGTCTGGCAGTGCTGCGTCGCGCCGGACTCAAAAACGCAGAAAGAGCAAAACCGTACCGCAGCCGGAACGTAACGGACGTGCATCCAGTGGAACCTTAGCGTTAGCTCTATGACCTGATACGTCTCAAACACAGAGACAAAAACTTTGCACCTTGATGATGCTGTATGGTGGAGATTGGGATTATTTTGTGAGACCATGGCTATAACTTTATTCTACATGGTCAAACATCCCCCAAACATCACATGTTCGACAACAATCCTTTTCTGAAGATATCAACATGCCAATATTCAGGAACATCACAGCGCTACCTAGAAAAGACATGTTTCCATACTTAGTTGCAGGTTTTTTTATACTTCTGGTTTCGCACCCAGCCTACTTGAATAGAGATAAAATGATTTCATCTTACGGCTCTTCTAAACTTTCCAATTTCATTGGACTGAATGGCTCAAATTCTGATAGTGAAACCTTTATTCCACGGGGGTTGGGATGCTCAAAAAATGTAGCCACCGTTTTACAGTCGCTTTTTTCACGATGTAAGCTCAGCTTAAATTACGTCAATTGAAAACTGAACACCTACCCAACAAACGAACATCTGAATAGTGGAATATTTGGGTCCAGCCTTTGATATATCACTCAATAATAAATAATAAAGACACATCACACACAGACAAACTAACTCACACTTACCCTGGGAAGACAAGCGGTTACACCGAAGAATATCTGTCCTGATTCTGGGGAGAATCCAGTCACTCTGCAGAGTTCATGGTTATGGAAAAACAAAGCAAATCCTCTGAACCAACAGATCCCCTAGAAAACCCTTCTACATTTCCGTAATTCTAAACATTAATAGTGTAATATTATAAACAATGTTTCAGTTTCAATGACAATGACCAATTGAAGGTTCTTTGGACTTGACGGTGGAAGGATACGGTAACAGGTCTCCACATCTGACTGACAGGATCACCCAGGACGGCTGGAAAACATCAACAGAACAATTCATTAATGACAGATACTGCTGCTTCTCTTGTGTGCGCCTTTAAATCATTGACCAACCCGTTATTGGCTTATCTGCTATTTAGCATTTTTGGGATTATCAGAATCTGTAGTTTTCTTTTGTCTGATTGCTGATGATTACAATTACATAATACTGCAGGACTTTTACTTTTAACAGTTTTATTTGTCTGCATCTGCATAGTAAGTAGTTAATAAATTAAGTACAACACGTGCCTCTAAAATATAGCAGAGGGCAAGTATAAAGTGATGAAAAAAGAGAGAAACATTTTACATTCCATCCGTGGTTATTTAAAATTTTGACATTTAAGATTTTCACTTCTACTGCAAATGTATATCGGTTCCAAATATTGGTTCTCAGTCTCTGTTAGGCCTGGCAACATGGCAAGAGTCACAAGAGTGAAGTTTCACAGCGATCGATACTGTCAGCACTCATTTTCTAACCTCATGCTATTCTGAACTTGAATATAACTAATAAACTTAAATCATGCAAAGTTCACCGCTGCTAAGACACTGAGAGATTTCACTAAGTTCAAAACCATGTGCAGCGTTTTTCTCCTCTCGCAGGACAAGCTCTTCATCCCAGCATGCAGCCAGAGATTTCTGCCTGAAAAAATGTAGGCCTATATGGACACAAAACTCTGTGTGTGGCACTTTTTAGCAGTTTTTGTACTTGCATAGAAGTTAAAATATATTCAGCTGTTCAATGATGCTCTACAGGCAGTCATTGAGGTGCTGTTCAGAAAGAAATGTCTCTGTGCAGGTCAATTCTGCTCCTCTTGCCTTTCTTAATCACACACAGGGGTAAACTTTAAGATAACCTCATGAATTTATAACATTTAGCTTGTATGCGTTCCTGGATAAGCTAGATGTTGCTTCTTCTCCAACAATAAAGGAATCATAGCCTTGTGTGATGAGATGTGTGTGTGTCTGCTCAGCTCTGAGGAGTGAAGACGTAAAAAACACAAGCACAGACAGCTGGGACATTGTTTCCAACAGATTATCAATGTGTGTTCTTGTCAGATTTGGAAGTGACACGTGAAGAAAAAAGAAAAGACGCCTAAACAATCACTATATGATTCTGTGACTGCTGTGATTTGGGGGAAGAAGTTATTGGAAAATTTGGTTCTTCTGGCTCTGGTGCTCTGACACCTCTTTCCAGATGGCAGGAGTGCAGAGAGGTGACGGGAGGGGTCAGGTATTATCCTAATAATATTGTTTTCACAGAGCAGCTTTAAGATAAAACATTTATTGACTCTACTGCACACACCTCTCAGAATTGGACAGCAAAGTTGACAGTGCCTCCTCAGATCTTGGCTGATTAGCTGAGTTTGCTGCAGCCGTTAGCTTCGAGTTAAAATGGCTAACATTATTGGTAACTGTTGTGAGGCTCAGCATGGGTCTGGTCCAGTGCGTGCTTCCCAGCAAGTGCATAAAATCTGACGTGTCCATTTTAAAAAGTACTCGTGGAGATTATTTCATATTCTCAGATGATCTCCCTCCGACACACCTCCTCCAGAAGTAACGTTAGCCGAATGTTCTCCTTCAATTCAAAGCATCGGAGCAATGTCACACTTTAACTTTACTGTCCAGCTGAGGCCGGATCTTCAACATCCGCATCGCGATGCATCTTATAACTGAGAAATTTCCACACCCCTAGTATTCGCATTCGCATTCCCCATCGTATTGCCCAAACCTACTAAAGTAGAGTTTGATCTTTGGGATAATTCCTCCTGAATTCAGGACCAATCGTAACCTAAATAGGTTGAATGACTGAAATGATTAACAACTGCCTATCAACTACAGAAAGATTAAATATGACACAAGGCCTAACCTTGGTAAACATAGCTGGGTTTAAGTCTTACCTTGACAACAGGGAGGTCAAAAACCTCTCTTGATTCGCCCACCTCAGGGTTGTCCCCATCCTCTGCAATGATGTGAGTGGCCAGAGCATTGTAAGACACCTCCTTCCCTTTCCCTGCTTTCAGCAACTGCACCACCTGGAATATCAGCAGAGGTATCCATCAAATTCCACTTCACACAAGACTACAGTTTCTGGACTGACTTAAACAGTGACAACAACCTGTGAACACTGGCCAAAGATCATCCAGTATTAAATGGCACGCATGCATGAAAGTGAAGGCATCACAAACACTTCTAGTCGTTACTTTGACAGCAATTGTATGAGTTAAATCACCAACACAGTTCAGAGCAATATCTGAAATGAAATAGGGTTAGAGAGAACCCTAGGGTTAGGGTTTACCGGGTGAGAAAGCAGGGTTTCCCCAAGAAAAGTTATTCAAAGGAAGTGGGAGTTGACACAGCATGTGTGGAAGTTTTGCTTCAGACACAGCAAAAAGAGAGCAGCAACTCCGCGTTCCTCTCTACATTTGACCCAGCAGCGTTGTGTCGAGGTGGGATGTGTTTAGGGCCTAAACACATCCCACCTCAATCTCGCCATCTGGCGATGCATTTTGTTTTTTCAATTCAAATTAATTGTTTTCCAATTATTCCTGAGGGAAATTCTCGTTTCAGAGAATTCTCAAAAATACGGTAACATCAGAATAAGATAAATAAATAAATGTAAAAGTGTAAAAGGAGTAAAGGCTAAAATCTGTGCCTAACAGAATCACAAGTGGCTGTAGGGCTCTGTGCACCACTCAAGCTGCTGTTCCAGAGGTATGCCGTTGAATAAAGCCCAGAATTTTTTTTGCAGAATATTCTTATGTCACAGCACATTTAACCTCTGACCTTTGGGATAATAACTGTCATGACTTCATGATTCCACCCTATTAGATCCTAGATCCTATTAGATCCTAGAATGTGTTAGATCCTATGTTGTAAATGCTATTAAACAATGAAAAAGTAAAAAAAAACAAAGTTACAACATTTCAAGTAATACCACACTTTCTTTGGCAGGTCCTCCATCTACACACAGCAGGCTGCTACATTTAATCATATGATGCATTTTAAAAAACAATACTGGATTTCATCATACACATTGAGGTTGATATGTTTTTTTGAGTGGGTGTCAGAGAGACTGTATTGGAAGTAATATGCTTACAACAATGTGTTGGAGTCATTTTTTCAGGTTCATTACACAGCATCACACCACAGCCATGCAATACACCTGTTATGCAAACAGCAGACCAAATAAATCTAAATCTGCAGTGTGAGCCACTGAGGGCCAGATGTGTATCAACAAAAACCATGTGTACTAATTTACCGCCACATTGGTATCATGGCACCAGTTGGTTTTAATAAAGCAAAAATGTGTGGTAAGAATGTACCTCACGCATACTTCAGACCATGCATACACATGTTTCTAGAGCGATGTTTCTCGCTGCGTGTGAAATTATGAGGTTTATATGTAATCAAAGAGCTGAACACCGACAGTGAGCCCAAGAAAAATGTCCCTGTATGTATATGTAAAATGTCACTCAATGGCGCATTCACAAAAGGAATTTAATTTTTTTTTTAGGAGCGATACAACTTTTTATTTACATCTGAGTCATCATTTCCCTATTTATTATCTATAAAATTAAAATGACTGGATCCAGTACTTTTGAAATGGTGATCAGTCAACTAAGAATCTTCAAGTTTTTATGTCATTGGTTATCGAGTTGTGGCTCTTGCAGCATAACGCTGGACAGCATGAGGCAGGGTAGCACAACTCCAGTGTGTGTGTACTGTCAGTGAAAATTACACCAGGACATATTTACAAAAAGTGAACTGTTTTTATATTATATTCTATAATTATGTAATTATTTATACTTCAACCTCAGGATTCCTACACATTTTCAATAGTAAATCAAAGCTCTTTTCCAGCACCTTACAGCTGTGACAAATCATACATTAGCCTATATACAGGCAAAATGATTATTCTACTTCCATCACATTAAATCAGATGTTATTGTGCTGTAAACAACCTAAATCATGATTTGAGATAGCAGTAACTAAGGGTGGCAATTTTAAGGAAAACAACAAATGTCACCTGTCTATACATGGATTTGGTATCTTTAACAACCTGTACCTGTAGAAAATCACCCAATGAGAGATTTATTATGGAATTGATGACATTGTTATTTCCATCAGTTTAAACTTCAACTTTGTTCCAAATGTTGTCTGCCACTTAACTGAGGACTCCACCACCTGCTCACTGCTCGGATCTGGTTACTTTCTTCTCCATCTCGAAAAAATACATCTATTTGTGACGTATCGACCCTCTTTAAAGGTCGGGTACAGAAACACTCAGTTTGGATGATTACTGTCAGTGAAGCTAGCTAAACCACTTTTGAACTAAACTATTCACGGCTTGATGCTAACGGTTTGCCTGATTAAGGTCTGGTACTGAAACGTCGCAAATAGATGTATTTCTGCAAGTTAGACTGTGTGCAAGAGTTTGCTTGCAACCTCTGGCGACTTCTTCTACTGCCATCAATTGTGATGGACGATTTATAGGAACTAATGAGCAGGACACGATGCACACTTTGCCTTTCTCCATGTGGTCTGATATTTTCACAGCACAGATGACAAGGAAAGCAATCATAAAAAAAATACTTGGACATTTCACACAACCAAACAAATTATATAATTCCTTAATATTTCAAACGGAGTTCCCTCAGAATCCAAAATAAGATTTTGGTTGGCCAAAATTCAATAAGTTTACACAACTGATGAAGAGACTCCAACTACTACTATAATGTGTGGTCTCGTGCTTATCTAACTTTAGCATAAATTCGTAGTGTTGTATCACTTCACATTAAAATGCTGTTGCCTTTCACATGAGCTACATAGTGGAACACAACAACTGATAGGTCGCGTCTGCGTATAAACACGCTAAAAAAGAGGTTGGACAAGGGACTCACTATTTGGCAGGAAGTACAGCGCTATGCCACAGGTCTCCAGTACCAGCTAGTGGAATAGCAGGGATACATGCGCAGTAAGGGGCGCCCAATTGAGCAAGCTGTTGAGTTGATGCTAAATAACACCGTGCACAACCCATTTCAACTCCGTATATCATTACACGCCAGATCAGCGCAGTATCAGTATGTGGGCTGTTAAGCCGTAGTGGTTTCGAAAACGCAAGCTCACAAACGCTCGCTTTATTGTTAGTTTAAAAGGACAGTGACAGATAAACCAGAGGCTATACGCTAGCAGCTAAGCATCTGTGAAACTACGAAACTCATAGCTAATGCTAAGAGGCTGCATTGGAAGTGCAGGACTAGGTAACCTTATCTTATGCAAAATATTCTGTCATGTCCAGTATCATAAACACAATACAAAACATAACTTTACAAAGCATAACGTAGGGATCGACACAACACTGACCCAATGGCAAGCTCAATGTTTTTCATATAGCATGTCAGTCAGTTAGCTAGCTGGTTAGCTTCTCCTGCAGCACCTCAGTTAGATTGAATGATGCTAGCAAGCTATAATGCTATCAATCCTGCTACAAGAAGCTAACGTCCGGAGCCTCACCTTTTGGTCAATGTCCCCTACCACGTAGAATTTTACGTCTTTGAAAAGTTCTTCGGAAACCTTGTTTTCTTCTTCAGACATGACTGTCCATTAATGTCATCAGAGTATATATTTTAAAACCAGTCAAAGGGTGAAGGAGTGAACTGTCTCTCTTACAGCAGCTGGTTTGGAGCGTACAGTAAACCGGGGACACCCGAGCGCCAAATCGCCGAGCGCGCCTTGGACTCCAGCATTCTGAAATACTGAGAGGGGGGGCTGTAAAATATTTATAGTTTTGAATTCATTTATTTTGTCTATTTAAAAATCTATTTATTGCCATGTATCACCTAAAATACGTCTGTATAAAGAGAATTTAATTATAAGCAATTACCCGTGATATTTATAGGGACGGAACTTAATAATATTTGTATGTCCCCCTGTAATATAAAAGTTGATGTTTTAATCTAAACGTGTAACCCAGATAATCTCAACCAGGCAGTGAAGTGAAGGCATTTAAATATATTGTCTTATTATTCACAAGTAAACAAAACAAAAAAGTGAATTTATAAAAAGATACACTCTTGTCGTATCTTATATTGAAATATTATACACATACGTCTGGTAGACATAACAGTTAGAAAGCAGCAACAAATGTTAGAATAAGGTTTTATGATTGTAATACTCATCATTATTCCTTACTGGAACTCATAGGGCTGATATCATCACTAAGAAGCAGGGTGGAAAACCTAGAGCTAGTTCAAACACACTGGATCTTGCTATTGATTAAGGATCTTATGTCCACTTCTCCCAATGGAAACTGATTAAAAGGTTTGGTACAGTGCAGGGGTCTGCAGAATGTCTTCTGGACAGTCATTACTTTCAAGATTCAAGAAACTTTATTGTCATTGTACTACTGTTCAAGAAAACAATATGACAAAATTGTGATGACACTCCCTGACATTAAAACAATGTAAAAAGAATGATATTAAAACAAATTAAAACAACAATATCAAAATGTAAAACAATATGTTACTACTCTGAGAATATAAGGTAGTAGTTAGAAAACTTGTAGGTTAGAATGGAACAAAATACTCAGACAATAATATGTTACCTGCCTTATTAAATCCATATCATCAAAATAACAAACATTATGAGAATTTAATCTCTGTGACTCATATGTCACTGATGCTTCTAATGAGCTTTTCACAACTAATAACCAATATACAAACATTACTTACTACTGTTAGTATGAAAATGATTCAAGCCTCCAACTGTGCAAACACAGTTTTTTTTACACTTTAAAAGCACAGGAAACATATTGGAAAATTATAAGGGAGAATGAATGCACCATCTTAATCAAGTCTTGTTCCGAGGATAGTTCAAAAGTGAGCAGAACAAGAACCCTAAATCTAACATTCTGCTGTGGTTTGGCTTCTGGCACAATAATCCAGAAATTGACTGAGAGCAAATTGTGAAAAGACTACAACCATGGCAGATGAACATGCACAATGCAGAAAAATAACCCTTCTACAATTATTTCCTGCAGTAGTTCATTTCATCGTTTAATAGTAGATGTCAGGCCAACTGTCAATAACATACACACAGGTAGGTATGAATGCAGTGCAGACACACAAACACTGTAGGGTGGAATGCAGATGGTAGATGCTTTGGTCCTAAAAGACCTTGACAAGCTGAGGTAGATATGTCACCTTTATTATTCCACACATTGTTCTTCATTTTTAAAGCCTGGCTCCTACATTACCCACAATGCAACATTCTTACTGAGGGACATCTGGCTTTGTACTGCTTTTTCACTTACAGTATGCAATAGTACTCCCTAAGACCTGTAAACACTTTTTTGTGTAAAATTGGTGGAGTAACCTGTAATAATGGAGATGGTTGCCTCTTGACCTTGCAGGCAGCTTGAGCGGACAGCAGTAGGGTTGATAACTCCACCTGCAGAGGAAGGTCATGGGAGGAAGCCCATACCCTTTGTCCTGGTTGATACTGGGGGGCTGGAAGCCGGTGAGGGTCCGCCATGCTAGGTGGTTAAATTGTTCCTTCTGACTTTAGCCACCCCTGCTTTTTCTCCTGTCTCTGTCTTTGGGGAAGTCTTTCTCTGAGCGATTGGAGCATCCTCATGCAGCACAGCATACCAAGCTGAAGACTGTATTCAAGGACAACATAGCAGAAAGGACATAAAAACAGCTTCTTATGCTAATCTGTTTGACTTCTTTAGATACTGTTTTTAAGGAATTCATTGTGGTTTTAAGTGCACTGGGAAAAACAAGACTGTGTGATTTATTATGCATCAATGAGTAGAGTAAGTTTGGGATAAGTAAGAATAGTTAACAAATAGTGATAGAATTCCATTTATTTGCAAAAATTCAAATTAAATGTAATTTATTTGCCATGGATTTCCTATGAGAACAGTTATCATCATAATGCTGTTGCGAGTCCAGACTTATTGTGCAGTCAATTGGCAAATCATTTTTAGTCACCTGTTAGTCTGCCTCACTTAAGTCTGAAAGTTACAAAAAAAAAGTATTACAATTTTATTGCTGTCAAGGACTGTACAGGTTTAGTAAAGTTAACAGAGTTTAAAGCAATTAACAAAAGTGCATATATATATATATATATATATATATATATATATATATATATATATATATATATATATATATAGAGAGAGAGAGAGAGAGAGAGAGAGAGAGAGAGAGAGAGAGAGAGAGAGAGAAGTAAGAATAGTTAATGGAACAGAATTCCATTTGTTTGCAATGATTTCAAATCAAAATTTAATTTATTTGCCATGGATTTCCTGTAACAACACAGTTATCATCATAACGCTGCTGTGAGTCCAGAGCTGTCAGTCACCTGTTAGTCTGCCTCACTCAAGTCTGAAAAACAGAGAAAATATTACGATTTTATTACTGTCAACGACCGTACAGGTTTAGTAAACTTAGCGGAGTTCAAAGCAATTAACACAAGCATATAAATACTACAGAGCAAAGCATTTATTGACCATTATTTACCAGTTATCGTGGTTTACCTATTGTTTTCTATTGCCCGCTAAGTACTTCCTGGAACTTTTGGGGGGGCTACATGGACCACGTGATCGGCTAGCTTTTTGAACTTCCGTTGTCGCCACTCTCTCTCTCTCTACAGGCTCTCTAGTGAAGGTGACTGAGCTCGTAAACACTTTGGTATTTTGACCAAGGTACGCCTAAAATTGATAGGTGGGCGGGGTTATCAGCGTTCCCCTCGTTGCTTGATTCGTTTAGAAGCATAAACACCGCCCGAGCGTCTCGCTCAGGTCTCGCTGCAGGCAGTACGCCTACTTCCTGATGAATGCAAGATATTTTTACTTTCGATTTTGATCGTGGCGCAGTTTTGTCGTCTCTAACCCGAACATATCTTCAGTAACTTCTCCGTGCTCAGAGATCAACTAAAGGTGAAATCATGAAGGCATCCGTCTTCGGAGTTGTTGTTGGACTGCTCTGTCTTCTGTGCTGTTCAATGGCCACAGACTGTAAGTAGCCTTCTATACTTGTTTATTACAACTGGCGAGGTGTTGTTATATCGAAGGCCCCGACATGACATGGCGCCTACGACTAAGAGCCTCAACATTCACAGCAGATTCAGTGTAAAACTTCGCTTTACCCAATATGTAGAAATAGCCCTGGTAATAGTTGCCCTTGAAATAAAGTAAACACTTTCAGAAAGGTGGTTTTCACAAGAATTAAGACGTTTAGTGTAAAGGTTAACGTCTTACTAGAAGCTGTGACGTCGTAAATAAAAAGCCTACTACGCCACGCTGTGTGACGACTAAAAAATATCTCTTTTATTAAAATTAAAACCCATGAATGTATAAAAAATATTGTCTGATACCCTTACCTTTTTCCTTTTGCACAGTATCCTTAAAGTTAAATACAACAGGAATATAAAATAAAAAAAGAAGAATGTTTTAAAGATGTTGTATATCCATACCTATACGTATATATCCATGTTGCCTTGCATTTTTAACCTTATTTAAATACACACAGGTATCGGCCTGTGGGCTTACATATGCACAGATATACATACCTACATGGTATTTACTACAACTGTATACACTTACACATAGGCCTGTAAATGACTGAACAACGCCATCTTTAGCCAGTATGCCACTTTTAGGGCGGACTGGGAAATTCCAGGAAACTCTGGATCAGACGCCACCTTCAGCGTCGTCTTTTGTAGTGTGGTGGAAATCTGCATGTGTCTTGCCAGTTTCAAATAAGTCTTAATTATATAATTATATTAGCTTATGGTCCCACTGCGACCATGGTGTCGATTTATTGACTTAGAATCACTGTGTGATTCTGGTTATCCAGGCTTACTTTCACACCGAACTGTTGGTGGGTGAATTTGCTGACTCACAATCACTGCGTGATTCCGGTTATTCAGGTTGTCTTTCACACTGAACTGTTGGTGGGTGGATCATTTATCTTTTTTTTTTTTTTTAATCTGAGCATAAAATCAATTTTATATTATTTTCTGATTTTGGTTTCCCAATCGAATATTTAAAAAAAACAAAAAAAAAAAAAACTGTAATTCTGTACTCCAAATGATTAAACCGTTTTGAAGTTTGAACCTCTGAGCTACATTTCAGCATTTTTGTGATTCCATGTACTGGTATTCTAAACCTCTCCAATCGCTTATTTTACATTGGTTTGGGTTAAAATGTGTCCTGAACATCCAAGTGATCCTGAGGAAACTTGACAACATTCTTTGCCTGTCATTTTCAAAATTCATATCCCCACCATTTTTCACTTTCTTTCAACTAAGTTTTGGTTCTGTGTAGTATTAATGTAGTTCTATCACATCTAGACATTTTTTTATCCTACAAAAAACATGAGTGCCACAGGTCTTGCTAAATATAGGTTAAGAGCTAGAAAAACACACTTTTTGGGTTATTTTGACTGTAGATTTTCCCAAGAAGGATTATTGTGTTACTTTAAGTATGTGAAAGTGTTGATTGTATGTATATAAAAAAATTCTAAGCCCAAGTATGTAGCTACATAAGGAATCGTCTTATAAGGGAGAGATGCACACAAAAATCATGTAGACCAATACCAATCAAAGGATTTATAATACAGAAATGTCAACAGAAAAATGTGCTCATTTATGTACAAAATACTTGGTCGGGGCTCTTAATGCAAGAATTACTGCATCAATGCAGTGTGGCATGGAGGCGACCAGTCTGGGGCACTGCTGAGGTGGTATGGAAGCCCAGATTGCTTTCATAGTAGCCCTCAGCTTGTCTGTATTGTTGGGTCTGGTGTCTCTCGTCTTCCTCTTGACAGTACCCCATAGTTTCTTTATGGGGTTCAGGTCAGGCGAGTTGGCTTGCCCAATCAAGCACAGTAATACCATGGTGAGAAAACCAGTTACTAGTCCTGCTGGAAAAGGAAATCAGCATCTCTATACAGTACAAATCTGCAGAGCAAGATTCTTTAAGGATTCTTTAAGGTTTCTTGTGTAACACTGGGAATAAAGAGGAAGAAACTTTTTATTTCCTCCACAGTGAATACCAAGAAGAATTGATATGGTAAGGGTCGTGAAATGTTTTTTACTCTGACTATTACAAGTAGATACAAGTTACAACACGTCTTGTTTCAAATATATGATGTGAACTTACAAACGTGCCCAAGAAAATCTTAAAGCCCCCCTTTCTAAAGTATTGCTTCCAGTGGCCCCTAATGTTCTCCAATTGCCTCGCTGGAGTTGCAAGACCGAGGACTTCCCGCGACAATAACATAATCATGCGCAAATGGAATTATAGGTATGTGTTATAAACACAACAACACGAAGTGTTGGAAGAAGTGCTTGTATTTGTCTCTTTTTGGAGATTTTTGTATTGGCATCAACACGAAGTGATTTATTTTGGTGTTTGACTTCCTGACTGCTCTGTGCTAAATTCGGGTGAATTGCTGCGTCCGGATCCTATGTATCTGAGATGGAGCAGATATGCAACGCGGCAGAGCCAGTGGAAGTAAACACATAGACTAGAGTGAAACCTATCAGCTCCGCTGCCGCGGCGTAGCCGTGACGGACCGGACGTGTATCTGGTGGAATCTAGCCGTAAGGAATCGGAATTGTCGGTGACTTTGAGGAGGGCTGTGCTGTGCTGTGTTCGGAAACCAGACTAGAATGGTTCAAACAGATCAATGGACATGTTGTGGGCTTTCCATGCATTAAAATTTTTATCATGATCATTTGTTTGTTAATGGGCCTGCTAATGGTTAGGTCATGGTATTGTAGTTTAATAGTAGAAGGGGCAGAAACTGGAATTTAAAGAATAAAGTGAGTAAAAGTGAAATTAGTTTTTCTTGTTCTACTATGATTTAATCAAATTGTTTATGTACATGTGGTAAAAATGTTCTGTTTCTTGGTAGCTCCACCAAAGGTTCAGGTGTACAGCCGTACACCTGGAGAGTTTGGGAAAGCCAACACCCTCATCTGTCATGTGAGCGGCTTCCACCCACCAGAAATCACCATTGAGTTGCTCAAGGGCAAAGAGGTGATGTCTGGAGCCAAACAGACTGACCTGGCCTTCGAAGAGAACTGGCACTACCACCTGAGCAAACATGTACCCTTTACTCCACGCAAAGAGGAAGACTATGCCTGCAGAGTGACTCACATGGGAATTTCAAAGACGTTCACTTGGGGTATGTGTCTGTCTCTCTGTGTACTGTCCTTTATTGGCATGACCACCGATACCGTATTACTGAACCAGATTGTACAAGGTTTACAATGCAAGTATAATAATTTCAAATAAGAAAATTATTATACTCGATAAAGACAAATGATTTGCATATACATTGTTTTTTACATATTACTTTGCTATATAACTCCAGACTCAAATAAATTCAACTAAACTGCAGTTTACTGTTTAATTTTCATGTTCCTCTGAACAGAAACTCTTAGTCCTGCTGTGTCTTAACAGCATTGGAATTTGCTTGACCTACCAGCCACGATGGTGGGTAAATAAAAGTACTTCAGCAGAGTGATATGTAACGGACAACAATGCAGATTGAATGGTGAGACACTCGAGCTGAGCCAGGCTGCTCCATAGGTTAACTTATCGAAGGGCGCCACCTCTCTCTCGTGTCAAAGTGGGCGTCAGTGTTTACAACTAAAACTAGAGGGTGATGCGGAACAAAAAGAGAGAAAAAACACAATGACAGGGAATTGCGGCACTGCAATCAGGGGAACTTGTGTTCTCTCCTCTCTAAGCTTAATGACAGCAGATATAATTGATGTTAAGTTGAGCCTACAATGCATCTCTTCTGGTCTGGAGCTTTTACACATGTGCTGGCTTGACTTGGTCCACATCCATGGAAAACCCCTTTCACATGTAGAAATTGATCCACAAATGCATACATGTAACTTGTATATTTGTGGTGAAAGTCATATTTCTAAAACTATTTTATGATAAATAAAAGCTGAGGTTGCAAAGTCTGAAAAGAGTTTTGAGTTCAGGTGCAAATTGATGTAACAGGTTCTCATCATGTTTTTTTCTTCAATTATTTCTCTCTACAGAAGCAGATATGTAAGTTCTGTGCCTTGCTTCAGGTATGTACCACATTCATTCCCAATGTCATTTTCCCAATTCAGTAAACAAGTAGTTTGTGCGGCAACATGTTGAATGTTGATAACAATGTTATCCTTTGTTTAATAATCACAGGTCGGCTTCGTCTGAAGAAAATAAGAAGATTGGAAAGCTTCATCTATAATCTTGGTCTTCATTCCGACGATTTGAGCATCAGCAAATGAGAATGAAGATTATGATCTTGTGCTGGAAATTCAAAATGGCAATAAATCTTCAATAAGTGAATGTTGACCACCAAAAAGCAAAAAGACTTAAAAATTCACGGAAACAAGCTTGTGGCTTCCAGATTTCATGGATTCATTAAGATAATCGTTTTTAAAAAGGGCTTAATTAATGCTAGCTTCCCCCTTCGCACTCAATCTTCTGTTTAGCCTCTATACTGTTTGACCAGTAGTACATGTGTTTTACTTTCAGACATGAACCTGCTTGCTCATACTGCACACGAATTTCAGAAAAAATGAAAATATGAAATCAATTTGGTTAAAAAACTTCATGGAGCTTTAAGATAACTATTTGCACTGATGATTGGAAATGAAAATGTTGGCATTCTTTGTGTGTTTGTAACCTGATCTATAAAAGCTTAAAGTCTAATTGTAGCTGTTATTACTAGTTGATCAATTATCTTGTTCTTTAACACCTTGAGCACATTTTATCTTGTGAAATATTTAAAGGATTAAGTTTATTATCCAGTTTACATTTATAGCTGTAGTATGAAACCAAAACCTGAGCACTTGCTTATGCTATTTCTGAAGTAGTGGGTCTTATATTGACTCACACAATACATTAACAGATTAACGTATACAATGTAGTCAGATCATATGTGATCACAGGTGTTAATGATTCTTTAAATAAAAATGATTTGAAAATAATCTGATGTGTTTGCTGTCTACTGCCAAAATATTTTGAAATGGATAAGGCCTGAGGACATTTTGAATTCACCCGTGGCTTAGGGAGGCCATTGGTGATTTAATTTGTCATTATACAACACAAGGTTGCTCAATGAAATGTCCTTTTTTTTGTTTCATCATGCTACACAAACACACACACACACACACACACACACACACACACACATATATATATATATATATATATACATATATATATATATATATATATATATATATATATATATATATATATATATATATATATACATACATACAGTTATTTATTTACAGTCGGAACCAAAAGTCTGACACCACTTATTGTTTATTGTGACTCTTCTGTTTTGCATTTGTTTTGATTTATACAAAATTTTTCAGTACAAATGATGATATCATCTTAACAGAATCTTTAAAAGCCAGTGAGAATGGTACTACTCTTCCTCTAAGACCACTTATGAGAACCAGGAAACTTTGGCATTTAAATCTTTTAAGGGTTTATTTCTCCAAAATCCAAGAATTCATGATATAAGTTAGGGCACAGAAAAACACAAGAATGTTGCACCTCATTTATTTGACTATGTTTTAAGCGTTTTGAAGTCACATGCACTGCCCCCTAGAAATCTTGAGTCTTGCAATAATTTGATGCTGAGACAACCACTCTTTGCATAGAATAACAATTCGACTTCTGACAATTAATTTTTTTCTATTGGATCCTCAAACTTTGTGAAAATTTCCAGGTTAATGTGTCAATATAAGATTTTCAATGTGGTGTAAGACCCCATTGTACACACAAACAGGTATACACCCTAGAATTCTGTCTGTTGTGCATTTTTTTTTTAAACGAAAGCAATAGAAAGTATCAACTGTCCATCAAGTTTGACTGCAGTTGAATCAACCATGTAAACACAGTGTCCACCTTTCCTTGTGCTGCTAGAGTCGTGCGCTCTGTCATCTTAGAACACAGTCCAGCTGTTCAGTGCAACAGTGTGATCCAGGATGTTGTAGTGGAGACATGTAAAGATGTGGGCACAACAGGAAAACCACGATAATCGGTAAATAATGGCCAATAAATGCTTTGCTCTGCAGTATTTATATGACTGTTAATTGCTTTGAATTCCGCTAAGTTTACTAAACCTGTACGGTCGTTGACAGCAATAAAATCGTAATGTTTTCTCTGTTTTTTCAGACTTGAGTGAGGCAGTGTTCTGTGTTCTTACAGGAAATCCATGGCAAATAAATTACATTTTGATTTGAATTCATTGATCACTATCACGATCTTTGGTCCTTACTCTTCAGTTCTCCTGATGTACAGCATGCAGCATCAATTCCATATGATTACTTGAATTATTAATTAACTATATATTCATTACAGTTACTAATATACATAGACTCATCACACATGTCATAAGGCGTGCTTGTGCAATCTAAGACAATCCAGTTCAACTGCTCTGCCATACATTCTTCATTTATAAAACTTACATATTTCTAGTTTTAGCTGACATTGTCAAAAAGGTGATCATTCTGGTTGCTGTTTATTATGAGAGTCATAGTGGATGCTGCTGTGCTGGGGTGCATTATATTCATCAGTGTTCCTGATATTTTGCCCTCTCCATTAAAATACTTGAAGGCAAAATATAAGCAACAATTGTCGAGATAATGCAGTCCAGCACAGCACCACCACACACCATGACCTCAACAAATAACATAAAGTAGAATGAACACCTTTCTGATAATGTCAACAAAGCTGAACATGTATAAGATTTATAAAAGCAGAATCAATGGCACAGCTGTTGTACTGCACTGCATGATGTTGCACAGGTGTATCAAATAATATGACTAATAGCAAAAGTTATGTTCAGTATGATTCCTTTAATAATATTGCATGGTAACACCCATTTAGTATGATGTATTATGCCTGACCCACCGTACAATGTTTTCAGTCTCACTGTGGTCCACTCAGTACTCCTGGCCTGCAGCATCACTGACGCTCCACAGCAAAGTGCTCCTACTGTAGGTTCCCAAATATACGCAAGGTGATGTCAACTGTTAGGGACATTTGTTTAGTATGACTGCTTGAAAACATCGCATTCATTATGTGTTTTCAGTCTCACCAGTGAGATGTTTTTCAGCAGTAATGTATGACTGTTTTTCAAGCAGTCATACAAACAAATGTCAACAAATGTCCCTAACAGGTGATATCATCTTGCGTATATTTGGGAACCTTCAGTAGGAGCACAGCAAAGTGCTCCTACTGTAGGAGGCCTAGATCACAACAGAGGACGCAGTGGACAACTCAGTTCCTTTTTTCTTTTCTGCATTTATTTAAGTTTTCAGGTTTACATTTTCAGTTTTCTGTTGTCAGCGCTCAGCACTCCTGGCCTGCAGCATGCAAAACAAAATTGTGAAGAGGCATCACTGCACCTATATTTGAATATCAAATAAAAACTGACAGCCCTAATATAGTAGGCTATTGTATAATTGTATGGGCTGCAATATTTCACAAAATATCTCTCTCTCTCTCTCTCTCTCTCTCTCTCTCTCTCATTCCCAATAGCTAGATAGATAAAAAACATAAACTGACGATGGTGTTGAGTCAGTGCAGTGCCGTGGTGAGAGATAGTGGCCCTCATTTATCAAACGAGCGTACGACAGAAAACTGGGCGTACGGTCATTTCCACGCAAAGTTCGGCATTTATCAATTTGGACGTGAGCGGAGGCTACAATCAAATCTCACGTCAGGTCTCAGCTCGTGTACGCAAGTTTTCAAGTCGTGTTGATTTGCGGTGCAGCATAGTAAATCTGGCGGAGTCCGAGAATTGTTATTAGAATATATATCCCTGACATTAAAGGTAGCCTACTAGTTTCAAATAGTTTGCAATTAACGGGGTTAACCGTTTGTTGCTGTAACATTAATTTCTCTTTCATTTTGAGAAAGATTTTGAGGCAGGTGACATAATTACAAGCAATACATGCAATGATTCATTTGCTCGGTGACAAAGTTTATCCCCTCAAGGAATGACAGGTAACTCCACCGGCAAACCCTGCAACAGAGCAGGAGCGCAGATTCAACCATGCGCATTTACGCACACGGGCCACGTTGGAGCGCTGCATCGGGTTGCTTAAGGGCAGATGACTCTGTCCAGGATCCACGGGGGGAACCCTGTTGTACACACCAGAGAAAGTTTGCAACATCATTTTAGCCTGTGGGGTTCTGCACATTACTGCGCAAAACAGGGAGCCATTTGATGTCCCGGTGCAGCCAGATGAACCTCTGCCCAGAGAGCCTGGCCAGCAGAGCCCCAACTGGAGGCTGCATGAGGGAGACAGGACCTCATTCATCGCTTCTAAAATGTTAAGTGTTAAATACTTATGTTTGGCAACTATTCAATACAGGGAAACAGACAATGCACAATTTTTAGTCAAACATTTTATTCATGTGATGCGCGTTTCGGGTTTTCGTTTCTCTTTTAAAGTGTCGTTTATTGCTATAGGCCTAAGTGAGCGATTTCTCTCCGCCATTGACCGACACATTTCGGTTTGTTTTTCCATGACCTCTGTTGTCAGGATCCAGGGTTGTGGTGGTGTACCTACACGGGCAGCGGAGGACATGCGCCCGCACGCACAGCTCGCATTTGACTGGTTCTGTGGGACTGACTCCAGCCTGAACAACGCCACTCGTGCCACGCTCCGAATGATCTGGAACATCATTTAAATAAAGAAATAAACGAGCGCACGACAGAAACTTGACTGCAACCGTAAAACAACCCTTATTTATTTAAATATAGGCTAAACAGCCAAAACGCTTCAAGCATTCAGGTCGGAGAAGTTCCTCTTCTTGGACGTATTACGCATCTCCATGTCGTAAACTCTAGGGGCGAGGCCTCTAAACTGAGAATATTTAAGGGCGTGGTATTTAAATGACGATTGTTTTCAGCCGCCGCATTTATCAACGCCCGATCATTCTTACGCTGTGATCGGCGAGATACGAACGTTTCATGAATCACACGTGAACCCTGTCGTATGATGATTTCTGCGCTCGGATCTGCGCTGGTTTCTGCGTTGGATTGATAAATGAGGGCCAGTATGAGCTCGCAGTCCAGAATCAATGTCCTCATATCATAAGCTTCACCCATCATTCCGCAGCCTCAATGATATTAAATCGATTTTTAACTACAATCACACTCCCTACACATTAACCTCGCTACTAGTTTAAATTGACAGTGATGGATAAAGTTATATTTAGAAGAATTTACATTTATCAGCCTGTTGCATGTGTTGCTATCGTTATCCAGTGTGTTAGCCTAAACTTTTATCTGTTAATATTTTCTAAATCTTCTATCTAGACGGGGACAATCCGCCAACATACTTAATTACTCATGTCAATTTCATTCCCATGCACTACTGATATGAAAATGTAATTTTATAAACATTTTACCTTGAACAAGTGTTGTTTTAACCATCTGCTCCATAAGAATTACATTGAGTGGAAGTTAGCTTGTGCTAACTTCCGGGAACTTTTGAGGAGCTCCATGCTCCGCCATTGCTGTGACAAAACTGAACCATTGCAGTAAACGGAGGTGACGCCACTCTCTCTCTTAAGGCTCTCTAGTTTCAACATGACTGGGTGTGGGTGTGACCAGGGGACTCCATAGCGCCATCTTACGCAGGGTCATGTGACCAAAAACCTTCTTTGATCTTCATGAAATTTGCAGGATTCATAGGTCTCATCGATATAACAAGGAATTCATTTTAAGGATTTTTTTGCCCCAACAGGAAGTCGGCCATCTTGAAGGGCATGCGCTGATGTTAATTTTTCTGACACTGTTTAGAGGACTTTAGGATGTTCACAGACTCACAAAATTTGGCACGTAGGTTCAAACTCATGAGTACTTTAATTTGATACCACAACTGCCCTCGTGTACAGCACAACAGCTCAGTAACGCCCCCTAATGGCTTTTCCCATTTTGTACGTACAGACAAATTCCTACACACCAAAGTTTGCACATTCATCACGAGTCACGATCATTGATATCAGCTAGGGTCTGGGCCTTTTAACTAGTAGATGAAACAAAGTGGAACACTGAAGGCAACAGAGCAAAAACAAAGTTGGATCTCTTGGTTGAATCCACAGGGAAAAACAGGAGAACACAATCAAAGTCTTTAGCTCAGACAGGGGCCATATACCACGCAGTACTGACGAAATCATCTGGCAGCTGGTAGAGTGAACTTAAGACCAGAGCTTATCAGCAGGTGCTGATACTGCTGCAGGTGTGTGCGTCAGCAGCTCTGGTGAGGGGAAACCCAGCCAAGCCTCTCATTGCACCTCTGCAAGTAGAAGCAAAGAAGCAAAAAACACCACAGCACAAATCCACCACAGAAAATGATTGCCTGTGACAGTCTGATCAATTTGGTGCCCAAGGCAGGATTTAAGCTGGTGCCCGTTGCATCGACACAATCATGTTCGTACACTCACACAGAAACTGCATTGCTTTATGTCGATTGTCTTTATTTTAGAAATAAAACATGCACAAAACAGAAACAGTGAAGTAACAATGGCATAAAACGCAATATAAATACAATATACATACATAATGGACAAAAAATATAGTATGATCAAAAAAATCAGGGAGAACATTTTCTGTTCTTACATTATTAGTTAAAACAGACGGCGAGTTGGCAGGCTCTGTTGGAGCAGCCTTAATGTAGGTGTCTGATGCTGTATCACCAGGCTCTTGAGAAGTGGAGAGGACAGTAGTGCTTGATGCTAGATCACTGGGCTTTGCTGAAATGGAGGGGACAGTACAAGCTGATGCTGCATCACCGGGCTTGTCTGAGGTGAGGGGGACAGGAGCACTTGCTGCTGCATCGCTGGAAGGTGCTGGGGTGGAGGTGGCTGCAGGTGTCTGTAGGTGGCTGAGGATCTGCAGGCGTGGGAACAAAATATTTCAAAAGTGCACCTTAAGAGGAGTAATACGTGACGACTGAAACACGGCCAATAATAGCACCTAAGCCACATTATAGCCAGAAATAGAAAGAGGTTGTTTAACAATATACTTTGAAATACTTTATGATCATGAATTTGATAGCATAAAGCTGGGTGACTGTCCTGAACCAAAGTTAGGCTAACTTGGATCAGAAAGAAAGTAATGGTAATTTCTTTGGTACTTTTATTTCAGATTAACAGAATATGTATGTATGTATGTGTCAAGTTAGATTTCTTGTCCCTCAGTATCTGCCCAACCTTAAAAAGAGGCCTAGATCACAACAGAGGACGCAGTGGACAACTCTGTTCCTTTTTTCTTTTCTGCATTTATTTAAGTTTTCAGGTTTAGATTTTCAGATTTCTGTTGTAAGGTTTCAGGTTTCAGGTTGATAACCTTCAACACAAATCATAAAGAAACAGTAAGGTCAATCACATTTCATGAATGATAATCACAATTTTAATTAATAATCAAGTAAATTAAATTAATTAATTAACACAAAACATTCTCAAACTCAGTCTGATTACACCTGTGATGGGCCTACACAATCACAATAAATTGTGGTTAATTACCACACTAAAATGCAAAAATAAATAGAAAACTTTAACTTTAAACACTCATTCATTATCAAACGTTTACATCATCAAACATTAGATTGAGTAATCATTCATTAATCAAAGTTTATGTCCAAAAAATGTACTATGCAGCGTCTCACAGCTGTAGCTCACTAATTATCAATGATCACAGTCTCAGCGCATTTCAGCCCAAATCAGCTGAGCAGGATAAACGTAAAAAGACGCGTCTTTACACCAACAGCGTCTCTGAAGCTTCCTGTGCACTGAAGCACGATTGCTTTTTCAAGCCGGACGATCGCGGACTTGTGTCTCATTCATTCTCTCACTTTTTTTTTCTCTCTCTTTTTTTTTTTTATTTTATTTAGAACTTTGTTTCACAAACATAAGTAGCATACAAATCATTACAAAAGTATTTCATATGTATATTCTACGCCAGGGGGGAGAAAGAGCTTAAAATAGTATATTTAATTGTTTACAAATATTAACAGTTTTAATTGCTTTTTGGTTGTAAGAAAATTTAATGGAGACAATGTACTGCCTGAGCTCATTGTGAAAGGCAACAAAAGATGGTTTTCTTCGAGTAAATTTACATTTATGAATATGAAATTTCGCCATCAGTATGATGAGGTTGATAATAAATGTATCGTTGAATTTATCTTTATTTTTGTTGCAGTCAAAGAGCCCAAATAGTACATCCCTCCAAAACAACTTAAAATCTTTATCAACATTGTTCGCAATCAAATTACAAATATCAATCCATAGACTTTGGCATTTCATTCTCTCACTGATCATCTGATAATTCAAACGCTGAAAGCGTCTTTTTTTTCTTCTTCACCTGCGCCGGAAACTCTCAGGTATGTGAGCACTGCTCAGCTCAGCGCTGCCCTCTTGTGCGAAACGCGCAAGACACACACTTCTGTCTGAACAGTGTGTGTGTGTGTGTGTGTGTGTGTGTGTGTGTGGTGTGTCAAATCAACCAAACTTAGACAGAGGTTTACACACCAAGGGATATTTAATGAAGATAGCATTCGGTGAGGTCAGAGGAACAAACTGAACTCTCTCAGCTGACCTGAACATTTAAGGCAGCCCTTTCACTCATATGTTTAAGTTGAAGCAACATGTTAGATTTTACAGGGTGGATGGCTGATTTCTGTGAGTTCTGTTAAGGAATATGTCAATTTTTTTCAGTTCTCAGATGTGTTTCCTTCATTAAAAACTTACATTCTGAGAAACGGACTGCGCCCAGCCAAACAGGCTAAGTATAACTATCTTTAATAGTTTTGATCTACTAATAACTGTTATTTAGGGGGAAACACCATTAATAACAAGCTTAAGTTGTTATCATTCACATCAGATGATTAATAATGTGAAATTATACATAAATTCTGCAAATAAATAGTCTTTATTGGCAAACTGTCTCCATTTTTCAGTCACTGGCACTGTTTGGAACTCTTAGCTATAGAGCTAAGTGGACCAAGTGACTGGGTGGGGTGAGATCAGAGGGTGTCACAACTCTCATTTTCAAGGCCCAGCTTGATTTGTTCACCCTCTCCTGCAGCAGACGAGAGGCCACAGTGACTCACTATGGCTTCTTGCCACAGTCCTGGTGTTACAAGAAGGGACGGCTGTCCCTCGCTGTTTAGCAGTAAACATCTCTGCAGTGCAATAGCTACAAGGACATCTTGGACGTAATGCCAGAACTGTTACTTCTTTACACGCTGTTGACAGGGTGAGTTAATTTTTGGTACATTTTAATCTGAAATGATCTCCAGATCTTATAGTGGTACCTTGAGTCCTTGCTGGTTTCCAGCTCAGCTTTGGCTTAAAAAGCATTTTGTAAGTTAAGAAACAACACAATAGTTTGTGCCCAGATATAGAACTATGTGTGTGCTGCGTCCCTTTCTTCTACAGAGAGCAGCAGAGCAAAACCCTCCATTGTCAGCCAGCAGTGCTGTGAACTCATGCAGGACCGAGCGACGGTCCAGGATGCCAAGCTCCAATGGAGGCCCGTCAGTCTGGCCTGCAGGCTGCTTTCACCGCGGGTTTATCCACAGCACAATGATCAGGAGGATTAGAGCAGTAACTGATAGCAACAAACCCGCTCATGGCCTTTTGAACACGCTGACAGAGGTCAGGAGAGAAAGACAGTCAGCTGCGTGGAGCTGGAAAGAGAGGAGAGAGGAGGACAAGGAGTGTGTCCAGGTAGGACTAGAAGACTGTTTGGGGATCAGGGCTGCAGTTATCAGAGCTCATGGTGTTGTCTTCCATCTCTTTAATCTTACAGGGTTAGGGTCATAGGTGAGGTACTGCCACTTTTTTTCATCCAAGTGAGGAAATAAAATGTTCCCAGTTTGCATAATCCAGTTTAATGTTACGATGTTAAAGTGATGAGCTGTGGAAAGTATTTAGTTTTAAAGCATGTGTTGAACAAAGGTTGGCATCTTCTCATTAACAAGGCTGAACAGCTCCTCATGCACAGCTTGTTACATTTTGTGACATATATGTTGCCAGCTGCACCCGTACAGTATGGTCCTGTCATTCAGTGTGTGTGTGTGTGTGTGTGTGTGAGAGGGCCGAGGACTCACCAGGCTTTACACCAGGTTCACTGTGAGAAGTATGGGAGCCCATTTCCACCAGTTAAAGACAAGGATGAGATGAAAACTAGACTGGTAGACAAATATTCCCACGGCAAGACATCATTTGGGTGAAAAAGCCATAATTGGCCGATAGACATTATGACATAAAAAGTCATATTTTTGACATATGAGATAGGTGTATAAAAAACAGTTGAAATTATGGGGGTAAAAATCATAAATATGACATAAAAAGTCATAATTATTAGATAAAAAGTTGACATTTTGAAAGTCATAATTTTGACTTTCTAATGCATGATTATGACTTTTTCAGCATATTTTGTCTTTAACTGGGTCAATTTGCTGCTAATTTTCAAAATATTTTCCAATTCATATATAATGGTGCTCCTCCTAGTCGGCCTACATGACCTCAGTAATTATAAAATCCTTTGTGAACTGATTGGTAACCATGTGCATGCATGCTAGCGCCCATCACGTATGTATGTGCGCATGCACACAAGAGCATAGCTTAAGACAAAGGGCGAAATGTTCAACTTTTACTCCACTACATTTGACTGGCAGCTTTAGCTGCTAGTTACTTTTCAGATCACATTTTCCCCTAGCCTTCCTGTCAAGTGGAAACCACTGTTCTCCAGATTACTTGACTTGGAACATTTCTGATGAAATTAATTATGTTTTATGAGAACTAATGTTTTCATTTTATAACACCTATGTATTGTGTTGCAGAGATATCTGATGAAGTTAGCATGCTAACCAGCTAGCAACAGCTCGTACCGGTGCGACATTCCTGTGCTGGTGGCGTCAGCTCTATCAGATTATGAAAGGAGAGAACCTTCAAATGCAAAGAGCACATTTTTTCATTTAATATTTACCTTTTCATTATAGCAGAAACATCTGATGGGCCTAAGTGAACCTTACAACAGGCCAGCGTTGGACAGTCCTGACCTTCAGTATGTGCAGCTTATTTCAATGTGACTGTTAAGGTTCGAAGAGGAGTTTATAAAAGATGAGCTCTCACTGTTTGGAATAGAATCTGTGGCCAGATGTGGCCAGGGATGGCCACTGGAAGCTGCCTCTTGTTCTGGGTCCTGCTCTGTCATCACGCATCACAGTCAAAAGACAGCTGGTGCTCTGGAGGCAGCTGGCAACTTGACATCTGTAGTTCAGGTGTTCCTCACACCCTATCTCCCCCAACACTCAGTCCCTGCATTTACAGCAGACTGGTTGTAACAGTGGTATGGATGTCAAATGTAGTGAAGTAAAAAGTAGAATAATGGCTCAAAAACATATTTTAATATAAGAGTACAAAGCTGGGGAAGACTCCCAGATAATTGCCAGAATCTCAGAATTTCTTTGAATAAGCCCTTTTTATCTAAAGAGGAAGCCAGTCTTCTTCTTCATCTAGCACAGAACAGACAAAGCAAACACTGGCTTTAGAGAGGGCCTTTCACGCTCTTAGTAGGCAGCAGCATCAGGCAGGGTGAGACGAGGGATGTTCCGTTGGTTGCAAACTGGAACCACCCCACTAGATGCCAGTAACTCCTACACTATGGATCTGTAAAAAAACTGCTCTTTTACTCCTGTGCATTTCTTGTAACTTGAAACTTACCATCCAACCAGCAGTCGTCTCTGGATATGCCCAGCAGTCGTTGCGATCAATGAAGGACATCTGATCATGAAGTCATAAGCTACTATTATTTTGAGGAGTGGAGAGTCAGGTGGAAAGAAAAGTGACATGATTATGCCTCAATTGCCTCTTTTCCTCACCTGCCACAAGTCTTACATAGAGGTCATTAAGGACTGACACTGGGAGCTCATTGTCACAATTTGTATACATTTTTATTTGTGCTAGGTTTTGAACATATATTTTACAGTTGTGTCAACGGCATGTTAACAGCTGCAAATCAGAGTGTCCCTGCAGAGAGGTCTGGTGAGGGTTGAGTTTGAGTCTAAAAACGGCCGTTTGAAGGATGGGTATTCTGTGCTGACTGTGTGAACAGTTTCTAAAAATGAAGTCAGTATATAGAAATTTACCAATTATAAAAAAGTGTGAGCCAGTCCAATGAAATCTGCACACACAAAAGGTATTGAATTTAATGACATACATATTTGGTCTAAAGGGGTTAAGCTGCTAAAAAGATTAATACAGGAACCAATCTTCAGACTGGAGTCTTGTTAAAATGCTCCTACTAGTTTTTTCATCCAAGATGTTTACTACTGAGACTAAGTATAGAGCAAGCCTTTGTAATAAACATTGGAACCATTTACCTGTCATTTCAAAGGTTGATAACTATCTCCTCAGTCAATGTTCAAATGTTAGATTTTATTTTACATTTGTTCTTTTAGTGACATGGATTTTGGTAGGCTGAATGAAGCGCTGTTCTTGCAGTCCGAGGGTCTCAGGTGCTGTCAGAGGGTGAAACATGCATTATGAACTGCTGTAGGCACCAAAGAGGTTTCTGTTCCTTTTCATGACTCTATTCATCATTTCCAACTGGTAGTCATAGCTCAACCAGCATTTTCCTTTCCCACCGCCAGTGAGACAAAATGTGTTTGATTATTGTCTGTCCCTACACTAAATCCCCCGTCCCTGGGTAAACAGAGCATATAGAGCAGAGTAGGAAGTGTCCCCTGACCTCAGAGATCCCTTCATCCTTCTCCCTTAAGGAGGTTTTGTGAAGCGGACAGGAAGCTCCAGCTGACCTCAGTTTTGTGTCGGGGCTGATCTCACATCTGGCCACCAACACAATGCAACAACAGTCTCACAAAGCCTGCCTATCATCTTCAGGGTGCTCATTCACCAAGGGCTGACATATGGAAATGATATCACAGATATGGATTTAGAGATCTTGTTGTTTCTGGTGAGTAATTATAATGTGGCCACAGAGGCCATCTGCTGTCAGCTCAGAGGGGCCATCAACCCTCTGTACTGTCTGAAGGGATATTCATTTTAGATATTATGGTAGAAAAAATGATACTGATCTGACAGTGCACTCTGCTTCCTATACACAGCTAGGACAGTCTGTCAAATATGATCTGGTGTAACAGTTCTGTGTAGAATGTTGATGAATCAATCACAATGAGGATCTATATATCAGATTAAACATCCCAGATGTGGTACTTAGGTTATTGCTGCTCTCTTGTGATCACAAAGCACTTCAGAGAGGAAGCATGTGAATCATTCTGTACACAACAGCTCTTCTCTGGGCTCTATCAGAAGGATGTTCAAAAATACAAAATCATATTTGAACTCACCTGGTAATAAGCCAAAGTACAGCACCTTATGAAAAGTTGAATATTTATTATTGTTATCATATTTAGCACATTTCTTATTTTTCACATAGGTTAAAATAATGAATCATGGGACATGAAGTCATAAGCTGAGAGGGAACATTTACAGTCAGCATGTGTGCTACATTTTATGGTTTTGTGATTCTTTTTATTTTATTTGAAATCCTCAGGTCGAGGTTTCAAAGGTTTGGGCATATCACTTGGCATTGCCATTCCATCTTTATATTGCCTATTTAGATCAGTGTAACACTTATATTAAACAGTGTATAGTTCATATTTCAGACTAAATACATTGCTTGCAAGTGTACGCTAGACGTTATGGTGTTAACACTTCACATTTCCATCATAAACAATAAAAAAGACAATGAAAGGAAAACATGTCTCAGATCACAATAATCCAGCATTCCTACAACTCTTTTGATTTTTTATTACATTTTGAGATCATTTAGATAATTATTTTCCTCAGGTTGTAGTCTCTACTGCTCCTAATAGCAGAGATAATAGAAAGACCGAAACTAACTTCTTCAGTTTTTACCATTAAACTGTCAGGATGTTTTTTGTTAAGAATGTGCATTAAAAAAATAATATTAATTATAATAAATAAACAGATTTAGGACATGATCCTGATGTTTCCTACACTGTCAATGTCCCTAAACTGTGCAGTCTTTTTGTGCATTAAATAGCAATACTGTAACATTACGTCTCTTCTTCAACAAAACTACAGAGTGCTCCTTTAAGTACACAGCCCAATAAACTATATTAATAAATCTAGCAAACCAAAGTCAGTTCAGGTTGGATTGAAACCTTCAGCATTTTACTTAATTTTCAAAAATATATACCTGGAGCACCATGCACAGAGCTCCATCCACCGGGCCTGGACACTTCTCACTAAACTGATCAGCTTTGGAGAAACTTCTAAACATGAAACATTGTAATTGAATGTACGAGCTTTCCTCAGATCAAATCCAGGTATTAAAAGTAACCACAGTTTAAAGGCTTGTGCTGCTTTAAAGGCATAATCCTTTAACTAATAGGTTGATTTACCACACGGGGGGTTGATTCCAAACAGAGGATTAGATGTCAAACTCTAGTCTCAGCAGCAAGAAACACCAGACAACAAGCAGCTGTAAACTGTTTCAACTTGTTTTAATCAGGAAGACAGCTGTGAAATATTCAGATGATCTAGAATATGATGGGTGAGCCTTTAAAAGAAAAATCACAGAGGAGACAGAGACACTACACTACTACTACAGAAGAAAGACTGAGCATGTAGTAGGCTACTCTGTAGTCCACTACAGCTGGGTTGGGGTTGTCTATGGACACTTCTGTCAGGGAACACCACCACCATCAATTCCATGTATTTGCTGAACAGTTATTCCTATTCAGTGTAAAAGAAAGTGCATGGACTCAGTTTTGCACACCTCTGTTCGGTGTGACCCATAAACCCCACACAGGGCCTCCATGAACTGAAATGATAGCTGCTGACCAGTTCTCATAACGACTTGGAATCATGAACACGTTCCGTGGCTGCAGCTCAAGACAGCAGGTCGTCCAGTAATCGGTGGCTGGTTCAATTCCCTTGACTGCATATACTTGGCACGATGCTGGACCCTAAATTGCTCCTGAAGTCCAGCAGCTTGCACGGTCCACCTCTGCCATCAGTGTGTGTGAATGTGTTGCATTCCTGTCTTCTGTAAGCTGTGACTGGCCATTTTTCCAGCCCACTGGACAGATGAGCCTGTGTGTTCACGTGATGATTCAAAGTGAGATGGGCTTTAATTATGTTGCTTTTTACCGCCAGATGTGGTGAAAATATTTTGAACTTGAGGCCTTTTCGATCAGCGCCCCGCGTTCAACGGAGGAGATTTCTGTGCTGTAACCTGAACGCATCATCAACGGAGCGGATTGAATTAATTTGCTCCTCAAGGGAATTCCGGGATCCCTCACATGACGCCATCTCTCCAGCTTTATTGGTCCGAGGCACGTGTCTGAGAGGCCCGTAGTACAACGTCATCGCAGCGTCCCGCAGCCAATCAGAAATGACAACCAAAATCCGTAGAGAAAGTATTTGAGCGGCGTCTTTATGAGGGCAGTTTAGTGCAGCTGGAGGCGTCAATAATTGTGCGCAGGCAAACCTGAAAAAATCAGCAGATTCTATTTTATTCATCCGTTTCCTACTATTTTTCTACCAAACATCGGAGCGCTGGGGTCGAGCCATGGGGACTCTGCCAGGAGCTGAAGCATGATTTTTCTTTGTCAAAATCATAAGAGGCGCGTTTTCACGGCACAAAACATCAGAAACTATCCGCCACAACGGGACAGATTTTTTCTCATCGCCGGTTTGGTTTTTCGGATCGAAAAAATAGACTAGTAATTAGACTAATTGATTTTTTTTTTTTTTTTTTTTAAGTGATCAGGACGCAGCACAAAACTGGAAATACTACTTTGTTGAAGGGTGCAGAGAGAGAAAGAGAGAGGGAGAAAGAGAGAGAGAGAGGTGCTGAGGGGAACAGTCTTCATCATTATGGAAGAAACTGCTCGACGAGACCCGGAGCGCCCAGAGGACTGCGAGGAGCAGTCCAACCGGGCCATGCTGCCTCTCCTCCAGCCGCCCGGCAACCAGCAGTCCCACAGGGTCTCCAACTTTAATATCGAAAACATTTTGAGGCCGGACTTCGGACGAAAGAGGAAGAACGGGACTTTGGTTCGGGAGGGAGACAGTCTGGGAGTGATCATACGGAGAGAGGCGCAAGAGAGAAAGTCCTCCAAAACTGGCAACCCGCAGCAGGGTGGAGCCGGAGGCGAGGAGGAGAACACGGGAGCATCCGACCACCGGCATCCGGACTCTGAGGCCAGGAGGCCTGACCTGAGAGCCGCTGATGTGGCTGTGAAGGGCCGGGGGGGCGGCGGGGACCGCTTCCGCAGCCCTCAAGCCAGCTCGGCCCCTGCGGACAAGCCGACCCTGTGGCCAGCCTGGGTTTACTGCACCCGCTACTCAGACCGTCCGTCATCAGGTTGGTACAGACTGCTCAGCTAATTTCCGTTAAATGGAAGAAAGATGAATAAATGGTGATGATCAGGAGCGGTTCGGACAGTTGGTGTGAGTCGGTCAAAAAAAAAAAGAAAAAAGGGCTGAATTGCAGAAATCAGGCAGAGAAAAGCTCCGCGTGCATCATTCTCAAGTTTAAAACCTGTAGAGGAGAAAAAACAAACAAAAAAAAACACAAACAAAAAAACAAAAAACCTAAAACCAAAACAGAACGAGAGGCTTTTTTTCTTTTTCTGACGCGAACCTCACTTCACCCACAGATCACCAACGAACCACTGCTGCATTATAATCTAATTCTTATTCAGACGTAATATTCAACAGCGTTATTAGCTATTTCGTACTTTAAATATTTGTTATAAATGACAGCAGGCGTCTCAGAATAGACAGCCACCCATTTCACAGGAGAGAAAGTACTTTCAGATAAGATTAAAAACTAAGTGGAGTTGCTCTGGGTCTCATTCGATGCGGAGTTTGGCCTTAAAATGACGATAAAACGGACGAGACGCGAAGGCGTCAACGAAAGTGTGGAGAAAATAATGAGGGAATGAAATATGAGTCGAAAGTAAAGTTAATAATGTAGAGAATCGGGCTAAAACCAAGTTTAACGCCATTGTTCCCCAGTCTTCTTTGTTGATAACACATTAGCATATTTTTTGACAATGGGGGGGTCTAAAAAGTGAGGGCCGAGTGTCCCTGAAGAGAAGGGTTCGACGTTAAATGCTGAACAACAGAACTTTAAAGCCCTTTCCCTCCCAACGAAATAATAAAATAAAGTCATTTTGGCTGCTTTTTCACGTCGGGGCTATGAGATGATTGCATCTGAAGCGTTTTGCAATTCAGTCTTCCATAAAGCGTTTTCTCCTGCCGAGCCCCGCTCATCACACTGTGCGCACTGAAAAAGGCCAAAAAGATCATTATTCGATTTTTAGGAATAAAGCAAATGTGTTGTGGTGAGCAGGGCTCGTTTTAAAGTGATGGCCTGCTGAACTTGGACTTTTCCTTTGTCGTGATTTAGAACTGCACTGAGCGTTAAAGCATTCTGTCCAAAATAAACCCTGGGAGGGAAAGATGCTATCATCTATCGAAGAGACGTTTGAGGGCAGGTCGGGACGAAGCGGAACAGCAGTCACACATGTTGTTTTATTGTTGTATGAAAACGCAAAAAACTTTCCGTGGAGGCCCACGTTAACTTTTGGAGATGACCACAAAGAGGTCAGCAGCTTTTCCCCTGCAGAGTGAGGCCCGCGGTGCGAGGCGGGACTGTGAGGACGGGAATGGAAGGAAATAAGATAGTATCAGATTTGTGCAAAAAGAGAGTAAAAAAAAAAAGATGATTCATAGTTTTTAAAGGCACTCTGAGCACCTCTCCCAGGCTGCTCGGAAGCACAATCGATTCAGGCCTGCTGTGTTTCATCACAGCTCCAACAGAACGTCTCTTTATTCTCGCCTGTTTGTTTCTGAATCCATCAGTATAGAAACGTCTGAATATTACAGAAACACAAACGGACTGGGACTCTTTCTTACTCTTATTGGATCCACTTACCCAAAAAAGAGTTCCTATGGTAACAGGGAGGGAAAGAGGCGCCTAACTCCCCCATCCTCCATCATATCCCGATAACCCCACCCCCATCTGCACCCTCCTCCTCCTCCTCCCGTGCTCACCAAAGTGTGCAGCAGCAGCAGCAGAGCTCGAGGTCAGGCAGCCTCCCCTCAAACTTGATGGTTGTTCCTCCAAAAACCGAAAATCCTCCGTTGATTCCAAGATAGCTACAATAGTCTCTCTCTCTCTCTCTCACACATCACACACACACACATTATTAACTTGCTGACCTTCCTCCTGGTGTCAAAGCAGAATCCTTCTGAGTTTACGAACTAATTCAGATGTCTGTTCTGGGAGCAGTGTTCGCTGTTAGAGCCGAGCCTACCTGTGATTTATAATGTGAGAGAGCTCAACACCAGTTTTTGTCTCCACTCAAGGGCCCCGATCCCGCAAACCAAAGAAGGCGCCGATCCCGACTAAAGAGGACAAGAGGCCCCGGACGGCCTTCACCGAGGAGCAGCTCCGGCGGCTAAAGACTGAGTTCCAGGGCAGCCGGTACCTGACCGAGCAGCGCAGGCAGAGCCTGGCCCAGGAACTGTGCCTCAACGAGTCCCAGATCAAAATCTGGTTTCAGAACAAACGGGCCAAAATCAAGAAAACCACCGCCAATAAAAACTCTCTGGCGCTGCACCTCATGGCGCAGGGACTGTACGACCACTCCACATCCAAGGACGCCAAGTCGGACAGCGACTAGCGCGGACACGGGGCCGGGCAGGGCGCGGGCTCTGATCCGCGCACAAATATCACCTCAGTACCAGCATTCATATTTAAGAATCAAGAGACGATACTGTGACATTGTGTTTCTTTTTGGTGTGTGTGTGTGTGTGAGTGTGTGTGTGCCTGTGCGGCGGTGTGTCCGCAGAGCTGTAGCCATGACGATGTCCAGTTCAAAGATGGTGCTGCGTTCACGTCCCCGGCAGCAATACACCTGTCACACCCCACAAACCATTCAGAGGTCCAGGTAAACAGGGCAGAGGGGGCTGTTAGGGTGTCACCATCCAGGTCCACTGTGGGTTATCATGTGGAGGCATCAGTCATGAGGGTTTGAATGGAAAACCAAATTCCACGTTGTGTTTCTGACGCTGCCGCTCCCTCACCGAGAGAGGAGCTGCTTGTATAAAACGTTTATGATTTGTTTGCTAAAGTTGACCAGCCATTGGCAGATGAGGCGAAAAAAAAAGAAAAAAAAAACAAGAAATAAGAAAGAATTAATTTTAGATAGGCTACTATTGACGTCCAGAGTGAACGTGTAGGGGATTAAGATCATACATTGACGAATAAAATCATTTAAGATCTATTCTGAAAAATGTTATCATCGAAATGACTTGAAATTGACGGTAGACATCTTTACTGTGAGGATAGTTTACTCATTAACATCAGTTACCCTTTGAGTAGGTGGGCTGATGGAGGGTCTAATGTGAGGTTCAAAACGTGGTCCGAAGAGGCGGACACACATCTGGACGGTGAACTGCACATTTTTAGGCCAGATGTTCAGAAAGTGTCAACATCTGCGTGCCTGCATGCTGGAATTTTGCCCTCGGAAATAAATTGTAGTGTAGTCATAGTGTATAGGCTGTTCAGTGGACACAGAGCAGGCCTGGCTGTGAGAACCGTTCTGCCTGAACATGAGAACTGGAGCGCAGTGGAACCGTTCAGCTGAGAGGAGACGAGTAGCTCCCGTCAGATGTCTGGAGCGATGGTTCGACAAGTGGACTGGACAGCAGCCAGGCACCACAGCCCCGTTTAACGCCAGCCTCAACTGTCGTGTCTGATGATTTTTATTGAAAACTATATGCTGAGATCCAAAGATTTGTTTCGGCCGCAGTGTGGGAAGAGACGAACAGCCCGCTGTTGTTTCCTTCTTTCTGACTTATCGGCTGTTTTCTTTTTTATTCTTCCTTCTGTCTGTCTGTGGCCTGCTGTCGTGAATGTTGAGCAGACCTGCAGGTGTGTGTGTGTGTGTGTGTGTGTGTGTGTGTGTGTGTGTGTGTGTGTGAAGCCTTTTGCAGCCTTTAAAGGGCCCAGAAAAATGCGCCCCAACATGTGAAACTGTATCGACACAATTTGCGCCTGGAATTAAAGGGTGGATCGTGTTTTAATACCGTAGTAGCCTTCACAAACTGCACACAATAGCCCATTAAAGAGTTGATTTGAATTTGTTTTCTGATTTCTGACATTTCATTTATTTTCCATGAAGGCGCGCGCACATCTGAAACGTCCATGTAGGCCTAGTTTACCAGCACATTCGGATTTTTTTCCAAACTCAGCTTTTAGCCTGCTGACAACAATTGACAGCATGTTTCGGAGCCAGGCTATCACCAGCAGGGCCTTTCCTCCCCCTCACACCCAGCTGTCTGGTGACTCTGGCACCGCGCCGCCGGGCCGGGCCGGGCCGGGCCGGGCCGGGCCGGGCCGGGCCGTGGACCTATAGGCTGTCACGTGCGCCTACTTTTAGGAATGTCGAAGAAAATAAGCAACCTTTTATTTGTTCTGAACAAAGACCATTATAAGCTTATTTATGATACGGTGGATATATAGGCCTGGCCCTGTAGAAACGGGGCTCTGAGGCGTTCACGTCGCCCATTCTCCAGTTTTTTTCAGCCTTTCTGTCTGAATGCTACACGGACGGGCCTTTGTCGGGTCTGCTTCACGTGGATCCGAACCAACTCGTGCTATGACGATGCTGTGAATAAATCTATTTTTTATTTTCTCCTCTGCCTTACAGGGAGCCCGTGTTTCTTGTGTGTCGGTACCGACCCGGACGGGCTCCTGCCTTGAAAGTTGTAAATACGCCCTAAAATATTGACAGTGTTATAAAGACAGAGCAGCTGTGTTTTCTATGAAGGGGTTTTGACATTAGGATTTTTAAATGATAAAAAAATGAACACATTCAGCTGTGTCTCTTTTATATGATCCTGTGTAAATAATTCATATCCTAATGGTGTGCTGGGAAATAAAAGACGACGGTGCAAATTTGACTTTTCATCATTTTTCTTTTATTATTTGACCTTAAAAACACATCAAGAGAAAATGTTCTACAAACCAGTATGGCATAAATATTTAATATTTTGCTGTGAAGTGAGTGTGCGGGTGGTTCTCCTGAAATATCTTGATAATGAAAGAAACAACAATGAGAGCTGAGGACGGCAGACACACACGAGGACGCTTCTAGTGTTCACCGATATATCCACACTTCACCTTCAACATGATGACGCTGCTGAATTAAAATCCTAAGTTATCGCTTGTCATCAAAGCCTGCTGTGTATTTTCAGCTCAGATATTAAAGGAGCAGTCTGCAGTTTTGTTGAAGAAATGTTAATGAGCAGAGAAACATTTCATTGGCTGATTTTTTTCTGCCTAAACAAACTAAATAATCAAACTCTCTTTGTTTCCATGACTGAATAAACTGAACAAACAAACTGACCTTAGAGGACAACACAATATTTATTGTTTTACTTATATGTGGCGGACCCTGCCTCCTTTCTAGCTTCTGGGACCTTATTTATCTCTGAGAACAGCTGGTTTATTCACTTATAGAAAAATAAATATTTATGAGTTTGTATTATTACCTCATTAATATTGAAGATATTAAAATGTTAAGTTTGAACTTATTCTCTGAAACTACATAGTGCTCCTTTAAGTTCAAAACATTTTTTAAAAAATCACAGTGGCGCTCAAATGATGCACATTTTACGACAATTTTCTTCATCAGCTGAAAATATGAATGTCCATTAAAAATACAATCAAAACAATGATTCAAGTTTTAGATACATTTTTTTTTTACTTAACTTTGGTGCAAAAAGAATAACACAACCATACTGTTTATTAATTATTAAAAAATGTATATTATTATATTGAAAAAAAAAACAATCTCATGTCATATGATTTACAGTAGTACATGTCTGTTAAAAAGGGCAATGTTCCAGAAAAGAATATAATTTAGGCTGAAACGGATTGCCATAGCATACAGTGGGCTATAGTGTCTAAGTGATGTGACTGAAAGGGACACACATGAAGCATGCAGCTACCTATACATTCCAGATACAAGTGATTTTTGTACAGTGGCAGTCATTTTCCTTATTCTGACTCCGATCAGAGGTCACCCATAATACACATTTTAAACATAGCTATCCATACTGACCATGTGACAAGGTTGAGGAAGCAGTGTAAGCTGAGCTAAGCAGGATTAAAGCTTCAGTGTGCTGAGGGAGGAATGATCAGTGGGAGCAGATGCTTTGACCCAAAACAATTCAGCGTCTGTAACCATCTGGTTTTACTGGTAAAGAGCATTTTCACTTAAATATTCATGCCTGCAGTGGCCCTGGAGTCAATTTCAACAACTTTTCCATTTCCATGACTTTTCCATAACCACCTCAGAGCACTGAACATCTTCCTGGAGTTCCACTCCATTTGGGCTCAGCTACATTCTGATGCGATGAGTATGCACTTGACTATGACGCTACACTGTGCTTTATTAAAGCAGGGAATTTAGTAGTGGTCAAATCTCAACGCTCGTAATTACAGAATATGACTGGGAACTGTGTAACTGCTCTGTGATGCACAGGATCACTACAGGGCTGCATCTACATGATTTGTCTTTTTTTTTTACAGTTATGTTATTAATATCTAATTCAGTGTTTGTATTATACCCATAGACACATAATATCTGTCAATTATGAACCACATCTTCAAAATCTCAATTTATCAGGAATTGAGATCATCAGCATGATTTCAGGCGCGGTGACAATGCATTTCTTTATAATGTCGTGTTTCAAAACTACCATTTCAGTATACAATGACATACAATACTGGTACGAAAACACAATTCAACAGTATGGATCGGAGTCATGTGGGCAGTGGGCCCCTCTCTTGAGCATTGTGCAAACTTGAAACACACTTTTTGAATGAAAACAGAACTGGTCACTGAATAACAATAATAATAATGTTAGAATAGATAGGTTAATTAATACAGTTAGTAATAACTGCAATGAGCTGATACCAGGTTCTCATCAACTGCGACTGCAGAGAATGTCCAATACCAGGTTCTCAAAAACAGAAGATTCAACAAAACAAATGACAACATAAATTTGGTAGCATACCTTAGTTGCATTCACACCCTTACACAATAACTCCTCAGATCAATGTATTTGAAAGTTATTGTGAGTTACAGTGAACATTTTTAGCCAGTACCAAATGGAATCTTTGATGATGAAGGTTATTCAGTCCATTTTTCAATATGTAGTTTCCATTAAAAACTGAGTGCCTCTGTCTTGCAAATTACTCCTATGTAGAAATCTACTTGTAATATTGTAATAAACCTGATTCTGATTCTAAAAATGACACAGCAAATATGCAAAAATACTGAGTGTTTTATCATATCTGTGACTGGATGAAGTGGTAAAAAAAGACAAGTGAAATTTGTAAACTACAAGCCACTTAGTTACTACTATGATTAGCGTATTCACTTTACTGTCCCGATCAGTTTGTCTACGACACGCGAGAAAAGTCTGTGACACAATGCACAGAACACTGCAGGTGGAAACATACATACACAGACTAACGCTGATGAAGGCTAAAGGTGTGAAGTCACATTTATCTGCAAACCCAAAACAACTCCTCTCCACAACTGATCCAGCAGCGAAATGAAACACATCCTCCAACAGCATCACTGAAATCTCTGAACTTCCCACTCATATCTGCTCCTATTTGTTTACCTGAATATCTGAGCGATGTGGAGAAAAAACAGTCGAGAAAAATGAAACAGAAATGGAAAAAGAAATATGGAGAGCAGTGGGAGATCCATCAACAAAAAGCCTGAGAGCTGTCTGTTCCGTGTCCATTGGCAGCAGCAGCAGCAGCAGCAGCAGCATTGACATGGGCTCTGTGAACGGCAGCAGGAGCCCTCATCTACATTTCCTTTCTTAGCTGGCTTGTATGTGGAAGTATAGCCCAACGGTCGCTGACTTGATGAACTGAGCTACTCTTGACTTGTGCAAGGGAAGGGGGAAACAGCTAGGAGCTGGGGTTCTATGCACAATGTGGGACTGTCAGTAGAAATGGGGTGTCAAGGGGTTTAGTAAAGTGGGGGTGGTGGTGGTGGCTGGTGCAATAGCCAGAGAACCTGGATGAAGATCAAAATGCTCTGGGTGTCCATGCAAGAAGCAGCAGGTGAAAACACTACAGCCAAGAAATGATGAGAAATGGACGTCTTTTTCCTCTCATGTTACCACTGTGGAGAACAGGGGGTATTCCAAATCCGCAGTCGTAAAGAAGACGACTTTTACTATTGTTCATCATGACTCTGAGGTTTCAGAGAAACATATTTCTCATGTGTTGTTATTGTGGCATTGACATATTGACTCTGCTTATTGTGACTTTTCAAATGTCAGCAATGATCATATACAACCTCTTGAATTCATCATCAAACCATTTGGACTGAATGTATTCTTCTGTCCTGTGGCTGCCAGTGTGTGTAATAACACCTACTATGGTTAAGATAAGTGAAAGATTGTGGTAAAAATACAGGTTAAATGTGCCAAATTCCCATCTTCCATCCAAAGCTCAACACCCTTAATGTTTTGATATATTCGAAAACAAAAGTGTCTGATTGGCTATATATTGGTTATTAATTCACTTTTCACATACGGCACCTGTGAAACTACAATAGTTCCTCGTTCAAAATGAATATTATCCTGTATCTGAAATGAGTGGCACTGGTACCAGCTGGCTCAACGTGAAAATAAAATCTGAATATCTTATTTTACAACAGTTTGTAGTGTAGTCCTGCAGTGCATCATCCTCCGAACCCCACAGGGTGGCATACAAGCTGCAAGATGTCGCCCACACTGTCCCTGTGAATACGGGCCATCATCTCATTCTGTTCACTTTTCAACGTGCTCTCCCAGGCTCCGGCTGACGGTACACATGGACTACCATTTGTCTGATTCGGACCTGAAACAAGCGCAAGGCTGGCTAGCTAGCTCGTCTTGTTGTTAAACATACTGTCAAATTACATTTAATGGTTGTCAGCCGTATGCAATGTTATTGACCTGAATCTTGCTAGCATAACATTAGCTTTCTGGCTAATAGCTGAGCCAAAGGACTCAATGAGCTGAACGGATTGATTTATTGGTTTATTAAGTAGCATCTAATTTCTGTCCAATTTACTGGAGTACTGCAAAATGTCTACATTGCAAAAGAATCTAATGGGATTCTAATGATCGTCCCAGCTATTATTTCAACCATAAGGTGTTGCCAGGGGAACAGGCTTTTCGCTTGTGAAAAACATTATATTTTGACACCTAAAAATAATAATAAGAAAAAATGAATGGTCTTAATTTCTTGCCTTGGCAAGTGACCATGATATAAGCAAGATAATGCCCTTGGAAGTGTCCATTATCAGGAATTAATGGACATCGTGGAGGCCAAAACCGTCCTCTGCAGGCATTGTCCCTTACTTAAAAGATCTGTCAGCCACTGTGTTTGATCAATAATGACCCCTCAATCTGTGCTTTACTTTACATAGACCGAATCACCATGACGTCGTGCTAACAACAACAGTCACTTCCTGCAAGACAACTGGCAGTTGATTTGCATTGTGTAAATATGTGAAATTGGTAAACCTTTCTATTTTCTATATTTTTTAAATTAGCATTATTGTAATATTCAAAGATATAAAGTAAAACATGGTGGTTCAAGCTATCTGATGTTTCTGCTGTGCTTATCTTATGTGCTGTGTCCATTTTCTAGCATCTTTGATCTATCTATCAACCCAAGAGCGACATTTCAGGCATTTCAGACACACACACACATATATAATATTAAATAATATAATATGTATAAATATATATTTATTTTTCAAAAGAGAGCAGTAACAGTAACATGTACAATTGTCTTCATTGCTTGTTGAGACAGAAAGCAAAGTGTAATAAATGTCTCCATGGTAACATTTCAGCAACATGTCCCATATGAAGGAGAAAAACAATAAAAAGTTGTATTATTATCATTACTTAAAGTTCATCCATCCTCTTGTCATAAACTTAACCTCTCCAACAGGCAGAGGCAAAGGGCAGACGAGCAAAGAAAAGAAAAGTACATATCACAAAGTATTGACGTCCCCTGTGTTTCCGTCAGACAAAAGACAGCCCATCAAGTCCCCCTTCCCCCCACTGAGTAATTTAGCCATAGTTCTCTAAATGCTTCCTAGTCAAACTTGGAATATGGAATGAAAGAGATGGGGGCTTTGTGGCGGAAATATAATTACGGCTGCTAAAAGCTGGTGAAGGTAGAGAATGGGGGATGACATCAGACCAATTTCACACCCAGGCCTCCGATGGGCAGGCCAAGCCTGGGATCGCCGCGCTACACTGATCAAAGCCTGCTGCAGCAGCAACAAAAGCCGAAACAAGAGGGAGACTTAACTATGCTAATCTCCAGGATAAATATATTTTTAATCTTGTTAGAATACAAGATAATAGGTCAGCTCAGTGAACAAACTTAATGCAATAAAAGTAGAAGGATACAAGAATACAAAATCACAATTGGTCTCAAAGGGGGCTTTACACAACAAGTGAATGCTGAATCACAGAAAAAAAAAACCCAAAACATTTAAGCAATTATCAAATAGTTTCTGTCACAATGCACTCCAGAACCTGTGAGATCGGTATGTACATGTCTATACTAACTGATAGACCTAGCTGTGGCATATACTCTTATATTGACTATAATGATAAACCTATCAGTTGGGACAGCATATGCTTGAAAAATAGTGCTCTGCTCAATAATCAATATTCAAATTATGATTAGTTGATTCTTTGATTGTTTTTTTTGTGTCCACACAGGCAGCCCAGAAGACAGTTGGCAGTGAAGTTCAACTAAATTTGTTGTCTTACTGACTCAGACTTGTTTCTTCAGTACAGTCCACATGTTCTGATGGGGTTCAAGCCAGGACTTTGGGAAGACCATTCCCAAACCTAAATTGTAGCCTGACTGATCCATTAATTTAACACTTCTGATGTGTGTTTGGATCATTGTCCTGTTGGAACATCCAACTGCACCCAAGACTCCACCCCAGATCATTGGCTGATGATTTTAGGTTTTCCTGAAGAGTTTGGAGGTAATCCTCCTTCTTCATTATTCCATTTACTTTCTTTAGAGCAGCAGATCCACTGACAGCAGAACAGCCCCACATCATAATACTACCAGCACCAAGCTTGACAGTAGGTGAGGTGTTCTTGGAGTTAAAGGCCTCACCTTCTCTTCTCCAAACATATTGCTGCTCATTGTGGTCAAACAACTCAGTTTTTGTTTCAGGTGACCACAGAGTTTTCCTCCAGAAGTTTTTTTCTTTGTCCATGTGATCAGCAGCAAACTTCATTTGAGCTTTAGGGTGCCACATCTGGACCAAGAGCTTCTTTCTAACACAGCAGCCTCTCAGCTCATGTTGATGTAAAACACACCTGACTGTGGACACACTGTCTTCCAGCAGCTTCTAATTCATTACAGACTTGCTTTTTGGTGGTTTTTGGTTGACTCTTGACCATCCTGACCAGTTTTCTCTCAGCAGCAGGTGATAATTTGTTGATCTTTGGACCTTTGAAATGGCTCCAAGTGACTTTCCTGACTTATTCAAATCAATAATGTGCTCTTTCAGATCAATGTTGGGCTCCTTAGACTTTCCCATTGTAGTGTTTGTGGCTGAGTCTAATGGGTGTATCAAACAAGCCCTACAAATGGGCCCAGAAGAGTCACCAACTGGTATCAGTCAGAATCACTCAGAAGAAGTTAAGAGGCTACAAAGAATGTTTGATTCACACAACTTTCTGTAATCACCAGAAGTGATTGTTGAAGTTACTTACTGTATGTATATTTTTGATCCAGCAGATTTGGTCACCTTTTTCATAAGACCTATAACAAATTCATTATTGAACCAAACTTCATGAATGTTTTTGTGACAAAGTAGTTTGTGTTCACTCATTCATAAATAATGAGAGCTGTAGAAATCATTAGAACTGAAGACTGCCATGATATGTTATTTACAAGTGGATGGAAACTTTTGACCACAACTGTATATATGTACTGCACACAATACTAAAACTATTTGTTATGGTGTAGTGCAGAGGATGAGATAAGTAGTCTCAGCTTGAGGAATGAAGCTGCTCTGTAGTCTGGTGGTATGGTAGTGGATACTTCTGTATCTGTTGTCAGATGGCAGCAGGGTGAACAGGATGCGGCTGGGTGGGTGTTGTCTTTTCGTATCCTTTGGGCTCTGTGCAGACATCTCACCTCACCGATATCACAGATGTTTGGTAGATGGGTAGCTTTAATGTTCTAGTAAACTTTAATCACTCGCTGCTAGGGATTTAATGATGTACCAAATTTCAGGATATTGCAATAAACATTTTTTGTGATGCCACCTACCTGAGCTCTTGACTGAAACTATTAACTAACTCTGACATTGTTTGTTTTCAGCAGCGTTTGAGCACCCACCTCTTTAGCCTCTCTCCCGGTCTTCTGCTGCTCCTGGCGGGGTCCCTCATCCTCTGGAGCTGCTACTCCCTGCAAGAGTGTTCCTTGGCTCGTGGTGGAGCAACCAGCAGGAAGACTATCAGCTCCATCAGCCGCTTGATGTTTGTTTTTACAAACCAACTGCAAGAAAACACCATGTCGTCAACCCATTAACATCAGACAAACACTGAACATACGGTTGGGAAATAATAATGTGTCAGTTAGATTGACAGAGATTTTCATGGCCCTGGGAGTCTGCTGGACAACAAGAGGGAGGGAGATCGGTGGGACCCGTGGGTTATATATTGTGATAAATATTGTATTGCAGACTATTTATCATGATGATAATGTACCGTGAGTTGTTTTTATTGTTACATCCCTTCTTGCTGCATGAACCATGCCAGTTTTTTTTTAACCAGAGTGGCAATGTGTGAAGATCAAGGCAGTTATTCTGTGATGTTGAACCTGAAACTGATATAAGCTCCACTGATGTGAGTGTCTTTGCTTCCTTGTTCTAAAATCAACGATCTGCTCCTTGGTTTTGTTGACATTATAGTAATAATCTCAAAGATTTTCATGTAAATCAATGTCAACAGTTAGTTAGTTAGTTAGTTAGTTAGTTAGTTAGTTAGTTAGTTAAGTCACCATCTATCGCTGAATGAGGTAACACAGTGATGATTGAGCCTCTGGCCCACTGATGACAACCCTTACATTTGCCGTAATACCAAAGATGTACACTGGGCGCCTTTGGAAACTTTCCTGGAAAATATCACAAGCAGCACACAGTTAGTGATGCATTTCATAATGACCAAAATAAGTTAGCCTAATGTTAGGCAATGAATGAATGTACTAGGGTTGGGCCGATGGCTGACAGCCTTGGACTACTAATACCTGACCACCGTAACATTGTGATTTAGAAGGCTCCCCGCCACAGAGTACCATCAAGTGGTGTGTCCCCTCAGAGTTGCCGTAAGGCAAGAGCTATTGTGATTTGTGATATTGTTTCTTTTCTCGCGGGCCACTGTTTCTCTCAGTTGTACTGCTTTGAGACATAGTTTTCTTATCTTTGCCTCCTTGGCTAGTCGGCAATCGTTTTACGCATGTGAGGCTGAACAAAGCTCAGTTAGGGTCATGTGGTGTGGAGACGAGGCCGCTTTTAAACCTGGCACAGCGATGTATGACGGTAACGGGAGATAGTTTCCTCTGCAGGGTGAGACAGTTGAGGGGACACGCTGCCTCAGATTCATGAACAAGGATGTCATCGTCCATCACCTTGTTTCACTGTAGACATTCAGCAGACATCGTCCAACCCTAGTATGTACATAACTTTATTTTTATAGCAACCATTTTTTATTCAGTAAATAGTACGTGTTATAGTTACTGTCTCAGTAGACGCTTTCATGTAGTTTGTTATGGAGGAGAGGCAAAGCTGCCAACTGCCAACTGACTGAGGTCACACAGGCAACACTGGATCTCCGGGAAGCAGTGAGCATTTTTGTGTTGATTGGAAATAATATTGACACTATTTGCTATTTTATTAAGTTGATCAGCTCTTTTCTTGACCTATGAACTGACGCCAAATGAATGTAATTATTAATCAGATGACGATACACTGTGAAAAAAGGAAGGGGTGGCACTAAGTCTGATTTTTCCTCAGCAAACGTGTGTAGAATGGTGTGTCGGCCCTTGAACTCATGTTAGATAGAGACTTGATATTGAGACGTGATATGCAAAAAAAAATAAATATTGATATAGTGTTAATAGTAGACATATGATAATACGATAGAGCAACACCCAATGAGAAGACCCCAAGGCTCATCTGGCTGCACCACTAGCCACTCAGCTAGTCAGTCAGTCATGGACATCTGCAGTTGTGGGGCTGACATTGCAGTCCAGCTGAAAAAGGCTCAGTAATTTCATAAAAGAACTGGACACTGTAGCTTTTAACAAACATTACTCAGACAGAAGGAAAAAATGCATTTGTTTGGAACTATTTTCTGCATTGGATTAATCAACATATAGTCAGTATTTGGGCCAGCAAGAAGTTGTGTGAGGGATTGAGTAAATATAAACCAGTGTGTGAACATGGTAATGAAGTACATTTGACCCATTGCAACAGTCACTGATGAGTTTTTATTTTTCGAACAGTGAAGCTCTATGGCACAGAGGAGTAAGATATCTTAGGCTTTGGATACACACACAACACCTGTTAGAGGGATACGTTTAGTGTTGGTTGAGGTCTGCAAATGGTACGGTAAGAAAGCTACAGAATACCACCAGGCTGTGCTGCTTTGCACTGGTAAAGGTAAATCCAAAACTATGTTTGAGTCCTTGGAAAATGCTGGAAAAAGTAGTGTTGAGGATGAGTTCAGGAGTCTCACAGCCTGAGAAGTGAAGCTGCTCTGTAGTCTGGTGGTACAGCAGCAGGTGCTTCTGTATCTGTTGTCAGATGGCAGCAGGGTGAACAGACTGTGGCTGGGTGGATGTTGTCTTTTAGTATCTTTGTGCTCTGTGCAGACATCTCACTTCACTGACGTCACTGATGCTCTGTAGATGGTACCAGTGATGTTCTGGTGGTTTTAATCACCCGCTGCAGAGCCTTTCTGTCCTGGGTCCTGATGAACCATGCCAGTTTGTTATGTTTCCAGTCAGTATGCTTTTTTATTGCTCCTCTGTAAAGGCTGAACAGAATCTAGCTCTGGTATTTACTTTCCTAAATTTCTGCAGGAAGTATATCCTACTCTGTGCCTTTTTAACCACGGTGGTGAGGTGTGATGACCAAGATAGGTTCTCAGTGATGCTATAACAAAGAAACCTAAAACATTTGTCATCATCTGTCATACTGTGTTGTTCCAATTGCATTGGGTTTGGGCTGTGTGTAAATCTACGTTCTCCTTCCATTATTTTATTTCATGTTTTTAATGGACAGAACCCTGAGGGATGAATAAAGCATTTCAAATTAAATGCTGTAACCCTTGTGCACATTGGCGTGTCCAGTGACTTTTGATGGAAAGTTTCCACCTCATATATTTCTGTAATTGTTCAACCCTGATGAGAATACTGTGATGGATTTAAAGTCCCTCAGTTCTTTGTAGGCATTTTCAATTACTCCTAGTTTCAATAGAAAGTTTAATTATTTATGTGGGGTTTGTCTCTTCATAAGATGTTTCATTTGCCTTAAAACTTGATTGAAAATCTTTTTCCTTTCCTTTCCTCTGTTTCTTTATAGTATTCATTTTTTGTTGACATGGTTTCTGTTTCTGTCTCCTAATAATCTTTGCTCTGTGTTGATTCTGAATCTGCTATATTCTTTTAAATATTAATTATGTTCCTCTGTCTCTCTCTCTTTCTTTCTTTGTCTTCTCCTTGGAGAATACAGTACACAGCAGACTCAATGTGAGAAAAAATAATGAAATAAATAAATACAAAGTTACAGGAGGAGGATGGTGGGGTGGTGGGCTGTAGAGGAGCAGGGCAGTCAAACAACGTTAAAAGTTCACAGGACTTGCTTGTGATAAATTCTGAAAATCACACAGCATTTTGCTGGTTTCAGTTGTATTGTCAAGCAGTTTAGTGAAATGTATTTAAAAATCTAATTAAATTAAAATTGTTGTCAAACAGTACAAATCACAGCAAGAATATTTTTAATATCACTGTGGACAAACTATTCAATCAATCTAAAGATCAACACACTCAATATTTACCATCTATACAATGTCCATGTCCATTTCTAGTAATATTTGATGACAGACGGATGGATGTGGATGTTTTGTATGGAGTGACAGCCTTCTAAAAAAGACCATTTGCCATACACAATTTTGAATCTCATCAGACGTCTTCAAGCTGGGAATCTGATCCAGTAAGCTGCCTCTGCCACGGCCACAGCGTATGCTCCATCAGCGAAGGATTTTCTGACCAAATTTGAGATGGGTCCGTTCAGCCTGGGAGGTGTAGTACATAAAAGTATTTAACATGTAATTTCCTTTTGCCAGTAGGTGGTGCTATGTCTATGACTGAATACTGGCATATGGCAGGCCTTGAACTTGAAGAGTGGAGTTACACACCACTTCCTGTTTCACTTGTCACTTCCTGTGACATATACATAAACGCCTTGCCACGGCTATGCTGTTTACTAAAGACTCAAGCTTTTACGACCTTTTCATCACTAAGGTCTTATCTGTAGGCTGACCAAATCTGAACCAAATTCGTTCAAGTATGACCCCTGGAAATGGCCAAAAATGCACTAAATTTTCACAAAAAAGAATTGAAATTGCTGCAACACTGAAAACTAACCATTTGTGCATTTCCCCTAAATTGCTTCAGTCTTATGTTTCCTGTTTCGCTTTGTTTCAGGTTCCCCTGCCCTATGTGTTGCACCTGTGTCTCATTGTCTCCCCTCCTCTAAAGTGGTTCGTTCCATTGCAAGTCAGCAGTCCGTATTTCCGAGTTGGTATTACCGACTTAAAATCTAAATAGTTAAATTAGAGGATTGGGATGTACCTATTGTGTAGACAACCTCTAAACATGCAGCAACATGTTGCTTTGGTCTTGCCTACTTGTTCTTCACTGCATAGAAAATCAAACATTGAGGAAAATGCATAAAAAGAGGTGTTGTGTAACTGTTAAAACCAGTTCAGAAATAATTCAGGCACACATTTTGACAGACGCTGAGGACTGTAGACAAGAGGATGGAATGGATTTATTAATCAGTTTCTATGTGGTGTCAAATTGTAGCTTATATTCTTGTTGTATTACTTCATCTTAATAACTTTTCAGCTTTTGCGTGTAAGTACTTTCACAAAATGAAGAAATATTTCTGCCCAAATGTGAACACCTACAGATCATAACTGCACATTTTACAGAGCATACGTTTTGTTGATTGCAGAGACCTTTGTTTTTTCAAGACAATAGTTTGTTTTTCTCTTGATTTAACAGGTTCACCCACTCATAGCAGCAATAAAGACTTAGTTTGTCTGCTGGTTTCGAGGTTGTGCCTCACCCAATGTTACCTCAATGCATACAGCCTCCATCCAAGACATGTTTCTATCAGCCTTGACCTAATCCTTGATCTTACTAAATCAAATATGGCCGACTTCTTGTTGGGTTTAGGTCATGGCGCCAAGCCCTCTTTTTTGTAAGTCTAGGTGCGATAGACATGTGTACCCAATTTCATACATGTAGGTGAAGGTAGCCTCGGGGGGTGCATTTTAAGGGGTTGTTGGAAAGCCATTTTGGCTCGCCCATGGCTGAAACCCATTAAATAAATGCATTTCCACCATATTTTACTTTTGTGCAGTTTCATGAGATTGAGAGCTAAATAGATAAATAATAGATAAAAGTGATTTACTTCGGCATAGATTTCACGATTACATCCTTCGCCTCTTCCACCTTGGTTTCACACTGAGATACAAACACAATTGAGGAGGAGAGACTTGGCCTGGGGGAATCAGAGCTCAAGCTGCTCAGTCATGCATACACAACACTCACACACACACACACACACACACACACACACACACACACACACACACTAGCACAATGGTGAACATGCCATTTGCATGGTGACCATGTTTCCCCTCTCTTTGCCAAACTGTTCAGCCATTTTGACACCCGATGGTCACATTGCTAAGCCACAACCCCTATAATTCACTGACAACTTGATATTTAATATATTTTATTGAATTAATTTCAGCAGGTAGTCCTTTTGTAAACCTGAACTGCGCAAGAATGCAATATGTAAAGCAAAAAATTACCTGTGATCTGTGTTTTGGCCAAATCTTTTTATATTAAAATATAATTTCAAAGAATGAAAAAGCATTGAAAAAAGACCCATCCCCAGGACCTTTAGGACTGTTAGTGTAGAATCAAGGATGAGTACATTGACTTTGGATCAAGTACATACCGGACAGTAATACATCCTGGCAGATAAATGACTCACAAATGATCCTTCAGTGTTTCAGTTGCAATGAGCCTTGTATTCAGATTCACCTCTTTGGCACAATTTTTACAAGTTGTTGAGAACTCCAAATAACCTCAAGAAAAATTCGAACCCATTGCTTGACAGCTGGAATTTTTTGAGGGTTTCCAACTCACTGCAATCATTTTCTTAGCAGCTGCTAGACCTGCCAACACTATGTGCTTCTGATATTTAGTGAGCTTAGAGATATCATTTAAAATCAAAGCTTGTATGGTCACACTCATTGTCTCTGAAATGAGTACTGTCAGCTTGGAAGCAACATCCTGCCAGAACTGGCCTGATCCTAAGTCCCACCCTCCTTAGTTACTGTTGCTAGGTTGGACAAGCTTGACAATGAGAAACATGGCGACGCCAGTCTTGTTTAGCCAGTTGCAGCCGTGTGTAGTAGATTTCTGGTAGCCAGGCAAAATAGCTTCAAGAATTGGACAGGAAGGACAAGCATCATTAAGTGGTACTCAGGTAGTACCATGGTGCTGACCGTTATATGTTAGCTAGTCAGTTAACTAGCGTTTTGCTAACACTGGCTAACCAAAGATGTGACTGTGCACATTATGATGTGTCAGAGCTGATCTTGGCATCATAATCATGCGACTGTGCATACTAATGTTACCTTTGAACAAATGAGTGGTCTTGGGTTAGATATGATGAGGTTTACCGCACAGCCCAATCCACTCTTTACATTGATAAAATGTATCTTCGTTTTTTGGGGCTGGAATAAATAAACCTTCCTGACAGTCAGGGTGTCAAATGTCTCTTTTAGAAGTCCCCCAGCAACATCTTTTAACCAACTTCTTTAATATAGTCCAACCAAGCACAAATTGAAATAATAATTTAACAGCTTGACAGTAAACAGGAAAGTTGACCAAGGTACTGAGGACTGGGTACTACATCACTCAGCTAAGATTCATTCAAAGATTCACCCAAACAGACAATACTTCGAACTGCTTTCCTGAGATTAGTTACACACTCATATCAATAGACCATAAGCTGTCTGGTCTGGATGCCAGTCATCAAATACTGTATACCATATAAAATTCAATTTACCCATAACACTGCAATCTCTGGTCTAAAAGAACGATTCATCAGTAATGATATCTCTGTCCACAATAATTCCCTCACAATTGTTAATATATATGGCCCCAATAAAGACGACCCATCCTTCTTTCATTATCTATTCTCTCCTCCCAAGCTCAGAATTAATTATAGGAAGCGATTTTAACATTGTTTTAGACCCACTAATAGACAAATCAACCACTGCAGGCAACATTAGACCTTGGCATTCCACATATGTTTTAATTCAGTGTATGGAGGACTAGGCCCTCGCCCATCTGGACTACGCCCATCTGGGTGTTAAACCACCCAGATGAAAAAAGTACATCTTCCATAATAGCCTACTCTAACTAGTATTTCCCTCCACTCTGAACTCTCAGAAACACAATTTTATTCTAGTACTTTCAGTGATCCTCTACAGTCACATTTAATTTAACAGAAAATCCCACCAACAAACAACCACAAGATGGAGGTTTAACATGTCTCTGCTGAATGGCAAAACTCCAACAGTTATTTATGGGCTGGATCATGGAAATAAATTACACTCCTAACCCTAACCCATGGTACAATTTCTAAGATTTGTAAGATCTGGAAATAATTTTAGTGTAAGTAAAAAAGTATCCTATCAACAGACTGTGAAGAAGTAACAGTTCTGGCATCATGTCAATGCCTATGTATTGCATTGCAGAGATAACCACTGCTTGGTAGGCCTAGATGGAACAACACAAACTGTGACAAAAAACGTTCCAAATGGCGTGACTTGACTGTTTTCTTGTTACTGTGGTGTTGCTAAAACTGAGTATGCTATAATGTTAATAACAACGAATACACAAACACCACATGTGAGGATTAAAAGATAGC